>CP098287.1:0-641241 GCA_023658505.1 Epichloe gansuensis
TAACCCTAACCCTAACCCTAACCCTAACCCTAACCCTAACCCTAACCCTAACCCTAACCCTAACCCTAACCCTAACCCTAACCCTAACCCTAACCCTAACCCTAACCCTAACCCTAAGGTAATATGCCTTATAGCTAGTGTCTTAATAGCTTTTCTAGTAGCTAAAAGGTTTATAAGGTGCTTATATATATATCTTAGTTTTAGGTTACCTAAGTATAAGTATAGCTCCTAGCTATATAATTAATAGGCATGCTAATAGGGAAGATAGGCCTAGTAAGACCTTAGGACACACTCTTACGTTCCCTTATTATAGAGGTTATTTATATATTAAATATATAGGACCTCTTACTCCTTACTATTAGAGTTATTAGAGTTACTCTTTAGGATATAATTACTAAGGTAGTTTAGCTTTTTAGGGGAGAGGAGATAGTAATAAAGGGAAGGGAGCATTACTAAAGGTAGTAGTAGTAATAGCACTTAGGTAATAGTAGTAGATATAATAAGAGGTAGACTAGATATAAAAAGAGAGATAAATAGGATATTTAGATAGAGGTAAGTAATAATAAACTAATAAGATAGTGGAAATAAAGGTATATAAAGGAAAAGGAAAGGAAAAAGGTAAGGAATATATAGAATTATTTATATCTAAATAAGGCTATAAAGTAACTATAATTATATACTTACTTTAGACATAGGCTAGCAAGGGATTATAAATAGTTAGTTATAAGGAGATTAAAAAGATAAGTAATAGCTAGAGGAGAGGGGATTTAGTGGATAAAGGGTAATGTGTGAAAATAAAGTAATAATAACTAGGCAGGTAAAGCTTAATATTATCTAGTAGTAGGTAAGAAAATAGAGTAAGCTAGCGTTATAAAGGGCTAGAGTTAGGTAAGGCTAGTTATTTAAAGGGCTAGGGTAGGGTAGCCTATAAGGAAAAATTTTTAACTTACTAGGCTACGTATAAGCCTTACTCTAGGACCTATACTAATGGGCTATACTAGCTACGTATATATATTACTTACTTATAACTTCTTAAGCATAAGGATAAAAGGGAGGGGAGGCCTAAGTAAGGGGGTATATTATAGACTTAAGCTTAGGAGCTTAGGTTATGTCCTAGGTTAACCCTAGGTCTAGAAAGGGCGTGTAAAGGACGCGGACTATAGGCGGATAGGTTAGGCTTAACCTAAGCCCTATGTAACCTACACACACACTGGCATAAAGGTAGTTCCTATGCGACCTCTAGCTTAGTCTAATCCTTCCTCTCTAAGGATAATAATATCTCTTAGAACGCTTACGTGCAGTTGCCCTAAGGCCAGTTCTTAACATAGGCTATTATAATAATATTAAGAAACTTAAAGGAAGGAAGGAAAAGGAGGATGTTATAGGTCCCGTACGAGCCCCTTATATCCCCTGATCGGCTTATGTTAGCCCCCTTCCCCACGCCCCACTCATGTGTTAACACTAAGGCTTAGGCAAAGCCCAAGCCCTTACAAATATATATCTAGGTTATAGCTTCTTTAAGGCATTAATTTAGTGTTACCTCCTTATTATTAATAAGTATTTCGCTTTATAGGTTATCTAATAGGGACTAGCGGACCACTCTAGTAAGGTTTAGTAGTGTAATATTCTCTTACTTATCTATAGCGTGGTTATAGCTACTACCTAATTAGGTTGCTATATAATGAATTCTAGATATCTTAATCTAACTAATAGTTTATTACCCTAAAGGGAAGAGAGATTAATTTATTAAGCTTTTAGCTTAGGATAAATAATAGAGTAAAGGTTAGATTAAAGAGTCATAGCTATTAAACTGCTAGCTAGGGGTAGGTGCTTAAAAGGTTTAATCTCTAGCCTTTTCCTGCGTTTATGGGAAAGCCCTTCAAATAGCCCGTAGCTCCGTGCCCTGCCAGGCGCCACCCTTATTAAGGCTATCGCTATTCCGCTCCTGACAATAGCTTCTTCTATCATCTATAGGTTTTGCTATAATTATATAAGTGTTGGTATCACAGGTGCCTGACGTCAGGATCGTAGCCTAGGGAATAGGAATTTATCTTCTATTCTAGGCGTTGTAATCAATTAGTCATAAGTGTGTATTAAAGGGAGGAAAAGAGAGGCTTTTCCGGATCGTGAGAGTGGCCACAAACGCGGTGCGTTTTGTGGGTTATATAACTTGTGGGTCCTTGCCCAATCAGAGGGGCGGGTTAATGAGTTATATGTGAGGCCCTCTCGCGGGCGCGCGTTGCGCGCGCGCCCCTTATGGCCTAACCTTCTGCCGGGTAATTGCGGCTGTGTGCTGCGATTGATATTATGCTTGTTCTAACATTAGAACCTCTCTTTTAACATGATTGTCAACGCATGATATTAATCTAAGAAGGGGAGATATAAGTGATTAAATAAATGTTGTTATATGAATGAAAGAGTTAACAAAAGAAACAACAATAATAGTCCCCTTTCCTTCCCTTACGCGCCACTAGCTTTAGATAACTAGCTTCTCTAATTGCTTATCCTTCTTCCTTACGGAAGGCTCTCTCTGCCTTCCGCCCTTGCCTTTGACTGGTGTAATGTGATATTAGATTATATTACGAGGGGAAGGTCGCCTGCGATCCCTTCCTATCTAAAGGTATAATATTAGATTATCCCTCCCCACGGCCCTTTATTTAACCATAATGTAATATTAAATTACATTCCTAGGGAAGATTGCCTGCGATTCTTCCCTTTCTAAAGGTATAATATTAGATTATACCTTTCCGCGCCCCCTTACGCTCCCTTCTCTTCCCCTCCCTACTATAGAGACTTAGGAGGGCGCCCTTCTAAGGCTATAATTCTATACCCCTTTCTAAAGACGTAATTCCGCGCCCCTTCTAAAGCTATGATTCCACTACCTCTAATCCCTTAGCCCGCGCCCTACGTAACTATGCTATACTTAGGGCACCTTATCTAGTGCCTCTGGCGCTAGTTTTAGCGCGGGCTTAGGCGCAGGCTTTAGGCTCTAGTCCCCTACCTCTTTATAGGCAGTGCTAGGTCTAGGTAACCTATCCTCTATCTAGATTATTGCTGTGTTACCCATAATAAACCTCTCTAGGGCTTTATTAGGCATTGCCTTTGTAAACGCATTAGCTAGGTTATCTTCGCTATTAATCTATCTAATCTCGCAGAGCTTACAGCGTTTATACGATTACTAAAGGGCTATAATGTTAATTATAAGCCGCTTTTCCTTTATAGTCCTAAGCTTAATAAGGCATTTATATAATAAGTACAAATCTATATAGACTATAATTAGGATCTCTAGGAGATTTAATTAATCCGTGATGATCTTTAACGTTATTATAATTGTGTAAGCTATGTCTATGCCTGTTACTATTCCATAGACCTCTAAAGCAAGCACACTTCTTATGACTCTCTTGCTCTTTGTTAAGCTATAGTGCATAATATTACCTTATAGTGTAAACTTACTATCTTTATACTCCTTATTAGCTAGGATAAGAACGTAGCCTAGTTGTAAGGTAAGGTCTTTGTTATTAGCGAATGATCCGTTAATGAATATAAATAGCTTTGCTCTTTTAAGGTTAAGGGGTACGAAGATTAATCCTTAATCTAGGTAGTCTATTTGCCACTTAATATAGTGATTAAGTTCCTTAACGTTCTTAGTTATTAGTTCTTAATATTATGCGGTAACTAATAGATTAAAGCTTGCCTTAGGTTAGCAGATTAAAGCGATATAGGCACTACAGGCCCTTTATTCCACGTACTTCTTTTCTAGCTCTTCTAGCGGGATTAACTATAGCTTGTCACTTTGCCCTTTTACCGCATTTTAATAGTGTTATTAGTTAGTTAAATAATTCCACTGTTAAATACAAGGGGTTATTAGGCTTAATAAACTACTTTGGTTTTATAGCGAATTTAGCGGTGGCTAGTTAATCTTCTTCCTATTAGAGAATCCTTTATCTAATAGGCTAAGGGTATCGTTAGTCTGCATTCCTACGCATCTAAATTAAGGGTTTTCGGTAGATGTGACTAGCAAGCATAGATCATAGCTTAATGTTATTATCTAGAGCTTTTCTCTATAGTGCTTGTGGTAAGTTACCCACTAGTATGTGCTAGCCTCTGCAATTCCGTAGAGGGGCTTAATAACTCTTATAATTATTCCTTTAGGGTGCTGATCACGAATTTAGATAGGGAGTTAGGCAAGGATTATACGATTTAGCGGCGTTTCTAATTATACGTACGCCTACGTAATATCTTAAATCCAAAGGAGGAATCCTTTTACAAGAAGAGAAGGGGTAATTATAAGGATTAATCATTAGCTTGCCCTTTAGATTGTTAGGGCTTGCGTAAGGATTGCTTACTTTGCTTTATTGCTAAAGCCTTAGATTATAAGTCTTAATTTCTTATACGGCTAGCTTATTCTTCCTTTAACTTTATTAATAATGCGGGAATTAAAGATTTAAATCCCTTAGTGCTTCTTTAGATTAAAAGCAATAAATTTAAACATACCTCTGCTAATTAGGGCATTAATCTTAGTCTTTATTAAGAGCTTAAAAGGTTCGCCAGAGTTATGATTATGCCTTTCTTACGTAATTAGATCATAAGCTTAAGATCTGCCTCCTCCTTGCTTAAGATAAATGCCTTAAGATTATTTGCTAAATTAATAATTATAGGAGGGTTCTTTTATAGTCTTCCTAGCCTTCTTTTTAGAGGGGCTAGAGGCACTACGTTATTAACTCATGCCTCTTGCTCTTCCCTTTAATTACCTCTAGGTTATTACCTCCTACTAGCAATAGCCTTTCCTTGCTTAGGTCTTTATTATAGGGCTTAATAAAGGTTAACCTAAAGACCTTAGGACCTTATAGAAGATTAAGGGTATAGCTCTCTCTATCCGTTATAAGGAGCTTATATAGGCCTTGCTATCCTTTATGCTCTTACTAGATAAGAACTAGCAATGTAAGCAAGAGGTTAAGGGTTAGCAAGGTATTAGGGCTATTCCTTATAGTAAGGGCTTCCTTAACCTTACGAAGCGCGTGTAACCTCTTAATCTCCTTTATTACCTTCTGCACTATAAGAGCTTATTACTTAATATTAGGTAAGGGAGGAGAATTATTAATTATTTAAGGGTAGGCACTAAAGATAAGAAGGGTTAGAATAATGCTATTTAGGCCTGCGGTATTGTTAAGGGCTTTTATAGCTATTTATAGGGCTATAGCTTTAGGTGTTAATAGGCATTCGCGTTAGATAATATTATAGGCTCTTTAGAGCGGCCTGTAATATCTCTTAACCTTGCTAATGCTATAGTGTGCCTTAACAGGGACTTCTTTAATTAAGATTAACATTAAAGCTATAAATTAGCGAAATTCTTCGCTTCTAAACGTTATGCTAGCATTAGTTATAATCTAATCTAGAGGACCCTAGTAGGTATTAATCTAGCAGAGGCAAAGAGCTTCCTATGTTGCCTTTGCTATAATATCCTTTAGGAACCTAGCCGCGTTAAACGCGGTGGCCGTATTAATAGCGTGGAGAACGGGGCGATTGCTATCCAGATATATAATATCTATGATCACTTTGTAGTTAAAGTTACATTTATCTTTAGGTAAATTTAAAGCGATGTAGATTGTCTGTATTTAATTGGCATTAGTGGTAGATCTTCGTTAATTATCTAATGGTTTCGAAATCTACCTCATGGCCTGATTTAGAAAGTACATTATAAAGTCAGCGGATGGAAGGGTAACTAAATCGGCGATGTAAGCGCCTTAATTCTATCTTAGTTAGATAACTCTAGGCAATTAATCTCTCCTTCTATAGAAGTATCTAAGGATATCCCTATTTATAGATAATAGGGACCTTAATTTCGCCTTATTAAAGGATATTCTAAGATATGTGGAAATTAATCTTTAGGCAGTCTATATCTACTAAACATAGCAAGAAGGGAGTGTTTATAGGCATTACGTGGAATAGGATAATGCTAAAGGGAGTAGGCATATTAATTGATCTAATTAAAGGGATTGGCTTGCCGCTTCCGAATTGAATTATTGCCTCCTAGCTCTAGATTTATTAAGCTAGATCTTAGGGATTAACTATTGTAAGGCAAGGAATTAGGGTGCCTTACTGATAAGTAACCTATAGCCCTAGTATTAGGATAATACCTTAGAACACACCTAAAGAGTAACAATCTTAAAGAAGGAAGGCAGTTAGGGCTTCCTTTAGTTATTAGAGATTAAATGGATTCTCCTTTACAAGGGCATGTGTAGCTGCTTAATTTGCAAGGATCTCTGTAGTTATACGGCCGTTAATCATTATGCCTTATATAAAGAAGCTTATTAGCATCTCTCCTTTATTGCTTTCTTCTTTAAACTGAGTTCCGTTATGTAGGTGGAAATCTTGTCTTCTTTAGAAGAAGCAGTGTTATCCTCTTTGCCTTTATACTAGGTAAGGAAAGCATTATAGGAAGGGGTTATTAGCTCTATAAGGTAGTGGTTCTTAAAGCGTTAATACGCCTTCTTATGTTCCTCTTTAGAGTGTTTAGTTAACTAATAGCCTTCCTTACCATATATATAACATTTCTTCATACGTAGAGTGCCTTTATTACCTTATAATTGTGATCGTCCGTAATAGGCTTCTTTACCATACCTATTATACTTACGGTTAGTCTAATACTACTCTCTTATATTAGGCATTAACAGGAATTAATGCTTCTTATCCGATTCCTTTGTAGTTATTTTTATTAATATCCTTATGCGTTCGCAGAATAGCTAGAGGTTAGCAAGAGGGTTAATAAGGCAAGTTCTATACTTAGGTATACTGTGATAGGCAGAGATTAATTAATTCTAGAGTGCCCTTTTAGATTAAGTAATATCTAGGACTGCTTGTTAAAGGTTTATAAGCTTTATTATAAGTTCTTTAAAGTAATTAATCTTTAGCTTATCTAGGTTTTCTTACATAATTTAGCGTAGCTTAGTGTTCTGCCACTTAAGGAGATACCTTTGCTTTATGTTATTAGTCTTAAATCTTCTCTTAATATAGTTAATAAGAGTCTTAAGGTCTTAAGGATCTCCTGGCTTGCATAGATGCTTATAGTAGTATATTAAAGCTTTCCTTTAAGTATAGCCTTAAGGGCGTACCTAGCCTTATAGGGTTTAATGCCTAGTATCTCGCATTTCCTTAGAAGATTATTAACTTTAAGTTAAGAACCTTGTAGTTATCTACGCTATATTGAATATTACTTATATAAAGCTTTGCGAGATTAATTATTTGCTTTAGTGTAGGTCTAGAAGGAAAAAGTGCTCTTAGAGGTGTAGGAGGAGGGATTTCTTGTCTTAATAGGGAATATCTTTAACAAGGGCTTTCCTAAGGATTATCGTGCAATTAGCCTAATAGGGTTAGACTTAGGAATATCGTTAGTAAGATTATAGGATTCCTAGATTGCTCTATTAGTAATGTTGCAATCTTAGCCTAATTAGAGGGATTAGAAGGAGGTTATTAAGGAAGTCTTAGTCTTTAATGCGTTTTTAGAAGGGTATATACTTCCTCGCAGCTTCCTATATCTCTTCTTCTTACTAATCTTAAAATTCCTTATAGGTAATAACTTCCTTAAGTATTACTATAATCTTCCTGCGGGCTGTTATATCTATATACATGCCTTAGAAGAGAAGGAAATTACGTAGATACTTAGCAATTGCTTAGTCTATAATTGCAAATACCTCTCTTATCCATCTGTAGAAGTCTTTAATAAAGTTAGTAAAAAGGCTTCTAGCAATAAGGCTCTTAGACTAGTATGCCGCTGTCTTAAAGAGGATATAGGCTATGATAGCCTTAGGGTTGTCACCTTATTTATTAAGATTAAACGATTTCGCTATCTTTAATATCTTAGATATAATAAAGTCTTGTATCTCTAGGGGAATGTGTCTTAGGAGAGGGTTATTAAGTTATAGACCTTTGCCTTTTTAGTCTCTTTTTAACTTTAGTGCCTTCTTTAGCATTGCTAAAGTTAGGGCTAGAGAGAGAGGCTTTTAATAGTTCTCCTTGCTAAGGAGCTTTTAACTTTCTTATCTCTATTATAGGAAGTTAGAATAGAAGTGTAGTGTTAGTTATATAGTAGGTTAAAGGATTATAAGCGTGGCTATTGTCTTTATTCCTTAGGGGTTCTTAGGATTAGATCTTAGGAGTGATAAGTTCCTTTCTTATTGCAAGAGAATGCCTTCTAAGGGTTAGGTGCGTGGTAGAATGCGCTAACTAAGTGATCGAAGATAGGTTAGACTAGTTACTAACTAGGCCTTAATCCTTTAATAGCTTTAAAGTCTTTATAGGGTCTTAGGATTAGATCTTAGGAGTTATAAGGCTCCTTTCTTATTATAAGAGAGTGCTTAGACTTCCTTAGCATAACTATACATGCTTTTAGCGGCCCTCCTATTTTATAGGGCAGGTTCACGGTGTAGCTATCTCTTCTAATTAACCTTGCTAATCTGCGGTTAGGAAAACCGTGTGGTTATCTGTAAAGTTAACTACTAATTAGTATTAGTATTACAGGTGCCTAACGTTAGGATTATAGCCTAGGAATAGGAATTTATCTTCTATTCTAGGCGTTGTAATTAATTAGTTATAAGTGTGTATTAAAGGGAGGAAAAGAGAGGCTTTTCTAGATCGTGAGAAGTGGCCACAAACGCGGTGCGTTTTGTGGGTTATATAACTTGTGGGTCCTTGCCTAATCAGAGGGGCGGGTTAATAAGTCATATGTGGGGCCCTCTCGCGGGCGCGCGTTGCGCGCGCGCGCCTCGCGGCCCGACCTTCTGCCGGGTAATTGCGGCTGCGTGCCGCGATTGATATCATGCTTGTTCCAACAATAAGTTTCTATCTTTTTCTATATTATATATCTAGGTTATAGCTTCTTTAAGGCACTAATTTAGTATTATCTCCTTATTATTAATAAGTATTTTACTTTATTAGTTATCTAATAAGGACTAGTAAATTAATTTAGTTAAGTTTAGTAATATAATATTCTCTTACTTATCTATAGTATAGTTATAGCTACTACCTAATTAGGTTACTATATAATAAATTCTAGATATCTTAATCTAACTAATAGTTTATTACCCTAAAGGGAAAAGAGATTAATTTATTAAGGCTTTTACCTTAGGAGTGTATAATAGAGTAATAGTTAGATTAAAGTAATATAGCTATTAGACTACTAGCTAAGGGAGGGTGCTTAAAAGGTTTAATCTCTAGCCTTTTCCCTTTATTTATAGGAAAGCCCTTTAAATAGCCTATAGCTCTTACGTAACTAGCCTATAGCTAGCCTATAGCTCCATGCCCCGCCAGGCGCTACCCTTATGGATGCTGTCGCTACCCTCATGGATGCCGTCGCCGTTCCGCTCCTGACAGCTACCCTCATTAATGCTATCGCCATTCCGCTCCTAACAGCTAGGGCGTGGAAAGGTAGCGTAGGGAGCGAATAGAAAGGATAGACGCTAACTGCTAAGCTATTATGTAATTTACTATATGCAGCCGGTATTGGTTATCTTAGCTACCTTAGCTATATTTAGGGGTGCTAGTTACGCAGAAGTGGGTGCTTGAAAACGCTCCCTATAATTATATTATATCGTAAGTTCTTTATAACTACAATTTAACCATAACACTACATCTACGATCGTGAATTAATTACTAATACTACGTATCTTTAAATTTAATTATTTTTAAATATATAAGCTTTTCTATTCCCTCTAGGGGCCCTCTAGGGCCCTGCTAGGGGCTACCTATAGCAAGCTATACCTATAGTAAGTCTCCTCCTTAACTACCCCCTGTCAAGGCTTTTGGCTTGGGAGTGAATAACAGAGTGAAGGTTAGATTGAAGTGTCATAGCTATTGATCTGCTAGCTAGGGTAAGTGCTTAAAAGGTTTAATCTCTAGCCCTTTCCCTTTATTTATAGGAAAGCCCCTTTAAATAGCCTATAGCTCTTACGTAACTAGCCCGCAGCTAGCCCTTAGCTCCGTGCCCCGCTGGGTTCCACCTCATGGATGCCGTCGCCACCTCATGGATGCCGTCGCTGTTCTGCTCCTGACACCCCCTCTCTAAGAGTAGTTAGGCAGTAAAAGAGGTAGAAAAATTTCTTAACTAGTTACTAAAGAGTATTTTAGAACTAACTAATTAGAAGAGATATCTCTATAGGATAGCTTTATTTTAATAGAGGGAAAGCGGGAAGCTACTACATAGAGCTCCCTGCCCTTAACCTCCGCAACACGTGCTTCAATCAGGGTGCTCCGCTTTCCTGATAAGCGATCACACATTACAATTATAACACGCGCGGCCTAGCCCTTTGCCGGGTAATTGCGGCTGCGTGCCGCGATTAATATCATGCTTATTCTAACAATTATATTATAGGTAAGACCTCACAGATCACACCCTTTAGGCGAGATTAATTATGCACGGTTATGTAATTTTCTAAACAGGTCGCAAATCAATTTCTACTTAAGCTTCCAGTTTAGCGATGGTCCACCAAAAAGTCTAATGATAAGCCATGTACAAATACTGCAGCATCATTGTAATCTATTGCTTCAATGTAACCTATTGTTCCGCCGCCTTCTTCATTGTCTCCGCCGCATTAGCAGCTTCTTTCCTCGTCTCCTCTTCAACGCAGTAACCTTGCTAATCCACTCAAACCGCTCAATCCAGTACGCAAACCGTTCCTTGACCATCCCTTCTTTCCCTTCCAGGTCGTTGGTTTCCAATCTTCCTCGTCTGCCTGGGACATCTTGCCCTCCATCTCGTAGATACCACGAGCGTTGTACTTGGCCCACGCCGCTGCAGCGGGAACCCAATACTCCAACACCCTAACGTCTCGGCACTCGAGCTCGTATGCGCATTCCGCAGCAATTTCTTCGTCGTCCGGGTCCTCGTCTAGTAGCTCATCAATGTCGGGATGGTGGAATTGCTCCCATGGTGCGCGCTCCAGTGTTTCTTTGAGCACCCAGGCGGCGCGGTGACGCTCGTCAATGCGGGAACGCCACGCGTTGAGATTTTGGCGCAGAAGGCGTTAATGTTTGTCCACGTTTGGCGCTTGGAGTCACGGTCGGGATCGTCTGAGCGGGGAACTTTGACTAAACAATGATAAGTATTGAATCTCAAGTGCTTTCGCGGTGAAATGTAAGCGGAAACGTATTTACAGTCAAAGACAAATTCGCTCCAGTACTGCTGGTACTGTGACATGGAGGAAAAGTAATCTTCTGGATCCGACACTTTCTGGATCTCGACGACTAGATCGACAAGTTTGTCATTGAATTCAGGTAGTTGCCGAATAGCATCTGCAATAGAACGCCATAGTGTTGTGTGTTCGTAGGTGCTTACGACGGACGGGTCCGTCTTAGCCTTTGGTGCAGACTGATGACGGGGCTTGTGAGGTCTTGGGCGGTCTGGGACGCTGGGACGCTCGAGTCTGTGAGGAAGGCTTTGAGTGCCTGCAGTTCCTCGGGGAGAAGAGGGTATTCGTGCTTTTCTTGCGCGGCGACGAAATCTTGGGGTGTGGTGGATGACATGGTGAAAATGTGGATGTGAAATGATATTGGCGTGTTGAGACGTGAAGCGACTGACTGAGGTTTGGGAGAAAATGGTGTCTGATGGGTTCGGCTGTATTTTAATATCGCGCTTGCACGTATGTTTTGCCAAAAAGGACAATGAATCAAATGAAACATAGGCTGGAAAAAAGAAGAATTACCAAAAAGCAGAGATGAAATAATGCGTGTTGGGCAGCTAATGTTGGCTTGACTAATCGTCTCAACAGCTTTGACGTCACAGGTCAGCTCAACATGAAAAAAGAGGCGCAGCTGACTTTTAGTACGACTAGCCACTAACTTATTGTTATTAGTAATTTGTGCGTTGATTATTGTCACACGATAGTTACAGCGCTCAGCCGCTCAGACACTAGGACCCACCTTACTAGTCACTTTCCGGCACCTTAGTAGTTGCATAGTATGTTTTGTATGGGAGGATTACACCCCCTTGGTCTAGGTACATAGGTATTTAAGCGAGCGTCCGCACCCTCTTACAGGGTCGGGCAACTCAATCCATGCCCTTATTTCGAACCTTAGCTCCGCGGTCCAACAATTATGCCATAATAGCGACACTGTTTGGGGTGGATGATATAATACTATTAGGTAATATGGAGTAGTACATAATTTTATTATCCACTGTGGCAGCTAGGGAACCTGGGCTTTGCTTTGCACGAACCTCGATGGCGGCATGACGCAGTAGCGGATTAGGACTCTAGGAGATGGACGGATTGGCGGATAAAGATTGACGGACAGAGAGATCTGTCGGCATGGTCGGGGCAGTGCTTACCTGATATTGCACGAAAAAGAGGGCGTAGCTGACTGGCCACTACAAAATTTGTGCGCGCATTATCCTCACATCATGGCCTTGCAACACACCCCTTAGCTGCTAGGGCTAAGCGACACTCGCTGTGATCTAGTAGCTATAATCTAGTAGACATTTTAACCTCTTCTCACTGCTATTCCTCACGCATCCTTCTCCGTTATTAGGCCTAAGGGGTGTTGATTAGGCAATTGCTAGGGGTAATAGTGTATTCTCAAGTCATTTGGATTGGGTATTGCCAGTAATCCTGATGTTGTATTCAATTTAGATGCACTGGCCAATTCTCAAGTGTAGCCGTGATTGGCAGTAAGCGCGGCCTCCATCCACTGACCACATGGAACATAGGACTGGCAATTGAGCAATGATGGACATGACAAACATGGAAACAAGGTGGTTTTAACTGGTATTACATGGACGCCTCGCGGACTGTTACCGAGGTGGCGGCGTCTTATAACTCTCACATCAGCACTCGATCTTGCCTGTTTTGTGGTCGCATCCTTAGTCAGATGGCCTTGTGTTCACCGACGTATTAGTGTATTTTGATCATCGCTGCAGACGATCGATCGCCCGGACATAGCAACAAAAATAGAAGGGAGAAAATGGCTTTCGCGCGGTCTAGTCTACTGGGCGTTCTACATGTTCCACGCAGCTATCATTCCGACGTAAGCCGGTATTGAAAGGATACCAGGCGTGCGATCCTCTAGCTCTATCAACATGGAGATAATGCTCGTGTTGAGGCATCGGGGATAGTGATGAACATGGTAACCAAGTTCACCTCATCAAAAGTATAAAACCCGACAGCATCTTGATCAATCCAGACTGAATCATTCCAACATCAAGCTACATCCAGCCAACAATAAACAGTTCCATCAACAATCCAAGCAATCGTCAAGATTCGCTCTTCATAACTTTTTAAGAGGCCTTTTATCACACTTCGAAATGAGACTCGCTAGCATCTTCACTCCATTGCTCCTCGGCGTTAGCGCCACCAGCGTCCTCGCACAGCCCGTCGAGGACGTCAACGACCTCCAGGAGCGCACTCTCGTCCTCGACACACGAGGTCTTGACCTCAAGGTCAAGGAAGAGCCCAAGAACGATGTTACGTGCCCTTTCCGCCCCAAAGCCGGCAACTTCGGCCCCTACAACGCCCACAAGTTCACAACGAACCAGATAAAAGCTGCGTTCTTGGGCGGAGCTAAGCTTGCTGCTGATGGGAAACAGGTTGGCGCTCGTAAGTTACCTTGTAGACACACATACGCCCATGTTCGCAAATCGTCCTCGAAGCCTAGTAGAATAAAAATGTAACACTAATCTCCTTTATAGGAAGATACCCCACGACTTCAGCAACGGCGAGAATCTCCCTTTTAAGTGCGGCAGGAACAAGATGGAGTTCCCATCGCAACCAACAACCAGGTCTACAACGGCGGCCCATCCGACGACATCCCTGACCGCGTGGTTTTCGAGTACCGGAAGAAGAAGAAAGATTTTATCGTCAAGTACTGCGGTGTTATGCGCCACGGCATTGGCCGCGACTTCCTCAAGTGTAGTTAAACTACTCATGGATGGATTGTATGATATGGCTGGCTTATAGTTTTGCAGTTGTGGACTGTGACTTGTTAAGCAGATACTGTTTGCTAGCTGCGTGATGCTATATAATTGGCCTGAATTGTATACGTCGTGTTCATCTTATTCTTGTGATGTTTTTTACTAGGGCAAGGTTATCTCTTTTGCATGAACTAATGGATAGCTTGACATTATTACAATGAAACGAAAAGCCGAGATCCTTCTAATTTTGTGTGAAATGCCGAAGAATACGGCATTGTTTTGATCGATGACTAGCCAAGCTGATGAAGAGGACTTAGTCTGAGGACATTCAAAATGTATGGATGTTAAACCTTGTTGCGTTAGACTCGACAGGTGCATAATGGTACCAATCTTGGCTTGCAAGGTAGTCGCTTTGTACGAAATGGGCCTCCCCGCAGTGAGATGAGATGCAGCCAAGACGACGCACGCCTCACTTCAACGTCGTATAACGCAAAGCGTATTTTGTAAAAATTTCGCATTTGTCTTCTTCATTCATGTCTCACGGCATTGTTCACTAATAAAGTCAACATGACTGGCGAGCCCAAGCTACGCGAAATGGTTGTAGCGCATGTAAGTTATAATACTTGTCAAACCCAGGATTTGTGTTTGCTCTTCGCGTCACAAGGGCGGGTGCCTGATCACTCTACAGACCGGTCCTGTCATAAGTATTTCGTGTCCCTTAATAGTGAACTCGGAGTAAGTTAGACGAATGCAACCTGGTTTCGAAACTATCATGTTCTAATTTCTGCATTCCTCATAATGTGGCGAAAACATGGAAGCAAGATAGAGCAAGTCAAATGTCTCAATGGCGTCAAAGGCCTACGTGATTGGGTAAGTGTGCTGTTGTGATGGATTTTGTCCTTTTTTTTTTTTTTACTTATGAGAATGGTAGATGATGTCAGAAGATGGCACTCTTGTATGCTCCGCGTCTGAGGATGGTAACCTACGAGTGCACAGCGTGAGCGATGGAGATTGCGTGGCTACTTTACGCGGTCACACTGAGTCTGCGAATTGTTGTTCCTTCACCAAGAATAGCGCCCGAAGATTATCTGGATCAGATGTTTGCTCCATGAGAGTCTGGGATATAAATGCGAGGAGTAGGAGTTTATCGCAACTATGGAACCCATTACCTCATTGAGTGTTGAGGCATCTCCATTCTTGTCGCTCGTGTATGCCGCAGTAGGCTCCGTGATCAAGGCAAGTCCGCTAGTGAAGTCGCAATTCTAAGCTCTCTTATCAACTTTTCGCTCAATGTGTGACCCTAAACTTTCGAATGGTTCCAATATAACGTCCCCGGGAAATCAGATGATAAATTTTGCCAAGGACGAAGTGCGCAAGGAGTTTGATAACCACAAAAGCCTTATAATAACATTAAAGCTTCAGCTTGTTCCCACATCGGGCTGCTTTTTTTATCACTGCCGTACTGTCAATCGGTCGTTCATTGTTGCACTGGCTGGGTGTTGCCAGTAATTCTTATGTTATGTGTGAATTTTAGATGCATTGGCCACTGCCGATGAAAAAAAAAATTATAAAAATCATACTACTACTAGGTAGTAACTCCTTAGCTAGCAAATCTAGTCTTATATATAGTTTCCTATGCTATAATAAACTCCTTAGAGTGTGTCTAGACTATTAGGCTTCTTGAAAATTAAGGAGACCCTTACTATTATACTACTACTAGGTAGTAACTCCTTAGCTAGCGGATCTAGTCTTATATATAGTCTTTCCTAATCTAGTTAATAGGTAGGGAGCGATTTTATAAAGCACTAGATATTAATAGTTCTATTATAGCGTCCTTATAGCCTATTATCTATAAACTAAACACGCTATGTTATCTTAGAGCACTAGATATTAGCAGTTCTATTTTAGTATTCTAATAGCGTATTATTTATAAACTTAGTAAGAAAGGTTAGTAATTATAAGGACATTACCTTTACCTTCCTTTCTTTACTTATATAATCTAACCTCCTTAATAGAGCATTAGTAAGGTTTAACTTACCTACTCTATATTTAATTATAAAGTTAAATAGATAGAGCTTATCTAGAGTAGTAACCTATTTACTAGTTAGCTTTAGCTTTATAGCTAGGTACTTATGGTTTAAGTAGTCTATAATCACTATAACTAGGTGCGTTAAGTAAGCAAGGTAATGTCTCTAAGTCTAGAATACCTCTTAGATAGCTAGTAACTTTATATCTAGGGTTATGTAGCGTAGTTCTATCTTATTTAACTTCCTTAATATATACGCTACTAGGTGCTAGTAACCTAGCACTAACTGCGCTAGGATAGCCCTAAGTGCATGTCCTAAAGCATCTATCTTAACCCTTAATAGAGCTAATAGATTAAAGTGCACTAGAATTAGCGCCTCTAGAATCATTTTTATAACTCTCTAAACGTAGCTAGCTTATTAGGGTCTAGCTTAAACTTTACTAGTTAGTCTCCTTAGAGTTAATTAGTTAGCGGGATAACTATTTTGCTATAGCCCTTAATAAACTATTTATAGAATCCTATAAAACCTAGGAATAACTAAATATTAAAAACACTATAAGGTACTAGCTAAGTTACTATTGTCTTAATCCTCGCAGGGTCTATTATAATTCCTGCTTTAGATATAATAAAGCCTAGGAATTTAACCTCCTTATATAAGAATTTACACTTTTCTAGGTTAATAAAGAGGCTTGCCTCTTAGAGTTTCTAAAGGACTTGTTTAATATACCCTTATACATAGCTACGTCACTACTATAAATCAGGATATTATCTAGGTATATAATGTAAATCATATCTATAAGGCCTTCTAGGGCATTATTAATATATTCTTAGAAGGTTATAGGTGTATTAACTAGTCTAAAAGGCATTATAAGATATTTAAAGTGTTTGTATCTGCATTAGAACGCTGTCTTTTACTTATCTCCCTTGCAGATACGTAGCTAGTAATACGTATCTTTAAGGTCTAATTTTATATATACCTTTGCTCCCTTTAGTTAGTTTAAGATCTTAGTAATAAGTAGTAATAGCGCTTTATCTTTAATAGTGATTCTATTAAGGCCTTTATAATCTACATAAAGGCGTAATTTTCCTCCTTTCTTTAGCATAAATAATATTAGGGCCTTAGCTAGGCTAATGGATCTCTAAATCTATCCTTTTGCTATGCGCTTGCTAAGTACTTATAGAGCACCTCTAGCTCCTTCTTTACTAAATTATATATTAGTCCTTATAAGGGCGTTTTTCCTTTTTCTAATTTAATAATATAAGTCTAACTACCTAATATAAGGGGAATACCTATAAGTTTATTTTAAAAGATATCTTTAAACTCTTTATAGGCCTAGGTATTTACATAGTTAACTTATAGGCTTCGCTTATCTTTATAGTTACTAGGTTATTATAGGGTTTATCTTTATTTACTACTAAGATATTATTATCTTTTGTATACTTTTTAATATTAACTCCTATAGAATAAATCTAATATATACGTATCTAGCCTCTTTACATGCCTATTATATCCTTACTACTAGCCTAAGGCACTCTTTTATAATAGGGTGTCTCTAGTAACTATCTATCTAGGATATAATTATAGGTTTATATGTAACTACCTAGTTATAGCCTAGTAATAGGTCCTTACTAGTATTAGCTATGTAGTAGCTAACTTAACACATTCTTACATAGCCTATGCTATCCTTAATTAATAGGGTTTGTAATAAGATCCCTTAATGCTTAATTTCGGTAAGGGTAGCACTCTTAAGAGTTATATTATCCTTCTTTATATTAGACTAATTAACTTCTGTTAGTAGCTTTAGGTAGATAATCGAATAGGTTATGCTAGGGTTAAACAGCGCCTTCGTAGCTACCTATTTGTGTTCTTACCATAACTTCGCCTTAACTCGTAGTCTTAGATCTTTAGGCAATGATTCGGCGAGAGCGTCTTCCTAGGGTCGCACTAAGCCAATAGGGGTCTTGTTTGAGTCTGACAGGTCTTTAACTCGGTCGTAGCTTCTTCGAGGCGCTGATTCAGTGTTGCCTCCTCGTCATCAATAAGTGTTCCGCTGTGTTAGTTATCCAATGGGGACTGGCGGACCACTCCGGTTAGGTTTAGTAGTGTAATATTCTCCTGCTTATCCGTAGCGTGGTTATGCCTACTACCTAATTAGGTTACTATATAATAAATTCTAGATATCTTAATCTAACTAATAGTCTATTACCCTAAAGGAAAAGAGATTAATTTATTAAGGCTTTTAGCTTAGGAGTGTGTAATAAAGTAAAGGTTAGATTAAAGTGTTATAGCTATTAAACTACTAGCTAAGGGGAGGTGCTTAAAAGGTTTAATCTCTAGCCTTCTCCCTTTATTTGTGAGAAAGCCCCTTTAAATAGCCCGCAGCTCTCACGTGACTAGCTCGCAGCGAGCCCTTAGCTCCGTGCCCGCTGGGCGCCACCCTTATCGATGCCGTCGCCATTCCGCTCCTAACATTAGTGTAGTGTAGTTTATAGTGTAGTGTAGTTTGTAGTTACTACACTAACTACAAATACTACACTACACTACACATTGTAGTGCAATACTCTGGCTACTAGCATAGGTAACCTTAGTTATATTATCTATAAAGGTTCCTTAATCTATAGTAAAAGCTACGTTTAAATCCGCTAGAAAATTCTAAAGACTCTTAAAGGTATTCCCTTTATATATAGGTACTTTTAATTATATTTTTATAAGGCTATATTACTATATAATAGGTGCTATCTAAGGTACTAAAGGAGAGGTATTTATAGGTCTTATATTTAAGTTACCTAAGGATATAGTGTTAGGAGCAGAACAGCGACGGCATCCATGAGGGTAGCGATGGCATCCATGAGGGTGGAACCCAGCGGGGCACGGAGCTAAGGGCTAGCTACGGGCTAGTTACGTAAGAGCTACAGGCTATTTAAAGGGGCTTTCCTATAATTAAAGGGAAAGGGCTAGAGATTAAACCTTTAAGCACCTACCCCTAACTAGCAGTTTAATAGCTATAATACCTTAATCTAACTATTACTCTATTATTCACTCCTAAGCTAAAAGCCTTAATAAATTAATCTCTCTTCCCTTTAGGTAATAGACTATTAGTTAGATTAAGATATCTAGAATTTATTATATAGTAACCTAATTAGGTAGTAGCTATAACTATACTATAGATAAGCAGGAGAATATTACACTACTAAACCTAACTAGAGTAGTCTACTAGTCCCTATTAGATAACTAGCAAAGCGAAATACTTATTAATAATAAGGAGGTAATACTAAACTAGTGCCTTAAAGAAGTAGTAACCTAAATATATATTATAGAAAAGAGATAGAAACTTACTTAATTATAGTAAAACCTATAGATAATAGAAGAAGCTATGTCCTTAGGTAACTTAGATATAGGACTTATAAATACCCCTCCTTTAGTACCTTAGGTAATACCTATTATATAGTAATATAGCCTTATAAAGATATAATTAAAAGCACTTATATATAAAGGGAATACTTTTAAGAGTCTTTAGAATTTCCTAGTGGATTTAAACATAGCTTTTACTATAGATTATAAAACCTTTATAGATAATATAACTAAGGTTACCTATGCTAGTAGTTACCTAGCAGATAACGCAAAGTAATAATAGATGCGTTATATAGCTATGGATAGTTATGTAAACTACTAGGGTTATACCTAGGACGGATTTATAGATTAGCTAAAGATAGGAACTATAGATAAGAATATATAGTGCTTAGAAGCAATAAGGATATTAATAGGTCTTAGATAAGAAAATCACTAATTATTCTAGATATTTATAAAGATCTAGGGCAAGGCAGAGGCTAAGCTACCTAAAGCAATTCCTAAATGCCTATAAATCTATATATTTATTAATAGCCTTAATAACGCTATAAAGAAGTAAGTACTTAGCTAAGAGTTCCCTAAGAGTTAGACCTACCTAGCAGGCTAAGGAAGAAAGGTAAAGGTTATAACTAAAGGAAGCTAATTAAGTAATTAAGGTAATAATAGTTAGAAAAGATAATAATGTTTTACTTTACTAGAAAGGCTATAGTAATAAAGCAGTAATAGAAAGATAAATTTGCTATTTATATGCTATAAGTATAGTAAGCTAGGATATGCTTTACTAAGCTATACTAAACTAGATTATTCTATTTATAAGAGAAGTAACTATATAATAGAGACGTATAAGAGTAGCTATAACTAGGTTAAAGACAAAGACTTATTAGACTTAAATAAGACCCCTATTAGCTTAGTGTAACCCTAGGAAAACACTCTTATTAAATTATTACCTAAAGATCTAAGACTAAGAGTTAAGGTAAAGTTATAGTAAGAATATAAATAGGTAGCTATAAAGGCACTATTTAACCCTAGTATAACCTATTTAATTATTTACCTAAAGTTACTAATAGTAGTTAATTAGACTAATATAAAAAGGATAATATAACCCTTAAGAGTGCTACCCTTACTAAAATTAAGTATTAAGGGATCTTATTATAAACCCTATTAATTAAGAATAGCATAAGCTACGTAAGAATATATTAAGTTAGCTACTATATAGCTAATACTAGTAAAGACCTATTATTAAGGTATAACTAGGTAGTTATATATAAACTAGTAATTATATCCTAAATAGATAATTACTAGAGACACCCTATTACAAAAGAATGTCTTAGACTAGTAGTAAGGACGCGATAGGTATGTAAGGAGGCAAAACGCATATATATTAGATTTATCTTGTAGGGATTAATAACTAAAATTATATAAAAGATAATAATATCTTAATAGTAAATAAAGATAGGCCTTATAATAACCTAGTAACTATAGAGATAAGCGAAGCCTATAAGTTAACTATATAAATACCCTAAGCCTATAAAGAGTTTAAGGATATCTTTTAAATAAACTTATAGGTATTTTCCTTACACTAGGTAGCTAAACTTATACTATTAAATTAGAAGAGGGAAAACGCCCCTATAGGGACTAATATATAATTTAGTAAAAAGGAGCTAGAAGTGCTTTGTAAGTACTTAGTAAGCATATAGCAAAAAGGATAGATTTAAAGATCTATTAGCCTAGCTAAAGCCCTAATATTATTTATACTAAAGAAAGGAGAAAAATTACGCCTTTATATGGATTATAAAGCCCTTAATAGGATTACTATTAAAGATAAAGCGCTATTATTACTTATTATAGAGATCTTAAACTAATTAAAGGGAGCAAAGGTCTATACAAAATTAAACCTTAAAGATACATACTATTAGCTATATATCCGTAAGGGTAATAAGTGGAAAACAGCGTTCTAATATAGATATAGTCACTTTAAATATCTTATAATGCCTTTTAGACTAGTTAATGCACCTATAACCTTTTAAGAATATATTAATAATGCCCTTAAAGGCCTTATAGATATGATTTACATTATGTATTTAGATAATATCCTAATCTATAGTAGCAATATAGCTGCGTATAAGGGGCATGTAAAATAAGTCCTTTAAAAGCTCTAAGAAGCAAGCCTCTTTATTAACCTAGAAAAGTGCAAATTCTTATATAAGGAGGTTAAATTCCTAGGCTTTATTATATTTAAAGAAGGAATCGTAATAGAGCCCGCGAGAATTAAGACAATAGTAACTTAGCTAGTACCTTATAGTGTCTTTAATATCTAGTTATTCCTAGGCTTTATAGGATTTTATAGATAGTTTATTAAAGGCTATAGCAAAATAGTTATCCTATTAACTAATTAACTCTAAGGAGACTAACTAGTAAAGTTTAAGCTAAATCCTAATAAGTTAGCTATGTTTAGGAGCTATAAAAATAATTCTAAGAGGCGCTAATTCTAGTGCACTTTAATCCACTAGCCCTATTAAGGGTTAAGATAAATACCTTAGGATATGTACTTAGGCTATCCTAGCGTAGTTAGTACTAGGTTACTAGTACCTAGTAGCGTATATATTAAGAAAGTTAAATAAGATAAAGCTATGCTATATAATACTAGATATAGAGTTACTAGCTATCTAAGAGGTATTCTAAACTTAAAGGCATTACCTTATATACTTAACATATCTAGTTATAGTAATTATAAATTACTTAAACTATAAGTACCTAGCTATAAAGCTAAAGTTAACTAGTAGATAAGTCACTACACTAGATAAACTCTATCTATTTAACTTTATAATTAAATATAGAGTAGGTAAGTTAAACCCTACTAACGCTCTATTAAGAAGGTTAGATTATATAAGTAAAGAGAGAAAGGTAGAGGTAATGTCCTTATAATTACTAACCTTTCTTATTAAATTTATAAATAATACGCTATAAGAATGCTATAATAGAACTACTAGTATCTAGTGCTCTAAGATAATATAGTATATTTAGTTTATAGATAATAGGCTATAAGGATACTATAATAAAACTATTAATATCTAGTACTTTATAAAATCACCCTTACCTATTAACTAGATTAGGTAAACTATATATAAGACTAGACCTACTAGCTAAGGAGTTACTCCCTAGTAATAGTATATTAGCTAGGGTTTCCTTAATTTTAAAGAAGCCTAATAGTCTAGATATATTCTAAGGATATTATTATAGCGTAGGAAGACTATATATAAGACTAAACCTACTAGCTAAGGAGTTACTACCTAGTAGTAGTATAATAACTAGGGTCTTATTAATTTTAGAAAAGCCTAATAGTCTAGATATATTCTAAGGATATTATTATAGCATAGGGGACTATATATAAGACTAAGCCTACTAGCTAAGGAGTTATTACCTAGTAGTAGTATAATAGCTAGGGTCTTATTAATTTTAGAGAAGCCTATTAGACTAGACACGCTTAATATAAGCATTATAGTAAGGAATAGACTATATATAAGACTAAATTTACTAGCTAAGGAGTTATAACCTAGTAGATATATTATAGCTAGGGTCTTAGCAATATAGAGAACCTCTTCTAAGTTAAACTCCGCTATATTTATAGAAGACATAGAATTAGAACCCCTAATCTAAGTCTTACTTTTAGATATATAGTAGAGGGATGCCTTTATTATAAAGAAAAGGGCGCTACTATTAAGTAGTAACCTAGATATATTATAAATATAGTCTATTAAACCCTTTAAGCTATTAATGTTTAAAAATTAAGTTTTTATCCTATAGGGAATAAGAAAAGAAATCTTACTACTAATTTATAATAACCTTACTACTAGGTATTAAGGAGTTACTAGAACTCTTTAATAAGTTACTAACTAATATTTTTAGCCTAGAATAAAAGAGATATTAAGGTATATATATATACTTATTGTTAGTATCACAGGTGCCTGACGTTAGGATCGTGGCCTAGGGAATAGGAATTTATCTTCTATTCTAGGCGTTGTAATCAATTAGTTATAAGTGTGTAAAAGGGAGGAAAAGAGAGGCTTTTCCGGATCGTGAGAAATGGCTATAAACGCGGTGCGTTTTGTGGGTTACATAACTGTCAGGAGAGCTCCCTAGAGCATCGGATGTGTGGATGCGGCCTGCGCATTGACTAGGATGAAACCCTCGATGAGACAACGGTGGAGACAATGTATCAGAAGTACCTCCGTAGACTAGTCATTACCATAGCGCACTGTGTACCCTTCAGGTACAAAAGTCGGGTGCCGTCTGCACCTCTAATTGACCGAAATCGAACCTTTCTATTAGCTACACTGACCCCTACCTTTGACAGTTATAAGCCTAGGAGGCTTCTATTGCCCTTATTGTTGATTATTAGAGGATAAAAGCTCCGTTAAAATTATCAATCCAACGCTTGCCTATATCAAGAGATAATCGCCCTTTATTATAATAATCAGTCAAAACAACAACCCTGTGCTTCCTTTTAACTAGTACGGTTCCCTTTACAATGTCTGAAGAAACTCCAAATGTGGTGTTATTATTAGAGAAGGACTGGATTAAATGGTACGCGCAACTAAGAATTACGCAGAATCTCATGGTGTCTGGGAGTATATTGATCCAAATCAGGATAAATTACTAGAAGAACCAATGATGCCTGCTTACCTAAAAAGAGATCTAAGACTAGAGATTACGGCGGATAACCCTAACGCTCTAGAAGACTGGAAGATCGCGTATAAAGACGCTAAAGATAAGTATAACTTTAAATGCAAAGATCTACAATTTAACCTTGTGAAATACACGAACCTATTAAGGCAGATGCTAAAGATTAGGAATTTATTTGCAAGACCCTTTTAAAGAATATCCAAGACTCTCTTAACTTTAATAGCAAAGAGAAGGGAAAGGAGTTAGTTTATTAGCACTCTTGAAGAATATTAAAGCTTCTTCGGGATTAATACAAGCCAAACGCGAGGAAGATGTTAATTCTTGCGGAAACGCGCCTTAATAATCACTTACAAGCTAAAGGTTCCTGCGATTAGTACTAATGGGCAGTGACAATAGAGGTACTGTGGAGGAATTGTCAAGACCTTAAGACCCAATGGACTAAAGAGATAATGCTGTACAAGTTCGTGATCCCTCTTTGTAGCAAATTCGAGTTATTTTAGAAGAAATGGAACGATCTGCTTAACGAGGGCACGAATTAGAGCTTTCTTAAGGCTGTTACAGAGTTTAAAAGAGACTACAAAGCTCCGCAGAGCGTACTAAAGGCTGCTAATGCGATTATAACTGATAAATCAATAGGATCGAATGATTTAACAAAATCCAAGAGGCCTAAGTGCCCTAGATGTACGAATCACACGGTCAGAGATACCTCGAAGTGGTGGGAATCCTGTAATTTGTTTAAGGCTCTGTATAAGTTAGACCTTGCTCCTAAGAACTGGGAAGTTAGGAAGAACTCTAAAGATAACATTAAGAAGTATCTAAAAGAGAATCTATAAGAGAAAACAAAGGCTATGAATTGGAAGTTAAAGGAGAAGAGCGGTAGCGATATTATCATGCCCTTGCAGAATCCTACGAACGACTCCGTGGCTATTACTCTAGGCGAGAAGTTGGCTAATGTATTGTTATTCGTACGCGCTAAGCGCTCTTAACGCGTTACCCTGTCTTTAAACGCGGTTAATAGCTTAGAATCAAAGAGGAATATAGTCCTCTATAACTCTAGAGCAAACATTCACATCTTTAATAACCCTTGTTAGTTTAAGCAAGCTGAATTTGATAATACCGTTGTGACAGAGGTGGAGGCCGGTGGCACGATCTATATGGCTTTAGGCGAAGGTCTAGTGCATATCTTAGTGATGGATCCGCTATCTAGAACGCCGAGGATGATTGTACTAGAGAAAGCGCTGCTAATCCCGGAATTTCACGTTAATCTCGTATTAGCGATGATTCTAATAAAGGCAGGGATCTTCTAGAATTAGAAGAAATGCTTCCTATATAAAGGATTAAGGCCTGTGGCGAGAGTTTATAATATTAATAAGCTCTACGTGTTATTATGGCTATTAGAAGAGCTAAAAGAGGCCTACGCTATAACTAGTAGGGCACTAAGACTGCCTTAAAAAGGAGATACAGAACTTTAGCATTGATAATGCGGTTATCCAGGCGTATGCGTATTTGCAGAGCTTACGAACGTAGCTTTAGGGGTTAAATTAATAGGTCCTGAGCTTATGGAATGTGAGGTCTGTGCTACGGGCAAAGCTAAGCGATAGAGATTGCAGGTTACACCTAAAGGCCTTCTATAAGGGCTAGGTTACGGGCTTTCCGTTGATCTAGATTACTATAACTCTCCTTATTGGAACGGTGATAGGTATTAGTGTGTTTTTACATGCCTTATGACCTTAATGAGGTTCTTTTATTCCTTTAAAATAAAGGATAGTATTCGCAATAGCTTTTGTATAATAATAGCGTTCCTAAGCACTTAATTTGGGGTTTAACTGCGCTTTCTATATAGTGACATTAAAAAGCCCTCTTTACAGAGCAAATGAAAGACGAGATAGCCCTCGTGGGTATTATAGTCTATAATTCAGCTCCCTTAACGCCTAGCTAGAATAGAAAGGCAGAGAGATCTAAGGGGTGGTTACAGAAAGCTTGTACGTTAAGCCTAGAGGCTTAGCTTCTAAAAGATCTTAATAATGAGGTCTTTAACACCGCGGTTTATCTATTAAATTAAATGCCTTTTAAGCATTGCGGAACCTGGATTACACCTTACAAGCTTTGGTGGAATTGGGCTAGGAAAACGGTTCCAGCCTATTCACAGATAGCAGAGGTCTAGAAGCCCTTAATTACACATCTACGAGCTTACGGATATAAGGCTTTTCCTATAATAACGAAGGCTCTAGAGCACGTTAAATCGCATAACGCGATCCTATAGTTAGAGCAGAAAGCTCACATTGGGTACCTTGTTAGTTATAGAGGTAAGTCCTAATACATTATTTAGGTACCTTTGCTTTGTAATTATAAAGTTATTGTATTGGCGTGCGTTTGATTCGATAAGAATTCCTTCTTTAAACCGGAAGAAGAGCTAGAATTAGCTTAAAAGGAGAAGATATTAACAATCGCGCTGCTTAAAGAGCTTAAAGCTAATGATATTAACAAGGAAATCAGTTAAGACCTTATTAGATTAGAATTGGAAGAGGAGGATCACACTCCTATGCCTTTAACTATAGAAGGAGAAAACGAATAGTTTAAAGCAGAAACACTACCTTGTGTGATAGGGGAAGAAGATAACCTTTCTGGTGCACTTTTGACCCCTCCTAACTCTTCTTATAAGGCACCGGTTGCCGTAGAGAATAAAGAGCTTAGGATAGAAGGTAATAATGCGCTGTATTGTGAAATTAATGAATTTGTGCGTGATGCGACGATTAAATACGCAGAGACTACCGCGGAGACTAGCGAAATTACTAGCGAAGGTGGTAAAGAAGTGGAGAATCGTCGTCCCTGGGATAATGGCATTAATCCAGATAACATTATCACCAGAAAACGCTAAAGAAAGGAAACACGTAAAGCCAGGCAGGCATAGTTTTCTTATGCCTTTTCTGCGGTATTATAAGGCACTTAACATAGTTTACAGATTGAAGATATGCCTCCAGAACCCGCCTATTATTAATAAGCTATGGCTTTACCCTATTGCGATCGCTAGAAGGAAGCGATTACAAAAGAACTTTTAAAGCTCCTATCCCTAAATTGCTAGGAAGACGTACTAGATAAATCCCTTAATCTAGAACTTCATAGGGAAATTATAAACCTTAGCTAGGTCTTTAAATATAAGACTAACGAGAAAGGAGTAGTAATAGAGTTTAAAGCTAGAATGGTCGTTTGAGGCAACTAATAACCGAAGGATAACCTTAATAACTACGCTGCAACGCTTGCTTTACAATCTCTACGTATACTACTCGCGGTCTGCTGCGCTAATGATCTTAATACCTGATAATACGATGTTTGAAATGCCTTTCCACACGCAGAGCTTGAAGAACCTGTCTTTGCAAGCCTCTAGAGGGTATAAACGCGAAAGGTCGTCTCTGGAAGATAACGAGAGCGTTGTACGGGCTACGAGAAGCTCCTTGATAATGGTTCCTTTATTTGACGAGATTTCTCTTAAATCTAGGCTTTATATAAGGGAAAGAAGACCTATGTATCTTTACAAAAGACGATTTTATCCTGTTTTTCTACGTAGATAACATTATAGTGCTTTACCCTAATGGATCTAAAGCAGAATTTAAAGAATTACATAAGTAACTAATAAATAGCCTAGACATTAAGGACTAAGGCGAATTAAAGTGGTTCCTAGGCATCAAAATTATTAGAAACTACGATACTAAAGAGATGTGGTTATCGCAGGAATCGTACATTTGAAAGATCGCTTAGAAATTCATTCCTAACGTCATTAATAACGATCTAAAGAGCTTAACCTCTGCTCCTCTTCCTATGGCTACGATCCTCGCTAATACTAGCGAAGCTTCTGACGAAGAGATTAATTATTACAGAGTAGTTATTAGCTCCTTAGTGTATCTTTACATTATAGGAAGACCTGACGTGGCATTCATAGCATTAAAGCTAGCCTCTTTATAACGAATCCGTCAGCGAAGCACATTAAGCTCGCTAAAGGAGCTATTTTGTACGCTTAGAACACGAAGAAGCTTTGCATTCGCTACTCAGGCGCGGATAGCTTCAATACCCTGTTTTCTAGCACTAATGCTTCCCTTAGTAACGACCCTAATACTCGTAGATTAACGTAAGGCTACGTTTTTATTATGCACGGCGCCGCGATTGATTAGAAGTTAGGTAGGCAACATCGCGTGACGACTTTAAGCATAGAAGCAGAGCTCTTTGCCCTAAATTACAGTGTAAAAGAGCGCATATCTCTAGGGAGGTTGCTTTGCGATATTAAGGTCCGCGTGCCGCCGCTTTCTATTATCTAGTGTGATAATAAGCAGACAATCCGAATTATAGAGCATACAGAAGGAAGGCTTTAAACTAGCCTTAAGCATCTCGATATGAATCAAATGTGGATTTGAGAGCAATGTGCGAAGGGCAATATTAAGGTCAATTGGTTGAAAACCTCCGAGATGCCTGCGGATGGCTTCACAAAGCCTCTATCGGGTTAAATGCATAGGGATTTCTGCCACCGGATTGGCTTACGCGAGATCCCCGCGTAACCACAACACCAGAAATTCGTCACGATCGCTTCCTACACTAATGAACTCTAGCTTTAATAGATATCTTAGCTAGGGGGTGTGTTAGGAGAGCTCCCTAGAGCATCGGATGTGTGGATGCGGCCTGCGCATTGACTAGGATGAAACCCTCGATAAGACAATGGTGGAGACAATGTATTAGAAGTACCTCCGTAGACTAGTCATTACCATAGCGCACTGTGTACCCTTCAGGTACAAAAGTCGGGTGCCGTCTGCACCTCTGATTGACCGAAATCGAACCTTTCTATTAGCTACACCGACCCCTACCTTTGATAATAACTTATAGGTCCTCGCCTAATTAGAGGGGGCAGGCTAATAAGTCATATGTAGGGCCACTCTCGCAGGCGCGTGTTACACGCGCGCCCCTCGCGGCCTGACCTTTGCTAGGTAATTGCGGCTACGTGCCGCAATTAATATTATACTTATTCTAATATTAGAACCTCTTTCTTTTGACACGATTATTAACGTATAATATTAATCTAAGAAGGGAAGATATAAGGATTAAATAAATGTGTTACACAAATAAAAGAACTAACAAAAGAAATAATAATAATAGTCCCCCTTTTCCTCCCCTACGCGCCGCTAGCTTTAGATAACTAGCTTTTCTAATTGCTTATCCTTCTTCCTTGCAAAAGGCTCCTCTGCCTTCTGCCCTTACCTACGCCCCTTCCTTTAACTAGTATAATGTAATGTTAGATTATATTATAAGGGAAGGTTACCTATAATCCCTTCCCTATCTAAAGGTATAATATTAGATTATCCCCCTCCTATAGCCCTTTATTTAACTATAACGTAATATTAAATCACGTTCCTAGGGAAGATTACCTATAATTCTTCCTCTTCTAAAGGTATAATATTAGATTATACCTTCCCGCGCTCCCTTACGCTCCCTCCTCTTCCCCTCCCTACTATAAAGACTTAGGAGAGGCGCCCCTTCTAAGGCTATAATTCTATGCCCCTTCTAAAGACATAATTCCGCGCTCCCTTCTAAAGCTATAATTCCGCTACCTCTAATCCCTTAGCCTATGCCCTATATAACCATGCTATACTTAGGGCACCTTATCTAGTGCCTCTAGCGCTAGTTTTAGCGTAGGCTTAGGCATAGGCTTTAGCGCGGGCTTAGGCATAGGCTTTAGGGCTCTAGTCCCCTACCTCTTTATAGGTAGTGCTAGGTCTAGGTAACCTATCCCTCTATCTAGATTATTGCTATATTACCTATAATAAACCTCTCTAGGGCTTTATTAGGCATTACCTTTATAAATACATTAGCTAGGTTATCTTTGCTATTAATCTATCTAATCTTACAGAGCTTATAGCGTTTATATAATTACTAAAGGGCTATAATATTAATTATAAGCCGCTTCTCCTTTATAGTCCTAAGCTTAATAAGGCATTTATATAATAAGTATAAATCTATGTAGACTATAATTAGGATTTCTAGGAGGTTTAATTAATCTATAATAATCTTTAATATTATTACGATTACGTAAGCTATGTTAACGCCTGCTACTATTCTATAGACCTCTAAAGTAAGCACACTTCTTATAACTCTCTTACTCTTTATTAAGCTATAGTGCATAATATTGCCTTATAGTGTGAACTTACTGTCTTTATACTCCTTATTAGCTAGGATAAGAACATAGCCTAGTTACAAGGTAAGGTCTTTATTATTAGCGAATAATCCGTTAATAAATGTAAATAGCTTTGCTCTTTTAAGGTTAAGGGGTATAAAGATTAATCCTTAATCTAGGTAGTCTATTTGCCACTTAATACGGCGATTAAGTCCCTTAACGTTCTTAGTTATTAGTTCTTAATGCTATATAGTAACTAATAGATAAAAGCTTGCCTTAGGTTAGTAAATTAAAGCAATATAAGCACTACAGGCCCTTTATTCTATGTACTTCTTTTCTAGCTCTTCTAGCGGGATTAACTATAGCTTATTACTTTGCCCTTTTACTGCATTTTAATAGTGTTATTAGTTAGTTAAATAATTTCACTGTTAAATATAAGGGGTTGTTAGGCTTAATAAACTACTTTAGTTTTGTAGTGAATTTAGCGGTAGCTAGTTAATCTTCTTCCTATTAGGAGAATCCTTTATCTAATAGGCTAAGGGTATTATTAGTCTACATTCCCATGTATCTAAATTAAGGGCTTTTGGCAGATATAACTAGCAAGCACGGATTGTAGCTTAATGTTATTATCTAGAGCTTTTCTCTATAATGCTTATAGTAAGTCACCCACTAGTGTATGCTAGCCTCTGCAATTCCGTAAAGGGGCTTAATAACTCTTATAATCGTTCCTTTAGGGTGCTAATTACGAATTTAGATAGGGAGTTAGGCAAGGATTATACGATTTAGCGGCGTTTCTAATTATACGTATGCCTGCGTAATATCTTAAATCCAAAGGAGGAATCCTTTATAAGAAGAGAAGGGGCAATTATAAGGATTAATTATTAGCTTGCCCTTTAGATCGTTAGGGCTTGCGTAAGGATCGCTTACTTCGCTTTATTACTAAAACCTTAGATTATAAGCCTTAATTTCTTATATAGCTAGCTTGTTCTTCCTTTAACTTTATTAATAATATAGGAATTAAAGATTTAGATCCCTTAGTGCTTCTTTAGATTAAAAGCAATAAATTTAAACACGCCTTTGCTAATTAGGGTATTAATCTTAGCCTTCGTTAAGAGCTTAAAAGGTTTGCCAGGAGTTGTAATTATGCCTTTCTTACGTAATTAGATTACAAGCTTAAGATCTACCTCCTCCTTGCTTAAGATAAATACCTTAAGATTATCTACTAAATTAATAATTATAGGAGGGTTCTTTTATAGTCTTCCTAGCCTTCTTTTTAGAGGGGCTAGAGGCACTATATTATTAATTTATGCCTCTTACTCTTCCCCTTTAATTACCTCTAGGTTATTACCTCCTGCTAGTAATAGCCTCTCCTTACTTAGGTCTTTATTATAAGGCTTAATAGAGGTTAACCTAAAGACCTTAGGACCTTATAGAAGATTAAGGGTATAGCTCTCTCTATCTATTATAAGGAGCTTATATAGGCCTTACTATCCTTTATGCTCTTACTAGATAAGAACTAGTAATATAAGTAAGAGGTTAAGGGTTAGTAAGGTATTAGGCTATTCCTTATAGTAAGGGCTTCCTTAACCTTATAGAGCGTATATAACCTCTTAATCTCCTTTATTGCCTTTTATACTATAAGAGCTTATTACTTAATATTAGGCAAGGGAGGAGAATTATTAATTATTTAAGGGTAGGCGCTAAAGATAAGAAGGGTTAGAATAATACTGTTTAGGCCTACGGTATTATTAAGGGCTTTTATAGCTATTTATAGGGCTATAGCTTTAGGTATTAATAGGCATTTGCGTTAGATAATATTATAGGCTCTTTAGAGCGGCCTATAATATCTCTTAACCTTACTAATGCTATAGTGTGCCTTAATAAGGACTTCTTTAATTAAGATTAACATTAAAGCTGTAAATTAGCGGAATTCTTTGCTTCTAAACGTTATGCTAGCATTAGTTATAATCTAATCTAGAGGACCCTAGTAGGTATTAATCTAGCAGAGGCAAAGAGCTTCCTATATTACCTTTACTATAATATCCTTTAGGAACCTAGCCGCGTTAAACGCAGTAGCTATATTAATAGCGTGGAGAATAGGGTAATTGCTATTTAGATATATAATATCCACGATTACTTTGTAGTTAAAGTTATATTTATCCTTTAGGTGAATTTAAAGCGATGTGGATTATCTGCATTTAATTAGCATTAGTGGCAGATCTTTGTTAATTATCTAATGGTTTCGAAATCTACCTTATAGCCTAATTTAGAAAGCACATTATAAAGTTAGCGGATAGAGGGGTAACTAAATTAGCGATGTAAGCGCTGTAATTCTATCTTAGTTAGATAACTCTAGGTAATTAATTTCTCCTTCTATAAAAGCATCTAAGGATGCCCCTATTTATAGATAATAGGGACCTTAATATTACCTTATTAAAGGATATTCTAAGAGATATAGAAATTAATCTTTAGGTAGTCTATGTCTGCTAAACATAGTAAGAAGGGAGTGTTTATAGGCATTATATAGAATAGGATAATACTAAAGGGAGTAGGCATATTAATTAATCTGATTAAGGGATTAGCTTGCCGCTTCCGAATCGAATTATTACCTCCTAGCTCTAGATTTATTAAGCTAGATCTTAGGGATTAACCGTTATAGGGCAAGGAATTAGGGTGCCTTACTAATAAGTAACCTATAGCCCTAGTATTAGGATAATACCTTAGAATATACCTAAAGAGTAATAATCTTAAAGAAGGAAGGCAGTTAGGGCTTCCTTTAGTTATTAGAGATTAAATAGATCCTCCTTTATAAGGGCATGAGTAGCTACTTAATTCGCGAGGATCTCTATAGTTACATAGCTATTAATTATTATGCCTTATATAAAGAAGCTTATTAGCATCTCTCCTTTATTACTTTCTTCTTTAAATCTAAGTTCTATTATATAGGTAGAAATCTTATTTTCTTTAGAAGAAGTAGTATTATCCTCTTTGCCTTTATACTAGGTAAGGAAAGCATTATAGGAAGGGGTTATTAGCTCTATAAGGTAGTGGTTCTTAAAGCGTTAATACGCCTTCTTATATTCCTCTTTAGAGTATTTAGTTAACTAATAGCCTTCCTTGCTATATATATAACATTTCTTTGTACGTAAAGCGCCTTTATTGCCTTATAATTATAATTATCTATAATAGGCTTCTTTACTATACCTGTTATACTTATAGTTAGTCTAATACTGCTCTCTTATATTAGGTGTTAATAGGAATTAATGCTTCTTATCTAATTCCTTTACAGTTATTCTTATTAATATCCTTATATATTTATAGAATGGCTAGAGGTTAGTAAGAGGGTTAATAAGGCAAGTTTTACACTTAGATATCCTATAATAGGCGGAGATTAATTAATTCTAGAGTGCTCTTTTAGATTAAGCAATATCTAGAACTGCTTATTAAAGGTTTATAAGCTTTATTATAAGTTCTTTAAAGTACTTAATCTTTAGCTTATCTAGGTTTTCTTATATAATCTAGCGTAGCTTAGTGTTTTACTACTTAAGGAAATACCTTTGCTTTATATTATTAGTCTTAAATCTTCTCTTAATACAGTTAATAAGAGTCTTAAGGTCTTAAGGATCTCCTGGCTTACATAGATGCTTATAATAGTATATTAAAGCTTTCCCTTTAAGCATAGCCTTAAGGGCATACCTAGCCTTATAGGGTTTAATGCCTAGTATTTTATATTTCCTTAGAAGATTATTAACTTTAAGTTAAGGACCTTATAGTTATTTACACTATATTAAATATTGCTTATATAAAGCTTTGCGAGATTAATTATTTGCTTTAGTATAGGTCTAGAGGGAAGAGGTGCTCTTAGAGGTATAGAAGGGGGATTTCTTATCTTAATAGGGGATACCTCTAATAAGGGCTTTCCTAAGGATTATTATGTAATTAGCCTAATAGGGTTAGGCTTAGGGAATAACGTTAGCGAGATTATAGGATTCCTAGATTGCTCTGTTAGTAATATTATAATCTTAGCCTAATTAGAGGGATTAGAAGGAGGTTATTAAGGAAGTCTTAGTCTTTAATGCGTTTTTAGAAGGGTGTGTACTTCCTTATAGCTTCCTATATCTCTTCTTCTTACTAATCTTAGAATTCCTTGCGGGTAGCGACTTCCTTAAGCATTACTATAATCTTCCTATAGGCTATTATGTCTATGTATATGCCTTAGAAGAGAAGGAAATCACATAGATACTTAGTAATTACTTAGTCTATAATTACAAATACCTCTCTTATCTATTCGTAGAAGTCTTTAATAAAGTTAGTAAAAAGACTTCTAGTAATAAGGCTCTTAGACTAGTATACCACTGTCTTAAAGATAATATAGGCTATAATAGCCTTAGGATTATTACCTTATTTATTAAGATTAAACGATTTTACTATCTTTAATATCTTAGATATAATAAAGTCTTATATCTCTAGGGGAATATGTCTTAGGAGAGGGTTATTAAGTTATAGACCTTTGCCTTTTTAGTCTCTTTTAACTTTAGTGCCTTCTTTAGCATTACTAAAGTTAGGGCTAGAGAGAGAGGCTTTTAATGGTTTTTCTTACTAAGGAGCTTTTAACTTTCTTATCTTTATTATAGGAAGTTAGAATAGAGGTATAGTATTAGTTATATAGCGAGTTAAAGGATTATAAGTATAGCTATTATCTTTATCCCTTAGGGGTTCTTAGGATTAGATCTTAGGAGTAATAAGCTCCTTTCTTATTATAAGAGAATGCCTTCTAAGGGTTAGGTGTATAGTAGAATACGCTAACTAAGTGATTAAAGATAGGCTAGACTAGTTACTAACTAGGCCTTAATCCTTTAATAGCTTTAAAGTCTTTATAGGGTCTTAGGATTAGATCTTAGGAGTTATAAGGCTTCTTTCTTATTATAAGAGAGTGCTTAAACTTCCTTAGCATAACTATACACGCTTTTAGCGGCCCTCCTATTTTATAGGGTAGGTTTATAGTATAGCTATCTCTTCTAATTAACCTTGCTAATCTATGGTTAGGAAAAACCGTGTGATTATCTATGAAGTTAACCACTGATTAGTGTTAGTATTATAGGTGCCTAACGTTAGGATTATAGCCTAGGGAATAGGAATTTATCTTCTATTCTAGGCGTTATAATTAATTAGTTATAAGTGTGTGTAAAAGGGAGGAAAAGAGAGGCTTTTCTAGATTATAAGAAGTAGCTATAAACGCGGTGTGTTTTGTGGGTTACATAACTTGTGGGTCCTTGCCTAATCAGAGGGGGTAGGCCGATAAGTTATATATAGGGCCACCTCTCGCGGGCGCGCGTTACGCGCGCGCCCTCGCGGCCTGACCTTTGCCAGGTAATTGCGGCTGCGTGCCGCGATTGATATCATGCTTGTTCTAACACTTATATTAGCTATTAAGTTTTAAAACTATAAATATATAAACCTTATAGTAAGCTAGCTATGCTACTAGTGCTAGATTACCCTTTTAAGAATTATTAATAGATTTTATTACTAGACTTTTACTAGTTAAGGATTAGTAAGGTAAAATATATAATATAATCTTAGTAGTGATTAATAGATTTATAAAATATAGTATCTATATCCCTATATCTACGTGGTTAATAAGTAATAGACTAGTAACTATCTTCCTAGAATATATTTTTAAAGATTATAAAGCCCTAGAAGGTATTATTATAAACTAAGGTTTAATATTTACTAGTGGATTTTAGAGAATATTCTACTATCTCTTAGTAATAAAGCGGTAATTAAGTACTATGTTTTATCTATAAATAGATAGTTAGATAGAACGCTTAAATTAAGTTTTAGAGCACTATTTAAGAGTATTTATATGTATAGAATAGACTAATTAGGTTAATTATCTCCTAATAGCATAGTTTACTTATAATATAAGCATATATATAAGTTATAGTTATATACCTATAGAAGCGCTATAAGGGTATAACCTAAGGGGACTAGATTAAGTAGTTATACTAATTCTAATAGTTAATAATTAAGCTAAGAATAGAGTTTTAGAATTAAAGTATAAGTATATAGAGATTAAGTAGCTATTAAGCTACTTATAGGCCTTATAGAAAAAGTATTATAATTAGAAGAGAGTGCTAATAAAGTTTAATATAAGTAACTATATCTTACTCTTAACTAAGAATATTAATCTATAATGCCCTAGCTAAAAGCTAGCTATAAAGTACTTAGGACTATATAAGATTAAAAAAGAAGTTAGCTATTATAGTTTAGCTTATTAATTAAAGTTACCTAAAGGAACGCGCTTATATAATGTTTTTAATATTATAAGCTTAGAACCTTTCAGAGGAAATCTAAGTAATATAGTTAAAATAACCTTATTATAAGATAATATTAAAGAGGATTAAGAGGAATTTAAAGTTAAATAAATTATTACTTATAAATATAATAGTAAACAGCGCAAATATTTAGTAAAATAGAAGAATTACAATAATTCTAAGAATTTATAGGTACTATAAAGAGACTTTATAATAAAAGAGGTTATTAAAGACTATAAGCAGTAACTAAGTAGCTAAATCTTAACTTTTTAGCTGCTTAATTAACTCTTAATTATAATTTAAAATAATTATTAGATCGCAGCGATTTAATTAGGAAATAATTCACTTAATAATAATTTAGACTACTAAACAAATCTTATATTTAAAGCAAAAACTTAGTATAGACTTGTAGCTATCTAATAGCTAGACCTTAGAGATATATTTAAACGCATTTTTAGTATAATTTCTAACTTTATTAGCCTTAGACTTATTATTACTAAAGGCTTAAACTTATAATTCCTTAGGGAGTTCTAAAGGTCTAATATAGGTAAGGAGAGTAGCTTAAGCAGTAGTAAACTAGTAGTAAGTTAGTAAAGAATAAGTAGTAAAGTTAATAGTACTAACTATAGGGCTATAAGTAGCTATAAACTAAAGATAATTAGTAATCTTAATCTAGGTTTCTAGATTAATAATATTAATTAGCTATAAGAAAGCAGCGTGTTTATTACACTTTACTTCTTAAGAAGCCTTAGCTATAAGATATATATAATAAGCTTACTTATATTTATTAGTATTTTTAAGGCTAAAAAAGTATTATAAAGTTTCTTCTTAGCTTATATAAACTCCTAGTAGTATATTAGTAATGCTAAAGTAATAGATTAAGGGAAACTTACTTTACTAATATAGTATAGTTCTAGAAGGTTATAAAGAATATCCTAAAGCTATTTATATAGCTTTATAATTTAAATAAGATATTAGTAAGGAGTTAGTAGTAATTAAGAGGTAATCTATTAAGGCTTAACTTACCCTAATATAAGTCTTATTATTTTAAGCATAATAATAGTATTTTAGAGAATTACCTATAAAAAGCTAAATATTAGTAATAATAGTAGTAAGCTAGTAGTAAGTTTATACTAGAGAGGTAACTATATTTAGTTAGAGTAAGCTTTCCTTAGTAATATACTAAGGCTATTTATTTTTATTATTATCCCTTAGAGCTATATTCTAAATAGCTAACCACTAGGTATAATATATATATAGAATTTTATTAAACTAGCTCTAAGTTAGTAATAAAAAGCAATAAAGAAGTAGTAAACTTATATAGTCTTTAATAATTATAAGGTTCTCCCCTTATAGAATAGCTTAATAGTAAGATCTTTAATAGTAGTAGTATAGGATATAATAGCTTAAGCTATAATAGTTAGTAGTTAATATTATATAATAGTAGTGTTATAGTAGCTATTATATTAGTAGGGAACTTATAAGTTAATAAGAAGCTTAAAGAAAAGAAAGAAAAGAGAAAAAGAAGGAAAGGAATTACCCTTCTTATAGGAATTTAGGTGCCTTAGATTAATCTAAGCTACTCTAACTAGAATCTTCTATGCGTTATAACTAGTATGTTTATAGAGATTACTATAATTTATAAGTTATTACTATAAGCTTACTATAAATTTATTAGGCTACTACTATAAGCTTAAAGAAAAACAGAAGAAGTAAAGTAATCAATGCCCTATAGAGTTAGGCTAATTAAAAATCGCGCTAATTAGTTTAGTTAGGAAGAATCTCTTAGGAAGAATAACCTATAAAGAGAAAGTTAAGAAGTAACTATAACCTAGCTTCTATTAGCAGGCGGTTACTGTAAAAAGGCTAATGCAGCCTAATGTTATTAATATCACTACATTGCTTTATAAAAATCACTATAGTAAGTAGTAATAAAGGAACTCTTACGCTATAACCTAACCCTAAGATAGCACCTTAATATAATTAAGGATAATTATAGTAAGAGAGGGTATTATATTAGGAGTAGAATAGCAATGGCATCTATAAGGGTAGCAATAGTATTCATAAGGGTAGAACCTAGCAGGGCATGGAGCTAAGGGCTAGCTATAGGCTAGTTACGTAAGAGCTATAGGCTATTTAAAGGGGCTTTCCTATAATTAAAGGGAAAGGGCTAGAGATTAAACCTTTTAAGCACTCACCCCTAACTAGCAGTTTAATAGCTATAACACCTCAATCTAACCATCACTCTGTTATTCACTCCCAAGCCAAAAGCCTTGACATATAGCTTCTTCTATTATCTATAGGTTTTACTATAATTACGTAAGTTTCTATCTTTTTCTATAATATATATCTAGGTTATAGCTTCTTTAAGGCACTAATTTAGTGTTACCTCCTTATTATTAATAAGTATTTTGCTTTATTAGTTATCTAATAAGGACTAGTAAACTACTTTAGTTAGGTTTAGTAGTGTAATATTCTCTTACTTATCTATAGTGTAGTTATAGCTACTACCTAATTAGATTACTATGTAATAAATTCTAGATATCTTAATCTAACTAATAGTCTATTACCCTAAAGGGAAGAGAGATTAATTTATTAAGGCTTTTAGCTTAGGAGTGTATAATAGAGTAATAGTTAGATTAAAGTATTATAGCTATTAAACTACTAGCTAGGGGGTGCTTAAAAGGTTTAATCTCTAGCCTTTTCCCTTTATTTATAGGAAACCCCTTTAAATAGCCTGCAGCTCTCACGTAACTAGCCCGTAGCTAGCCCATAGCTCCGTGCCCTGCTAGGCGCTACCCTTATGGATGCCATCGCCACCCTCATGGATGCCGTCGCCGTTCCGCTCCTGACAGCCACGCATAACCCACACACACACTAGTATAAAGCTAGGTCCTATGTAACCTCTAGCTTAGTCCTATCCTTCCCCTCTAAGGATAATATTACTATTTAGAACGCTTACGTGCAGTTGCCCTAAGGCCAGTCCTTAACAGCACTTACTATAATTAGTACGGTCCGAATAGCTTCACGTAAGGTTATTAAAGTCCTTAATAATAATAATATCTATTGATAACGATGATAATATCGATAACGATAATAATATTGATGACAATAACCCCTATAAGCCCGGCACGGAATATTCTTGGTTATATAGGCGTGCACTTAATAGGCTTAGTGACTATGGATTTTAGATAATATAGTGGTAGATAACGTAACTATTGTTATAATCTATAGCTAAGGCTAAGCTGCAGGTAGAGATAATTTAGCTTAGCCAGGGCGTGGAAAGGCAGCGTAGGGAGCGGATAGAACGGATAGACGCTAACTACTAAGCCATTATGTAATTTACTATACGCAGCCGGTGTCGGTTGTCTTAGCCACCTTAGCCACATTTAGGGGTGCTAGTTATGCAGAAGCGAGTGCTTAATAAACGCTCCCCTATTATAAGCAGATAGGCAGGCTGTAAAATAGCGACAGGCACCTTATTAGATTAGAAAACCAACTCCAAAAGACCCACTTCTCTTGCCGCTCTGTGCCCTTATACTCGGCAAATAGCTGCCTGCATATTGCGCTATTACATTGTACAGTCCTTGCTTGTACATATCTACGAAAGGGGGAGAGGGGCAACAACCAAACAAAAAGGCAGGAGCAGCGACAAAGAGCACTAGCTAGTAGGTAGCAGGAGTGACGAGATGACTACATAGTGCTATGCTAGGGATTCCGTACATAAGGAAGCGTACTATCACTTCTTATCTAAATGACTGTACCACCCTTCAGGCAGCTCCTAAAGTTTGTCTGAAGATAGCCACACAGGTTTTTCATTGCTTCTCTTTCTTATAGAGTCCGCTTTCTCGGGCGAGTCGGTCGCTTCCCTAAAGCTCAGGTTCTTTATGTCCGTCACATAGCCATAACAGGTGATATGCGTGCCTTTGCGCATGTGCTCCTCGTTCTTAAAGCAAAGCGTGATGTGGTCGCCCTTTGGATCTTTCTGGTAGATGCCGTTGATGGTCGTGGTAGAATGGATATCTGCGCTGGTAACAGTGTTAGCAATGCATTAGATTTCGAAGACTGATCTCGAACATACCGGATGAAGACAGCGCGAGGGCAGATGTTCTTAGCGGTCGCAGTCTGGTATGCTAAGCGCACTAAGTTGCGTACATAGTCAGGATCTTTAGGAGTCCCTCTTTATGAAAGTAGTACTTAACAATGTTAACAGTAGACATAATAAGGCCTGAGGAACTCAGATATGATCTAACCGTTATGCATTCTCATGGAAGTCTTGGCAGCTACGGAGTATTTATTGTTTCTTGCCTTTGTTAGTTTATCAGTTGAAATGCATTTGCAGTTAATTTGCCTACTGGCCTATCCTTCTATTTTTAGTCATTGTGACCTTTATAGGTCTGCACTTGTCAAGCGCGCGCTATCTCCTCTGAAACAATAAGGCTCTAGGTACGTGGTAGGCCCATTTTTAGTGCTAGTGATTGGGCGCAGCCCGGAGTGACCTTAGGTGACCTTCAAAACATTGCGCGCCAAAACTCTACATAACGCGTTCAGGCTACTACTAACAATAGATTAGCCACATTAATTCCAGCAACACCTTTAATTCAAGGCTCGCGATGTATCGCAAGCTATAGCTACAGAGGCCTTGCGAGCAAATCCCTTGATAAGTAAGGTCTTTAATAACGAATTTATTATTAATAATAGCTATAGCAGCTGCAAGCCTCTCTAACAATGCCCTCAATTAGGCATAGGCACCTTAAAGCCAGTAAGGTTGTAAGACGTGTGATGTTTCTCTTTATAACTTAGACTATTGCTAGAACTTGTATTATAGTGCAATTTAGTATGAGAAAAGATGTACCTTTCCTAGCGGCGATTTTAATTGGACTAACCCCTGTTACCTATGTACCTGGAGCCTTATCGTCTCAGAGATACAGTACACCCCTTAAATGATTTTACAAATCTACATAACAAGGGAATTAAGCGAATTAGGTATTAGCAAGAGAATAAGGGAGATTAGGGCTAGGATGCAGGTACTTTATATTACTAGTAATTTTCTTATAAATAAATATACTCTTTATAGCGCTATATACCCTATGCATTTTCCTTACAGCTCTCTAATAATAGCATTACTTATAGCTAAGCGCAGCTGTTAGAGAGGAGCAGAACAGTGGGACCTGTAGATTTGAAAATCTTTCGGGGTACGGAGTAGACTGTACATAATAGCGGCCCCTTGGCTACGGCGGGCTCCTTGGCAATCTTCTCCAATAGAAATCTTGCGCCGATTCAAGGTGCGTGCGTGGCGCGTGTTGCTTCAAATAATGTCACAGGCTTGCCCAGGTTTGTCTTCCTTCATCACCAACATTCCTAGTTTCAAGCCGTCTCTAGTTATGTGAACCGTTTATCAGCCGCATTCTAGGCTCGCATCTGAACTCTCCCCTAGTTTGAGAATATGCGATGGCCTGCATGCCGCTGTGTCACAAGGCAAAGCCGAGGTCTGCAATCCTTTGTGACTACCACTAGCAAGTTTCGTACGCTGCGGCCATTCAAACGAACTATGGCAACCGATTGGCCGCTTTATGAGTATATCAGCGACGTCGAACGACTAGACGGATATCGGCCCGGCGGTTATCACCCAATTCAGCTAAATGATAAGCTCCAGGAACGATACTCAATTGTCGAAAAGCTCGGGCACGGAGCGTACTCCACGATCTGGCTTGCACGAGACGAAAAGCTGAGCAGATACGTGGTGATCAAGATTGGCATCGCGGACCATAGCTCCAAGGAAGCCCAGATCCTGGGACAGCTTTCTGTTAGTCTAGCAAATGACTTGAGCGACCGTCTCATCCCCCGTCCTCGACTGCTTCGAGCTCAAAGGACCCAACGGGACACATTCGTGCCTGGTCACCACGCCGGCCAGATGCAGTCTCGTCGAGGCTCTCAAGGACTACGACCTATTCCCGCTTGATGCTGCCAGATCTCTTGCTGCCCAGCTTGTCATGGCAGTGGCTCGCGTTCATAGGCTGGGAATCGTTCACGGAGGTCAGTTGTATTCGGATGGATACCTTTAGATGTCGCTAATATTCCCCAGACATCCACCTTGGCAATCTACTCATCCAATTTCCAGGCGAAGAAATCGACAAGCTTACCGTCAAAGAGCTCTACGAGAAATATGGCGACCCAGAGGAAGAGCCTGTGGTAAGGGTCGACAAGCAACCGATCACGTCGCCATCTGTCCCAGCATATGCCTACAGGCCAGCTTGGCTCGGAAAGCCTGCGGAAGAGGTCACCCTCTCTGAAGCCAAGCTAATGCTGACCGACTTTGGTACGGCCTTCTCGCCTGCTTACGAGACTCGACTGCAATCATTCACGCCTCGCAAGACCCGTCCGCCCGAAACACGCTTCGATCCGACGACTCCATTATCGTATGCATCCGACATTTGGAGTCTCGGCTGCATCATCTGGGAGATCCTCGGCGTCAGGCCATTCCTCGACATCTTCCTCCCAGAGCTAGACGACGTCACAGCAAACCAAATCGATGCTCTGGGCCCGTTGCCAGACGAGTGGTGGGACGCTTGGAATGGGAAATGGAAGCGTTTTGCCGCCAACGGTCAGCCGACGGAGGGTAGGCAGCCCTGGACCTTTGACCAGCGATTCGAGGACGCGATACAGGGTCCGAGACGACGCTTGAAACGAGACACCATGAGCGAGAGGGAGAGCAAGGCGTTCTATGACATGATCAAGGACATCTTAAAGTTCAGGCCATGTGAGCGGCCAACCGCGGAGGACATTCTGCGAAGCCAGTGGATGACCGAGTGGGCGATGCGCGATGCCAAGAAGACTTGGGCGTCAAGAGACTGACTGACTTTACTGTTCCAGAGGACTCAACTATACGTCATCAAGAGACGATAAGCTTACCATCCGTGTGTCCTTGGCAGCGCTGGCGCACTGAACTAACGAGCAGCACGAGCTCGTAATAGGATGCGATACTGATTATAAGAATAAAGAAGCTCAAAGCCACCTCCCATTTCTCATCTTATATTCCAAAGAGAGTTAATAAATACGAGAGGGAGGATTCTTAGCCACGCCGCTGCCCTGTGTTCTTCATTAAGCTCTATGAAGGGGCTGTCCGTGGCGCATATGGAGGTTGCGTTTCTTTATTTAGGATACTAACCACTATACGGCTCCTCTGCTGCAGTCTCACCATCTTATATCTTATCGTGCTAAGCTCACTGAGCCAGTCGCGTTTAATTTTGTAGTCATGCCAAACTCAGGTCTGCTTGCCAGTTGGGGATTCTGCGGGTGGTGAACTCTAATAACTAGACCATTTCGCGAAATTGGGTTACTGAAACAGGATAAAAGCGTTTCCGAAAGTCTATCAAGAGCCCATATATGTTCCTGAGAATACTTTTCCAAAGGAAAAGACTTAGATTAGCAAAGAGTACCATCCCAAATGCCGTTTACAATGGGTCCTGCTGCGAAGCTGAACTTACACAACATCAACGCCCGACTTGCATCAAGAAGCGACACAAAGTGCTCAAATTCAAAAGTCGTGGTTTTAGTAGCCTAAATCAGATGTGAGTGCTCGTTAACATGGATGGCGTTGTTGTACGAACATCGAGTCTCTGCTGGCAGAGGTAGGTGGCCCAGCTGAATCGAGCTTAGAACAAGAGATTTAAGCGAGAATTCCAGCTCTTGATCGCTCTTTCAATATATTAAGCCTTTCGCCAAGTATTCCTAGCTTCTTAGCTTTTGACGATAGTCTGCCATGGTTTTGGCTCGCCCCGGCCGTGGGGAAAATAGCCAAAGAAATGGATGAACTGACTTCTGATTCCGCCAGATACAGCGGATTACCTGATCTTTTAGTCTTCAATAGATCTAGGTTTTGCGCTCTATTAAAGTTGATCCAGCCTGAATGAGGAGATGTAGGAGGCCGATGCTCTTTCCAAAGCTGGAGAATTTGTAACCATCTAAGCAATGCCAAGCTTGTGATTGTCTTCTCGGTCCTGTCAATCACCTGCAGTCTTTGCTCCGTTGGTAAATTATTATATCTCGTGTAGCAAACCTTGCAAAGCCAATAGCGTACATCCCCATGCTCCGAATTGGCGCCAAATCTATAGATCCAAGATTTGTTGACTTCGGTGCCGATGACGCGTTTATGGCGTGGCCTCCTTTTGGCTACCACGACCCAGACCAATTCAGACCACCCAATCCAACCGGCTCCCGTGGTCGGTCGGTCTGCGGTCTGAAGGTGGTCTGTCAGACGGTCGGTTTGTTAGCTATACTGGTCGAAACACTGTCAAGAATTCGGTGCTCGAGGAATCGATTCGGAGCTATCACCCCTATCTTCGTTTCCGATCACGTCCGAAATTACATACAAGATCCTTATGGCTGCCCGAAGTTCGGCATCATAGGCGCAGGGAAAGCTTTGGTATCCGCGGGGCTAACTACTATCTAAATCGCTAGATAATCGCTAAATTATTATATTAGCTTCCTAACGCCTAATATGCTTCCTAACGTAAGGGTCCTAACAGGCTTTGTTAACAGGCTTATTAATTAACGGGTTTATTGCTTGATTGATTGATTAACAGGCTTGTCAATTAATGATTAACGGGCTTGTTGACGGGTTCTCCCCCCTTAGGCGCCAGGCGGTCAAGAGAAACAGAAAAAAATTCTCAACCAGTCGCCAAAGAGTATTTTGTAAGCGACCAATCAGAAGAGACGTCTCCACAGGACGGCCTTATCTTAATAATATGTAGAGGGAAAGCGGGAAGCTGCTAATACGCGGAGCTCCCTGCCCCTGACCTCCGCACACATGCTTCAATCAGTCCGCTTTCCCTGGTCATCTGCTTACATGTAATCGAAGGACTCGTCAGCTCTTGGGCCTCCGATAATCTGGGGTTCTTAATACGTAATTAACTTATAAGCCTGGTCACTCCTGCGAAGTGATTGTTCCAATCCGTCTTACAGTGCCTGGCAACACTGCGAGTCTCTTGTTTTCTTCACAGACAACGCGTCTCTATCCCTGCTCAATCTTCTCACTCAAACATATTCACATCATGACCGGGCTCGTTATTATCACCGGGGCGAATAGCTCCCTGGCTATCCCAGCTGCCGCGCATCTCCTCAAAACCTACTCTGAACACTCCGTCATCTTCACAGTGAGAGATGTGTCTGATACCAACACCTAGAGACTACGGGAGACAATCCATTAGTTTCCTGATGCAAAGGCCACGGTCTTGCGCCTGGATCTTGTCAGCCTTTCTGCCGTTCACGCGTTTGCGGACACCATGGTTGCCAAGGTCGATCAGGCGAATACCCTCGCTTGTCTGCTATCATCTGCAACGCATATTACTGGAATCTGATCACCGGCTCTGAACTTACGGATGACGGGTTTGATAAGACGATACAAGCTTGTCACATTTCGCATGCGGCACTAGTCCTGAGGCTCCTAGGCAGCTTTGATAATAGAGGCCGTATCGTACTTCTTTCCAGCGACTCTCATTAGCCCGGCAAGAACGCCATAGAGAAGTACCCGCCCGGTCTCCCCGACGACCTTGAGTTTTTAGTGAAGCCACTGCTCCCGCTTTTGCGGTTTGTCATGGGGCCGACACTACGCACAGCCAAATGCGGTGGGGTAGACGTTATCGAGTTGGCTCTCAATCCAGATTACGATGGCGTGCGCGGCTTCTTCACTTTGACCCAGGAAGACGAAAGCTCGCCAGAGAGTAGGGACAAGGATAAGCAATCCAGTTTGTAGGTTCGAACACTCAGCTAGGCGCGCATCACTAAGGAGAACTCGACTCTTGGAGGGCATTATGGAGAATGATTTGTACGGTCTGACACCTGATGCGCTAGAATTGTCATGTTAGCGGTAGGCCTTATTATCGGGGTCCACCAGTTATTACCAAAGAGGGGAAACCATCGAGGGCAAGTGATATGGAGGGCAGTGTCATTCTTAAGCGTGTGTACATGTCGCAGAGACGCCTACTTATTTCCATCTCCCACCAAAAGCTCCATATCCCGTCAGATACCAAATCTACTCACACTTGTCCTCGCACTTGAATCGTCTACGAAAGACAGTAGATTCCATTTTGCGACACGCCTAATGACAGTCATCAGTCCACTTTGGGTAAAAAGGCTGATATCCTAAAAGTCCCCAAGCCATCTCCCCACCACCACGCCAGCCGCTACTGATAACAACTGTCTGAATGGCATCCCGGTTGGAAAAGTCAGGTACGATCCTCCGGCGTCAAATATCCAAGATTCGCGACAGAACATGAAAGTTAACATCCGGTTATAGTAGTTATATTATAATTTGACTTACATACATGACCTGAATAAGATTAAATCTTTCTCCGCTCATTATAACCTCGTCCTGATATCCATACTAATTCTTAAAAAAGTTTTGCCTCGCTGGAAAGGGTTATTAGACTTATGGCCCGAGAGCAAGAACCTAGCTCTACAAGCGCTGTTCTTGTCGATATCCGACTTCATTAGAACAGGATATAAACGATGATTAGCCCATGGCACGATAGGCAGTTCACCGTGTTTTGGCGTCAAAACGTATTCTACCCCTTTAACATCCACGGCTAGGGGCCCTGGAGGACCTGCATATATTCTGCCTGAAATGGGTGGAAATGCATTAGGGGCTTTTCCGACTTTGCCAGGTTTTTTAAATGCGCGTGGTCTAACATGAACGTAACATTATAAAAGAACACGCGATCGGCTTTTTCAAGTCTAGTTACTTGAATAGCCCTGTTGAATCTTGCTAGCGCTTTTCACAAATCAATTAAATCAACTTTGGGGTCAAATTTGATTTGATTGATACTTTATGTTAAGTCTGCTTGCAGGGTGCAGCATCAAGCATGATAACATAATGTACTACGATTAAGGATCCAGGTTCAGTATTGTTCCGGAGTTCTTGCCCATTTTAGTAGTCTACTGTTCGCCATGCGGATGATGCATGTCAACCATGATGATTTGTAGCACAAGTCAAGTCCAGTTTCTGGCAATTGTTAGGCAAGATTTTCTTCCGTGTTCACTCATGACTGGTAGCTGAGACTCTACGAGACTCTATATTTTTACAAGCGCAGGGGCTATTTACACGTATTGACTGTTGAACTGACGATCAATAACCAATGCCTCCTGGCTGATTCAGGGATTTGACATGAGATAATAAATGAGCTGTGCATTTCCTCCCCCGAAACTGTTCCGTTTTATTATGCACTAGCTTCTTACATCTAGTTCTCGTAGGACAGGAAAAGGAATGTAGCCTGTAAATTATATAAGATACCAAAGCCTTAAGGTTGTTAAGTTTTGATTGCATTGATATGGGAAACTCAGGCAGCGTAGCTAGTAACCTAAAAGGTTTAAACGAAAAAGCGACGATAATATATGGAGTAGAGTAGATTTTTTTAGGTGGTTTTGCTTGGTTGAGACGCCAGTGCAAGTCGCAAATTGGCTGATAGTTTAAACACCCTATCCGTGTAACATTTCGTGGATAGTCTTCTCCGTATCTGACCGCTCTTTAGCGCTCTGTTCGGCCGTTTGCTTGCCTGCGATGCTTAGAGAATACGGGTTGAGCATATCCGTAAAGGTATTGAGATCCAGAAGCGTCTGCATCCTACTGACGTCACTGAGCCGGAAACCCCCATGTGTCTTGACAGCCTCATCCCATATGTGAGCCAATCTCCAAGACTCTGCATGTTCACATTCGCTTGCATTTACGCTTGCGCGGAAATCGCCCGTCAAAATAGCTAGTCGAAGCGCTTGTGGATCTTGTTCCCTGATAGTGCCATAAACGTCATGGAGTGAGGTGAAAAACTCGTGTCCCGGGTGAGTAGCACCAGCCTAGTCGAAATCGAGGATACCGCTAATACAAGTTTTATCGTAATTTTAGAGCATATTGCTCATAGCTATATCATCGTTTGTCAGTAGCATGATAACAGACCACAAGGCCAAAAGGTTACTTACTGAAATCAGCGTGCACAAAAGCTAAACTAGAGCAATCGATGCCCGCATCTCTTAAAAGGTCGCGGAGCTTTTCCCGCGTAAAGTCTTCAATGCGTTCGCGGATTCCATGGGTTCGCCACCCCTGGATCACGTCATTGGAATCAGCCTCTCTCAACTGGCAGAATATTTGGTGTCTCCAGTACTTATCGTATTGAAGCCACGGACCGCCAGGAACAGCTAGAACTGTCTCCTGCCCTGAGGTTATGTTTCCCTGAGCGTCAATAGTAAAGCCACCAAAGCGGTCAACTTGAGGGGGTAGCTTCATCCCCTGTAGGGATGAGAAGATGGCAGCAATCTCAGACACGATACGCTCCTTCTCGGCTATATCGAAGGATTTGAATGCAACATTTAGGGGTGAGCCCGCTAAGTACTCCATCAAAATCCATCCGAATCCTTTTTATCGATAGGGTTAGGTCCTGCGGCTGCGTTCCAAGCATATACGGCTGGGACGAGGCCAGCGTATTGAGAACCTAGCTCGGTAAGTGCGTTGCGAGCGAGATGCATTGCCGCAACTTCGTTCTCAACACGGTTCGTGTTGTTCATACCCAGAGCCCTAGGGTTGCTGAGTCGCACGATGACAGTAGACAATCCTTCCGCGGGAGGCGAACAAGTGCATGGCTGGCGTGCTGCCTCCAAATACCCATCCACTGAGGCGGGTGAAGCCAATGTCACCTTGAAGATGAAGTTGTTGAAGGGTAAACTTGATTCTTGTCCCATCGAATAGGGGCAATCTCAATGCTCTACTTAGAAGCAGTTCATTAGCTCGGAGATTCTGTATTTAATGCATGGATCCGCAAACAACCAGGCGTGCTTGTTCAAAATAAGCACGTTGCTTTTCAGGCATGCTGTTCATTTGCCTACCCTTGCACATGAGTCGGGAATCGTGAGTAGATGTCAAGAAGACCAAAGATGGCATTCAGGAATGCGCTCGTATATTCCGTTGAGGGTCAACGAACCTGGAGACCGAGTCGGCGGATTATGTCCTCGACAGCGGAAATACGACGCCCGAAATTCTCTTTATTCTCATGAGCCATTGTGAACAGTGTCACGTTCTTATCGGTTTCTGTGGTGGCAAAGAACGGGGAAACGAATTTCCAAGATGGTCTGTTGCAATACTCGTGCTCTACATGAAATGTGCAGATTCCATGACCCAAGAAACCACACTGACGGAGGCCAGGATTATATACATGTAGAGTTTCATTTTGGCCCGCACCTTACTGCTGCAAATTCATAAACCAAGCATCTAATTTTCTCTCCTCTTGCAACCGTCCCTAGCCCCACATCCCAGATTATTCTTTACCCCGCACTCTTACTCTTTATATAATTATCAAATTTATTAAATATTTTAATAATAGTAACTACTTTATATAGGTAATATAAAAAAGAATAATTCTAGACTTATTTAGATAGTAAATAATGCATGTTGTTGTCACTGGTGGGTGCGTAGCTGTGCAGACTTGGATCACGGCCGCTCGAACGGGGAATCAAATTAGCTGAGCTTAGTTTAAATTATGCGTGAAATTCGGAAAGAGAAGACCCAAGACAAGCAGTGTATCGTTGTGGATCTAAGCAGTCTTTACACGACCAGGCGTTGCTTCAGGGGCCTGGTTGATCTGAAGTTTAGATCAAGACCCGATAACTGGGGAAAAAGAAAAAGTCAAGCCATAAAAGTCGGCCCATGAATATTAGATTGCATGCAAGCAGCTTGTAATTGCTCAAGGAAATCGTCTGACAACCCTAGCTTATAACGGCTGTAAATAGGCCCTATCTGGTTGAATTGCCACTGCAGATTCAATCAATCTCCTTGTGCATTCTTGGTCCGCATCTTTTTCAAGTAGACGTCGCTTTGGGCTAGTTAGTGTATTCGGTGTCATGGGACGTCTCCTTCTGTCTTGGCAACTTGGCCCGCGTTCTGGTGCATCAATTCAGTCCCATCGCCTTGAGCCAGGTTAAGGGACAGTATATCCAGTCTTGCCAGCAAGTTGCAAACCGTTGGGGTGGCTTTGACCACTACTATCAGCCCACACAGAATTATCCCTGGAAACATTGTGTCTTGATTGCCCCGAGGCTGTATTCTTGGAATATAACTGCTACTACATGAGGGACATTTGCAAAAACGCCGAAAACTTCTTCGCTAGTACAAGAGGCCAACAATGGTACCGAAGCAACACTCTATTTGGCTATGATTTTAACACAGGCCGCTACGGGCGATCAAACAAGCGCCGAGAGCAATCCTGTCCGAGCGGCAAAAGTAATGACTGGATCAAATCTCATACATATCCTGAAATCGACCAGAACGAAATATGTCGTCACGACAGTCCCTGGGTGCACAAGGATCTTGAACCTGCGGCTAATGATGGCAAGACAATTAAAAATGAACGCGACGGCAATGGAAACATCATTAGGCAGTCCGGGATCCGATACTCTTGTGATGAGTTTCCTCCCGCCACTTGGTGGAAGGCGGCAATGGCAACGCCGTCAGTGGCAACGTACCTTGGGAGGAAACTTGCTAACCCGTTGTGCCGCCATTCGATGCGCCGTGGGCGTCAAGGCGGAACAAGACTGGCAGGGATCGGCTCATGGACGGTTGTGACAGATACTCAAGCGGCTGGTTAAGGACCGGAACGACGCCAGTCCAGTGAATAAGCCATACGGCTATTTTGACGATCAAGACAGCATCTTCTTCTTCAACTTTCGCATGACCAACAACCCGCACAGCGGTATCGCCGCCAAGATCTATACATACACGGATCCATCGTTGAGTACTGTGCAGGGGTTGATCGGAATCTCTCAATCCAAGCGAGCCTTGAAACAAGAGAGTTTTCTTGACTGGGCCAACACTGTCACAATGGGCGAGCTCGTCAAGATGAACAATGTCTCTCATCACTTCATCTTCACAGATCAAACAGAGCTCAGACCCGGGAGTGAGCAGCTCACAGTCACAGTCTAACTTTGATTCTGCGTTAAACCTTGACGGAGATATCAATGACTATAAATGGTAAACTCTACTTCTAAACTTTATCAAGCTCGGCAAATTGTCAAACTTGCAATGGAGAAATCAATCCGGTTGAATGAGGCACGTCTGTCCAACCCACGACGAAATCATTACGGATCGAACCCCGGCAGCACTTCTGGGAAGCGTTCGCAGCCCGAAGCCTCATCTCTGAACCCGAAAGTCATCCCTTACTGATAATAACGGAGGATATTGCTGATGCTGCGGCGTTCGTGTCCGAGGCTGACGCTTTGCACTACGTAGAGAGGCTCGCAAAGCGGGATACTGCAGCAGGCACGTACTGGATGAAACATATCAGTCGCAAGGGAACGGTTCCTTGGGGCGATGACCTAAACTACAAGGTAGGCCATGCAACGATCATTATGATGGCAGGCACTGAAACCTTTTGGCTTGGTAACAGGTTTTCCGCAATGTCCGCGATCACGGAGCTGTCGGCGACGGCAAAAGGTAAGCGAGCATGCCTGACATCGCGAATGAACTAAGATTTGCTTTCCTCAGGACGACACCAAGGCCATCAAGCGCGCCATGAATGCTGGACGCAGAGGTGGTGAGAAGTTCAACGGGTTAATGACGAAAACGCCATCATCTACTTCCCACCCGGGAGGTATCGCGTGTCCAGCTCAATCCCTCTGCCATTTGGCACACAGGTGATTGGCGATGTACGTATCAGCTGCGGATATTAAATCCCCTAGAGGCAGACAGGACACAGATACGTTCTTTCACAGGCAAATAAATGGCCCACCATTGTCGCTGCCCCTGATTTCATCGGTCTTGGCGTCCTATCAACAGACGAGTATACCGGTGGCGGCAGTGGCATTAATGGCGGTGATCAACAATGGTATGTTAATATCGCCAATTTCTATCGGCAGATCCGTAATTTTCGAATCGACATTACGGCCAAACCCTCGGATCAACAAGTAGCCAGTTTGCATTACCAGGTGGCCCAGGTTACCAGCATCCAAAACGTCGAACTGATTGCCGCGCCAGGCTCGTCTTAGCGAGGTATCTTTGCCGAGAATAGCAGCGGAGGCGTCATCTCGGACATCACATTCGGGGGCAAGTTTGGCATTCACGGTGGTAATCAGCAGTTCATTGCCCAACGTTTGACGTTTGACGGCTGCGCCACCGGCGTTCAGGTCTTTGGGACTGGGGCTGGATTTGGAAGTCCATCAAAATGAATAACGTCAACTTAGGCTTCCGCCTCTTGCAGGAGGCAAAAAGCGGACATGTTGTCTCTGCTTCAGACAGACTTTACGATGAAAGGGGGACCAGAGGATCGTCGCCTATGCGCTGCGATTCCCAAGACGACTTCTCAGGCTCCAGCGCCCAAGTCGTCGCCGATGGCGCACCCGAATCCCGTTGATAATAGCCTTACCTGCTGGAGCTCTGGAATGGAGAGACTACATAGAGAATTGGACGTGGGAATCTAAAGCTTCTGCCGCCGCGTCGGTGAAAAGGCTGAAAAGAACGGTCTGATAGGTCCTGGCACTTTCGCGGATGTCAGAGTAGCCAGGGCGGTCTGGAAGAGCAAGTACGTCAAGTTTGGTTTGACGGTTGAGCCGGGTTGCGAGTGGTCGTGGAGAATGAAGGACTGTTCGAGGTATTACCGCGCCGTCGTCGATGGCTGCAACTGCAAAAGCGTGGATCACAAACAGGGCGGCACGTTGCATAACACATTTTTGGTGCCATCGATCTACGTGGGCAGCTGCAACTCGTCGTCGTACGATGAATTGTAAGAAATGATGCTGTTCATGCCTTGGACTTCTGGCACTTCTGTGGACAAAGCTGGGCGTTTAACAAGGGACGAAGTCCGGCTGTTGTAGCTTGTGAATATAATAGAAAAGGGTTAACGACAGCCTCGCGCCTGATGTTAATATAACCATGTCTCTTCCGATGGTGACTTGTTATTCACACCCATAGGTCAAAGGGGGTGAGATAATACGTGGGCCGTGGTTATTATGCTGAAAATCGGGTGACGTCTTCCGATTCTCATGGCTGCGTTTTATGAGAATGTTGATAGATACGAGCGCTTAAGGCGACCCGCTCCTGTGCTTCGAAAGAAGGAATGTGTTATTCACGGCATACACTATAATACAATGTTTGCAAAGTGGTGGCCTAAAGAGCCTGCTGATAACCTGTCCGACAGATATGAGAGGGCCATGACTGCTCGCTTTCCCCGAACAATGATGACCTCAGCAGAGTGACCCCTGAGACTCCGTCAAGGGCGAATCCATACTGGTTCTGGTATCCTAATATCGCCAGTCCTGAAACGTACCTTGAATTTGCTCGCAGACAACCGCATCGAAAACCGCAGGTCACTCTGGCCCTGATGGCGGGCAACTATTAATCTGCATGGGATATGTTGCATATCGAGCCAATTGAAGATCTGTTCTTGGAAGCCATCGTACACCATAATTCTCATTTTCTTAAAGACTTGCAGAAGAGATGCGCCGGTAGCGGGCTTTCGGACTTGGAGGGGTCTGTCCGTAATATTGGGAGGCTTAGTGGCTTGAAGCAAGCTTGCAAGCCTCAGTTTTCGGGCGTCGTGGCAAATGAAGTGTTTCCAAACAATATCGAGTTAGCTAACACCAATATTAATCATATATATGACACCTTTGAGGTCAATATCAACGCTTTGGAGCTGTTTGCTAGCCTTGCTGCAACAGAACTCATGCCCAAGAGCTCGGACCAGGTGCGTGATCTTAGGAAGCTTTACCATGAGATGCGTGGACAACCTCCAGACGCGCCGATCCCTCTCAGAGCTACAGAAGGAGTCGTCGTAGCTATACGATTCGAGTAAGTTTGGCAGATCATGGGCTGGGGATCACTATAGCCTTTATATAAAATATTTTGCTAGGTATAAAAATGTTTTACAAGCCATTGCTCAACGTTTTCCTTGTCAAGTGTTGCTAGGCGAACTATATAATAGAAAAGTTCTAGTATCAAAGCAGCTCGCTTCTACGAAGGCAAAGTTTCTGGCACAAGCCCTAACAGCCCTAAATGCCTTTAATAGAGGTCATAATAAAGAGCATAGGCGCTTAATAGACAAAGCCAACGTGTCAATATTCTAATTTCTTGTGGGACTGCTTAGCAATCCCTGCTCCAAGCGCTAGTTACTAACCAGTTTGAGTCTGAGGCAAGAACCGGGAAGACCGGGTCCCCATGAGCATAGTCACAAAGAAGCGTAAAGGAAAACTCATCTTAATAAAGGTTTCTAGCTAGATAATTAGTAACTGAAGTAGCCAATGTGCAATTAAATGGCTGTAGAGTAAATCTATTCAAAGGATTATGAGGGGAAGAAAGGACTCCTATGTACAGGGACGGGACAGATGGCAGGAAAATATTCTAGTTTGTTCAATTGATCTGGTCTGACTAAAATAGGAAAAGAAGAAACGAAGAGGATATCGCGCCTAGTGCGCGATATAAATATATAAAGGGAAAGGGACTGTGGGAGACCACGCGAGGTTAGGCCACGCTGGCCGCGGCATAGTTGGAAGCGCGGGTGTGGCTAGGAGCGCAAGTGATATACAGAGTATAGTATCCCTAACTTGATATAGGTACATACACTGTGATGTTATTGCCTCCATACTCCTAACACGAGTAGCGAAAACAGAGTAATTTCAAGGGGCTGAAATCGCGTTTATACTCTAGACTAATGCATAAAATAGAAGAGCTACCTTTCCCTATGATATAAGTGCCGAGGTACCTCTTCTATTTTAGGCCTAGTTACTACTACATATTTATGTAGGACACATTTGATTTCCCAACGCATTGAGTTAACATGGATTGCCCGCATGGCCAGTTGCTTTCCATTGATGGCCGTTCACTTTGCCGGTCAACACGACTGGGAATTTCGTGTCCCCGTGAGCACAGTCGCAACGAATATAAACGTTATATCTACCGTCCCACTCTGGGTTCCTCACTGTCCCGCTGCCTAACGTATTTTGGCAGTAGACTGTAACTTTTTCGTATATATCATTGCTTATTGCATCCCCATTCTTTGCGGCAACGTCAGTTATGCCTAGAAAATCGCGTGGACTGAGCGGCCATGGCCGGCAGTGGCTATTGTGGTAATGGCTGAAATCACAAGATAAACGAGCTCTATTCTTACATATTAGCACTGCTTAGGACAGGAGAAGAGAGGTTTACTAACTCATCTTGATAGAGGTTTATAGGAGGATAGCAAATGGTGGCTGAACAGCTGTAGAATAGGTTTATTCGTACTAAGCAAATGAAAAAAACATAGGGTGGATTTTGTCTGGATATTTATACGTGTGCTGCCTAAACAAATCCTAAATAATAACATAAGCCTAGGGGCACGTTTTTTGTAGAGCAAATACCGTATGTACAGAGTAATCCGTAGTGGTGTAACATAAACTCCAAGACTATTTCGCCTAAACATAGTATAGTTGTATTTAGGCTGTAAGTTGGATTGTGGGTGAGTGACACAGTCCTTAAAACCGTCCTTATGGCCGTAAGACGCCAATTAAACTAAATAGGCCCTGGGTCGCTAAGGCTACCCCACCTACAAACTTAAATAGTAGGCAAAGTTAGGTGTCGTACGGGTTATAAGGACGGTTTTAAGGACTGTCTCACACTCCTACAACCCGACTTTAATAATACATGTCCACCTGGTGACCACGTATGTGCATGTAGATGCACTGGTCGGATCGGACGCACCATTAAGGAGGAGGATAACCTTGTATATGTATGGGGCACTCCGTGTTACTCGGGGTCCGAAAAAGAAACACTAGACGTGCGGACCTATTAAGGCTTATCTTTCACGAATCACATCCCACCAAGAAAAATGTGAATACGTAGTAATGGCTTATTGGAGGGGGCTTAGCGTGTTTCGTGTCTGGCGTCATTGCCTTGCAATCCAAAGTTGGGCACCATTGTCGAAATCAATCATGTTGGCTCGGCTTGCATTGTCATTGGTCTAGAAATCACAGCTCCAATGACTTGAGGGCTGGAAGGATGTCCGAGTGAAAACCTTGGGCCCGGATACATTCAGATACGACCAAGTCATTCCAGACTCCTGCGCCAGGGCCCAGACGCAATCGATCAAACTATGAGCACGCTTTGAACCCAATCAACCGAGGAATCCGCTACACTTCAAGCACATGTGATCGGATTCGAAATCTGGCGGGCGCTTACCACTCTGACGTGGCTTTTTTAGCCTAATTTAGATTTCAACTTTGCGCAAGGTTGTAATCCTTTCGTCAAAGTCATCGTCATCATGGGTATGTACGTAAGGGCACCCATGTTTCCGGGATACGCTCTGTACATATTCCGTACTGTACGTATTGTATTTGAAACTACATGTATGTAAGCGACCTGGAACCCCAGCTCACGCCGAGCTTGCTCTCCTCCTGGAACGTCAAACGCGGTCCCACTGCCCATGCTCATATGTTGAACCCTGTGCCTCTGTAAGACTACCGCTTTAACCGCTGATCCACGGACAGAGTATCCAAACCAAATTAACAAAATCGATCGCTCCATTCGCGTTTAATGAATCATCAGATATCCGCTAGAGATCCATGGAACGGATTCACATGGTGTTGGACAACGCTTCCCGGATACTTTGGAGAAGTACGGAGTACGACATCGACATCCATCAGACATCGTTTAGCCACCACTCCGCTGCAACTGGTCGGTGAAGCAGTTATCTCTCCCAAGTATTGGCCTGTTCTGGCCGACGAATGCTTTCCATGGTTGTTCACTGCCTCTCAGCTACATCAGATACAACGGAAGACGCCATTTGGATTGACCGCTATTGCCAATAGCGAGGCGACCTTGCTTACTTTGATGGAGCGCTTGTGAAGCCATCTTCTCTAGACAAGCTCCATCTGCTTCTTCTTAAGCATGAAAATGGATGAGAGATACTACCTATGGAATGCATGATTCAATCTACGGTGCCATCTGTTTATTTCGAAGCGAAATCAGAGTACCGGCATTGGTCTGGAAATCCGTCAACCCATCAATCATTTCCTTTACCATGGTTCCAGGGTGAATTCCAGCCTGGTTGGAGTTCCAATATTTCAGAGAATCAGCCACCAGGTCCAAGAAGCGTGTATTGGCCGTTTCCACCTGGCATCTGAGATTATCCTGCGCGGCTTCTTTGAATGCGTCGACCCAGTCGTACTGGATGTTAGCAGCAGCACACACTTGCGCAAAGTCTCCCCAGAGCGTAACAACTTTGTCATATGCTGCCCTATAAGAGGCAACGACAGTATTTTCACTACGGTACCTGAAAGTGTCAACTATATCGGTCAGAACGCCGACCCGTTCGAGGTCGCTGTACGACTTGCAGGGTCACGCCCAGTCACTCTCAAGATGCTCGGTGCGCCGGGGTAGTTCTAGGTGCAAATTCTCCCCATCTGGCCCGCCGGCCCACAGAGTGGCATGGAGGAATCTCGGGCGCCACGAGCCTCGGTATCACGCTCCTCCTCCAGGCCAAGTATTGGGAGCTCATCATGACCATCGTACGTCGGGGCCGCAAAGTCTGCGGCCCCTATGGTATTGTTGACACCCCGTCGGCGAAGTCGGCCTCTGAACGAGCACACGTCATCGAATTCGCGCGCCTCCAGGAAAACGTTCTTCATGTTGGCCTCGGGGTCTTTCTCCTCAGACTGGCCGGGCAGCTTCGCCGGGCCAGGGCAGAGTTTGAAGTCCATCTTGGGCGGCGACTTATAATTAGGGTCTGCACACCAGTAGTAGGAATAGGTTCCGGACCGACACCCAAAGCTATCGGTTGCAATGGCAACTTCGCCCGGCTCGCAGCCGGATTTGAAATCTGTAGAGAAGTTAACAAAGAGGCTAATCAGGGGCCCTGAAAGGAGATTTGCCCACTGCGTCCAGGTGGTATGGCCCGATCGCCACTTGCATTGGCTCTATGGCGGTGGATTCGAGCAGCAGTAGCTTTTGAAGCCGCCGTCATACAAACAAGGCTTCTGACCGCCCTTGCCCTCTTTGCCAGTGGTGAGTTCGGCTGGCTTGTTCTTGTCGTCTTTGCAGCCGTACGATGTGAAGGAGAAGGGAGCACCTAGCAAGCCACCGCCGAGCATGACAGCGACCGAAGCCTTGGATGAACATACCGGCGCAGCCCCAAACCATTTGCACGAGCTGAAGTTGTCGTCGGTCCCCGTCTTGGAACAGCAGAGTGACTTATGCCCAGTCCAGCATCCGTCCGTACTCGCGGCGATCTCGACCTCATTACCACTGCAGGTGCCGGAAAAGGCACCGCAAAAGAAGGGCGATCCCTTCCATTCGCACTTTGGGGCATCTTTCGCTGGACAGCAAAAGGGTCTGTAGGAGTCATTGCAGCCCAGTTCAATACCCAGGGCGTTCTTGTTTCCTTTGGAATTAGACACGGGGACCAAGCCTGCGGGGCAGTTTGCGCCGCACTCTCCCCAAACACACTTGCTGGCATCGTTGGATCGGGACTCGAGGGCCTCGACGATATTCTTGCGACCTTGGGCTTTTGAAAGGGCCTGAATGGCCGTGCCTCGCCCATCGTCCGTGGACGCAGCCTAAACCATGACTCCACCAAGATAGTGGTTGTTGGCATAGTCGGCTTTCATGCGCAACGTTTCCTCGTCGTCATATGACACCCATTGGTCTCCGCTCCAAGTCACAACCTTGACGGCAGCTTCCTTGTCGGTAATGACGTTGGCACCACCTTGGGCGATTATTTCTCGAATCTCCGAATACATGAGCGTTCCCGCAGAGGCGGAGCACTTGCCGGGATTTCCGCCTCCACGGAAGCCACAACCAGCCACCTTGCAGTTTGGATCTGCCAGAGTGAAGCTACGACCATAGAAGCCCATGCCTATGATGACCTTTTCAGGTTTGATGTCATTACGCCAGAGGAGGTTCAGTGCGGTATCGATCTCCGTCAGGTTCGTGTGGGCGTTGACATAGGCTCCCAGATATGGATTGGTGCCATCCCAGGTTCCGTGCAGATCATAACTCATTACGTTGAACCAATCGACATATTGCTCTATTTTATTAATGTCAAAGTGCTGCAGGTACCAGTACGACGCTGGAAGCGTAATGCCGAGCCCTTTGGAGCCAAGATAGCCGCGCAAGTTTTTGAGGAACATTTGCGAAAACCTGATCGCTCTTGAGCAACTCTAATCACGTTAATAAGAAATATATAGAGGGAGGGAGAAGGGTAATAGAGGAGGGACAAGGTACGGTAACTAAGCAGAGAGGGTGAACTTGATGTGGGAAAACTCACGGATATTCCCAATCAAGATCAACACCATCAAAGCCATATTTGTCCATGAATGATATAAGAGAGCTTGCAAAGGTCTTCTGGTGCTCAGGACTGGCAGCCAGCTCCGAGAAGGTGCGTTTTGTAGGTTGATCAGGGTCGTTCATGCTCCAGCCGCCCACGGCAATCTGTACATGTCAGTGGCTGGGACAATGATGGCATTCCTTTTTCTTTTTTTTTTTTTGGGGGAGGTGCCACATGCTTACCCAAACCTGTAGACTGGGGTTGTAATTCTTCAAAGCCGTCAGTCGCGGCATGAATTGCTCGTCGGAGTCTTGCATGTTGGCAATCTCGAATGTGCTGGGATTGACTAACGCAAAGGCGTAGTTCAGATGAGAGTAGCCATTGTATAAAAGGTCTTCGGGGTTCACTGAATATTCCAATTGGTGAGCCCATGTTCAAAAGCCAAGTCAAGCACGGAAAGCTGATGTCCACTGTCGTCGACAGGACCTCTCCAGAGTCTCGACCTACATCCACCGCACGGCTTCGTGTTCGCCCAGCCCTCGTAGTATCCAATGACCCTCTTGTTGGCCGACGTGCCCCCGGACAGCTAGGAGGCGAAATCTTCTTGTCACCGCAGAAGTCCTTTGTCGTTCCGCAAAACCCATATTCAGAGCAGCACACATTGAGGGGGCACTTGCTGCGCGTGCTCCATTCTTTACCCTATCCCGGGTTGCACTCGCTCTTGGGGTCGCAGGTAGAAATACAGTTCTCCTTAGAGCAATATTTAGGCCCTATGCCACACACCTTGCACACGTTTTGCCGTCAGTCAAGTTTCGGTTTGGGGCAATGAAATAAACGGGGGTCCAAGACGCCGAGGAAAGGCGAGGCGAGGACTTGCCTTGTTTTTACCATAGCAGCCGAGTTTGCAAGATTTGGTGGGCGAACATGAGTAATCTTGCTAAGACGAAGCAAAGATGACAAACAACGAGAGTAGCAGGACATAGGGCAGCACGAAAAGGCGGTTAGAGAAGGCCATGATGAATATTCTGTCGATGTTTATAGCTAGCTTACATGAAGCAAGTCCAGCAGGGAGAGAGAGCGACGCGCGATATATCAAACAGACTATGTATACAGATATTTAGCATCCCAACCGCAACTGTTGTCACGTACTTGTGAGGCCGGGCGTTATTAGGCCCTGCCTGATATTGTGACCTCGGCTTCCTATTCCCGCACCAGCAAACTTCTAATGAGGGGTAAGGGGTACTAGTAACGCCTTGTTGTTGGCAGGAATTCCCATGATGGTGGATGGGCGGGTTTCTTGACTAACCGAGTGGGGGTTCCGCAACCACCCGTGCAACCTCAACATCCGACGAATGCTGCTCGAGTCTCTGATTCGTCAAAGAAATTGCCCTCCTTGACCGGGCGGCAAACATTTCCTGAAATTTACTCCGTAGAGTGCTTTATACAGAGATGGGCGCTTGCGGCAACAGATACACGCATTGTTCCCGCCGTCTTCACGTCTGGCGTCACCTTTTTTTTTCGGGGGCTCAAGAAAGCCCTGATCCATCATCAATCTCATTCTGCATCAGTCCTGGCCCACGACCGAAAATCATGCTGCCGCATCTCATGCTTACCAGCGCCCTTTGGTGGCATATGGGCGTCGCTGGTGACGGCGGCAACACCACGTATAGTGTAAGTCAGCGAATTACAAGGGAGAGCATGCGATTCGATTCGATTCGATTCCATCCCATCTTGATGGAACACTGACATAGATTGGGTCCATCATGTTAGTTCTTCTTCTCCATTGAGCAGTCAGACTCTCTCTTCACCGCCGTGTCCAAGAACTGCAACCTGGCCTTGACCGCGCCTGTCCCGACCTGTCCACGAGAGTTCCTCCAGCTGCTCAGCAACGGAGGCTATTACTCCTTGGAGGGCCAGGAATTCATGGACACTCTCTGCATAGAGTCATGCTCGCCTCAGCTTGCCAGGTATCGTCAGAATGTGGTTTCGGCATGCGCCAACGACCTTCAGCCTCGAGATGGCTTTCCCGCCACGTATTGGGTCGACGCCGTCGCCTCGGTGCGTCAGATGATGTGCATGAAGGACTCCAAGTCTGGCCAATACTGTGTCGGCAAGCCGAAACTCATCATCTATTCCTTCCCTTCTTCCTTGCTTGTTCTCCAGACGGCTGGCTGAATTTGGAAACAACTTCGTTCGTGTTATCAAAAGACTTTGTGCGGGCAAATGTCGGGAACGCTCCCCAGCAGGACGCCCTCCTGGGCGGCTACGCAGACGAGCAACTATGCTCGGACTGCATCGTCAACCTTTTCCGTCACCAATAATCTTCCCCTACTCCAATTACGGCCCGAGTATGATGGAGGCTTGGCAGGCTGTCCAGGCCAAGTGCAGGCTCGACTACCCAACAGCCACGCAGACCCTGGACACCAACGTCACGTCGCTGCACAACTATGCCCCCAAGGGCTACCCCACGGCGACGTGTGTGGGCGATGGCAAATATACAGTTGCCAGCGGCGATGACTGCGTGCGAATCTCCAAGAGTCGGCGTGTCTCGACGGGTTCTTTGATCACGCTCAACAGTCTGCGCACCGACTGCACCAACCTGCGACTGGGCCAGGTAATAACGAAGGCACGAATGTCCTGTCTGCGAATTCCCTTGCGCTGACTCAGGCGTTGAATGATTAGACCCTGTGTTTGCTTCCCGCCTGCGCTGATTCCATGATTCAATCTGGCGATACGTGCGAGGCCATTGCCGAGTCGCACGGTATTTCCTTCCAACAGATCGTTGCATGGAATCCTCGTATGTGGAGTCTTGCCGCGCACAGCAAGAATGATTGACTCATGAATCATGATGCTGACCTTGACCTTGCCCCTCGTTGGAAAGTCATCGACAACTACTGCACCAACCTGATCGTCCATCACAACATATGTGTTGGGCCGCCCGGAGGCTACCAGAACTTCACCACGGTTCACGGCGCCAGCGCCAACAAGACGGCAACATACGCCACGTCTAGGGCGTCACGCCCTGCGCCAGTTACATCTGGCACCACTCCCAAATGCGGCAAATACTACAGGGTTCAGCCGGTAGGTTGGTGTGGTGTTGTGTGTTGCCGCTCGGTGACACACCCCGTCTAGAAGAAGATGACGAGGCTGACGCTGACGCTGGTCCTGTCAGGGCGACTACTGCGAAGTGATTGCCATCAGCAACGACATTTCCTTCGACCTTCTTCGCAGACTCAACCCTCAGGTGAGGTTCCCGGTCGAGGAAAGAAACAACCCTGTGACGCAGACAAACGCTGATTCTATGCTTCCTGTAGCTGGATAGGACCTGTTCCAACCTTCTGTCGGGAACATACTATTGCGTGCTCCCCGTGAAGGACTGGGAACAGACTACATCGTCTGCCGCTATGCCAGCCCCCACGAGCACTCCACCTGGAACAACCAAGACTTGCTACGAGTTGGTCTCCTTGCCCAGAGTAAAGTGTTTTAAAAAAATCCTCATTCTAATGCCCAAGGTTGCTGCAGATGGCACGTTGTCAAGTCGGATGACTATTGCGCCAAAATACAAGATCAGTTCGCCATCACTTTACAACAATTTCAAGCATGGAATCCGGCAAGTCATGCCCCCTCCCCTTTTTGTTCTTCATTTTTTGCCGAGGGCCTTGATTCCATGGACACGCATTTTCGCTGACGGTATTGGGCCTGCAGCATCTGAAGAACGACTGCTCCAACCTTCAGGCTGTGATCCAAGTCGGCGCAGTCTCGTAAAAATCGGCGCAGTCTCGTAAAATTCATCGTTTTTAGACCCACTGGCGCGTAATGATTGGCACTTTTCCAGACGCGTTTAGCAATTTTACATTACACACCCTAGGTAATTGCCATACCTCTAAAAGCCCTTATTTATAATTGTCAGGAGAGCTCCTAGAGCATCGGATGTGTGGATGCGGCCTGCGCATTGACTAGGATGAAACCCTCGATAAGACAACGGTAGAGACAATGTATTAGAAGTACCTCCGTAGACTAGTTATTACCATAGCGCACTGTGTACCCTTTAGGTATAAAAGTCAGGTGCTGTCTGCACCTCTAATTAACAGAATCAAACCTTTTCTATAAGCTAGACCGACCCCTACCTTTAACAGTTATAAGCCTAGGAGGCTTCTATTACCCTTATTATTAATTATTAGAGGATAAAAGCTCTGTTAAAGTTATTAATTTAACGCTTGCCTATATTAAGAGATAATCGCTCCTTTATTATAATAATTAGTTAAAATAACAATCCTATGCTTCCTTTAACCAGTACGGTTCCCTTTATAATATCTAAAGAAACCCTAAATATAGTATTATTATTAGAGAAGGACTAGATTAAATAGTACGCGTAAACCAAGGATTACGCAGAATCTCACGGTATCTAGGAGTATATTAATCTAAATCAGGATAAATTACTAGAAAACTAATAATACCTGCTTACCTAAAAGAGATCTAAGACTAGAGATTATTATCAGGAGCAGAACAGCGACGGCATCCATAAGGGTAGCGACGGCATTAATAAGGGTGGAACCTAGCGGGGCACGGAGCTAAGGGCTAGCTATAGGCTAGTTATATAAGAGCTATAGGCTATTTAAAGGGGCTTTCCTATAAATAAAGGGAAAGGGCTAGAGATTAAACCTTTTAAGCACTTACCCCTAGCTAGTAGATTAATAGCTATAACACTTTAATCTAACCTTTACTCTATTATTTACTCCTAAGCTAAAAGCCTTAATAAATTAATCTCTCTTCCCTTTAGGGTAATAGACTATTAGTTAGATTAAGATATCTAGAATTTATTATATAGTAACCTAATTAGGTAATAGCTATAACTATGCTATAGATAAGCAGGAGAATATTATACTACTAAACCTAACTAAAGTAGTTTACTAGTCCCTATTAGATAACTAGTAGAGTAGAATACTTATTAATAATAAGGAGGTAATACTAAACTAGTGCCTTAAAGAAGTAGTAACCTAGATATATATTATAGAAAAGAAATAAAAACTTACTTACTTATAGCAAAACCTATAGATAATAGAAGAAGCTATATCCTTAGGTAACTTAGATATAGGACCTATAAATACCCATCCTTTAGCACCTTAGGTAGCACCTATTATATAGTAATATAGCCTTATAAAGATATAATTAAAAGTATTTATATATAAAGGGAATACTTTAAAGAGTCTTTAGAATTTCCTAGCGGATTTAAATATAGCTTTTACTATAGATTATAAAACCTTTATAAATAATATAACTAAGGTTACCTATACTAGTAGCTACCTAGTAGATAATGTAAAGTAATAATAGATATATTATATAGCTATAGATAGTTATATAAATTACTAGGGTTATACCTAGGATAGATTTATAGATTAGCTAAAGATAGGAACTATAGATAAGAATACATAGTGCTTAGAAGTAATAAGAATATTAATAGGTCTTAGATAAGAAAATTGCTAATTATTCTAGATATTTAAAAAGATCTAGGGTAAGGCAAAGGCTAAGCTACCTAAAGCAATTCCTAAACGCTTATAAATCTATATATTTATTAATAGCCTTAATAATACTATAAAGAAGTAAGTACTTAGCTAAGAGTTCCCTAAGAGTTAGACTTACCTAGTAGGCTAAGGAAGAAAGGTAAAGGTTATAACTAAAGAAGGCTAATTAAGTAATTAAGGTAATAATAGTTAGAAAAGATAATAATATTTTACTTTACTAGAAAGGCTATAGTAATAAAGTAGTAATAGAAAGATAAATTTACTATTTATATACTTTAAGTATAGTAAGCTAGGATATGCTTTACTAAGCTATACTAAACTAGATTACTCTATTTATAAGAGAAGTAACTATATAATAGAGATATATAAGAGTAGCTATAACTAGGCTAGAGATAAAGACTTATTAGACTTAAATAAGACCCTTATTAGCTTAGTATAACCCTAGGAAGATACTCTTATTAAATTATTACCTAAAGATCTAAGACTAAGAGTTAAGGTAAAGTTATAGTAAGAATATAAATAGGTAGCTATAAAGGTACTATTTAACCCTAGTGTAACCTATTTAATTATTTACCTAAAGTTACTAATAGTAGTTAATTAGGCTAATATAAAAAGGATAATATAACCCTTAAGAGTGCTACCCTTACTAAAATTAAGCACTAAGGGATTTTATTATAAACTTTATTAATTAAGGATAGCATAGGCTATATAAGAATGTGTTAAGTTAGCTACTATATAGCTAATACTAGTAAAGACCTATTATTAGGGTATAACTAGGTAGTTATATATAAACTAGTAATTATATCCTAGATAGATAGTTACTAGAGATACTCTATTATAAAAGAATATCTTAGACTAGTAGTAAGGATATAATAGGTATATAAGGAGGCAAAACGCGTATGCATTAGATTTATCTTATAGGGAATAATAACTAAAATTATATAAAAGATAATAATATCTTAATAGTAAATAAGGATAGGCCCTATAATAACCTAGTAACTATAGAGATAAGCAAAGCCTATAAGTTAACTATATAAATACCCTAAGCCTATAAGGAGTTTAAGGATATCTTTTAAATAAACTTATAGGTATTCTCCTTACACTAGGTAGCTAGACTTATACTATTAAATTAGAAGAGGGGAAAACACCCTTATAGGGACTAATATATAATTTAGTAAAGAAGGAGCTAGAAGTGCTTTATAAATACTTAGTAAGCGTATAGCAAAAAGAATAGATTTAAAGATCTATTAGCCTAGCTAAAGCCCTAATATTATTTATACTAAAGAAAGGAGGAAAATTATACCTTTATGTAAATTATAAAGCCCTTAATAGGATTACTATTAAAGATAAAGCGCTATTACTACTTAATAAAGAGATCTTAAACTAATTAAAGGGAGTAAAGGTTTATATAAAATTAGACCTTAAAGATACATACTATTAGCTATATATCCATAAGGGCAATAAGTAGAAAACAGCGTTCTAATATAAATATAATTACTTTAAATATCTTATAATGCCTTTTAGACTAGTTAATATACCTATAACCTTTTAAGAATATATTAATAATGCCCTTAAAGGCCTTATAGATATAATTTGCGTTATATATTTAGATAATATCCTAATCTATAGTAGCGATATAGCTACGCATAAGGGGCATGTAAAATAAATCCTTTAGAAGCTCTAAGAAGTAAGCCTCTTTATTAACCTAGAAAAGTATAAATGTTATGGACTTAAGCTTAGGAGCTTGGGTCATGTCTTGGGTCTGGAAAGGGCACGTAAAGGTTCTAGAAAGGGCGCGCAAAGGACACGGACTATAGGCAAATAGGTTAGGGCTTTACCTAGGCCTATGTGACCTATATACATGCTAGTATAAAGCTAGTTCCTATATAATACCTAGCTTAGTCTAATCCTTTCTCTCTAAGGATAATAATATCTCTTAGAATGCTTATATATAGCTACCCTAAGGCTAGTTTATAATATTTATTATCCTTTACTATAGAGGTATAGTAGCTAATAGATATATTACTACTAGCGGATAGGATAGAGACTAATAAAATAGTAACCTTATAGGAGCTTATTACTTAGTAATTAAAATAAATTAAGAACCTTACTAGTAAGCAAAGATCTAACTTTTTTAGTTAACTTATTAAGTAAAACCCTTACTAATAGGACCCCTATTTAATAGTAAAAGGGTCCTATTTATAGTATAGCAAAACCTAATATCCTATAAGCTAGATATAAATAGAGGGTTTATTAGGTCTTAGTAAGACTAATAATACTTTATTTACTAAAACCTATTACTAAAGGTTTAGGTATAAGTTACTTCCTATTTTAAGAAGGGATACTTAGTGTATTATAATCTATAGAAGCTCTTAAACTACCTTACTAAGATATTTAATAACCCCTATTAATAGGAATTAGTAATTATAGAGCTTAACTAGATTATATAATGCCTAAATAAGCAATTTAGTAACTTTTATATTAATTTTAAATAAAAATTAGCACTAGCTAGGGATTAGATTAGAGGACTCTATAAAGCTAGCTAAGCTATGTATAGCCCTTAATAAGTAAATAAGGGACTATAGCATTAGATAAGATATATTACGCATAGATTACTTAGTAGCAATAGCCTAGTATTATAGTATCTTATTAGATATTAAGTCCTATTAATTAAAGAAGAAGAACTATACGTAAAGGTAAGCATATATGCCTAAGGCCCTTACCTAGGATAAGGATACTCCTATAATAGATATATAATTAATATACCTAGAATAAGCCTAAAAGGATATAAAAAGTTACTAGGAAATTAGCATAAGGCAAAGCTAGGTAATAAGGCTAGTGGTAAGTAAGCTAAGTAGGTTAGCTAGGCTATGTATAATATATATTATAAGGAGGGCAAATACCTATAGTATAGTTTAGGAAAGTATTTTATTTCTAACTACCCTTTGCTTTTACTAAAATATTAGTAAGGAAAGGTAGCTATTAATATATGTAATATAAAGGAAGAGGAAGATAACTCTAAAGAAAAGGAGATAGTAAATATATTAGAAAAGAAGAACCCTAGTATTAAGTTATTTAACTAGGGTAGTAAGGAGAATAGATAAAGGGGCGTTATAGCAAATAGTTATTACTAATAAGGACTTTAAATAGATCTAGTCTAATATAGACTTTATACCTTTTCTAGTTTTTATATTAATTAATAAGACTACCTTTATAAATACTCTTATTAACATAGGCTATAACTATTATACTACTATAAGTAAATGCCTTATCTAAAAACTCTAGTTAGAACGCCTCCCTTTCTTAAAGAAGAGATTAGTTTACACTATAATTAGTGTAAAATAAGGGGAAAAGAGAGCTATAAAAAGAGGTTATATATTATGTATATTATCTGTTTTTAAGTAAATCTAGATAGATAGGAAATACCTATAGTTACCTATATAATCCCTAGGTTAATAAGGTAGCTAATTTTAGGGATACTATAGATAGAATAGAATAAGATTAACTTAGATATAGCGCGCTATTAACTCTATGTAGGATTAGCTAATAACCTATAAATTTAGGCATTAACTAATAGGAAGGTTAAGTAACTAATAATATCTATCTTAGGCTTTACCTTTGCGGGAATCGTAAGGCATGTAAAGAAGCAGAAAGAATATATCTAACTATACGCCACTAGCCTATAGGAAATTATATTAATTCTATAGATAGACATAACCCCTAAGGCTATAGAATAGGACCTATTATCCTTATTACTAAGCGCGCTAAAGGACTTTATAAACCTCTTCCTAGAAAGTAAGGTAAATGCCTTGCTACTATACTAGGGATAATTAGACTACTATATTTAATTAAAGCATAATATAGATAGATCTAAACTAGAACTCCTATAGGCCCTATTATATAATATGCCTTAGTAATACCTTCTTAAAATCTAAAAGTAAGTAACTAACCTTATAAATAAGGGATAGATATAGGCTAGCTTCTCTTTAGTAATAGCTTTAGTATTATTAGTAAAGAAGCTAGAGGAGAATAGCAATTTTGTATAAACTACTATGCCCTTAATAAGATTATAGAATAAGACTATTATCCCTTACCTTTAGTAAAGGAAACACTATAATTATTATTAGAGGTAAAGTGATTTATAAAGCTAGATATATAAGTAGTATTTTACTAGCTTTATATTACTAAAGGTAAGGAACACTAGACTACCTTCTAGATACGTTTTAGGTTATTTAAGTAGCTTATATACCCCTTTAGCCTAGCGGGTGTACCTATTACCTTTTAGAGATATATTAATAGCGCGCTTAGCGGAATCCTAAGGGACTATATAATTACTTACCTTAATAATATCCTTATTTACTTAGGAGGGTCTTAGAAAGACTATATATAAAAAGTCTAAGTAATGCTCTTAAGGCTATAATAGGTAGGACTAAACTTAGATATAAAAAGTGCGTTTTTATAATAAAGGAAGTTAAGTACCTAGGGTTTATTATCTATATAGGGAAAGAAATTCGCTTAGATAGGGAAAAGATTATAGCTATCTAAAATTAAGAGGCGCTAAAGAAGGTTAGGGAGTGTAAGGATTTCTTAGGTTTACTAACTTTTATTAGGACTTTATATTATACTTCTTAATAATTATAGGCCTTTTAATTAAACTTATAAAGAAGGGTATTCTATTTTAGTAGATAGATAAATATAATATAGCGTTTAAAGCGCTAAAGATAGCCTTTATATTATATCCTATCCTAATATAATAGGACCTTAATAAGGATACTATAGTAGAAGCTAACTATTTAGGAATAGCTTTAGGGGTTACCTTTTATAGTTTAATAATAAAGGTATCTTATACCTAGTTACTTATTATTCCGCTTAACTATAGCTAGCTTAATAGAACTACACTATATATAATAAGGAGCTATTAGTAATTATATTATGCCTAAAGGCTTAGTTAGTAAAGCTATATAGTATTAGTAAGCTATTTATAATACTTATAGACTATAAGAACTTAGAATACTTTATAGCGCTAAGGGAGATATTAGAATAGTAGGTAAGATAGGTAAAGATACTATTACTATTTAATTTTTACCTATAGTATAGGCCTAGCCTATAGGTAGTAAGACTAGATATACTATTAAGATATTTCTAAGGGGAGGAGAATAAGGCAGGACTAGAGGAGCTAATTATATATTTAGTAATAACCCTAGGCCTATATAGTTATAAAAGAACTAGACTTATCTCTAGTATAAACCCTATATTATTATTAGGGAGTAGTAAGGCTAAGGATACTATAGGTAGGTTTATAGGTCTTTTAATAGAGGTAATAATATTTATAGATATATATCTCTAATCTTTATAGGACTAGTTATTAGTTTATAATACTATATATAGGATATAGCTTAAGGCAGTTAGGGATAGGGCCTAGAAGTTTCTAGAAACTATAAATATAAGGAAGTAAATAGCAAACTATTAGATTAGCGCTAAAGGTACGCTTTAATTCTAGGGCTAGACTTAGATTCTAAATTAGGAACCCCTCACTATAACCTTAATATAATAGGTTTATAATTTACCCTTACTAGGCTATCCTAGCTATAATATAACTTTTAAAATACTCTAGAGGGATTTCTATTAGGATAGTATATTATAGGGAATTGCCTGTTTTATAAGGAACTATTACTATTATAGGGGCGGAAGAGCCACTAGCTAAGATAAGGCTTATTAAAATTAATCCCTTTACTAAATTATTACTAGTTATAGATCTTTATTAACTTTATAATAGACCTACTAGCTTAATACCTAGATAACCTATAGTTTCTTATAGTTATTATAGATAGACTCTTTAAGTATATCTAGCTAAAAGCTATAATATTAATAGGGGCTAAAGTATGCGTAAAATGGTTTAAGCAGTGCTAGTAGCGGTTCTATAGCTTTCCTATATAAATTATTATAGATTACGGTTTAGACTAGTTAAGTAATTTTTAGACCACACTTTATAACTAGGTAAGTACGTAATAGTTACTATTAATAGCTTATTATCTATAGATAAATAGTGGCATAGAAAGGGTAAATTAAGAAGTTTAGGCTATCCTAAGGGTAATGCTATTATTTTTATAATTTAAATAGCTAGAATATCTCCTTGCTTATTAACTTGCTTTAAATAATAAGGACTTATTAGTAATAGGGATTAGCGTAAATATAGCCCTATATAGTTATAACCTAGTAATAATTTAAGAACCACTAGATAAGGAGATATCCTATACCTTATTAAAGGGAAGGGCCTAGGTATTCTTATAATATCTTAAGGAGGGCTTAGACCTAATATAGGCTACTATAGCGTTTATTTAGTAATAGTAATAGGAGGAAATAAATAGTAGCTAGTATCTAGTAGAATGCTTTTAGGTTAGTAACTATATATAGTTAAACCTACGAAATTTTAAGACAAATAGACTATATAAGAAATTAGATTAGGTTATAGCTAAATATAAGGTACTAGAGGTCCCTATACCTTTAACTATTAAGTTAGATATACTATAAGGACTTTACCTTATTTTCTATATAGATTTAGTATAATAGGTAGCTTCTAATCTACTACCTAGTTAAATATTAGTAGATAAGTAACCCTTACTAGAACTAATAATAACTAATACTAACCCTAATCTCTTAGAGTATTAGATTAAAGAGATACTAGTAGCTAAGAATATAAGAGAATAGGGGTTAAACTAGAATATACTAGTTAAATAGAAAGGATATATATAACTAACTTAGGAACCACTAGAAAATATATAAGATATAAAGGCACTAGATAGATTTAAGGTATAATAAGGTAATATAATAATATATAATAGGCCTAAAAGAGTATATTTTTATTTAACTACTAAGGAATAAGTAAATCTAGTCTTCTTTACTCTATATATATATTAGCGCTAGTATTTTACTATATTAGAAAGTAATTAGTTCTTAGGGGTAAGAGAAGAAGGAAAAGCTAGGTTATTCTAGTTTAGTCTAGGGAGGGATAGTAATAAGTAGTTAATTAGTAAGTAAAGGCCTTATTAAATATATACTACTTAGTAGTAGTATTCTCCTAAATAAAGGTAATATAAGTAAGATTATTATTTATTATAAATATACTATAAAAGAACTCTATTACTATATTACTATTATATTAGGTAGGTGTCAGGAGCAGAACAGCGACGGCATCCATGAGGGTGGCGACGGCATCGATGAGGGTGGAACCTAGCGGGGCACGGAGCTAAGGGCTAGCTGCGGGCTAGTTACGTGAGAGCTACGGGCTATTTAAAGGGGCTTTCCCATAAATAAAGGGAAAGGGCTAGAGATTAAACCTTTAAGCACTAACCCCTAGCTAGTAGATTAATAGCTATAATACTTTAATCTAACCTTTACTCTGTTATTTACTCCTAAGCTAAAAGCCTTAATAAATTAATCTCTCTTCCTTTAGGTAATAGACTATTAGTTAGATTAAGATGTCTAGAATTCATTGCATAGTAACCTAATTAGGTAGTAGCTATAACCACGCTACAGACAAGTAGGAGAATATTACACTACTAAACCTAACTAGAGTAGTCTACTAGTCCCTATTAGATAACTAGCAGAGCGGAACACTTATTAATAATAAGGAGGTAACACTAAATTAGCGCCTTAAAGAAGCAGTAACCTAGATATGTATTATAGAAAAGAGATAGAAACTTGCTTACTTATAGCAAAACCTATAGATAATAGAAGAAGCTACGTCCTTAGGTAACTTAGACATAAGACCTATAAATACCCCTCCTTTAGCACCCTAGGTAGCACCTATTATATAGCAATATAGCCTTGTAAAGATATAATTAAAAGCACCTATATATAAAGGGAACACTTTTAAGAGTCTTTAGAATTTCCTAGCGGATTTAAACATAGCTTTTACTATAGATTATAGAACCTTTATAGATAATATAACTAAGGTTACCTATGCTAGCAGCTGCCTAGCAGATAACGCAAAGTAATAATAAATGTGTTATATAGCTATGGATAGTTATGTAAATTACTAGGTTATACCTAGGACGGATTCGTGGATTAGCTAAAGATAGGAACTATAGACGAAAATGCATAGTGCTTAGAAGTAATAAGGATGTTAATAGGTCTTAGACAAGAAAATCACTAATTATTCTAGATATTTATAAAGATCTAGGGTAAGGCAGAGGCTAAGCTGCCTAAAGCAATTCCCAAACGCCTATAAATCTATATATTTATTAATAGCCTTAATAATACTATAAAGAAGCAAGTACTTAGCTAAGAGTTCCCTAAGAGTTAGACTTACCTAGTAGGCTAAGGAAGAAAGGTAGAGGTTATAACTAAAGGAGGCTAATTAAGCGATTAAGGTAATAATAGTTAAAAAGATAATAATATTCTACTTTGCTAGAAAGGCTATAGCGATAAAGCAGTAATAGAAAGATAAATTCGCTGTTCACATATTTTAAGTGTGGTAAGCTAGGACACGCTTTACTAAGCTACACTAAACTAGATTATTCTATTTATAAGAGAAGTAACTATATAATAGAGACGCATAAGACTAGCTATAACTAGGCTAGAGACAAAGACCTATTAGACTTAAACAAGACCCCTATTAGCTTAGTGTAACCCTAGGAAGATGCTCTTATTAAATTATTACCTAAAGATCTAAGACTAAGAGTTAAGGTAAAGTTATAGTAAGAATATAAACAGGTAGCTATAAAGGCGCTATTTAACCCTAGCGTAACCTATTTAATTATTTACCTAAAGTTACTAACGGTAGTTAATTAGGCTAATGTAAAAAGGATAATATAACCCTTAAGAGTGCTACCCTTACTAAAATTAAGCATTAAGGGATCTTATTATAAACCTTATTAATTAAGGATAGCATAGGCTACGCAAGAATGTGTTAAGTTAGCTACTACGTAGCTAATACTAGTAAAGACCTATTATTAGGCATGACTAGGTAGTTATATATAAACTAGTAATTATGTCCTAGATAAATAGTTACTAGAGATACCCTGTTATAAAAGAACGTCTTAGACTAGTAGTAGGGACGTGATAGGTATGTAAGAAGGCAAAACGCGCTTGTATTAGAGTTATCTTATAGGGGATAATAACCAAAATTATATAAAAAGATAATAATATCTTAATAGTAAACAAAGATAGGCCTTATAATAACCTAGTAACTATAGAGATAAGCGGAGCCTATAAGTTAACTATGTAAATACCCTAAGCCTATAAGGAGTTTAAGGATATCTTTTAAATAAACTTATAGGTATTCTCCTACACTAGGTAGCTAAACTTATACTATTAAATTAGAAGAGGGAAAACGCTTCTATAGGGACTAATATATAATTTAGCAGAAAAGGAGCTAGAAGTGCTTTGCAAGTACTTAGTAAGCGTGTAGTAAAAGGGTGGATTTAAAGATCTATTAGCCTAGCTAAAGCCCTAATATTATTTGTGCTAAAGAAAGGAGGAAAATTATGCCTTTACGTGGATTATAAAGCCCTTAATAGGATTACTATTAAAGACAAAGCGCTATTACCGCTAATTATAGAGATCTTAAACTAATTAAAGGGAGTAAAGGTCTATATAAAATTAGACCTTAAAGATACGTACTACTAGCTATATATTCGCAAGGGCAATAAGTGGAAAACAGCATTCTAATATAAATACAGTCACTTTAAATATCTTGTGATGCCTTTTAGACTAGTTAATGCACCTATAACCTTTTAAGAATATATTAACAATGCCCTTAAAGGCCTTATAAATACGATTTGCGTTATGTATTTAGACAATATCCTGATCTATAGTAGTGATGTAGCCGCGCATAAGAGGTATGTAAAATAAGTCCTTTAGAAGCTCTAAGAAGCAAGCCTCTTTATTAACCTAGAAAAGTGCAAATTTTATGCAAGGAGATTAAATTCTAGGCTTTGTTATATCTAAAGAAGGAATCACAATAGAGCCTGCTAGAATTAAGATAATAGTAACTTAGCCAGTACCTTACAGCGTCTTTAATATCTAGTTGTTCCTAGGCTTTATAGGATTTTACAGATAGTTTATTAAAGGCTATAGTAAAATAGTTATCCTATTAACTAATTAACTCTAAGGAGACTAACTAGCAAAGTTTAAGCTAAATCCTAACGAGTTAGCTATGTTTAGGAGCTATAAAAACGATTCTAAGAGGCGCTAATTCTAGTGCACTTTAATCCACTAGCCCTATTAAGGGTTAAGATAGATGCCTTAGGACACGCACTTAGGGCTATCCTAGCGTAGTTAGTGCTAGGTTACTAGCACCTAGTGGCGTATATATTAAGAAAGTTAAATAAGATAGAGCTATGCTACGTAACACTAGATATAGAGTTACTAGCTATCTAAGAGGCATTCTAAACTTAGAGGCACTACCTTATATACTTAACGCATCTAGTTATAGTAGTTATAGATTACTTAAACTATAAGTACCTAGCTACAAAGCTAAAGTTAACTAGCAAATAGGTTACTACGCTAGATAAACTCTATCTATTTAACTTTATAATTAAACATAGAGTAGGTAAGTTAAACCCTGCTAACACTCTATTAAGGAGGTTAGATTATATAAGTAAAGAGAGGAAGGCAAAGGCAGTGTCCTTATAATTACTAACCTTTCTTGCTAAATTTGTAAATAACGCGCTATAAGGATGCTATAATAGAACTGCTAGTATTTAGTGCTCTAAGAAAACGTAGTGTGTTTAGTTTATAGATAATAGGCTATAAGGACGCTGTAATAAAACTATTAATATCTAGCGCTCTATAAAATCGCCCCCTGCCTATTAACTAGATAAGGATAGACTATATATAAGACTAGACCTATTAGCTAAGGAGTTGCTCCTAGCGGTAGTGTATTAGCTAGGTTTTCTTAATTTTAAAGAAACCTAATAGTCTAGATATACTCTAAGGATATTATTATAGCGTAAGGGGACTGTATATAAGACTAAGCCTACTAGCTAAGGAGTAACTACCTAGCAGTAGTATAATAGCTAGGTCTTATTAATTTTAGAAAAGCCTAATAGTCTAGATATATTTAAAGGATATTATTATAGCGTAGGGAGACTGTATATAAGACTAAGCCCGCTAGCTAAGGAGTTACTACCTAGCAGTAGTGTAATAGCTAAGGTCTTATTAATTTTAGAGAAGCCTATTAGACTAGACGCGCTTAATATAGGCATTATAATAGGGAATAGACTGTATATAAGACTAAATTCGCTAGCTAAGGAGTTATGACCTAGTAGATGCGTTATAGCTAGGGTCTTAGCGGTATAAAGAACCTTTTCTAAGTTAAATTCCGCTATATTTATAGAAGATATAGAATTAAAACCCTTAATCTAAGTCTTACTTTTAGATATATAATAGAGGGATGCCTTTATTATAAAGAAGAGAGCGCTACTATTAAGCAGTAACCTAGATATATTATAAACATAGTCTATTAGACCCTCTAAGCTATTAATATTTAAAAATCAAGTTTTTGTCCCATAGGGAATAAGAAAAGAAATCCTACTACTAATTTATAATAACCCTACTACTAGGCATTAAGGAGTTACTAGAACTCTTTAATAAGTTACTAACTAATATTTTTAGCTAGGAATAAAAGAGATATTAAGGTATATATATATACTTATATTAACTATTAAGTTTTAAAACCGTAAATATATAAACCTTATAGTAAGCTAGCTATGCTACTAGTGCTAGATTACCCCTTTTAAGAATTATTAATAGATTTTATTACTAGACTCCTACTAGTTAAAGATTAGTAAGGTAGAACGTATAATATAATCTTAGTGGTAGTTAATAGATTTACAAAATATAGTATTTATATCCCTATGTCTATGCGGTTAACTAGTAATAGACTAGTAACTATTTTCCTAGAATATATTTTTAAAGATTATAAAGCCCTAGAGAGTATTATTATAGACTAAGGTTTAATATTTACTAGTGGATTTTAGAGAATATTCTGCTACCTCTTAGTAATAAAGCGGTGATTAAGCATTGCGTTTTATCTATAAATAGATAGTTAGATAGAACGCTTAAACTAAGTTTTAGAGCACTATTTAAGAGCATTTATATACATAGAGTAGACTAATTAGGTTAATTATCTCCTAATAGCATAGTTTACTTATAATATAAGCGCGTATATAAGTTATAGTTATATACCTATAAAAGCGCTATAAGGGTATAACCTAAGGGGACTAGATTAAGCAGTTATGCTAATTCTAATAGTTAATAATTAAGCTAAAAATAGAGTTTTAGAATTAAAGTATAAGATATAGAGATTAAGTAGCTATTAAGCTACTTATAGGCCCTATAGAAAAGTATTATAATTAAAAGAGAGTACTAATAAAGTTTAATATAGGTAACTATATCTTACTCTTAACTAAGAATATTAATCTATAATACCCTAGCTAAAAGCTAGCTATAAAGTACTTAGGACTATATAAGATTAAAAAGAAGTTAGCTATTATAGTTTAGCTTATTAATTAAAGTTACCTAAAGGAACACGCTTATATAATGTTTTTAATATTATAAGCTTAGAATCTTTTAGAGGAAATCTAAGTAACGCGGTTAAAACGACCTCGCTGCGAGATAACGTTAAAGAGGATTAAGAGGAATTTAAAGTTAAACAAATTATTGCCTATAAATATAATAGCAAACGGCGCAAATATTTAGTAAAATAGAAGAATTATAATAATTCTAAGAATTCTTAGGTGCTATATAGAGACTTTATAATAAAAGAGGTTATTAAAGACTATAAGTAGTAACTAAGCAGCTAAATCTTAACTTCTTAGCTGCTTAATTAACTCCTAATTATAATCTAAAATAATCATTAGATCGTAGCGATTTAATAGGGGAATAATTTACTTAATAACAATTTAGACTACTAAATAAATCTTGTATTTAAAGCAAAAACTTAGCATAGACTTATAGCTATCTAATAGCTAGACTTTAGAGACATATTTAGACTGATTTTTAGCATAATTTCTAACTTTATTAGCCTTAGACTTATTATTACTAAAGGCTTAAACTTATAATTCCTTAGGAGTTTTAAAGGTCTAATATACGTAGGAGAGTAGCTTAAGTAGTAGTAAACTAGCAGTAAGTTAGTAAAGAACGAGTAGTAAAGCTAGTAGCACTAACTATAGGGCTATAAGTGGCTATAAATTAAAGATAATTAGCAATTTTAATCTAGGTTTCTAGATTAATAATATTAATTAGCTATAAGAAAGTAGCGTTTATTACACTTTACTTCTTAAGAAGCCTTAGCTATAAGATATATGTAATAAGCTTGCCTGTGTTTATTAGTATTTTTAAGGCTAAAAGAGTATTATAAAGTTTCTTCTTAGCTTATATAAACTCCTAGTAGCGTATTAGTAATATTAAAGCAGTAGAGTAAAGGGTACTTATATTACTAATATAGTATAGTTCTAGAAGATTATAAAGTATATCCTAAAGCTATTTATATAGCTTTATAATTTAAATAGAACACTAGTAAGGAGTTAGTAGTAATTAAGAGGTAATCCCTTAAGGCTTAACTTACCCTAATATAAGTCTTATTATTTTAAGCGTAATAATAGTATTTTAGAGAATTACTTATAAAAAGCTAAACATTAGTAGTAATAGTAGTAAGCTAGTAGTAAGTTTATACTAGAGGAGTAACTATATTTAGTTAGAGTAGGCTTTTCCTTAGTAATATACTAAGGCTATTTATCTTTATTATTATCCCTTAGTAAGTAGTACTAAGTTTATACCACTAGGCATAATATATATATAGAATTTTTATTAAACTAGTATAATAGTTAGTAGTTAATATTATATAATAGTAGTGTTATAGTAGCTATTATATTAGTAGAGGACTTATAAGTTAATAAGAGGCTTAAAGAAAAGAAAGAAAAGAGGGAAAAGAAGGAAGGAAATCGCCCTTTCTTATAGGAATTTAGGCACCTTAGATTAATCTAAGCTACTCTAACTAGAATCTTCTATGCGTTATAACTAGTGTGTTTATAGAGATTACTATAATTCACGAGTTATTACTGTGAGCTTACTGTGAATTTATTAGGCCGCTACTATAAGCTTAAAGGAAAATAGAAGGAGTAGGGTAATCTATGCCCTATAGAGTTAAGCTAATTAAAAATCGCGCTAATTAGTCTAGTTAAGAAGAATCTCTTAGGAAGAATAACCTATAGAGAGGAAGTTAAGAAGTAACTATAACCTAGCTTCTATTAGTAAGCGGTTACTATAAAGAAGGCTAATGTAGCCTAATGTTATTAACATTACTACGTTGCTTTATAAAAATCACTATAGCAAGTAGCAATAAAGGAACTCTTGCGCTATAACCTAACCCTAAGATAGCACCTTAATGTAATTAAGGATAATCGCAGTAAGAGGGGTATTATGTTAGGAGCAGAATAGCAATAGCATCTATAAGGGTAGTAATAGCATTAATAAGGGTAGAACCTAGCGGGGCACGGAGCTAAGGGCTAGCTACGGGCTAGTTATATAAGAGCTGCGGGCTATTTAAAGGGCTTTCCTATAAATAAAGGGAAAGGGCTAGAGATTAAACCTTTTAAGCACTAACCCCTAGCTAGCAGATCAATAGCTACGACACTTCAATCTAACCTTCACTCTGTTATTCACTCCCAAGCCAAAAGCCTTGACAGTAGGAGTTATTTACTAGGTAAGCATAAGTGCTTATAATTTAGTAATACCCTAGGTATATACTACTCTAGTAAGGGATAATAAAAGGGTATTACTATAGAGGGATTAATATAGGTAGTGGCTAAAATAGTATTAAAACGTTTTTAATAGTAAATAAAGGTTTTTATTAGGATAGTATAGTATCCCTTTTAGAGATAGTATGCCTTATAGCTAGTATTTTAATAGCTTTTCTAGTAGCTAAAAGGTTTATAAGGTACTTATATATATATATCTTAGTTTTAGATTACCTAAGTATAAGTATAGCTCCTAGCTATATAATTAACAAGCACACTAATAAGGCAAATAGGCCTAATAAGACCTTAGGGCGCACTCTTATATCCCCTTATTATAAAGGTTATTTATATATTAAATATATAGAACCTCTTACTTCTCTTTATTAGAATTATTAGAGTTATTAGAGTTACCCTCTAAGATATAATTACTAAGATAGTTTAGCTTTTAGGGGAGGTAGTAATAAGGGAAGGGGAGCACTACTAGAGGTAGTAGTAGTAATAGTGCTTAGGTAATAGTAGTAAATATAATAAGAGATAGGCTAGATATAAAAAGGGTTTTAATAGGATATTTAAAGAGAGGTAAGTAGTAAATAACTAATAAGATAATAGAAATAAGGGTATATAAAGGGAAAGAAAAGGGAAAAGTAGGGGATATATAGGATTATTTATATCTAGATATAGCTATAGGATAGCTTTAATTACATACTTACTTTAGATATAGACTAGTAAGGGATTATAAATAGTTAGTAATAAAAGGTTAGAAAGACTAGTAATAGCTAGGGGAAAGGGGGAATTTAATAGGTAAAAGGTAATATATAAAAATAAAGTAATAATAACTAGGACCTATACTAATATGCTATATTAATTATATATATACGCTACTTACTTAGAATATTCTAATAATAAGTAAAGAGTAAGGGAGGCCTAAGTAAGGGGGTATATTATAGACTTAAGCTTAGGAGCTTAGGTTATATCTTAGGTCTAGACAGGGCACGCAAAGGTTCTGGAAAGGGCATGCAAAGGATATAGACTATAGGCGGATAGGTTAGGGCTTTACCTAGGCCTATGTAACCTATACACACGCTGGTATAAAGCTAGTTCCTATGTAACACCTAGCTTAGTCTAATCCTTCCTCTCTAAGGATAATAATATCTCTTAGAACGCTTACGTGCAGCTGCCCTAAGGCTAGTTCATAACAATAAATTCTTATATAAGAAGGTTAAATTCCTAGGCTTTATTATATCTAAAGAAGGAATTATAATAAAGCCTGCTAGAATTAAGATAATAGTAACTTAGCTAGTACCTTATAGTGTCTTTAATATCTAGTTATTCCTAGGCTTTATAGGATTTTATAGATAGTTTATTAAAGGCTATAGTAAAATAGTTATCCTATTAACTAATTAACTCTAAGGAGACTAACTAGTAAAGTTTAAGCTAAATCCTAATAAGTTAGCTATATTTAGGAGCTATAAAATAATTCTAAGAGGCGCTAATTCTAGTGTACTTTAATCTACTAGCCCTATTAAGGGTTAAGATAAATACCTTAGAATATACACTTAGGCTATCCTAGTGTAGTAAGTGCTAGGTTACTAGCACCTAGTAGTATATATATTAAGAAAGTTAAATAAGATAAAGCTATGCTATATAATACTAGATATAGAGTTACTAGCTATCTAAGAGGTATTTTAAACTTAAAGGCATTAGCTTATATACTTAATATATCTAGTTATAGTAGTTATAGATTACTTAAACTATAAGTACCTAGCTATAAAGCTAAAGTTAACTAGTAGATAGGTTACTACACTAGATAAACTCTATCTATTTAACTTTATAATTAAATATAAAGTAAGTAAGTTAAACCTTACTAATGCTCTATTAAGAAGGTTAGATTATATAAGTAAAGAGAGGAAGGTAAAGGTAGTATCCTTATAATTACTAACCTTTCTTACTAAATTTATAAATAATATACTATAAGGATACTATAATAAAACTACTAATATCTAGTACTTTAAGAAAATATAATATGTTTAGTTTATAGATAATAGGCTATAAGAATGCTATAATAAAACTATTAATATCTAGCGCTTTATAAAATTACCCCTTACCTATTAACTAGATAAGGGTAGACTATATATAAGACTAGACCTACTAGCTAAGGAGTTACTCCTTAGTAGTAATATATTAGCTAGGGTTTCCTTAATTTTAAAGAAACCTAATAGTTTAGACACACTCTAAGGATATTATTATAATATAAGGGACTATATATAAGACTAAGCCTACTAGCTAAGGAGTAGCTACCTAGTAGTAATATAATAGCTAAGGTCTTATTAATTTTAGAAAAGCCTAATAGTCTAGATATATTCTAAGGATATTATTATAGTATAAGGGAACTATATATAAGACTAAGCCTACTAGCTAAGGAGTTATTACCTAGTAGTAATATAATAGCTAGGTCTTATTAATTTTAGAGAAGTCTATTAGACTAGACACACTTAATATAAGCATTATAGTAAGGAATAAACTATATATAAGACTAAATTCGCTAGCTAAGGAGTTATAACCTAGTAAATATATTATAGCTAGGGTCTTAGCAGTATAAAGAACCTCTTCTAAGTTAAACTCTGCTATATTTATAGAAGATATAGAATTAAAACCCTTAATCTAAGTCTTACTTTTAGATATATAATAAAGGAATACCTTTATTATAAAGAAAAGAGTATTACTATTAAGTAATAACCTAGATATATTATAGATATAGTCTATTAGACTCTCTAAGCTATTAATATTTAAAAATTAAGTTTTTATCCTATAGGAATAAGAAAAGAAATCCTATTACTAATTTATAATAACCTTATTACTAGGCATTAAGGAGTTACTAAAACTCTTTAATAAGTTACTAACTAATATTTTTAGCTAGGAATAAAAGGAGATATTAAGATATATATATATACTTATATTAGCTATTAAGTTTTAAAACTATAAATATATAAACCTTATAGTAAGCTAGCTATACTACTAGTATTAGATTATCTCTTTTAAGAATTATTAATAGATTTTATTACTAGACTCTTACTAGTTAAGGATTAGTAAGGTAAAATACATAATATAATCTTAGTAGTGGTTAATAGATTTATAAAATATAGTATTTATATCCCTATATTTACATAGTTAACTAGTAATAAACTAGTAACTATCTTCCTAGAATATATTTTTAAAGATTATAAAGCCTTAGAAGGTATTATTATAGACTAAGGTTTAATATTTACTAGTGGATTTTAGAGAATATTCTACTACCTCTTAGTAATAAAGTAATAATTAAGTACTATATTTTATCTATAGATAAATAGTTAGATAGAATGCTTAAATTAAGTTTTAGAGTATTATTTAAGAGTATTTATATATATAAAGCAAACTAATTAGGTTAATTATCTTCTAATAGTATAGTTTACTTATAATATAAGCGTATATAAGTTATGGTTATATACCTATAAAAGCGCTATAAGGGTATAACCTAAGAGAACTAGATTAAGTAGTTATACTAATTCTAATAGTTAATAATTAAGCTAAAAATAGAGTTTTAGAATTAAAGTATAAGCATATAGAGATTAAGTAGCTATTAAGCTACTTATAGGCCTTATAGAAAAGTATTATAATTAAAAGAGAGTATTAATAAAGTTTAATATAAGTAACTATATCTTACTCTTAACTAAGAATATTAATTTATAATACCTTAGCTAAAAGCTAGCTATAAAGTACTTAGGACTATATAAGATTAAAAAGAAGTTAGTAATTATAGTTTAGCTTATTAATTAAAGTTACCTAAAGGAATACGCTTATATAATGTTTTTAATATTATAAGTTTAGAACCTTTTAGAGAAAATCTAAGTAATGTAATTAAAATAACCTTATTATAAGATAATATTAAAGAGGATTAAGAGGAATTTAAAGTTAAACAAATTATCTCTTATAAATATAATAGTAAACAGCGTAAATATTTAGTAAAATAGAAGAATTATAAGAATTCTAAGAATTCTTAGGTACTATAGAGAGACTTTATAATAAAAGAGGTTATTAATGTCAAGGCTTTTAGCTTGGGGTGAATAACAGAGTGAAGGTTAGATTGAAGTGTCGTAGCTATTGATCTGCTAGCTAGGGTAGGTGCTTAAAAGGTTCAATCTCTGGCCCTTTCCCTTTATTTGTAGGAAAGCCCTTTAAATAGCCCGTAGCTCTTACGTAACTAGCCCGTAGCTAGCCCTTAGCTCTATGCCCCACTAGGTTCCACCTTATTAATGCTATCGCTACCCTTATAAATGCTATCGCTATTCTGCTCCTAATATAATACCCTTCTCACTGTGATTATCCTTAATTGCATTAAGGTGCTATCTTAGGGTTAGGTTATAGCGTAAGAGTTCCTTTATTACTACTTACTATAGTGATTTTTTTACGAAGTAACGTAGTAATATTAATAATATTAGGCTACATTAGCCTTTTTACGGTAACCGCCTGCTAATAGAAGCTAGGTTATAGTTACTTCTTAACTTTCTCTCTACAGGTTATTCTTCCTAAGAGATTCTTCTTAATTAAACTAATTAGCGCGATTTTTTAATTAGCTTAACTCTATAGGGTATAGATTACCCTACTCCTTCCGTTTTTCTTAAGCTTATAGTAGCAGCCTAATAAATTCGCAGTAAGCTTGCAGTAATAACTTGTGAATTATAGTGATCTCTATAAATACACTAGTTATAACGCACGGAAGATTCTAGTTAGAGTAGCTTAGATTAATCTAAGGTACCTAAATTCCTATAAGAAAGGGTGATTTCCTTCCTTCTTTTCTCTCTTTTCTTTCTCTTCTTTAAGCCTCTTATTAACTTATAAGTCCTTTACTAATATAATAGCTACTATAACGCTGCTATTATATAATATTAACTACTAACTATTATAGCTTAAGCTATTATATCTTATGCTACCGCTATTAAAGATCTTGCTATTAAGCTATCCTATAAGGGAAGAACCTTATAATTATTAAAGACTACGTAAGTTCGCTGCTTTTTTATTACTTTTTATTACTAACTTAGAGCTAGTTTAATAAAAATTCTATACATATATTATACCTAGTGATTAGCTATTTAGAACATAGCTCTAAGGGATAATAATAAAGATAAATAGCCTTAGTATATTACTAAGGGAAAGCCTGCTCTAACTAAATATAGTTACTTCTCTAGTATAAACTTACTACTAGCTTACTACTATTATTACTAATGTTTAGCTTTTTGCAGGTAATTCTCTAAAATGCTATTATTATGCTTAAAATAATAAGACTTATATTAGGTAAGTTAAGCCTTAAGGGATTACCTCTTAATCACTGCTAACTCCTTACTAGTGTTCTATTTAAATTATAAAGCTATATAAATAGCTTTAGGATATACTTTATAATCTTCTAGAACTATACTATATTAGTAATATAAGTACCCTTACTCTATTACTTTAATATTACTAATACGCTGCTAGGAGTTTATATAAGCTAAGAAGAAACTTTATAATGCTCTTTAGCCTTAAAAATGCTAATAAACACAGGTAAGCCTATTATACGTGTCTTATAGTAAAGGCTTCTTAAGAAGTAAAGTGTAATAAACGCGCTACTTTCTTATAGCTAATTAATATTATTAATCTAGAAACCTAGATTAAAATTGCTAATTATCTTTAATTTATAGCTACTTATAGCCCTATAGTTAGTGCTATTAGCTTTGCTACTTATTCTTTACTAACTTACTACTAGTTTACTATTACTTAAGCTACTCTCCTATATGTGTTAGACCTTTAGAACTCCCTAAGGAATTATAAGTTTAAGCCTTTAGTAATAATAAGTCTAAGGCTAATAAAGTTAGAAATTATACTAAAAATCAGTCTAAATATATCTCTAAAGTCTAGCTATTAGGTAGCTATAAGTCTATGCTAAGTTTTTGCTTTAAATACGAGATTTATTTAGTAGTCTAAATTATTATTAAGTGAATTATTCCCTAATTAAATCACTGCGGTCTAATGATTATTTTAGATTGTAATTAAGAGTTAATTAAGCAGCTAAGAAGTTAAGATTTAGCTGCTTAGTTACCGCTTATAGTCTTTAATAATCTCTTTTATTATAAAGTCTCTACGTAGCACCTAAGAATTCTTAGAATTATTGTAATTCTTCTATTTTACTAAATATTTATGCTGTTTGCTATTATATTTATAGGCAATAATTTGTTTAACTTTAAATTCCTCTTAATCCTCTTTAACATTATCTCGTAGCAAGGTTATTTTAACCGCGTTACTTAGATTTCTCTAAAAGGTTTTAAGCTTATAATATTAAAAATATTATATAAGCGCGTTCCTTTAGGTAACTTTAATTAATAAGCTAAACTATAATAGCTAACTTCTTTTTAATCTTATATAGTCCTAAGTACTTTATAGCTAGCTTTTAGCTAGGCATTATAGATTAATATTCTTAGTTAAGAGTAAGATATAGTTACCTATATTAAACTTTATTAGCACTCTCTTTTAATTATAATACTTTTCTATAAGGCCTATAAGTAGCTTAATAGCTACTTAATCTCTATATTCTTATGCTTTAATTCTAAAACTCTATTTTTAGCTTAATTATTAACTATTAGAATTAGTATAACTGCTTAATCTAGTCCCCTTAGGTTATACCCTTATAGCGCTTCCGCAGGTGTATAACCGTAACTTATATACGCGCTTATATTATAAGTAAACTATGCTATTAGGAGATAATTAACCTAATTAGTCTGCTCTACGTATATAAATGCTCTTAAATAGTGCTCTAAAACTTAATTTAAGCGTTTTATCTAACTATTTATTTATAGATAAAACGCAGTGCTTAATTGCTACTTTATCGCTAAGAGGTAGTAGAATATTCTCTAAAATCCACTAATAAATATTAAACCTTAGTTTATAATAATACCTTCTAGGGCTTTATAATCTTTAAAAATATATTCTAGGAAGATAATTACTAGTCTATTACTAGTTAACCGCATAGATATAGGGATATAGATACTATATTTTATAAATCTATTAACCACTACTAAGATTATATTATACGTTTTACCTTACTAATCTTTAACTAGTAGGAGTCTAGTAATAAAATCTATTAATAATTCTTAAAAGGGGTAATCTAGTACTAGTAGCGTAGCTAGCTTACTATAAGGTTTATATATTTATAGTTTTAAAACTTAATAGCTAATATAAGTATATATATATACCTTAATATCTCTTTTATTCCTAGCTAAAAATATTAGTTAGTAACTTATTAAAGAGTTTTAGTAATCCCTTAATGCCTAGTAGTAAGGTTATTATAAATTAGTAGTAGGATTTCTTTTCTTATTCCCTATAGGATAAAAACTTGATTTTTAAATATTAATAGCTTAGAGAGTCTAATAGACTATATCTATAATATATCTAGGTTACCGCTTAATAGCAGTGTTTCTTCTTTATAATAAAGGCATCCCTTTATTATATATCTAAAAGTAAGACTTAGATTAGGGTTTTAATTCTATGTCTTCTACAAATATAGCAGAGTTTAACTTAGAAAAGGTTCTTTATACTACTAAGACCCTAGCTATAATGCATCTACTAGGTTATAACTCCTTAGCTAGCGAATTTAGTCTTACGTGCAGTCTATTCCTTACTATAATGCCTATATTAAGCGCGTTTAGTCTAATAGGCTTCTCTAAAATTAATAAGACCCTAGCTATTATACCACTACTAGGTAGTAACTCCTTAGCTAGTAGGCTTAGTCTTACGTGTAGTCCCCTATACCGTAATAATATCCTTTAAATATATCTAGACTATTAGGCTTTTCTAAAATTAATAAGACCCTAGCTATTATACCACTACTAGGTAGCCACTCCTTAGCTAGTAGGCTTAGTCTTACGTATAGTCCCCTTACGCTATAATAACATCCTTTAAATATATCTAGACTATTAGGTTTCTTTAAAATTAAGAAGACCCTAGCTAATATACTACCACTAGGAGTAACTCCTTAGCTAGCAGGTCTAGTCTTATATATAGTCTATCCTTATCTAGTTAATAGGTAAGGGGTAATTTTATAAAGCGCTAGATATTAATAGTTTTATTATAGCATCCTTATAGCCTATTATTTATAAACTAAACACACTACGTTTTCTTAAAGCACTAGATGCTAGCAGTTCTATTATAGCATCCTTACGGTATATTATTTGTAAATTTAGTAAGAAAGGTTAGTAATTATAAGGACACTGCCTTTGCCTTCCTCTCTTTACTTATATAATCTAACCTCCTTAATAAAGCGTTAGTAAGGTTTAACTTACCTACTTTATATTTAATTATAAAGTTAAATAGATAGAGTTTATCTAGCGTAGTAACCTATCTACTAGTTAACTTTAGCTTTATAGCTAGGTACTTATAGTTTAAGTAATCTATAACTACTATAACTAGATATATTAAGTATATAAGGTAATGCCTCTAAGTTTAGAATGCCTTTTAAATAGCTAGTAACTCTATATCTAGTGTTATATAGCGTAGCTCTATCTTGTTTAACTTTCTTAATATATATACTACTAGGTACTAGTAACCTAGCACTAACTACGCTAGGATAGCCCTAAGTGCGTGTCCTAAGGCATTTATCTTAACCCTTAATAGGGCTAGTAGATTAAAATGCACTAGAATTAGCGCCTCTTAGAATTATTTTTATAGCTCCCTAAACGCAGCTAACTTATTAGGATTTAGCTTAAACTTTACTAGTTAGTCTCCTTAGAGTTAATTAGTTAATAGGATAACTATTTTACTATAGCCTTTAATAAACTATCTGTAAAATCCTATAAAGCCTAGGAATAACTAGATATTAAAGACGCTATAAGGTACTAGCTAAGTTACTATTGTCTTAATTCTAGCGGGCTCTATTATAATTCCTTCTTTAGATATAATAAAGCCTAGGAATTTAACCTCCTTACATAAAAATTTACACTTTTCTAGGTTAATAAAGAGGCTTGCTTCTTAGAGCTTCTAAAGGACTTATTTTATATACCCCTTATGCGTAGCTACATCGCTACTATAGATTAGGATATTATCTAAATACATAACGTAAATTATATTTATAAGGCCTTTAAGGGTATTATTAATATATTCTTAAAAGGTTATAGGTACATTAACTAGCCTAAAAGGCATTATAAGATATTCAAAGTAACCATATCTATATTAGAACACTATTTTCTACTTATTACCCTTGCGAATATATAGCTAGTAGTACGTATCTTTAAGGTCTAATTTTGTATAGACCTTTGCTCCCTTTAATTAGTTTAAGATCTCTATAATTAGCAGTAATAGCGCTTTGTCTTTAATAGTAATCTAATTAAGGGCTTTATAATCTATATAGAGGCGTAATTTTCCTCCTTTCTTTAGCATAAATAATATTAGGGCTCTAGCTAGGCTAATAGATCTTTAAATCCATCCCTTTTGCTACATGCTTGCTAAGTACTTATAGAGCACTTCTAGCTCCTTTTCTGCTAAATTATATATTAGTCCTTATAGGGCGTTTTCCTCTTCTAATTTAATAGCATAAGTTTAGCTACCTAGTGTAGGAGAATACCTATAAGTTTATTTAAAAAGATATCCTTAAATTCCTTATAGGCTTAGGGTATTTATATAGTTAACTTATAGGCTCCGCTTATCTTTATAGTTACTAGGTTATTATAGGGCCTGTCTTTATTTACTATTAGGATGTTATTATCTTTTATATAATTTTAGTTATTATCCCCTATAAGATAAATCTAATATAAGCGTTTTACCTCCTTACATGCCTATTACATCCCTACTACTAGTCTAAGACATTCTTTTATAATAGGGTATCTCTAGTAACTATCTATCTAGGATATAATTACTAGTTTATATATAACTACCTAGTTATGCCCTAATAATAGGTCTTTACTAGTATTAGCTATATAGTAGCTAACTTAACATATTCTTACGTAGCCTATGCTATCCTTAATTAATAAAGTTTATAATAAGATCCCTTAATGCTTAATTTTAGTAAGGGTAGCACTCTTAAGGGTTATATTATCCTTTTTACGTTAGCCTAATTAACTACTATTAGTAACTTTAGGTAGATAATTAAATAGGTTACGCTAGGTTAAATAGCGCCTTTATAGCTACCTATTTATATTCTTACTATAACTTTACCTTAACTCTTAGTTTTAGATCTTTAGGTAATAATTTAATAAGAGTGTCTTCCTAGGGTTACACTAAGCTAATAAGGGTCTTATTTAAGTCTAATAGGTCTTTATCTCTAGCCTAGTTATGGTTACTCTTATGCATCTCTATTATATAGTTACTTCTCTTGCAAATAGAGTAATCTAGTTTAGTATAGCTTAGTAAAGCGTGTCCTAGCTTACTACACTTAAAATATATAAATAGTAAACTTATCTTTCTATTACTGCTTTATTACTATAGCCTTTCTAGTAAAGTAAAATATTATTATCTTTTCTAACTATTATTACCTTAATTACTTAATTAGCCTCCTTTAGTTATAACCTTTGCCTTTTTCCTTAGCCCGCTAGGTAAGTCTAACTCTTAGGAACTCTTAGCTAAGTACTTACTTCTTTATAGCATTATTAAGGCTATTAATAAACATATAGATTTATAGGCGTTTAGGAATTGCTTTAGGTAGCTTAGCCTCTGCCTTACCCTAGATCTTTATAAATGTTTAGAATAATTAGTAATTTTCTTATCTAAGACCTATTAATATCCTTATTACTTCTAAGCACTATATATTCTTATCTATAGTTCCTATCTTTAGCTAATCCATAAATCTATCCTAGGTATAACCCTAGTAGTTTATATAACTATCTGTGGCTATATAACATATCTATTATTGCTTTGCGTTATCTGCTAGGCAGCTGCTAGCATAGGTAACCTTAATTATATTATCTATAAAGGTTCTATAATTTATAGTAAAAGCTATGTTTAAATTCGCTAGGAAATTCTAAAGACTCTTAAAAGTATCCCTTTATATATAGGTGCTTTTAATTATGTCTTTGTAAAGCTATATTACTACGTAATAGGTGCTACCTAAGGTACTAAAGGAGGGGTATTTATAGGTCCTATGTCTAAGTTACCTAAGGATATAGCTTCTTCTATTATCTATAGGTTTTGCTATAAGTAAGCGAGTTTCTATCTCTTTTCTATAATATATATCTAAGTTATTGCTTCTTTAAGGCGCTAATTTAGTGTTACCTCCTTATTATTAATAAGTGTTCCGCTTTACTAGTTATTTAATAAGGACTAGCAAACCACTCTAGTTAGGTTTAGTAGTGTAATATTCTCCTGCTTGTCTGCAGCGTGGTTATAGCTACCACCTAATTAGGTTGCTATGCAATAAATTCTAGATATCTTAATCTAACTAATAGTCTATTACCCTAAAGGGAAGAGAGATCAATTTATTAAGGCTTTTAGCTTAGGGGTAAATAATAGAGTAAAGGTTAGATTAAAGTGTTATAGCTATTAATCTGCTAGCTAGGGTAGGTGCTTAAAAGGTTTAATCTCTAGCCCTTTCCCTTTGTTTATAGGAAAGCCCTTTAAATAGCCCGTAGCTCTTACGTAACTAGCCTATAGCTAGCCCTTAGCTCCATGCCCCGCTGGGTTCTACCTCATTAATGCCGTCGCCACCCTCATGGATGCCGTCGCTGTTCTGCTCCTGACAAATGCCTAGACACTCGCGCTACGGAGATAAACTGTCTCCTAGCCGCGGCCCTACCTACTAAGGGGCAGGTAAAGGTAATAGAGGGAGTGATTCTAGTCCTAGAGAAGGAATAAATAGTTAGGCGGTTATAGCTTAGTAAGGCGGCGGAGGCGGACTAGTAGGATTTTAATACCTAGCGTTTTTAATAGTTAAAATTAATCTAATAATAGTTCTAGAATTATAATTCTTTAGCTAGCCTGCCACTAGCTCTAAACTATATAATCTTATATCTCTCCCTAGTTATCTACTATATCTATATCTTAGCTATTAGTCCTAGCGCACTAGAAGCGCCCTAGCTCTAGCTCCTCCTCTCTACTATGTATATTAGCTACTAGCTCTTATGCTAATAAGTAGTATTAGAGTTATTTTATACTAAGGAACTATTTAGCTATTACTCTTGCCTTTAGGGTAGTTTAGGCTAGCCTTACCTCCTATATATCTTTAGGCTAGCGCGTTTAGGGGCATTAGTAATTATATTTAGGTAGTTTACTATAATATAATATTAGTCCTTAACTGCTTTGCTATAGCTATATAGTAGCGAGTTTACCCTAGGAATACCTCTCTAGAAGAGGAACTTATTAAGACTAATCTTTCCTATACGTAGTTAGACTATAGTTAAGGAGATATGCTTTTCTAGGCCTATATAGAATCTTTAGATTTCCTTTAGGTTATAGGTTAGTAGTTAATCCTTAGTTAGCTCTCTTACAAGTCTATGCTATCCTAGGCGTTCCTTACTATGCTATTTATCCTAGCGTTACCTCTATTCCTTATATAGTTCCGCTACTAGTTTATTACTCCTAGGGGGTCTCTATCTGCGGCATAATACTAACTATACTAAGTTAGCAGCGGTTTGGATTATTATAGCTATTCCGCTCTCTATAATTCTCTCTTTAAACTTCCGTTTTATCTTGTTTAGGTATAGATCTAGGGGGATATAAGTCTTAACCTCTAGTTAGGCAATAGGTATAGCCTTAAACGCACTAGCTACGATTCGGAGGTAGGCTAATTGGTCTGTCATAAAGCTTTTGACTACTCCTCTTGGCTTTCCACCCTTCTTGGTCGGGGTAACTTTAATATATACTTAATAAGTATATAAGGGAGTATAATATTAGTAAAGGGATAACCTATAAGGACTACTTACTAGTAGTTAGCTAATTCTATAGTATTATAGTTAATATTTAGGCCTATGCCTTAGAGGAAAAGTTTTAGTCCTACTATATACCTATTCTAGTTAAGATACTAGCCCCTAAGTTAATTATAATAGTAATATACTAATAATAGGTATTTATATAGTAAGAACGTAGGTAAGTAAACGTAAGAAGCTAGAAGGGAAAAAGGGTAAACTAAAGAAAATAACTAAGCTATAATATACTAAATAGGTTATAGTAAAGGAAATAACTAGATATTATAAGGATAAGTATTACTTATACTATAGCTTAAAGGATTACTAGATATAGGAGTGCCTTTTACTCCTACCTTACTAACTAAGGGTATATATTAATACCTATAGGGTAGATATAGATAGTAAGGATAAGGGGTTAAGACTTACTTATTAGAAAATAAGTAGCCCCTAAGCAAAGGCTTATATAGGGGCGTAAAGGCTAGCTAGCCTAGCTAGATAATCTTAACTATAATTAGTATATAGTATTAGAAGTAGGAGTTAAATATTATATAGATTAACTACTATTCTTAGTCCTTATACTCTTTAATATATATAAGTACCTCTATATTTAAATTAATTATAGTTATAATTATTATAGCGCTATAAGCAAATTAGTAGTATAGTAGCTTAGCCTAGAGCTTATTTAATTACTAAAATAAAGATAAGTTTAAACTATAGTAAAAATAGAAAGAAAAGAAAAGTAAGTAAGGGAGGAAACCTTATCTATTACTTATATAGTATATACCTAGATTAATATAGATAGCTAGGAATCTTTAGTATACCTCTATATTATTCTAGGTTTAACCTATAATATAATCTTTAGGATACTATAGTTAAAATACTATAATATAGTAATTTATATAGTAAAGTAATAGCTAGTTATTAGGGTAGCTAAGGGCCTATACATTTTAAAATCCTTAGAGTATACTATAGAGATACTAATATAGGGATAATTAGTTCCTTATTTACCGTAAAGGCATGCTATATATAATAATAGAAGAATATTACTATAAGGTTTATTACTATAAGCTTAAAAGAAATTACTATAGTATTATAACTTTTTACCCTAAGACTAAGACTAAAATAGCTTAATACCTTAGCGTTACCTAGGAGCTTATAGACTTTATAAACCTATTTAATAAGTTAAAGGTAAATAGCCTATCCTTATATAAGGGCTTATTAGACTACTATATCTACCTTTAAAAAACATAAATAGATTATAACTAGCACTCCTATAAGGACCTCTATATAATATACCCTAGGACTAGCTATTAGAGATTAGGTATTAAGTTACTAATCTTATAAATAAGGAATAGATCTATGCTAGCTTCTCTTTAGTAGTAATACCTATTTTATTAGTTAAAAAGGTAAATAGTAGTTAGAGGTTTTATATTAACTACTACACACTTAATAAGATAATAGTATAAGACTACTACCCTTTCCTACTAATTAAGGAAATACTCTATTCCTTATCCTAAGCGTATAAGTTTATAAAAGTAAATATATACTTAGTGTTTTATAAGCTATATATAGTAAAAGGATAGGAGTATCTTATAGTGTTTTATACTAGATTTAGACTATTTAAATAGCTAGTTTACCTATTTAGCCTAGTAAGTGTACTAGTAATATTCTAATATTATATAAATAAATCCTTAGGGGATACATTAGGGGACTTTATTATAGCCTATTTAGATAATATTCTTATCTATTTAGGGGGTTAAAAAGGATTATATAGCTAAGGTATAGCTAATACTAAGTAGATTAAGGGCAGTAGGCCTATATTTAGACCTAGATAAATCTATATTTACTATAAAGGAGGTTTAATACCTTAGCTATATTATTATAGTAGGATACTTAATTTACCCTAACCCTATAAAGGTAGTGGTAATTAGGGAATAGTTAGCCCTTATAAAGTTATAGGAGTCTATAGCTTCCTTAGATTTATAAACTTCTATTATAACTTTATTAGGGATTTCTCTAAAATAGTAGCCCCTTTAATCTAGCTTACTAGAAAGAATATTCCCTTTTAATAAGGCCTAGAGAAAATAATACTTTTAAATAACTAAAGGAGTTATTTATTAAATACCTAGTCCTTATATAATAGGACCTTAATTAGGATATAGTAGTAAAAGCTAATTACTCTAGTATAGCATTAGGGGTTACCTATTATAGGAAGGCCCTAATAGTGTATTATATCTAGTTACTTATTACTCTATAAGCTTAATAGCCCCCTAAAGGAACTATACTATTTATAATAAGGAACTACTAGCTATTATATCTTACCTTAAGGCATAGTTAGTAGAGTTATAGGGTATCTTACGCTTATTTATAATATATATAGATTATAAGAACCTAGAGTACTTTACTACTACTTACCTTATAATAGAATATTAAGCATAGTAGGTAAATATCCTCTCCCTATTTAACTTCTATTTATATTATAAACCTAGTGCTTAGGTATAATAACTAAATACCCTTTCTTAAAGGGAGTAGGATAGGGTAAGTAAGCCTTTAAGAATAAGATATATTCTATAACCTATTACTAATATAGTATTCTTATAACTATATATTAAGACCTAGATAGACTCTAGTTTAGGTCTATTCTTACCCTAGGTAACTTTACTACTACTAAGGGAATGCCTTTTTATAATAAAATATCTTTAGACTTTTTAGAACTAAGTAGTTTTATTAGACCTAACCTACCTTATCTATTTATAGGCTATATAGGAAGGGGTATAGAAGTTTCCCTAGAGGTAATAATAAGAGAATAGGTAGTAAATTATATAATTAGCGTATATAGGGCGCTTTAGTTTAGGGGTTAAACCTAGGTCCTAGCCTAGGAGCCTTTAATAATAACCCTTATCTAGTAATCCTATAACTTACTAGTAATAGGGTACCTAGGGTAAAACACTATATTTTAGATTTTATAATAGTAATTTTACTAGGATAGAATAGCCTAGGATATAGGTAGGTTTATCTATAATTACTTTTACTAGGGTAGTTATAAGAGTTAGTAATACTACTAGGGCTTACTAAAGCTACTACTAATACCTAATAGATACTAGTTATAAATCTCTATTAATTTTATAATAAACTTACTAATATCCTTTCTAAAGAGACTATAGTTCCTTATAGTAATTATAGATAGACTATTTAAGTTTATATAGCTAGAGGTAATAACTTCTATTATAGTAAAGATATATATAAAATATTTTAAAATAGTTTAGTAATAGTTTAAGGGATTTCCTAATTAATTATTATAGATAGGGGTTTTATTTAGCTAGGAACTTTTAGATAATATTATATTTAAGTATTAGTATAGACTAGCTTCTTTTTACCTCTTATTACTTATAGACTAATAGTAGTATAGAGAGAATAAACTAAGAGATATAGGTAATACTATATATATATATTTCCTTTTATAGTATAACTAGCCTAAATACCTTATAGCTTATTAGCTAGTAATTAATAATAGGAACTCTTTAGTTATAGGGATTAGCCTAAATAAACTCCTATATAGTTATAACCTATAACCTATCTAAATATAGCTAGACATAGTCCTATTAGTATTTATATTAAAAGGGAGAGCTATCTATTTCCTAGAATACCTTTAGAAGGGTATATCTTTAGTGTAAGCTACTATTATATTTATATAATAATAATAATAAGATATATCTATAGCTTTATAATATCTAGTAGAATAATTCTATATAAAGGATAAAGTATAGTTATTACTTAGGAATATTAAAACTAATTAGCCCTTACGTAAACTTAACTAGGTAGTAGCTAAGTATACTATAGTTAAAGTCTTAACTTTGCTTACTATTTAACTTAATATCCTAAAGGGTATATATTTAGTTTTCTATATAAACCTTATTAAATAAGTAGTAATAAACTCTTTCCTAAGCTAATAGTTATAGGACTCCTAGCTAGGGCTAGAATAGGTTCTAATAGAGAATAACCTTAAACTTATAGAGAAATATTATATAAAAAGGATTTTAGTAGCTTAAAATATACTAGGTAAGGGAGAGAACTAGAATACTCTTATAAAGTAAGTAGGATATATATAACTAATATAGGAACTAGTAGAAAACGTAAAAGATATATAGGCACTAAATAAGTTTAAAAGGAATAGAGGGATATATAATTTAATAATAGACTTATTTAATTTAATAAAACTTATCCTTAAAAGGAGATTATATATAGGACCTAGGTTATACCCTTTTACTATTTACCCTTACTTAGATATTAGAATACTTATACTTATTCTTACCCTTCTCCTTACTATTAGTATTTATAGTAAGGTCTTTTACTTTATTACTAGGAGAAATATTATATAAGTTTTAGGGCTAGTAAGACTTAGTTAGGGTTTAATAGGGGTTCTAGGAGGTTAACTTATAGGCTTAATATATTTAATAAAAGAGGGAATCTTAAGGGTTATAGGGCACTTAGTAAGTATAATAGGATCTATAGTAACCACTACCTATGTTCTAGGTATAGGACTTATGCTAATAGTAAGAAGGAGTAATATTACTAGCTTTAATAACGTAGGATATGCTAAATAAACCCTAAGGGGTCCCGCTAGGAGTGCTATTACTATAATATTCTTAATAAATAGTAGCTAGGCTACTTATAATCTAGTAGTTCTATTAGAATAAAACGCCTATAACTTATTATATTTAATTTCCTATACTATAGCTAGTTAAGGGACTACTATAGTTATATAGAATTATTTTATTCCTAGTTATATTTAGGGTAGAGAAGGATATTACTAAAGGGAGTCTAAGGAAGAACTAGATAAAGGCTAGGTTAAATTAGGCTTCTTATAGTAAAGTAGTCTAATAGGTAATAAGAGCGTAATAGCGCTAGGAGAGAACTAGTATCTTTTGCTTTTAAGTTAGGGTCTAAGGGACCCTAGAGCAAATAATATATATTCCTATAGTAATCTCTTTTTAAGATCTTTTAGCGTGTATTAGAGATAGGGATTAGCAAATAGGAACTTAGTTAACTAAATATAGGTAATATAATTTCCTAGTAAGAGAGATAAGACTTATTAGACTTAGGGAGGTAATATTTTAGTATACCTATAGTAAGGGCTTATTTAATATATAGCCTATAAGAATAAAAACCGCTTTAGGGGTAGTATACTACTTATTATTAAAGTCTTTCTTTAGGAGAAACTCCCTAAGGGCCTAAGCTAAATATAGAGTAAAGGGGGTCTTAGAGGAAACTAGACTATTACTAGTTAGGGAAAGAGTAGGTTAATAAGAATAAGGTATAATACTATTAGGTATAGTATAAATAAGGGTAACTTAAGAGTAGGATAATAATAGATTAAGGTAGGAGAAAGAATAGGTAGTAAGATAGGTTTATAATAGGAAGGGAATAGTTATTATTAAAGAAAGGTTTAGATTAAATAGGATTCTTAGTAGGATATTTATATATATAACTATAGGGTAAGGTAGGATATAAATAGGTAAGGGAGGGATAATAATAATAATAATAATAAAGGGGTATAAGTTATAGTAAGGCATAATACTTAAGATAAACGCATATAAACTAACTATAAGGAGGGGTTATACTATTACCTTACTTATATATAACTTAAACACACTATATTAATAAGGGGATTATTAAGCAGTTATTTATAGTAAATATAAGGGTAAGAGTAAGGGGAGATATAAAGGCTACTAGGATAATAAGGGAGGGTATAGCGCTATATTAAATATAATGCGCAAATAGGCAGGCATAGATAATTACCTAGTAAGGGGCAATTTATAATAATATTAATATAAACAGGTAAGGAAGGGGTAAGTAAGGGTATATATAAGGGCTTAGGCTTTGCCTAAGCCTTAGTGTTAACATATAAGTAAGGAGTGAGGGAAGAGGGCTAACATAAGCTAACTAGGGGATATAAGGGGCTTGTATGGGATCCGTAATATCCTCCTTTTCCTTCCTTCCTTTAAGTTTCTTAATATCATCACGATAGCCTATAGCTGTGTCTTAGGGCTAGTCCATAACATAGAGTATTTATTATGCTTACCCTCTCCCCTTAAAAACATTATTAGCTCTGCTAACCTAAAAGCTAGTCCTAGATTAGTATAGAATCCTTCTAGCGCTAATAATAATCTATCTATCTAATTCCTTAGATAGTTTACCACTTCTATTACTCCTATTAATCTATAGGGAAATAGCTAAATAAATCAAGAGAAATAATTCACTATAACTAACATATATTTAATCTGTTATCCGGATTCTAGAAAAGGCCTAATGTAATCTATTCTAATAACCTAAAGTGGCTTATCTACCAGTATAGGTTAATTTAGTGCCTTTTGCTTTTAAGGGGTATATCCTACGCATAGTAGGCATCCCATAATGTATTCTATAATATTAGTTCCTATTCTAGGCTAGAACACTAATTAAGTTAATTATCTATAGGTTAGATCCGCTCTAAAGTGCCTAGCATAATTATAAGCCTTATAGAGAGCATACTTTACTTCTTCTTTTACTAAATATTACTATCTTCTATGTCTTCCCTTATACTAAAGGATATTATCTTCTAACTTATACTATTATGCTTTTATAGATATCCTCTAAGCTATATATTAATTATACTCTCCTTTGCTATATAACCTAGTGGTTAGGAAGTTTATAATCTTAGTGTACTATAGATTATTTAGGTACTTCTTCTATAAGGCCTTAACCCTAGGGGATACCTCTACCTACCTTATACCTTAACTAAGTTCTAGGAATATTCTAATTCCTAATTAGACTAGTTTACTAATAAAGTCTTTATTATCTCTTTATATCCTCTAACTCTATCTTTCTAGATCTATTAATTAAGGGTTATATCCCATGATCTAAACTTAGTTAGATTATTTATATAATAGTCTAAAGGGAATATTATACATAATAACCTATTAGCACTAGCATTTTGCTTCCCTTAGATAAAGCATATTTCTATATTTAATAGCCTTAGCTCTATAACCTATTTAGCATAGATCCCTTATGTCTAGTAAATATTATAAAAGTTATAAGTGGTTTATAGTCTATAAAGATTATTAACTTTAATTTTAATTTAAAGAAGTGTTAATATTTCTAGCAGAACTTAATAATAGCATATAGTTCCTGTTTATAAGTACTGTAGTTTTGCTAAGTTTTAGTAAATAGAAAAGAATTATATAAGATTAGATATAGAATCTTATTCTAGACTTAAAGCACTATATATCCTCCTCTAAGCTCACTAGCATTAGAATATATCTAAGTAAGTAAGTTAAACACATATTTATATATGCTTAAAGCTATAGTAGCTTTATCCCTTAGGATAGAGAAAGATAGTACTTTAGAATCTCCCTATTACTAATCTATATTACTAGTTAATCTATTAAGTAGTTAAGCAATCTTAGCATAATTCTTAATCTATTATTAGTATAGACCTATAGCTCCTAGGAATAAATAAATATTAGTCTAACGTTTTAGAGTAGGCTACTCTCTTAGTTTTATAGCCTAATCTAGTTTAATGTATATCTTCCCTTAACTTTATAAATCTAACTAACTATAAGAATTAAACTTATCCCTAATAATACCTTTTTAAAGCTTAACTTTAGGAGGGTTTAGAGTAGTCTTAGAAGTAAGTAATCCTTAATAAATAACTACTGCTCTTTAAATAACGTATGCTTATAAAAGATATTATCTATATAGCTATTTAACGCGCTAAGGTTACTAGGTAAGCAAGGTACTATAAGAGATAGTTCTAGATATAGTGTAGGGATAGGACCTATTATAATCCTTATTACTTCTATTATTATAAATCCTACTAATTAGGACCCTTAAGGCATCTAGGAGGGTTATAGCTAACTAAACCTAGGAATATTAAAAGCAAACACATACTATAGTTCCGCTGCTATAGATACTAACCAGTATATGTGCTTAAGGTTAAACACACTATAAGAATTAATCCGTGGATCTAAGAGTTAATTATAAACCTTAGCTAATAACGGAAGCTAACTGCTAGGCATATCTTCTATAATATAAGAGTAATTAATAGTGAGTTATTGCTTAGCCTAAGGGTTAGACTTATCCTTTACTACTAATATAGGCTTTGCACACTAATCTAATATCCTTCTATTTATAGCTATAGTATACTTATATATCCCTAATTTAATTCCTTTAGTTACTAACCGATTTAACTAGTACTATTAAGGCTTTAACCATTATCTCTTTAGTAATTATGCCTAGGGTTTTATATTTTCCTTTATTTAAGGTATATGCATATAAAGGTCCGTAGCTAGAATATTAGTAATAGATAAAGCATTTAAGTCTCTATAAGTATAAAACATCTGTATAATTTCTTTTACTATAGTCTTAGGGACTAGAGGACTTAGGGTTACTCTATAGCCCTTAAACTAGAATAATACTTCCTCTATAAGAGCTTCCTAATTAATCTCTCTTCTCTATACTCTTTATATAGTTAGAAATAGAAATACTAGGGGCCCTTATGTAATTAGTCCTAGCTAATTATCTTTCGTTAGCTTTAATATACTTCTATAGGTACTAACCTCTAAAAACATAGGATTCTTTTTAAGTAAGTTTACTTCTAATAAGTATATATAAAGACTAAGCTAATTTATAAGTTAATATTTCTTACGCATTACTATAGGATAGGTGATTTAAGGGGCATGCCTAGTGAACTATACTAAGGGTTTAGCCTAGAAATAAATAAAGAGGACTTCTAATAAGTCTTTACTTAGTAGTTTATCCTAGGATAATAGATTTAGTTTTATAATATAACTAGGTTATTCTAGGTAACTTAGTTTTCTAAATTATTAGAGTCTTCTAAATCTAATAAGGCTTTATCTAGTAATATGTCTATATTATCCTAACCTATATATCTCTTTAGGATTAAGGGTTTAGCTAGGTAAAGGATAACTTTCTACTAGTCTAACAGAGCCACAGAGGGCCCCTTAATAGAAATAGGTTTATCTCTCTTTTCCTTAACACTAATTAATAATTCTAAGTTTCTAATATTAAATCTCATACCTATATTATAAAGCTAAGGAAGTCCTAAAATTAGGATAGTCTAGTTCTTAGGCTAATTATCCGGGGTAATAATAGCCCATACTAATCGGGTAACTCCATAACATATTACCTTTATTATCATAAAGTAAGTAACCATATTCTCTTGCCTATTAGCGTTAATCATCTATAACCCTTGGAATCTAACTAATCCTAAGTTATAGACTAGTATGTTCTCCTCTAAAATAAAGGCGCGGGATATAATATTAATCTTAGCTCCTTAGTCTACTAGTGCTTATCTAGGTTTAAAATTAAATACCTATTCCTTTCGAAATCCTATATAAGCCTAAATAGTAATCCTAAATAGCTTTACACCTAACTAATACTCTTAAAGCAGTTTTGTATTATAGTTATTAGGAACTAGAGTTTTTAATCTTCTTAGAGACTATCTAAGCGAAATTAGCCTTAAGTAAGAATAACACTATTTTCTTCTTAGGATGTTTCTTTAAAGGAGTTATTACTTAAGATAATAGTTTTTAAAACTATTTTATTATCTCTAGACTAATCTACTAAAGGTCTATTAATAAGATTAGGATAGAAATGTGGCTTACTAAAGCCTTCTAGTTAATAGGGCCTAAGCCCTTATATCCCTAGATCTTACTTAGAGCCTAAGTATTCCGCTTAATTACCTTCTCTCTTACTAGGGGAGTAACTTTAGGGGTTAATCCTATCCTTAATAATATTACTAATTGCTATACCTTTCCGTTTCTTTAAAGGTAGCTTAGCTTTTATAATAAGGGTTATAACCTATAAAGCCCCTTAGGTAATAGATTCTAATGTCTCTTAGTTAGCTGTTTTTAAGCTTTTTAAGAGTGGCTTTAGTGGTTTATCTTTATTTATAATAATCTCTACCTAGGCGTTTAGATTAGCTCTTCTAACCCTAAGTTTCTATAAGTTAGCAGTTATAAACTACTATAAGCCTAAGGGCTTTTGCTTAAGCTAGCTAAGGTAATAATCCTTAGTTACTATTAACTCTGTAATAATTCTAGGTTTAATTAGAGTATACTAAGCTCCTATAGTAGAATTATAGCTAACTTCTTTAATAACCCTAGACATATTAGCATTAGTGTATTTATTACTAGTTAGGTATACCTAAGCAAACCTAGCATAGGCTTGTCTAGGGACCTATAAGTTATTATTCTAAGGAGAAAGGGTTATTAACTTTAGCTAAGCTAATTCCTACTGCTATAGTAAGTTATTCCTAGTTATAGTGTAATTTATAGCATAGTGCCTAGCAATACTACACTTAAAATAGGCATCTCTATAAGGTAGCGGTGTAGTACTATTAATATACTAGTTCCTTAATTTAGATATAGGTCTTAGATTTAATGTATATCCCTATAGACTAAAGTTTAGCGCTATTATTAGAGCTTATAGTACTTAGGGAGGTCCTATACTATTTAACTAATACTATAGTAAGTTAGTACTATTTCCTTATTAATTTCCTTAATTAGGCCCTCTCTAACTATTTAAGGGTCTATTCTCTATATTACTATTTCCTCTACTCTATTGTGTCTAAGTATAAGGCTAATTCATAGGCGTAGGAGTTTAGCTACTAGGGGAACGGGCTAATACCTATTAAACTAGTAAGGGTCTAGGGCAGCATATATCCCTAGAAACCTAAAGTAAGGTAATAATAGCTAAAGCTAGGTAATTAGGGCATTAACAGGAGTGGATTACCGCTTATAGCCTCCTAATACCTCTATAAACCCTAGGGGTAGTTTATACGCTTAAGATAACACTTTATTAGTAAAACATCTACTCTAGTGCTTAATAAACTCCTCTATTAGTGTTATCTTCGCGTCCCGTGCCATTAATTTAGTAAGATTAGCTTTTACTTCTAAGATAGTAATAGCTTGCTTAATAAGCTCTTAAGCTCCTTAGAGACTATTAGCAGCTAGCATATTCTAGCTAATGGCTTCCTATATTAGAGATTTATTATGTAATCCCCGAATAAACTAATAAATAAAGTTACGGAGGGTATAACTTTTAATTAAGGTAAGTAAGTTATTATTTATAACTAGCTTGTCTTTACCTCTAGCATAACAAAGCACGTTTAAGACTTAGGAGTAGTATGCAGCAAGGGCCTTACTCTCTTCTTAGCGTATTTCTATATTAGTACTAGCTTTTACTTCCTTATTAATAACCTTAGGAGAGTATCTTTCTTAAAGGGATAATTAAAGGACTACTAAGTTAGTAGAGGAAGCCACGTTCTGTTTAGCTCTAGAGACTATTAGCCTTAGTTATTTAGAGCTATTAAGGAAAGTGATAGCACTTCTATCTAGAGCTATGTCAATTGCTTAGATAAAGGTATTTAGATTAATATCTTAACCCTTATTAACGGTCTTAAATGCCTATTATAGGCGGCTTAACTAACGTCTAGCAGACGTTAAACTATTAAAGGTTCTAATATCTCTTAACAATAGTAACTTGCACGTTTCTATTGCTAAATATCCTAATAGGGTTAGTTCCCTTACTAACAGGGGCTTTAACTTCCTAAAGAAGCCTATTAGTTAAATTATAGCCTTATCCTTAGTTCCACTATGTGGGAGTTAATCCTCTTGCATAGCCAGACAAAACAGGGACGATGACTTTAATAACTCTAATAATACTAAATCTAGGAGAAAGACTTCTATAGTCTATAGATCCTATAGAATTTCTTGTCTAATTAGTGAATCCAGGATGACAAGACGCAAGGATAGTAATGATTAATTAGAAACAATAAGGGGTTAATAGGGGCTTTATTAGTGTAATATTAGATAACGGCGACTTCCAGGAGTGCTTCAAGAAGCCTTGGTTTGTGCGAAACTCCTGGCGTGGTTGCCAAAATAACTTCTTTTAGGCTGCAATAGAAAACGATTAGGTTAGGACCTTTTAAGCGATTTAACTAATTATTATCTGTCCTAATGATAATGTAGAAGATCAAAAAAAAGCTATAGTGCCCTAGCGAAAATTTTTGATATAGAGTGGGGCGGGAGCTCCTTCCCCATTTGGCGGCGGGGCACCTTGCTCATCAAGCTTCTTGTCTTCCCACTCGCGCGCTTTTGTCGTACGTAGACCGACAGTTTTCTCATGCCATCGTCGCCAAGGACCTCCTGCAGGCCGCTGCGCATCTTTCCTTGTCCTCCTCTGACAAGGTAGAGAAATCAACCTCGGGGTCGCTGTAGCGTGCCCAGTTCCACCCTGGGGGCCAATACGAACTAGAGTCATCCGAGAAGGGCTCATTTTTATTGTTACCAGGCTTCCGTTTGCGAGCCGGCGATTGGCCTGTTGTTGCTAGAGCCATGGTTGATGGATAATGGTTGCTGACTGGCGATGGGATGGCGTCATTCTACACAAGTGGCACACAACAGTTTTTACTTTTGAAGCACCTCCTAACAAAGCTAGGTCCACGTGACACTGTCGTAGCGAGGCACTCACACCCACGCACCCAAAAAGTGTTAACTTCCAAGCTGAGACAATTAACAGAGATCGAAATCCCAAATGAATTTGATTGATTGCCTCCTTCGAGTTCTGATGATTGATCTGAGAAGGAAAAAAAGCTACTATGCTCTAGCGAAAATTTTTTGATGTAGGAGTGGGGGGGAGCTCCTTCCCCATTTCACCCCTAATACATAATACGTTCCCGCCTAGCTACCGTGTTACATTAAGATGACTCATTAGTCAGCCTGTCCGCGTCACGATTTGATGATTAATCCCTCTGTTAAAGATCCCTGTAATAACATGAACATTGCACCTTGCAATTGCAGTTGCTGGGAATCCACTCACGGCCACGCGCGCCTTACAATCCCTTTGATCGTGGAAGATCCTTGGAGCATTAGAATCTAATAAGTTAAGGGGCTAAAATCACTAAGGAAAAAAATGAAGCCTTTGGATTTTTTTTTTTCGGTACTATGTTTTCTTATCTAGAGGGCTAGAAAGGGAAAAGAGTGAGGAGTTATAGTTATTATGTGCTAGCTCTTACAGACACTAGGTGCTTCTCAGCTTGCTTGCTTGCTTGCTTGCTTCTCTAAAGCTAGGTGTTCGAGCAATCATCTACCAGGCTTGTAAACCAAGGCATGACAGGACGCCATCTTCATTTGTAATAACATCGTCTATTACCATTGAGGTGGTTTTGGGTTAGCCTTGGAAGACACTTATTGCGTTTGTACACGAGACTGACCAAGGTCTGTGGAACTTTCGGTCCAATTACCTCCCTGCACTTTACGAAGACAATGATACACTGTCCCCGTAAGGTAGCTTTCTAGAGCATCACAGTCTCTAAGAAAATTGCCACTTTGAAAGCAATTAGTAAATCACACTGTAACAGGGCGTCTTCTTTTCAAGATGACATTCATCCTATCAGGAGAAACTCACTTTGTTTCACCTTTTAACTGGCCACGCACACGAGCAAGGCAGTTATAGAGGTCCAAGTATGACGATTTCTCTTTGCCATTGCGTTGACGACAGACTCCCTGGAGGAACGCATAGGATGTCTCGTCAAGTTCTCTGTATTCTCTATGAAGTATGTATCGACATGATTCCGAGAATCGACCCCGACGCTGGAGCTTGGTGGTGGCAATCTGCCCATCCAAGCTCCTGGCCAAGAGAATTCCATTGGGGTGAGCTTCTGAGCCTATGCTCATGATGGCGAGTTGCAAAACCCAGAGATGAGCGGTTAGCTTCATGATTAATGTAAATAACAATGATTACAATGTAAAATAGGTAAAGGAGTTTAGATGATTGCTAATTGTCAATAGATGAATGTTCATAGTAAAGAAAGATGTGTCTTTATATAATAGGGTTCTAGGTCACGTTTGATCTCACATGCTGCCTGGTTCTTTTTCTTCCATCAAATGGAGTCAAATGTATGTATGTACATACAGATCGGGGCTAGACCCCGGCGGGGCGCTCGCTAAAAGCCAATAACTGTTAGACCGCGGAGCTAGGGTTCGAAATAAGGGCATGGATTGAGTTGCCTAACCCTATAAGAGGGTGCGGACGCTCGCTTAAATAGCTATATGCCTAGACTAAGGGAGGTGTAATTCTCTGTCAGGAGCGGAATGGCGATAGCATTAATGAGGGTAGCGCCTGGCGGGGCACAGAGCTACGACCTAGCTATAAGCTAGTTACGTAAGGACCACGAGATATTTAAAGAAGCTTTCCTAATAATAAGGGCAAAGGCTAGAGATTAACCCTTTTACGTACCTACCCCTAATTAGTAGTTTAATAGCTATAACTCTCTAATCTAACTGTCGGAATAGTTAAATCCAGCCGCGCACGGAAGTGGAGCACAACGCGAGTGCTGCGTTGTGATTGGGTGCGTCGCGCGAGTGGGTTAACCACGTGACCTGACGATGCCCTTAACACCTTCGGCCACGTAGCCTGTTAGCTAGAATTAACTATTATTAATTATTATCACCACTTTAACCCTGTTAAGGCTTTTAGCTTAGGAGTGAATAACAGAGTGAGGGTTAGATTCAAGGCTCTGATCCACGAGCCGGTGCAAACTTTGCACGAGTGCAAAATGCAGGTAAACGGACGCGCTAGCCATTTTCGTCACCTAGATTACATAGAAATTTATAGAACTCTATCTAAATTACATAAACACCACCTCCCCCATTTATAATATATCTTTTTAACCAGGGCTATGTAAATACCTATAATAGGATTAAATGCTAAGAATAAAGTAAATTCTACTAATTTTTAGGAATAAACTATACACTTTATATAGTCCCTTATAAAGTTTACACTAGTATAAAGTTTATACCTAGGTAAAAGCTATAATAATGTTTCTTAGGGTTAATAGCCTTATAATTAATTAATTTATTATAGATAAAGACGCTAAGGATAACCTTTAGCTTACAACATTGATTTTATAGTGTTGCTAAAGGCTAGGATTATTATAAAGAGCTCTCTATAGGCTATATTAGCGCCTCTATAAGCATATTAATAGTAACACTCTCCTAAGCCTTACAATTAAAGGTGCCCGTGCATTGCCAATAGTATTACAAGATTACTACAAAGAGCTTCTTTAATAATTATTAGATAAGTAATTTACATACCTCTTTTAGATGCTAAAGAAGACCTTCTTTAAGCTCTATAACTAGCTTTATATTAATGCCTTAGTAGGCTCTTTATAATATTAATTAATTAAGTAAAAGCTACTAGTCTTCTTATAGATTTATATATATAATAAGCCACAGAGGAATACAGGGTATTGATTTCTACTATCCTAATTATTAGTATCTTGAATTTTTATAAGCTTATTAATCTAATAAGGTATTTATATATAATCTTCGTTCGTTAGCTAAAGCTAGAGTTAGTCTTGCTATTCGTAGAGCTAAATAAGAAGTTCCTTTAATTTAATAGTGTAATTAGCGCTATTAATAGTATATATATTCTAGCATTTATTCCACTAAATTAGCAGTAAAGATACTAGTTAAGGAAGAATAATATCTTATAAAATATGCTAGTAGCCGCAAGCTTTAAGGGATTATTCCTATATATACTAGCAAGCGCTAAAGGTTTTATTTATAATAGTACCTTATTATAGATAGCGTTTATAAAGTCTTTCGCGATTCCTAAAGGCTAATTTTATCTTAGTAACGCGGGATTTAGCTTATATTATAGCCTAATAATGCCTTTCTTAAGGGTTTAATATTATTTATAAGACTAGAAAGATGCTTATAAGCACCTAAATAATAAGAAGGAGCTCTTTAACTTCTAGCACGTATAGTTATATATAGTTATAAAGCGTGTTTTTAGGTAATATAAGCAAAAGTAAAAGATAATTCACTATAGCGCTACTAAGTATAACTTTCTTATATAGATTAAGATAGTTTATACTATTATAGCCCTCTTTAACTTTATTAAATTAGGTAGGAAGGAGCTATATAACTTTAAAGTAGAAGAGATAGAATTATTACCTAGAGATAAGCGTAAAGCGCTTAAAGCAGCTACTACATAGGTATCTTTGCTTATCATAGGCCTTATAGGCTATTAGGTTTAAAAAAGATAGCATAGTAGCTTTAGATATATTAATGAAGTTATAATTTCAATAGGAAGATATGCATTTAATAAATTTAATAGCGTTAATAATAAAATTCTAGCTAATATAATAATAATGATATAGGTTAAAAAGTGATAATATACACGTGCCCGTAGACCTTCTTAAAAGCCTTACTTTTCTATAGATATGCTAGATAGTATTAACACTAAAGTTTAACTTAATCCACGCTTACTTTGCCTCTTTTAACAATAATAAGTTCTAAATTAGAGGATTTAGTTAATCTTACTTTAACCATAATATAACTCTAATAATTATGCTTATTCTAAAGTCTTTACTATATAATTAACAGTCCTTAACTACCTTCTTAATATTATTAGCCCCTATAGCTCTTTAAGTAATAATATGCCTCTTTAAGCCCTGTATTTAAGGCCTAAGGACATTAGATATTACATCTAAGAGCTCTTTTGCCTATGCTATAGCCCTACGCTTCTATAAACCTTATAGCAATAAATTTAGCTATAATCTATTAGGCATAGCTCTAGCAGAGCTTAATTACAAGCGCTACGGGTTTAGTATTAAGGAAACAGCTGTATTATTAGTGCTTTGCTCTATGATATTGATTTAAGGCTAACTTTAATGCTATTAATTATTCTTAACTTTAGTAGAATCTTTATTATTAAGGAGCTTAATACTATTATTATAAGCCTTATTATTAGGGCGTTATATATTAGTAATCCCTCCTTAAGACTTGCTTTTATTATCTTTAGACTTATTAAAGCTCTCTTCTAATACCTCTGCTTATTCCCTTATAGCAGCAGCAAAGCTTTAGGTATCTTAAGCTTTAATAACTATATTACTAGCTTTACAGTCTCCTAAGAAGATCTTTGCCTATTCCTCTCTTATAATAGCTTAACTTATAATAAGAGGCTTTATTATGATTTTTATAATTTTTTTCATCGGCAGTGGCCAATGCATCTAAAATTCACACATAACATAAGAATTACTGGCAATACCTAGCCAGTGCAATAATAAATAACTGATTAATAGTACCGCAGTGATAAAAAAGCAGCCTAATATAGGAATAAGCTTCGAGGGCACGAATACAGGGGGCTGCGAGGTTAGTGTAAAGTTTGTTAATAATAAACTTTATAGCTACGTTAGCGCAAGATACAGTCATAGTTCGCGACCGCAGTTAAACTCAAATTCATTCGAGTTTTGCTCGCAGCATAAATTGACGCGATTCCCCTATAAGAGGCTTTATTATAATGAATTTTCTAAACCTTCTATAAGTCTTAATAATAAATTTAGTGGTTTGCTTGCTTATATAAAGCTACCTAGTCTCTTTATTATAGGTTATGCTAGACCTCTTCTCTATAGCGCGAAAAGCACGCTAAACGCCCTTTAGCCACTTAAATCGGTTCTTAATAGCATTTAAAGACTATTAACGTTACGGAAATTTCCTTAATAATACAGGAATAAAGCCTTTAAGGATATCTTAAATAATATTAGCCTTATTGCTATTAAGCCATTGCTTGCGGTAAGCTTTAAGTAGTAATTTAAGCAAGTAAAGGGTTTAATTGTTAGACTAACGAATTCAGGGGGATAAGGATGCCTGCGATTAGGTGCTCTGGGATATAGTTACGAAAGGTATTTAAAATATATATATATATATTATTTACGCTAGCTAGCTCTATGTAAGGCTAGTACTAGTACTCCTGCTGCTTTGTTAAAGGGAAAACCCTTAAATAGGAAGAAAAACCCCTTATATCTATGTTTAGGCTAACGCTAACCCTACACTAGGCCTGCGTTGCGTTATGTATAGCCTATTATAGGTATTTATTACTAGCTTACACTAGCCTTATCCTAATAAGAAAAAGGAAAAGAAAGAAAGAAGGAAAATCATAGGTTCTAAGCCTTACCTAGCTCTTTCCTAGGTTTACTCTAGCACTGCTCTAGGCCTCTTATACTATTTTATAGCGTGCTAGATTTAGTTTTATAATAGTAATTTACTTCTCTTTTACTTTTTAGCTAGCTCTTCTATAGCCTTACTTTTTAGCCTTCTCTAGCCTAGGTCTAGCTTATTAGTCTAGGGAAGTTAAAGCACCTAATATTATTTATCTTCTATAGTAAGGGTATAGGTTTAGTTTAATTCCTAGCTGTTTCTAGGCCTAGGTCTCCTAGGCATTATCTAACTAGATTTTTATCTTATATTCTTCTTTCTTTATTAATATCTATAATTTAGCCCCCTCCTCTATATAAGTATAAGAAGGGTTCCTCCCCTAGAGAGGTTTTCCTTCTTTTCTCTTTTTATTAAACTTCCTATAGGTTCTTTTCTTCCTTAGAGCTACCTAAGGCGCTCCTAGTCTAGTATTAGCCTAAATACTAATATTACTATAGATCTATTAAGTTATCTAATAAAATAGCGCTAGCTATTATAAGTACTCTTATATTCTATGCTTATCTAGCTCTAATCTACCTAGGAAACTCTAAAAATAAGTAATATCCTTAAAAGTCTTTAACTAAGAAGTAGCTTAAGTAAGCTATAGCTAAGGATTTAAAGGTATAACCCCTCTAGCCCTAACCTACCTTTATTCTAATGCTAATTTACTATAGTTAGGGGATCCCTATAGGATCTAATATATCTCTTATAAATCTTAATTAATTAACTACCCTAGGCACTAGTGCTATAATATTACTAGTAAGTTAGATCTATCTTAGCTTAGAAGCAAGGCTAACTATTTTATATAGGGCTAGCTACTAATACCTATTTTAACTACTAGGTCTGTAACACTAGATATTCTAAGGTAGTTAGCGCCTCTATTCTAGGCTAGATCTAGTGCTAATTTGCTCTTAGCCTAACTTAAGTAATTAATAAAATAAGCACTAGTAGCTAGTGGAAGTTTAGGTAGCTATAGTTACTAGGGGTAGTTGTCAGGAGCAGAACAGCGACGGCATCCATGAGGGTAGCGACAGCATCGATGAGGGTGGAACCTAGCGGGGCACGAAGCTAAGGGCTAGCTACAGGCTAGTTACGTAAGAGCTACGGGCTATTTAAAGGGCTTTCCTATAAACAAAGGGAAAGGGCTAGAGATTAAACCTTTTAAGCACCTACCCCTAGCTAGTAGATTAATAGCTATAATACTTTAATCTAACCTTTACTCTATTATTTACTCCTAAGCTAAAAGCCTTAACAAATTAATCTCTCTTCCCTTTAGGGTAATAGACTATTAGTTAGATTAAGATATCTAGAATTTATTATATAGTAACCTAATTAGGTAGTAGCTATAACTACGCTATAAATAAGCAGGAGAATGTTACACTACTAAACCTAACTAGAGTGGTCCGCTAGTCCCTATTAGATAACTAGTAAAGTAGAACACTTATTAATAATAAGGAGGTAACACTAAATTAGCGCCTTAAAGAAGTAGTAACCTAGATATGTATTATAGAAAAGAGATAGAAACTCGCTTACTTATAGTAAAACCTATAAATAATAGAAGAAGCTATATCCTTAGGTAACTTAGACATAGGACCTATAAATACCCCTTCTTTAGTACCTTAGGTAGTACTTATTATATAGTAATATAGCCTTATAAAGATATAATTAAAAGTACCTATATATAAAAGAGATACTTTTAAGAGTCTTTAGAATTTCCTAGCGGATTTAAATATAGCTTTTACTATAGATTATAGAACCTTTATAGATAATATAACTAAGGTTACCTATACTAGTAGCTACCTAGTAGATAACGTAAAGTAATAATAGATGCGTTATATAGCCACGGATAGTTATATAAACTACTAGGGTTATACCTAGGATAGATTCGTGGATTAGCTAAAGATAGGAACTATAGATAAGAATGCATAGTGCTTAGAAGCAATAAGGATGTTAATAGGTCTTAGATAAGAAAATCACTAATTATTCTAGATATTTATAAAGATCTAGGGCAAGGCAAAGGCTAAGCTACCTAAAGCAATTCCTAAATACCTATAAATCTATATATTTATTAATAGCCTTAATAATACTATAAAGAAGCAAGTACTTAGCTAAGAGTTCCCTAAGAGTTAGACCTACCTAGTAAGCTAAGGAAGAAAGGCAAAGGTTATAACTAAAGAAGGCTAATTAAGTAATTAAGATAATAATAGTTAGAAAAGATAATAATATTTTACTTTACTAGAAAGGCTATAGTAATAAAGTAGTAATAGAAAGATAAATTTACTATTTATATATTTTAAGTATAGTAAGCTAAGATATGCTTTACTAAGCTATACTAAACTAGATTACTCTATTTATAAGAGAAGTAACTATATAATAGAGACGTATAAAAATAGCTATAACTAGGCTAGAGATAAAGACCTATTAGACTTAAATAAGACCCTTATTAGCTTAGTATAACCCTAGGAAGATACTCTTATTAAATTATTACCTAAAGATCTAAGACTAAGAGTTAAGGTAAAGTTATAGTAAGAACATAAATAGGTAGTTATAAAGGCGCTATTTAACCCTAGCGTAACCTATTTAATTATCTACCTAAAGTTACTAATAGTAGTTAATTAGGCTAATGTAAAAAGGATAATATAACCCTTAAGAGTGCTACCCTTACTAAAATTAAGTATTAAGGGATCTTATTATAAACCTTATTAATTAAGGATAGCATAGGCTATATAAGAATATGTTAAGTTAGCTACTATATAGCTAATACTAGTAAAGACCTATTATTAGGGTATAACTAGGTAGTTATATATAAACTAGTAATTATGTCCTAGATAGATAGTTACTAGAGATACCCTATTATAAAAGAATGTCTTAGACTAGCAGTAAGGACGTAATAGGCATATAAGGAGGCAAAACGCGCTTATATTAGATTTATCTTGTAAGGGATAATAACTAAAATTATATAAAAAGATAATAATATCTTAATAGTAAACAAAGATAGGCCTTATAATAACCTAGTAACTATAGAGATAAGCGGAGCCTATAAGTTAACTATATAAATACCCTAAGCCTATAAAGAGTTTAAAGATATCTTTTTAAATAAACTTATAGGTATTCTCTTTACACTAGGTAGCTAAACTTATACTATTAAATTAGAAAAGGGAAAACGCCCTATAAGGACTAATATATAATTTAGTAGAAAAGGAGCTAGAAGTGCTCTATAAGTACTTAGTAAGCGCGTAGCGAAAGGGAAAGATTTAAAGATCCATTAGCCTAGCTAAAGCCCTAATATTATTTATGCTAAAGAAAGGAGGAAAATTACGCCTTTATGTGGATTATAAAGCCCTTAATTAAATTACTATTAAAGATAAAGCGCTATTACTACTAATTATAGAGATCTTAAACTAATTAAAGGGAGTAAAGGTTTATACAAAATTAGACCTTAAAGATGCGTACTACTAGCTACGTATCCGCAAGGGTAATAAGTAGAAAACAACGTTTTAATATAGATATGGTTACTTTAAATATCTTATAATGCCTTTTAGGCTAGTTAATGCACTTATAACCTTTTAAGAATATATTAATAATGCCCTTAAAGGCCTTATAGATACAATTTGCGTTATGTATTTAGATAATATCCTAATCTATAGTAGCAATATAGCTATGTATAAGGGGTATGTAAAATAAGTCCTTTAAAAGCTCTAAGAAGTAAGCCTCTTTATTAACCTAGAAAAGTGCAAATTCTTATATAAGGAGGTTAAATTCCTAGGCTTTATTATATCTAAAGAAGGAATTGTAATAGAGCCCGCTAGAATTAAGATAATAGTAACTTAGCTAGTACCTTATAGCGTCTTTAATATCTAGTTATTCCTAGGCTTTATAGGATTTTATAAATAGTTTATTAAAGGCTATAGCAAAATAGTTATCCTATTAACTAATTAACTCTAAGGAGACTAACTAGTAAAGTTTAAGCTAAATCCTAATAAGTTAGCTACGTTTAGGGAGCTATAAAAATAATTCTAAGAGGCGCTAATTCTAGTGCACTTTAATCTACTAGCCCTATTAAGGATTAAGATAAATGCCTTAGGACACACACTTAGGGCTATCCTAGCGTAGTTAGTGCTAGGTTACTAGCACCTAGTAGCGTATATATTAAGAAAGTTAAATAAGATAGAGCTATACTACGTAATACTAGATATAGAGTTACTAGCTATCTAAAAGGTATTCTAAACTTAGAGGCATTACCTTATATACTTAATGCATCTAGTTATAGTGATTATAGATTACTTAAACTATAAGTACCTAGCTATAAAGCTAAAGTTAACTAGCAAATAGGTTACTATACTAGATAAACTCTATCTATTTAACTTTATAATTAAATATAGAGTAGGTAAGTTAAACCCTACTAATGCTCTATTAAGGAGGTTAGATTATATAAGTAAAGAGAGAAAGGCAGAGGTAGTGTCCTTATAATTACTAACCTTTCTTACTAAATTTATAAATAACACGCTATAAGAATGCTATAATAAAACTGCTAGTATCTAGTGCTCTAAGAGAACGCAGTGTGTTTAGTTTATAGATAATAGGCTATAAGAACGCTATAATAAAACTATTAATATCTAGCACTCTATAAAATTACCCCCTACCTATTAACTAGATAAGGATAGACTATATATAAGACTAGACTCGCTAGCTAAGGAGTTACTCCCTAGTAGTAGTATATTAGCTAGGGTCTCCTTAATTTTAAAGAAACCTAATAATCTAGATATACTCTAAGGATATTATTATAGCATAGGGGACTATATATAAGACTAAGCTTACTAGCTAAGGAGTTACTACCTAGTAGTAGTATAATAGCTAGGGTCTTATTAATTTTAGAAAAGCCTAATAGTCTAGATATATTTAAAGAATATTATTATAGTATAGGGGACTATATATAAGACTAAGCCCGCTAGCTAAGGAGTTACTACCTAGTAGTAGTATAATAGCTAGGGTCTTATTAATTTTAGAAAAGCCTAATAGTCTAGATATATTTAAAGAATATTATTATAGTATAGGGGACTATATATAAGACTAAGCCCGCTAGCTAAGGAGTTACTACCTAGTAGTAGTATAATAGCTAAGGTCTTATTAATTTTAGAGAAGCCTATTAGACTAAATACACTTAATATAGGCGTTATAGTAGGGAATAGACTATATATAAGACTAAATTCGCTAGCTAAGGAGTTATAACCTAGTAAATGCATTATAGCTAGGGTCTTAGTGGTATTGTTAGTATCACAGGTGCCTGACGTCAGGATCGTGGCCTAGGGAATAGGAATTTATCTTCTATTCTAGGCGTTGTAATCAATTAGTTATAAGTGTGTAGAAGGGAGGAAAAGAGAGGCTTTTCCGGATCGTGAGAAGTGGCCACAAACGCGGTGCGTTTTATGGGTCACATAACTTATAGGTCCTCGCCCAATCAGAGGGCGGGTCAATAAGTTATATGTGAGGCCACCTCTCGCAGGCGCGCGTTACGCGCGCGCGCCCTTACGGCCTGACCTTCTGCCGGGTAATTACGGCTGCGTGCCGCGATTAATATTATGCTTATTCTAATATTAGAACCTCTTTCTTTTTGACACAATTATTAACGCATGATATTAATCTAAGAAGGGAGATATAAGTAATTAAATAAATATATTATATAAATAAAAGAGTTAATAAAAGAAACAATAATAATAGTTCCCCTTTCCTTCCCCTACGCGCCGCTAGCTTTAGATAACTAGCTTCTCTAATCGCTTATCCTTCTTCCTTACGGAAGGCTCCTTTACCTTCCGCCCTTGCCTTTAACCAGTGTAACGTAATATTAGATTATGTTACAAGGGGAAGGTTACCTATAATCCCTTCCCTATCTAAAGGTATAATATTAGATTATCCCTTCCTATAGCCCTTTATTTAACTATAATATAATATTAAATCACATTCCTAGGGAAGATTACCTATAATTCTTCCCCTTCTAAAGGTATAATATTAGATTATACCTTCCCACGCCCCTTACGCTCCCTTCTCTTCCCCCTCCCTACTATAAAGACTTAGGAGAGGCGCTCCTTCTAAGGCTATAACTCTATGCCCCTTCTAAAGATATAATTCCATACCCTTTCTAAAGCTACGATTCCGCTGCCTCTAATCCCTTAGCCCGTGCCCTACGTAACCATGCTATACTTAGGGCACCTTATCTAGTGCCTCTAGCGCTAGTTTTAGCGTAGGCTTAGGTATGGGCTTTAGGGCTCTAGTCCCCTGCCTCTTTATAGGTAGTGCTAGGTCTAGGTAACCTATCCCTTTATCTAGATTATTACTATATTACCCATAATAAACCTCTCTAGGGCTTTATTAGGCGTTGCCTTTATAAACGCGTTAGCCAGGTTATCTTTGCTATTAATCTATCTAATCTCGCAGAGCTTATAGCGTTTATATAATTACTAAAGGGCTATAATATTAATTATAAGCCGCTTCTCCTTTATAGTCCTAAGCTTAATAAGGCATTTATATAATAAGTATAAATCTATATAGACTATAATTAGGATTTCTAGGAGGTTTAATTAATCTATGATAATCTTTAACATTATTATAATTACGTAAGCTATGTTAACGCTTACTACTATTCTATAGACCTCTAAAGTAAGCACACTTCTTATAACTCTCTTGCTCTTTATTAAGCTATAGTACATAATATTACCTTATAGTGTAAACTTACTATCTTTATACTCCTCGTTAGCTAGGATAAGAACGTAGCCTAGTTATAAGGTAAGGTCTTTATTATTAGCGAATAATCCATTAATGAATATAAATAGCTTCGCTCTTTTAAGGTTAAGGGTATAAAGATTAATCCTTAATCTAGGTAGTCTATTTGCCACTTAATATAGTAATTAAGTTCCTTAACGTTCTTAGTTATTAGTTCTTAATATTATATAGTAACTAATAGATTAAAGCTTACCTTAGGTTAGCAGATTAAAGCGATGTAGGCACCACGGGCCCTTTGTTCTATGTACTTCTTTTCTAGCTCTTCTAGCGGGATTAACTATAGCTTATTACTTTGCCCTTTTGCCGCATTTTAATAGTATTATTAGTTAGTTAAATAATTCCACTATTAAATACAAGGGGTTATTAGGCTTAATAAACTACTTTGGTTTTATAGCAAATTTAGCGGTAGCTAGCTAATCTTCTTCCTTTTAGGAGAATCCTTTATCTAATAGGCTAAGGGTATTATTAGTCTGCATTCCTACGCATCTAAATTAAGGGCTTTCGGCAGATGTGACCAGCAAGCATAGGTCATAGCTTAATATTATTATCTAGAGCTTTTCTCTATAGTGCTTATAGTAAGTCACCCACCAGTATATGCCAGCCTTTATAATTCCATAGAGGGGCTTAATAACTCTTATAATCATTCCTTTAGGGTGCTAATCACGAATTTAGATAGGGAGTTAGGCAAGGATTGTATAATTCAGCGGCGTTTCTAATTATACATACGCCTACGTAATATCTCGGATCCAAAGGAGGAATCCTTTTATAAGAAGAGAAGGGGTAATTACAAGGATTAATCGCTAGCTTGCCCTTTAGATTATTAGGGCTTGTGTAAGGATTGCTTGCTTTGCTTTATTACTAAAGCCTTAGATTATAAGCCTTAATTTCTTATATAGCTAGCTTATTCTTCCTTTTACTTTGTTAATAATACGGGAATTAAAGATTTAAATCCCTTAGTGCTTCTTTAGATTAAAAGCAATAAATTTAAACACGCCTCTGCTAATTAAGGCATTAATCTCAGTCTTTATTAAGAGCTTAAAAGGTTCGCCAGGAGTTATAATTATGCCTTTCTTACGTAATTAGATTGCAAGCTTAAGATCTACCTCCTCCTTGCTTAAGATAAATGCCTTAAGATTATCTGCTAAATTAATAATTATAGGAGGGTTCTTTTATAGTCTTCCTAGCCTTCTTTTAGAGGGGCTAGAGGTACTATATTATTAATTTATGCCTCTTACTCTTTCCCTTTAATTACCTCTAGGTTATTACCTCTTGCTAGTAATAGCCTTTCCTTACCTAGGTCTTTATTATAGGGCTTAATAGAGGTTAACCTAAAGACCTTAGGACCTTATAGAAGATTAAGGGTATAGCTCTCTCTATCTATTATAAGGAGCTTATATAGGCCTTACTATCCTTTATGCTCTTACTAGATAAGAACTAGTAATATAAGCAGGAGGTTAAGGGTTAGTAAGGTATTAGGGCTATTCCTTATAGTAAGGGCTTCCTTAACCTTATAGAGCGTATATAACCTCTTAATCTCCTTTATTACCTTCTATACTATAAGAGCTTATTGCTTAATGTTAGGTAACGGAGGAGATTTATTAATTATTTAAGGGTAGGCGCTAAAGATAAGAAGGGTTAGAATAATACTATTTAGGCCTATAGTATTATTAAGGGCTTTTATAGCTATTTACAGGGCTATGGCTTTAGGTGTTAATAGGCATTTGCGTTAGATAATATCATAGGCTCTTTAGAGCGGCCTATAATATCTCTTAACCTTGCTAATACTATAGTGTGCCTTAATAGAGACTTCTTTAATTAAGATTGACATTAAAGCTGCAAATTAGCGGAATTCTTTGCTTCTGAACGTTATGCTAGCATTAGTTATAATCTAATCTAGAGGACCCTAGTAGGTATTAATCTAGCAAAGGCAAAGAGCTTCCTATATTACCTTTACTATGATATCCTTTAGGAATCTAGCCGCGTTAAACGCGGTGGCCATATTAATAGCGTGGAGAACAGGGCGATTACTATCTAAATACATAATATCCATAATTACTTTGTAGTTAAAGTTATATTTATCCTTTAGGGTAAATTTAAAGCAATATAGATTGTCCGCGTTTAATTAGCATTAGTGGCATATCTTTGTTAATTATCTAATTATTTCGAAATCTACCTTATAGCCTAATTTAGAAAGCACATTATAAAGTCAGCAGACGGAGGGGTAACCAAATCGGCAATGTAAGCGCCGTAATTCTATCTTAGTCAGATAACTCTAGGCAATTAATTTTTCCTTCTATAGAAGCATCTAAGGATGCCCCTATTTACAGATAACAGGGACCTTAATATCGCCTTATTAAAGGATGTTCTAAGATATATAGAAGTTAATCTTTAGGCAGTCTATATCTGCTAAACATAGTAAGAAGGGAGTGTTTGTAGGCATTATATAGAATAGGATAATGCTAAAGGGAGTAAGCACATTAATTAATCTAATTAAGGGATTAGCTTGCCGCTTCCGAATCAAATTATTGCCTCCCTAGCTCTAGATTTATTAAGCTAGATCTTAGGGATTAACCATTATAGGGCAAGGAATTAGGGGTACCCTGCTAATAAGTAACCTGCAGCCCTGGTATTAGGGATAATGCCTTAGAACATACCTAAAGAGTAATAATCTTAAAGAAGGAAGGTAGTTAGGGCTTCCTTTAGTTATTAGAGATTAAATAGATCCTCCTTTACAAGGGCATGCGTAGCTGCTTAATTCGTAAGGATCTCTGTAGTTACATAGCTATTAATCGTTATGCCTTATATAAAGAAGCTTATTAGCATCTCTCCTTTATTACTTTCTTCTTTAAATCCAAGTTCTATTATATAGGTGGAAATCTTATCTTCTTTAGAAGAAGCAGTATTATCCTCTTTACCTTTATACTAGGTAAGGAAAGCATTATAGGAAGGGGTTATTAGCTCTATAAGGTAGTAGTTCTTAAAGCGTTAATACGCCTTCTTACGTTCCTCTTTAGAGTGTTTAGTTAACTAATAGCCTTCCTTGCTATATATATAACATTTCTTTGTATATAGAGCGCCTTTATTACCTTATAATTATAATTATCTATAATAGGCTTCTTTACTATACCTATTATACTTATGGTTAGTCTAGTACTGCTCTCTTATATTAGGCGTTAATAGGAATTAATGCTTCTTATCTAATTCCTTTATAGTTATTCTTATTAACATCCTTATACGTTCGCAGAATAGCTAGAGGTTAGTGGGAGGGTTAATAAGGCAAGTTTTACACTTAGGTATACTATAACAGGCAGAGATTAATTAATTCTAGAGTGCCCTTTTAGATTAAGCAATATCTAGGACTGCTTATTAAAGGTTTGTAAGCTTTATTATAAGTTCTTTAAAGTAATTAATCTTTAGCTTATCTAGGTTTTCTTACATAATCTAGCGTAGCTTAGTGTTCTACCACTTAAGGAGATATCTCTGCTTTATATTATTAGTCTTAAATCTTCTCTTAATATAGTTAATAAGAGTCTTAAGGTCTTAAGGATCTCCTAGCTTACATAGATGCTTATGGTAGTATATTAAAGCTTTCCCTTTAAGCATAGCCTTAAGGGCATACCTAGCCTTATAGGGTTTAATACCTAGTATCTTGCATTTCCTTAGAAGATCATTAACTTTAAGTTAAGGACCTTATAGTTATCTACGCTATATTAAATATCGCTTATATAAAGCTTTGTAAGATTAATTATTTACTTTAGTGTAGGTCTAGAAGGAAAAAGTGCTCTTAGAGGTATAGGAGAAGGGATTTCTTATCTTAATAGAGGATATCTTTAATAAGGGCTTTCCCAAGGGTTATTATGCAATTAGCCTAATAGGGTTAGACTTAGGGAATATTATTAGTAAGATTATGGGATTCCTAGATTACTCTATTAACAATATTGCAATCTTAGCCTAATTAGAGGGATTAGAAGGAGGTTATTAAGGAAGTCTTAGTCTTTAATGCGTTTTCAGAAGGGTGTGTACTTCCTCGCAGCTTCCTATATCTCTTCTTCTTGCTAATCTTAAAATTCCTTATAGTTAGTAACTTCCTTAAGCATTACTATAATCTTCCTACAGGCTATTATATCTATATACACGCCTTAGAAGAGAAGGAAATCACGTAGATACTTAGCAATTACTTAGTCTATAATTACAAATACCTCTCTTATCCATCCGTAGAAGTCTTTAATAAAGTTAGTAAAGAGGCTTCTAGTAATAAGGCTCTTAGACTAATATGCCACTGTCTTAAAGAGAATATAAGCTGTAATAGCCTTAGGGTTATTACCTTATTTATTAAGATTAAATAATTTCGCTATCTTTAATGTTTTAGATATAACAAAGTCTTACATCTCTAGGGAATATGTCTTAGGAGAGGGTTATTGTCAAGGCTTTTGGCTTGGGAGTGAATAACAGAGTGAAGGTTAGATTGAAGTGTCGTAGCTATTGATCTACTAGCTAGGGGTTAGTGCTTAAAGGTTTAATCTCTGGCCCTTTCCCTTTGTTTGTGGGAAAGCCCCTTCAAATAGCCCGCAGCTCTCACGTGACTAGCCCGCAGCTAGCCCTTAGCTCCGTGCCCCGCTGGGTTCTACCCTCATCGATGCCGTCGCCACCCTCATGGATGCCGTCGCTGTTCTGCTCCTGACAGTTATTAAGTTATAAACCTTTACCTTTTTAGTCTCTTTTAACTTTAGTGCCTTCTTTAGCATTACTAAAGTTAGGGCTAGAGATAGAGGCTTTTAACAGTTCTCCTTACTAAGGAGCTTTTAACTTTCTTATCTCTATTATAGGAAGTTAGAATAGAGGTATAGTGTTAGTTATATAGCAGGTTAAAGGATTATAAGCGTAGCTATTATCTTTATCCCTTAGGGGTTCTTAGGATTAGATCTTAGGAGTAATAAGTTCCTTTCTTATTATAAGAGAATGCCTTCTAAGGGTTAGGTGCGTAGTGGAACGCGCTAACTAAGTAATTAAAGATAGGTTAGACTAGTTACTAACTAGGCCTTAATCCTTTAATAGCTTTAAAGTCTTTATAGGGTCTTAGGATTAGATCTTAGGAGTTATAAGGCTCCTTTCTTATTATAAGAGAGTGCTTAGACTTCCTTAGCATAACTATACACGCTTTTAGCGGCCCTCCTATTTTATAGGGCAGGTTTATAGTATAGCTATCTCTTCTAATTAACCTTGCTAATCTGCGGTTAGAAGAACCATGTGGTTATCTATGAAGCTAACCACTGATTAGTGTTAGTATCACAGGTGCCTAACGTCAGGATTGTGGCCTAGGGAATAGGAATTTATCTTCTATTCTAGGCGTTGTAATTAATTAGTTATAAGTGTGTAAAAGGGAGGAAAAGAGAGGCTTTTCTAGATCGTAAGAAGTGGCCACAAACGCAGTGCATTTTATAGGTCACATGACTTGTGGGTCCTCGCCTAATCAGAGGGGCGGGTCAATAAGTCATATATGGGGCTACCTCTCGCGGGCGCGCGTTGCGCGCGCGCTCTCGCGGCCCGACCTTCTGCCGGGTAATTGCGGCTGCGTGCCGCGATTGATATCATGCTTGTTCCAACAGGTATAGAGAACCTCTTCTAAGTTAAACTCCGCTATATTTATAAAAGATATAGAATTAGAACCCCTAATCTAAGTCTTACTTTTAGATATATAATAAAGGGATGTCTTTATTATAAAGAAAAGGGCTTTACTATTAAGCAGTAACTTAGATATATTATAGATATAGTTTATTAGACTCTCTAAGCTATTAATATTTAAGAATTAAGTTTTTATCCTATAGGGAATAAGAAAAGAAATCCTATTACTAATTTATAATAACCTTATTACTAGGTATTAAGGGTTACTAGAACTCTTTAATAAGTTACTAACTAATATTTTTAGCTAGGAATAAAAAGAGATATTAAGGTATATATATATACTTATATTAGCTATTAAGTTTTAAAACTATAAATACATAAACCTTATAGTAAGCTAGTTATACTACTAGTGCTAGATTACCCCTTTTAAGAATTATTAATAGATTTTATTACTAAACTCCTACTAGTTAAAGATTAGTAAGGCAGAATATATAATATAATCTTAGTAATAGTTAATAGATTTATAAAATATAGTATTTATATCCCTATATCTATGTAGTTAACTAGCAATAGACTAGTAACTATCTTCCTAGAATATATTTTTAAAGATTATAAAGCCTTAGAAGGTATTATTATAGACTAAGGTTTAATATTTACTAGTGGATTTTAGAGAATATTTTACTACCTCTTAGTAATAAAGTAGCGATTAAGTATTACGTTTTATCTATAGATAAATAGTTAAATAAAATACTTAAATTAAGTTTTAGAGCACTATTTAAGAGCATTTATATACATAAAGCAGACTAATTAGGTTAATTATCTCCTAATAGTATAGTTTACTTATAATACAAGCGCGTATATAAGTTATAGTTATATACCTATAGAAGCGCTATAAGGGTATAACCTAAGGGGACTAGATTAAGTAGTTATACTAATTCTAATAGTTAATAATTAAGCTAAAAATAGAGTTTTAGAATTAAAGTATAAGCATATAGAGATTAAGTAGCTATTAAGCTACTTATAGGCCTTATAGAAAAAGTATTATAATTAAAAGAGAGTGCTAATAAAGTTTAACATAGGTAACTATATCTTACTCTTAACTAAGAATATTAATCTATAATACCCTAGCTAAAAGCTAGCTATAAAATACTTAGGACTATATAAGATTAAAAAGAAGTTAGCTATTATAGTTTAGCTTATTAATTAAAGTTACCTAAAGGAATGCGCTTATATAATGTTCTTAATATTATAAGCTTAAAACCTTTTAGAGGAAATCTAAGTAATGCGGTTAAAATAACCTTACTATAAGATAATATTAAAGAGGATTAAGAGGAATTTAAAGTTAAACAAATTATTACCTATAAATATAATAGTAAACGGTGTAAATATTTAGTGAAATAGAAGAATTATAATAATTCTAAGAATTCTTAGGTACTACGTAAAGACTTTATAATAAAAGAGGTTATTAAAGACTATAAGCAGTAACTAAGTAGCTAAATCTTAACTTCTTAGCTACTTAATTAACTCTTAATTATAATCTAAAATAATTATTAGATTATAGCAATTTAATTAGGGAATAATTCACTTAATAATAATTTAGACTACTAAATAAATCTTATATTTAAAGTAAAAACTTAGCATAGACTTATAGCTATCTAATAGCTAGACTTTAGAGACATATTTAGACTGATTTTTAGTATAATTTCTAACTTTATTAGCCTTAGACTTATTATTACTAAAGGCTTAAACTTATAATTCCTTAGGGAGTTCTAAAGGTCTAATATACATAGGAGAGTAACTTAAGTAATAGTAAACTAGTAGTGAGTTAGTAAAGAATAAGTAGTAAAGCTAATAGCACTAACTATAGGGCTATAAGTAGCTATAAATTAAAGATAATTAGCAATTTTAATCTAGGTTTCTAGATTAATAATATTAATTAGCTATAAGAAAGTAGTGTGTTTATTACACTTTACTTCTTAAGAAGCCTTAGCTATAAGATATATATAATAAGCTTACCTATATTTATTAGTATTTTTAAGGCTAAAAGAGTATTATAAAGTTTCTTCTTAGCTTATATAAACTCCTAGTAGCATATTAGTAATATTAAAGTAGTAAAGTAAAGGGTACTTATATTACTAATATAGTATAGTTCTAGAAGATTATAAAGTATATCCTAAAGCTATTTATATAGCTTAATAATTTAAATAGAACACTAGTAAGGAGTTAGTAGTAATTAAGAGGTAATCCCTTAAGGCTTAACTTACCTAATATAAGTCTTATTATTTTAAGTATAATAATAGTATTTTAGAGAATTACCTATAAAAAGCTAAATATTAGTAGTAATAGTAGTAAGCTAGTAGTAAGTTTATACTAGAGGAGTAACTATATTTAGTTAGAGCAGGCTTTCCCTTAGTAATATACTAAGGCTATTTATCTTTATTATTATTCCTTAGAGCTATATTCTAAATAGCTAACTACTAAGCATAATATATATATAGAATTTTATTAAACTAGCTCTAAGTTAGTAATAAAAAGTAATAAAGAAGTAGCGAACTTATATAGTCTTTAATAATTATAAGGTTCTCCCCTTATAGGATAGCTTAATAGTAGGATCTTTAATAGTAGTAGTATAAGATATAATAGCTTAAGCTATAATAGTTAGTAGTTAATATTATATAATAGTAGCGTTATAGTAGCTATTATATTAGTAGGGGACTTATAAGTTAATAAGAGGCTTAAAGAAAAGAAAGAAAAGAGGGAAAAGAAGGAAGGAAATTACCCTTCTTATAGGAATTTAGGTGTCTTAGATTAATCTAAGCTACTCTAACTAGAATCTTCTATGCGTTATAACTAGCGTGTTTATAGAGAGCACTATAATTTATAAGTTATTACTATAAGCTTACTATGAATTTATTAGGCTACTACTATAAGCTTAAAGAAAAACAGAAGGAGTAAGGTAATCTATACCCTATAGAGTTAAGCTAATTAAAAATCGCGCTAACTAGTCTAGTTAAGAAGAATCTCTTAGAAAGAATAACCCATAGAGAGGAAGTTAAGAAGTAACTATAACCTAGCTTCTATTAGCAGGCGATTACTGTGAAAAAGGCTAATATAGCCTAACGTTATTAACATTACTACGTTGCTTTATAAAAAAATCACCATGGCAAGTAGTGATAAAGGAACTCTCGCGCTATAACCTAACCCTAAGATAGTACCTTAATGTAATTAAGGATAATTATAGTAAGAGGGGGTATTATGTTAGGAGCAGAATAGCGATAGTATTTATAAGGGTAGCGATAGCATCTATAAGGGTAGAACCTAGCGGGGCACAAAGCTAAGGGCTAGCTACGGGCTAGTTATATAAGAGCTGCGGGCTATTTAAAGGGCTTTCCTATAAATAAAGGGAAAGGGCTAGAGATTAAACCTTTCAAGCACCTACCCCTAGCTAGCAGATCAATAGCTACGACACTTCAATCTAACCTTCACTCTGTTATTCACTCCCAAGCCAAAAGCCTTGACATAGAGGCACTATATTATTAATTTATACCTCTTACTCTTCTCCTTTAATTACCTCTAGGTTATTACCTCTTATTAGTAATAGCCTTTCCTTACTTAGGTCTTTATTATAAGGCTTAATAAAGATTAATCTAAAGACCTTAGGACCTTATAGAAGATTAAGGGTATAGCTCTCTCTATCTATTATAAGGAGCTTATATAGGCCTTACTATCCTTTATACTCTTACTAGATAAGAACTAGTAATATAAGTAAGAGATTAAGGGTTTATAAGGTATTAAGGCTATTCCTTATAGTAAGGGCTTCCTTAACCTTATAAAGCATATATAACCTCTTAATCTCCTTTATTACCTTTTATACTATAAGAGCTTATTACTTAATATTAAGCAAGGGAGGAGAATTATTAATTATTTAAGGGTAGGCGCTAAAGATAAGAAGGGTTAGAATAATGCTATTTAGTCCTATGGTATTATTAAGGGCTTTTATAGCTATTTATAGGGCTATAGCTTTAGGTATTAATAGGCATTCGCGTTAGATAATATTATAGGCTCTTTAGAGCGGCCTATAATATCTCTTAACCTTGCTAATGCTATAGTATGCCTTAATAGGGACTTCTTTAATTAAGATTAATATTAAAGCTATAAGTTAGTGGAATTCTTTACTTCTAAACATTATTCCGGTATTAGTTATAATCTAATCTAGAGGACCCTAGTAGGTATTAATCTAGTAGAGGCAAAGAGCTTTCTATGTTACCTTTACTATAATATCTTTTAGGAACCTAGCCGTATTAAACGCGGTTACTATATTAATAGCATGGAGAATAGGGCGATTACTATCTAGATATATAATATCTATAATTACTTTATAGTTAAAGTTATATTTATCCTTTAGGGTAAATTTAAAGCAATGTGGATTATCTGTATTTAATTAGCATTAGTGGCAGATCTTTATTAATTATCTAATGGTTTTGAAATCTACCTTATAGCCTAATTTAGAAAGCATATTATAAAGTTAGCGGATAGAGGGTAACTAAATTAGTAATACAAGCGCTGTAATTCTATCTTAGTTAGATAACTCTAGGTAATTAATCTCTCCTTTTATAAAAGCATTTAAGGATACCCCTATTTATGGATAATAGGGATCTTGATATTGCCTTATTAAAGGATATTCTAAGATATATAGAAATTAATCTTTAGGTAGTCTATATCTACTAAACATAGCAAGAAGGAGTGTTTATAGGTATTACGTAGAATAGGATAATGCTAAAGGGAGTAAGCATATTAATTAATCTAATTAAGGGGATTAGCTTGCTGCTTCTAAATTAAATTATTACCTCCTAGCTTTAGATTTATTAAGCTAGATCTTAGGGATTAACTATTATAAGGTAAGGAATTAGGGTGCCTTACTAATAAGTAACCTATAGCCCTAGTGTTAGGGATAATACCTTAGAACATGCCTAAGGAGTAATAATCTTAAAGAAGGAAAGCGATTAGGGCTTCCTTTAGTTATTAGAGATTAAATAAATCCTCCTTTACAAGGGTATGCATAGCTGCTTAATTCGTAAGGATCTCTATAGTTACATAGCTATTAATTATTATACCTTAGGTAAAGAAGCTTATTAGTATCTCTCCTTTATTACTTTCTTCTTTAAATCTAAGTTCTATTATATAGGTAGAAATCTTATCTTCAGAATTTAGAAGAAGTAGTGTTATTCTCTTTACCTTTATACTAAGTAAGGAAAGTGTTATAGGAAGGGTTATTAGTTCTATAAGGTAGTGGTTCTTAAAGTATTAGTATGCCTTCTTACATTCCTCTTTAGAGTGTTTAGTTAACTAATATCCTTCCTTACTATATATATAACATTTCTTTATATATAGAGTACCTTTATTGCCTTATAATTATAATTATCTGTAATAGGCTTCTTTACTATACCTATTATACTTATAGTTAGTCTAATACTACTCTCTTATATTAGGTATTAATTAGAATTAATGCTTCTTATCTAATTCCTCTATAGTTATTCTTATTAATATCCTTATATATTTATAGAATAGCTAGAGGTTAGTAAGAGGGTTAATAAGGTAGGTTTTATACTTAGGGATACTATAATAGGCAGAGATTAATGAATTCTAGAGTGCTCTTTTAGATTAAGTAATATCTAGGACTGCTTATTAAAGGTTTGTAAGCTTTATTATAAGTTCTTTAAAATAATTAATCTTTAGCTTATCTAGGTTTTCTTATATAATCTAGTATAGCTTAGTATTCTACTATTTAAGAAAATACCTTTACTTTATATTATTAGTCTTAAACCTTCTCTTAATATAGCTAATAAGAGTCTTAAGGTCTTAAGGGTCTCTAGCTTATATAAATACTTATAATAGTATATTAAAGCTTTCCCTTTAAGCATAGCCTTAAGGGTATACCTAGCTTTATAGGGTTTAATGCCTAGTATCTTATATTTCCTTAAAAGATTATTAACTTTAAGTTAAGGACCTTATAGTTATCTATACTATATTAAATATTACTTATATAAAGCTTTATAAGATTAATTATTTACTTTAGTATAGGTCTAGAGGAAAAAGTGCTCTTAGAGGTATAAAAGGAGGGATTTCTTATCTTAATAAGGGATCCCTCTAATAAGGGCTTTCCTAAGGATTATTATATAATTAGCCTAATAGGGTTAGGCTTAGGAATAATATTAGTAAGATTATAGGATTCTTAGATTACTCTATTAGCAATATTATAATCTTAGCCTAATTAAAGGGATTAACAGGAGGTTATTAAGGAAGTCTTAGTCTTTAATATGTTTTTAGAAGGGTGTGTACTTCCTTATAGCTTTCTATATCTCTTCTTCTTACTAATCCTAGAATTTCTTATAGGTAGTAACTTCCTTAAGTATTACTATAATCTTCCTATAGGCTATTATATCTATATATATGCCTTAGAAGAGAAGGAAATTATATAGATACTTAGTAATTACTTAGTCTATAATTATAAATACCTCTCTTATCTATCTATAGAAGTCTTTAATAAAGTTAGTAAAGAGACTTCTAGTAATAAGGCTCTTAGACTAGTATACTACTATCTTAAAGAGAATATAGGCTATAATAGCCTTAGGGTTATTACCTTATTTATTAAGATTAAATAATTTTACTATCTTTAATATCTTAGATATAATAAAGTCTTATATCTCTAAGGGAATATGTCTTAGGAGAGGGTTATTAAGTTATAGATCTTTACCTTTTTAGTCTCTTTTAACTTTAGTGCCTTCTTTAGTATTACTAAAGTTAAGGCTAGAGAGAGAGGCTTTTAATAGTTTTCTTATTAAAGAGCTTTTAACTTTCTTATCTCTATCTTAGGAAGTTAGAATAGAGGTATAGTATTAGTTATATAGTAGGTTAAAGGATTATAAGTATAGCTATTATCTTTATCCCTTAGGGGTTCTTAGGATTAAATCTTAGGAGTAATAAGCTCCTTTCTTATTATAAGAGAATACCTTCTAAGGGTTAGGTATATAGTAAAATATACTAACTAAGTAATTAAAGATAGGTTAGACTAGTTACTAACTAGGCCTTAATCCTTTAATAGCTTTAAAGTCTTTATAAGGTCTTAGGATTAGATCTTAGGAGTTATAAGGCTCCTTTCTTATTATAAGAGAGTGCTTAGACTTCCTTAGTATAACTATATATGCTTTTAGCAGCCCTCCTATTTTATAGGGCGGGTTTATAGTGTAGCTATCTTTTCTAATTAAACTTGCTAATCTATGGTTAGGAAAAACTATATGGTTATCTGTGAAGTTAACCACTAATTAGTGTTAGTATCACAGGTGCCTAACATTAGGATCATAGCCTAGGGAATAGGAATTTATCTTCTATTCTAGGCGTTATAATTAATTAGTTATATCTGTGTTTAAGAGAGGAAAAGAGAGGCTTTTCTAGATTATGAGAAGTAGCTATAAATACGGTGCGTTTTGTGGGTTATATAACTTATGGGTTCTTGCCTAATTAGAGGGGCAGACCGATAAGTTATATGTGAACCACCTCTTGCGGGCACGCGTTACGCGCGCCCCTCGCGGCCTGACCTTTTGCCAGGTAATTGCGGTTGCGTGCCGCGGTTGATATCATGCTTGTTCTAACAGGAATAGACTATATATAAGACTAGATTTGCTAGCTAAGGAGTTATAACCTAGTAAATACATTATGGCTAGGGTCTTAGCGGTATAGAGAATCTCTTCTAAGTTAAACTTTACTATATTTATAGAAGACATAGAATTAGAACCCTAATCTAAGTCTTACTTTTAGATATATAATAAAGGGATGCCTTTATTATAAAGAAGAGAGCGCTATTATTAAGCAGTAACCTAGATATATTATAGACATAGTCTATTAGACCCTCTAAGCTATTAATATTTAAAAATTAAGTTTTTATCCTATAGGGAATAAGAAAAGAAATCCTATTACTAATTTATAATAACCCTACTACTAGGCATTAAGGGGTTACTAGAACTCTTTAATAAGTTACTAACTAATATTTTTAGCTAGGAATAAAAAGAGATATTAAGGTATATATATATACTTATATTAGCTATTAAGTTTTAAAACCATAAATACATAAACCTTATAGTAAGCTAGCTATACTCCTAGTACTAGATTACCTTTTTAAGAATTATTAATAGATTTTATTACTAGACTCCTATTAGTTAAGGATTAGTAAGGCAGAATGCATAATGTAATCTTAGTGATAGTTAATAGATTTATAAAATATAGTATCTATATCCCTATATTTACGTAATTAACTAGTAATAGACTAGTAACTATCTTCCTAGAATATATTTTTAAAGATTATAAAGCCCTAGAAGGTATTTGTTAGAACAAGCATGATATCAATCGCGGCACGTAGCCGCAATTACCTGGCAAAAGGTTAGGCCGCGAGGGGCGCGCGCAACGCGCGCCCGCGAGAGGTGGCCTTACATATAACTTATTAGCCTGCCCTCTAATTAGGCAAGGACCCACAAGTCATATAACCTACAAAATGCACCGCGTTTAAGGCCACTTCTTACGATCCGGAAAAGCCTCTCTTTCTTCCCTTTACACACACACTTATGACTAATTAATTATAACGCCTAGAATAGAAGATAAATTCCTATTCCCTAGGCTACGATCCTAACGTTAGGCACCTGTGATACTAACACTAATCAGTGGTTAACTTCATAGATAACCATATGGTTTTTTCCTAACTATAAATTAGTAAGGTTAATTAGAAGAGATAGCTATACTATAAACCTGCCCTATGAAATAGGAGGGCCGCTAAAAGCGTGTATAGTTATGCTAAGGAAGTCTAAGCACTCTCTTATAATAAGAAAGGAGCCTTATAACTCCTAAGATCTAATCCTAAGACCTTATAAAGACTTTAAAGCTATTAAAGGATTAAGGCCTAGTTAGTAACTAGTCTAACCTATCTTTAATTACTTAGTTAGCGCATTCTACTATATACCTAACCCTTAGAAGGTATTCTCTTATAATAAGAAAGGAACTTATTATTTCTAAGATCTAATCCTAAGAACCCCTAAGGGATAAAGATAATAGCTATACTTATAATCCTTTAACCTACTATATAACTAACACTATACCTTTATTTTAACTTCCTATAATAGAGATAAGAAAGTTAAAAGCTTCTTAGTAAGGAGAACTATTAAAAGCCTCTCTCTAGCCCTAACTTTAGTAATACTAAAGAAGGTACTAAAGTTAAAAGAGACTAAAAAGGTAAAGGTTTATAACTTAATAACCCTCCTAAGATACATTCCCTAGAGATATAAGACTTTATTATATCTAAGATATTAAAGATAGCGAAATTATTTAATCTTAATAAATAAGGTAATAATCCTAAGGCTATTATAGCCTATATCCTCTTTAAGGTAGCGGTATACTAGTCTAAGAGCCTTATTACTAGAAGTCTCTTTACTAACTTTATTAAAGACTTCTATAGATAGATAAGAGAGGTATTTATAATTATAGACTAAGTAATTACTAAGTATCTATATAATTTCCTTCTTTTCTAAGGCATGTATATAGATATAATAGCCTATAGGAAGATTATAGTAATGCTTAAGGAAGTTACTACCTATAAGGAATTCTAAGATTAGTAAGAAAAGAGATATAGGAAGCTATAAGGAAGTATATACCCTTCTAAAAACATATTAAAGACTAAGACTTCTTAATAACCTCCTTCTAATCCCTTTAATTAGGCTAAGATTATAATATTGCTAATAGAGTAATCTAGGAATCTATAATCTTACTAATGTTATTCCTAAGCCTAACCCTATTAGGCTAATTATATAATAATCCTTAGGAAAGCCCTTATTAAAGGTATCCCCTATTAAGATAAGAAATCCCTCCTTTTATACCTCTAAGAGCACTTTTTCCTCTAGACCTACACTAAAGCAAATAATTAATCTTATAAAGCTTTATATAAGTAATATTTAATATAGCGTAGATAACTATAAGGTCCTTAACTTAAAGTTAATAATATTCTAAGGGAAATATAAGATACTAGGTATTAAACCCTATAAAGCTAGGTATACCCTTAAGGCTATACTTAAAGGGAAAGCCTAATATACTATTATAAGTATTTATATAAGCTAGAGATCCTTAAGACCTTAAAACTCTTATTAGCTATATTAAGAGAAGGTTTAAGATAGATAATATAAAGTAAAGGTATCTCCTTAAGTAGTAGAACACTAAGCTATGCTAGATTATATAAGAAAACCTAGATAAGCTAAAGATTAATTACTTTAAAGAACTTATAATAAAGCTTACAAATCTTTAATAAGTAGTTCTAGATATTATGTAATCTAAAAGAGCACTCTAGAATTCATTAATCTCTGCCTGCTATAGCATACCTAAGTATAGAACTTACCTTATTAACCCTCCCGCTAACCTCTAACTATTCTATAAATGCATAAGGATATTAATAAGAATAACTATAGAGGAATTAAATAAGCAGTATTAATTCCTATTAACGCCTAATATAAGAGAGTAGTATTAGACTAACCGTAAGTATAACAGGTATAGTAAAGAAGCCTATTATAGATAATTATAATTATAAGGCAATAAAGGCGCTCTATGTACAAAGAAATGCTATATATATAGTAAGGAAAGCTATTAGTTAACTAAACACTCTAAGGAGAAACGTAAAAGGTATATTAACGCTTTAAGAATCACTACCTTATAGAACTAATAACCCCTTCCTATAATGCTTTCCTTACTTAGTATAAAGAGAAAGAGGATAATACTACTTCTTCTAAAGAAAATAAGGTTTCTACCTATATAATAGAACTTAGATTTAAAGAAGAAAGCAATAAAGAAAAGATACTAATAAGCTTCTTTACATAAGGCATAATAATTAATAGCTATATAACTATAGAGATCCTTACGAATTAAGCAGCTACCTATGCCCTTATAAAGGAGGATTTATTTAATCTCTAATAACTAAAGGAAGCCCTAACTGCCTTCCTTCTTTAAGATTATTACTCCTTAGGTATGTTCTAAGGCATTATCCCAAATACTAGGGCTATAGGTTACTTATTAGTAAGGCACCCTAATTCCTTACCTTATAATAGTTAATCCCTAAGATCTAGCTTAATAAATCTAGAGCTAGGAGGTAATAATTTAATTTAGAAGTAGCAAGCTAATCCTCTTAATTAGATTAATTAATATACCTACTCCCTTTAGCATTATCCTATTCTATAAAATGCCTATAAACACTCCTTCTTACTATGTTTAGTAAATATAGACTACCTAAAGATTAATTTCTATATATCTTAGAATATCCTTTAATAAGGTAATATTAAGGTCCCTATTATCTATAAATAGGGGTATCCTTAGATGCTTCTATAGAAGGAGAGATTAATTGCCTAGAGTTATCTAACTAAGATAGAATTACAGCGCTTATATTGCTAATTTAGTCACCCTCTATCCGCTAACTTTATAATATGCTTTCTAAATTAGGCTATAAGGTAGATTTTAAAACCATTAGATAATTAATAAAGATCTACTACTAATGCTAATTAAATATAGATAATCTATATTGCTTTAAATTCACCCTAAAGGATAAATATAACTTTAACTACAAAGTAATTATAGATATTATATATCTAGATAGTAATCGCCCTGTTCTCCACGCTGTTAATACGGTAACCGCGTTTAACATAGCTAGGTTCCTAAAAGATATTATAGTAAAGGTAATATAGGAAGCTCTTTGCCTCTACTAGATTAATACCTACTAGGGTCCTTTAGATTAGATTATAACTAATGCTAGAATAATGTTTAGAAGCAAAGAATTCCACTAACTTATAGCTTTAATATTAATCTTAATTAAAGAAGTCCTTATTAAGGCACACTATAGTATTAGTAAGGTTAAGAGATATTATAGGCTGCTCTAAAGAGCCTATAATATTATCTAACGCAAATACCTATTAATACCTTAAGCTATAGCCCTATAAATAGCTATAAAAGCCCTTAATAATACTATAGAACTAAATAGTATTATTCTAACATTTCTTATCTTTAGCGCTTACCCTTAAATAATTAATAATTCTCCTCCCTTACCTAATATTAAGTAATAAGCTCTTATAGTATAAAAGGTAATAAAGGAGATTAAGAGGTTACACACGCTTTATAAGGTTAAGGAAGCCCTTACTATAAGGAATAGCCCTAATACCTTATAAACCCTTAATCTCCTGCTTATATTACTAGTTCTTATCTAGTAAGAGTATAAAGGATAGTAAGGCCTATATAAGCTCCTTATAATAGATAGAGAGAGCTATACCCTTAATCTTCTATAAGGTCCTAAGGTCTTTAGGTTAACCTCTATTAAGCCCTATAATAAAGACCTAAGTAAGGAAAGGCTATTACTAATAGGAGGTAATAACCTAGAGGTAATTAAAGGGAAGAGTAAGAGGTATAAATTAATAATATAGTACCTCTAGTTCCTTTAAAAGAAGGCTAGGAAGGCTATAAAGAACCCTCCTATAATTATTAATTAGGCAAATAACCTTAAGGTATTTATCTTAAGTAAGGAGAAGGTAGACCTTAAGATTACGATCTAATTATATAAGAAAGGCATAATTATAACTCTTAGCAAACCTTTTAAGCTCTTAATAAAGGCCAAGATTAATGCCCTAATTAGCTAAGGCATGTTTAAATTTATTGCTTTTAATCTAAAGAAGCACTAAGGGATTTAAATCTTTAATTCCTATATTATTAATAAAGTTAAAGGAAGAATAAGCTAGCTATATAAGAAATTAAGGCTTATAATCTAAGGCTTTAGCAATAAGGCAAAGCAAGTAATCCTTATATAAGCCCTAATAATCTAAAGGGTAAGCTAATAATTAATCCTTATAATTACCCCTTCTCTTCTTATAAAAGGATTCCTCCTATGGATTTAAGATATTACGCAGGCATATGTATAATTAGAAACGCTGCTAAATCGTATAATCCTTGCCTAACTCCCTATCTAAATTCGTAATTAGCACCCTAAAGGAATAATTATAAGAGTTATTAAGCCCCTTTACGGAATTGCAGAGGCTAGCATATACTAGTGGGTAACTTACTATAAGCACCACAGAGAAAAGCTCTAGATAATAACATTAAGCTATAATCCGTGCTTGCTGGTTATATCTACTAAAAGCCCTTAATTTAGATGCATAGGAATGCAGACTAATAATACCCTTAGCCTATTAGATAAAGGATTCTCCTAATAAGAAGAAGATTAACTAGCTACTGCTAAATTCACTGTAAAACCAAAGTAGTTTATTAAGCTTAATAAACCCCTTGCATTTAATAGTGGAATTATTTAACTAACTAATAATACTATTAAGATATGGCAAAAGGGTAAAGTAATAAGCTATAGTTAATCCCGCTAGAAGAGCCTAAGAAGAAGTACGTGGAATAAAGGGCCTATAGTGCTTACATTGCTTTAATCTACTAACCTAAGGCAAGCTTTAATCTATTAGTTACTATATAATATTAAGAACTAATAACTAAGAATATTAAGGAACTTAATTGCTATATTAAGTAGCAAATAGATTACCTAGATTAAGGATTAATCTTTATACCCCTTAACCTTAAAAGAGCAAAGCTATTTACATTTGTTAATGGATTATTCGCTAATAATAAGGACCTTACCTTATAACTAGGCTACGTTCTTATCCTAGCTAATAAGGAGTATAAAGACAGCAAGTTTACACTATAAGGTAACATTAAGCACTATAGCTTAATAAAGAGTAAGAGAGTTATAAGAAGTGTGCTTACTTTAGAGGTTTATAGAATAGTAGCAGGTGTTAATATAGCTTACGTAATCGCAATAACGTTAAAGATTATTATGGATTAATTAAACCTCCCGGAAATCCTAATTATAGTCTATATAGATTTATACTTATTATATAAATGCCTTATTAAGCTTAGGACTATAAAGGAGAAGTAGCTTATAATTAATATTATAGCCCTTTAGTAATCATATAAACGCCGTAAGCTCTGCAAGATTAGATAGATTAATAGTAAAGATAACCTAGCTAACGCGTTTACAAAGGCAATGCCTAATAAAGCCCTAGAGAGGTTTATTACAGGTAATATAGCAATAATCTAGATAGAGGGATAGGTTACCTAGACCTAGCACTACCTATAAAGAGGTAGGAGACTAGAGCCCTAAAGCCTACGCCTAAGCCCGCGCTAAAACTAGCGCTAGAGGCACTAGATAAGGTGCCCTAAGTATAGCATAGCTACGTAGGGCGTAGGCTAAGGGATTAGAGGCAGCAGAATCGCGTCTTTAAAAGGGGCATGGAATTATAGCTTTAGAAGGGAGCGCCCCTCCTAAGTCTCTATAGTAAGGAGGGGAAGAGAAGGGAGTGTAAGGGGGCGTAGGGAGGTATAATCTAATATTATACCTTTAGAAGGGGAAGAATCACAGGCAATCTTCCCTAGGAACATAATTTAACATTACATTATAATTAAATAAAGGGCTATAAGGAGGGATAATCTAATATTATACCTTTAGATAGGGAAGGGATTACAGGTAACCTTCCCTTATAACGTGATCTAATATTACATTGCACCGGTTAAAGGAAGGAGCGCAGGCAAGGGCGGAAGGCAGAGGTAGCCTTCTATAAGGAAGAAGGATAAGCGATTAGAGAAGCTAGTTATCTAAGCTAGCAGCGCGTAGGGGAGGAAAAGGGGACTATTATAGTTATTTCTTTTATTAACTCTTTTATTCATATAACACATTTATTTAATCCCTTATATCTTCCCTTCTTAGATTAATATTATGCGTTAATAATCATGTCAAAAAGAAAGAGGTTCTAATGTTAGAATAAGCATAATATTAATCGCGGCACGCAGCCGCAATTACCTGGCAAAAGGTCAGGCCGCGAGGGCGCGCGCGCAACGCGCGCCCGCGAGAGGTGGCCTTATATATAACTTATTAGCCTGCCCCTCTAATTAGGCAAGGACCTATAAGTTATGTAACCCACAAAATGCACCGCGTTTAAGGCCACTTCTCACGATCTAGAAAAGCCTCTCTTTTCTTCCCTTTTACACACACACTTATGACTAATTGATTACAACGCCTAGAATAGAAGATAAATTCCTATTCCCTAGGTTACGATCCTGACGTCAGGCACCTGTGATACCAACAGTATTATTATAGACTAAGGTTTAATATTTACTAGTAGATTTTAGAGAATATTTTACTACCTCTTAGTAATAAAGTAGTAATTAAGCACTGTGTTTTATCTATAAATAAATAGTTAGATAAAATACTTAAATTAAGTTTTAGAGCACTATTTAAGAGTATTTATATGCATAGAGTAAACTAATTAGGTTAATTATCTCCTAATAGCATAGTTTACTTATAATATAAGTGCGCATATAAGTTACGGTTATATACCTATAGAAGCGCTATAAGGGTATAACCTAAGCGGACTAGATTAAGTAGTTATGCTAATTCTAATAGTTAATAATTAAGCTAAGAATAGAGTTTTAGAATTAAAGCATAAGTATATAGAGATTAAGTAGCTATTAAGCTACTTATAGGCCCTATAGAAAAGTATTATAATTAAAAGAGAGTGCTAATAAAGTTTAATATAGGTAACTATATCTTACTCTTAACTAAGAATATTAATCTATAATACCCTAGCTAAAAGCTAGCTATAAAGTACTTAGGACTATATAAGATTAAAAAGAGATTAGCTATTATAGTTTAGCTTATTAATTAAAGTTACCTAAAGGAACGCGCTTATATAATGTTTTTAATATTATAAGCTTAGAACCTTTTAGAGGAAATCTAAGTAATGCGGTTAAAATAACCTTACTATAAGATAATATTAAAGAGAATTAAGAGGAATTTAAAGTTAAATAAATTATTGCTTATAAATATAATAGTAAATAGCGTAAATATTTAGTGAAATAGAAGAATTATAATAATTCTAAGAATTCTTAGGTACTATAGAGAGACTTTATAATAAAAGAGGTTATTAAAGACTATAAGCGGTAACTAAGCAGCTAAATCTTAACTTCTTAGCTACTTAATTAACTCTTAACTATAATTTAAAATAATTATTAGATTATAGTAATTTAATTAGAGAATAATTCACTTAATAATAATTTAGACTACTAAATAAATCTTATATTTAAAGTAAAAACTTAGCATAGACTTATAGCTATCTAATAGCTAGACTTTAGAGATATATTTAGACGTATTTTTAGTATAATTTCTAACTTTATTAGCCTTAGACTTATTATTACTAAAGGCTTAAACTTATAATTCCTTAGGGAGTTCTAAAGGTCTAATATATATAGGAGAGTAGCTTAAGTAATAGTAAACTAGTAGTAAGTTAGTAAAGAATAAGTAATAAAGCTAGTAGCACTAACTATAGGGCTATAAGTAGCTATAAATCAAAGATAATTAGTAATTTTAATCTAGGTTTCTAGATTAATAATATTAATTAGCTATAAGAAAGTAGTATATTTATTACACTTTACTTTTTAAGAAGCCTTAGCTATAAGATATATATAATAAGCTTACCTATATTTATTAGTATTTTTAAGGCTAAAAGAGTATTATAAAGTTTTTCTTAGCTTATATAAACTCCTAGTAGTATATTAGTAATATTAAAGTAGTAAACTAAAGGGTACTTATATTACTAATATAGTATAGTTTTAGAAGATTATAAAGTATATCCTAAAGCTATTTATATAGCTTTATAATTTAAATAGAATACTAATAAGGAGTTAGTAGTAATTAAGAGGTAATCCCTTAAGGCTTAACTTACCTAATATAAGTCTTATTATTTTAAGTATAATAATAGTATTTTAGAGAATTACCTATAAAAAGCTAAACATTAGTAATAATAGTAGTAAGCTAGTAGTAAGTTTATACTAGAGGAGTAATTATATTTAGTTAAAGCAAGCTTTCCTTAGTAATATACTAAGGCTATTTATCTTTATTATTATCCCTTAAAGCTATATTCTAAATAGCTAATTACTAGGTATAATATATATATAGAATTTTTATTAAACTAGCTCTAAGTTAGTAATAAAAAGTAATAAAGAAGTAGTAAACTTATATAGTCTTTAATAATTATAAGGTTCTCCCTTATAGAATAGCTTAATAGTAGGATCTTTAATAGTAATAGTATAAGATATAATAGCTTAAGCTATGATAGTTAGTAGTTAATATTATATAATAGTAGTATTATAGTAGCTATTATATTAGTAAGGGACTTATAAGTTAATAAGAGGCTTAAAGAAGAGAAAGAAAAGAGAGAAAAGAAAGGAGGAAATTACCCTTCTTATAGGAATTTAGGTGCCTTAGATTAATCTAAGCTACTCTAACTAGAATCTTCTATGCGTTATAACTAGTATGCTTATAAGAGATTGCTATAATTCACAAATTAGCACTATAAGATTACTATAAATTTATTAGGCTACTACTATAAGCTTAAAGAAAATAGAAGAAGCAAGGTAATCTAAGCCCTATAGAGTTAAGCTAATTAAAAAATCGCGCTAACTAGTCTAGTTAGGAAGAATCTCTTAGGAAGAATAACCTATAGAGAGGAAGTTAAGAAGTAACTATAACCTAGCTTCTATTAGTAAGTAGTTACTATATATATATATTATTTACGCTAGCTAGCTCTATGTAGGGCTAGTACTAGTACTCCTGCTGCTTTATCAAAAGGAAAACCCTTAAATAGGAAGAAAAACCCTTACATCTATGTTTAGGCTAACGCTAACCCTACACTAGGCCTCTGTTACGTTATTTATAGCCTATTATAGGTATTTATTACTAGCTTATACTAGCCTTATCCTAATAAGAAGAAAAGAAAAAAAGAAAAAGGGAAAATCCTAGGTTCTAAGCCTTACCTAGCTCTATCCTAGGTTTACTCTAGCATTACTCTAGGCCTCTTATACTATCTTATAGCATACTAGATTTAGTTTTATAGTAATAATTTACTTCTCTTTTACTTTTTAGCTAGCTCTTCTATAGCCTTACTTTTTAGCCTTCTCTAGCCTAGGTCTAGCTTATTAGTCTAGGGAAGTTAAAGCACCTAATATTATTTATTTTCTATAGTAAGGGTATAGGTTTAGTTTAATTCCTAGCTATTTCTAGGCCTAGGTCTCTTAGGCATTAACTAACTAGATTCTTATCTTATATTCTTCTTTCTTTATTAATATTTATAATTTAGCCCCCCTCCTATATAAGTATAAGAAGGGTTCCTTCCCCTAGAGGGTTTTCCTTCTTTTCTCTTTTTTATTAAACTTCCTATAGGTTCTTTTCTTCCTTAGAGCTACCTAAGGCGCTCCTAGGCTAGTATTAGCCTAAATACTAACATTACTATAAATCTATTAAGTTATTTAATAAAATAGCACTAGTAGCTATAAGTACTCCTATATCCTATACTATTCTAGCTCTAATCTACCTAGGAAACTCCTAAGAATAATTATTACCCTTAGAAGTTATTAACTAAGAAGTAACTTAAGTAAGCTATAGCTAAAGATCTTAAGGTATAATCCTTACTACCCTTATACTAAGTTTACTCTAAGTCTAATCTATAATAGTTAGGGAATCCTATAGGATTTAATATATTTCCTATAAGTCTTAGTTTATTAACTATCCTAGGTATTAATACTATAATATTACTAGTAAATTAACTCTATTCTAGTTTAGAGATAAGGCTAACTATTTTATATAAGGCTTACTATTAATGCCTATTTTAATTATTAGGTTTAAAACTATAGTTACTTAAAGGTAAGTAGTTAGTGCCTCTTTCCTAGGCCTAGTCCTATGCTAATTTACTCTTAGCCTAATTTAACTAGTTAGTAAAATAAGCACTAGTAATTAGTTAAGGTCTAGGTAGCTATAGTTACTAGGGGTAATATAAGTGCTACTATACTAGTTTACTATTAGTTCTAATCTAGGTCTAATAGTTCTCTAAGTCCTAGATAATTATTAGGATTATATTAAGAAACTCTATACTAGGAATTAGAGTAAGAAGAAGTAAAGTGCTTTTATAGTAAGTCTAGGCTAGTCTAGTATTAAGAGGGATTAGTATAATAAGGTTATCTTTTAGTTATAGCGCTTAGATGCCTACGTAGTAAAGATAAACTATCTCCTAGCTATAGCTTTACTTGCTAAGGGGTAGGTAAAGGTAATAGAGGGGTAATTCTAGTCCTAGAGGAGGAATAAGTAGTTAGGTAGTTATAGCTTAGTAAAGGGATAGAGGTAGACTAGTAGGGATTTTAATACCTAGTGTTTTTATAGTTAAGATTAATCTAATAATAGTTCTAGAATTATAATCCTATAGCTAGCCTACCGCTAGCTCTAAACTATATAGTCCTATGCCTTTCCTAGTTATCTATTATATCTATATCCTAGTTATTAGTCCTAGCGTAGCAAAAGTAACCTAGCTCTAGCTCTTCCTCCCTCCTATGTATATTAGCTACTAGTTCCTATACTAATAAGTAATATTAGAGTTATTTTATACTAAGGAACTATTTAGCTATAGCTCTTGCCTTTAGGGGGTAGTTTAGGGCTAGCCTTACCTCCTATATATCTTTAGGCTATTGTAATTAAGGGTATTAGTAGTTATATTTAGGGTAGTTAACTATAATATAATATTAGTCCTTAACTACTTTACTATAGCTATATAGAGGTAAGTTTACCTAGGAATACCCCTCTAGAAGAGGAACTTATTAAGGCTAATCTTTCCTATATATAGTTAGACTATAGTTAAGGAGATATATTTTTCTAGACCTATATAAAATCTTTAGATTTCCTTTAGGTTATAAGTTAGCAATTAGTCCTTAGTTAGCTCTCTTATAAGTCTATGCTACCCTAGGCGTTCCTTACTATGCTATTTATCCTAGTGTTATCTCTATTCCTTATATAGTTTTGCTACTAGCTTATTATTCCTAGGGGGTCTTAGTCTACGCTATAATACTATCTATACTAAGTTAGCAATAGCTTAGATTATTATAGTTATTCCGCTCTTTATAATTCTCTCTTTAAACTTTTATTTTATCTTATTTAGGTATAGATCTAGGGGGATATAAGTCTTAACCTCTAGTTAAGTAATAGGCATAGCCTTAAATACACTAGCTATAATTTAGAGGTAGGTTAATTAGTTTATTATAAAGCTTTTAACTACTTCTCTTAGTTTTCTGCCCTTCTTAGTTAGGGTATAGTAAGCGCTTACTCTATAGGTAAGGATAGGCTAGACTACCTATATATATAAGAGTTAGGTATCTCTAAAGCTATAACCCTAGGCTAATACTACTAGTAAGGAGAGTATAAGCTACTGCTAGGCTAGTTTACCTTTTAGGATATTCTTATAAGCGCTTTAATTAAGTTTCCTATTAACCTAAACTCTAAGGAACCTATATAACTCTATAAGCGCTATCTCTTTTACACTAAGTTAAACCCTAGCCTATAAGGATTAGTATACTTTACTAAAGTATATAAGTTTAGTTTTACTAGGTTAAACTTTACTCTTACTTCTTTTACCTATTTTTGTATATTTTCTATATAGCTTTAAGCCTCTTCTAGGTCTATATAGTATTCTTTTTAAATACTACTATATTTATATTATCTATAAATCCTATTACCACTATGCCTAGGATAGCTTAGAGGTATATATAAAGCTTTACTAAGTAAAGTAAGAAGAGGATTAGTAAGAGAGATAAGCCTTATAAGGTGCTTACCTTTATCTAGAAGGGTCTTAAGAGTTTACTATTAAAGCTAAGCTAGCTTATTCTATCTATAAGGAAGCTATATATTATAGCTATTAGCTAGTATAGTATACCTATTTAGATTAAAACATAAATTAAATATAGGTAGCTAACTCTATTAAATATAGATAAGATATCTATTTAGGCTAATAAGGTAATACTACCTCTACCCTAAGCCTCTCTTATATATTCTATAAGGACTCTAATTATAGTTTCTATTAATCTATTTACCCTATTTTCTATTTATAGCTTAGGGAGAAGGCCCTTAGCCTTAGTAAAGGCTATAAGCTACCTTATAATTACCACTTCTATAATCTTTCTTATTATATTTAGTAGTAAGATAGGTCTCTATATATTAGCCCTTCTTATCTCCTTAGTGGTTTTTCTTAGCTTCCTAATTACTACTACTTATATAGTATAGAACTAGGCTAGGAAATATCCTACTTTAAGGATAGTATTTAGTAAGTATACTATAGCTTCTTTAGCTAGCTTATTATAGGCCTTAATAAGGCCTACTAGGAGTTTATTATCTCCTAGGGCTTTTTAGCTAGCTATATTTAATAGGATATTTCTAATATCCCTTACTCTAAACTATTCTTTATCTAGGACTAGTATATTATTAAGTTCTAGGAAGGAGAGGTCTAGAATATAAAAGAGATTTACTATAGGTTTAGGGAAGAACCTTTATATAAGTATACTTACCTTATTCTTATAGGTAATAGCTAGGTTAGAGTTATTATTAGTTCTTTCTAGGTCTAGGAGTCTAGGGAGCTCTAGGGGGCCTAGCTTTAGAGTTAGGCTTATCTCTTTAGTCTTTATACTTCTTTATCCTTTTCCTATATATTAGCTTTTTATAGGGCTTCTCTTTATATATTCCTTTTCTCTTCCCTAACTATTTATTCCTAGTTATTATTTACCTTAGAGAAGGCTTACTAGTTTGCTTTAGTCTTTTAGTACCTCTATTATCTCTTAGCTTATCTAGCTTTAGTAACTATCTCTTTTATTCTTCTTAACTACTATGCCTTTAGGCTAGGGAGTCCTTAGCGCTTCTATAAGGCTACTAGCTTTACTATCTATTAGAGGTTTATAATAAGCTATGTTATATATATATTAATTCCTTCCTTATCTTTTAGGTTTAGTGTATTTTCTGCTTAGAGTTATACTATTACTTTTGCCTTTACCTATAGTCTATTTATTATAGTCTAGGTATATTTAAGGGTAGGTAAGGCGCCTTCTTACTCCTTAGTAAAAATACTAATTAGCTATAAAATATAGTTAGAACCTATAAGGTTTTCTACACTATTATAATAGACTTAGATATCTAGAGTTACCTATGCTAAATCTATAGTGCTATCTTTATCTTCTTTATATTATCTTATAGGTTCCCCTTAGGGCATTACTAAACTAAGCCTTTACTAGCTTATAAGGTTTAGTAATTCCTTTGCTTCTCTAGTTATTCTATCTAGGCTATCCTAAAGAGGGTATTTTTAGTTAAAGTCTCTTATAAAAACGCTTTAGCTATAGGGCTTATTTATATTAAAAGTGTAAATAAGTATATTCTAGTTATCTATATATCTCTCTAAGTAAAGGAGTAAATATTTATACCTTTTATCTCTACTAGTAATTAGTTAGGTCCTCCCTAGGCTATTTATAACTCTATATTATACTTCTTATTTATATATACTATATTCTAGCCTTTATAGTATACTAGTTAAAATTAGGTAAGGCCTAGTGCTAGGGGCTATAGGTGCCTTATGTGTTCTTACTCTTAGATTACTATTACGTCTATATTAGTTTAGTGCTAGAGCGCTATATATATTAGGTTATCCTTCTTATTTATATTCTAAAAGAGAACTTATAATATTACTATATTAATTAGGGGGTAGTAGGTCTTTACTATCTTATGCTAGTTCTATTCTAGCCTTATTCTAAGATATATATTATATAATACTTCCTACTCTAGGCTATTTAGTATTTCTCTTTATATTTATAAGGTATTCCCTTTTTTACTTACTATAACAATAGGTTTTATAGCTATACTAGTTCTCTTATAGGGTAGCATTAGGCTTCTATCTAGGGAGTTACTAGTAAATTATAATAATTACTCTAGGTAACTTACTTTTACTATATTTTACTTCTCTTTTAGGATAGAATAGTTCCTTAACTATACTAGGTATAAGCTAGAGTATAAGATATAGTTTTCCTTTAGGTATTTACTAATTATTAGGTATAATATTTCTCCTTCTTTATATTAGCTAGCTCTATACTTACTATACCTTAGGGCTACCTTATAGAACTTTATAATATAGCTAGTTTAGAAGTAATTATAGTATTATTAAAGTTATAGGGTTTTATTATATAGTTTAGTTTAGAATAGCTTTACTTTAAAGACTATACTATCTTAGTATATCTTATTAGTATCTTTTACTTCTACTAGTCCTAGGATTAGAGTAGTATATTATATGTTTTTACTTAGGGATGCCTTATAGTTACCTTAATTATATTTCCTTTATTTACTTTTCTAATCTTAGCTATAAGGCTTTTAATAGATATATGCTTTATTAGGAATCCCTTAACTATAATACTAAGCATATAGTAATAGAGGGCTACTTCTAGTCTAAATACTTCTATAATCTATTTTTAGTCTTCTCTATATTAGGTAGCGTTTCCTTTAAAGGTAATAATTATATCTCCACTAGGGAGTCTTCTAGCTACTATAGCTATAGTTTAGCTAGTGGCTTTATTTACTATAGTTATTATATCTTTAGCGCCTTAGGATTAGAGCGTTTCCTAGATTACATTACCTTTAATAAGTACTTCTCTATATTATTTACCTAGGACCTATAGGAAAGGGGTTTTATTATTTAGTTTTCTTAGTGCTAGCCTAGCTATAATGCTTACCTAGGTTAGTGTTTTAGTTCCTTTAGATTCTTCCTTAATAGCCTCCTTAAGGGCTACTTTAAGGGCTTCTTTAGTAGTGTAAATATTATTATTATTATTATTATTATTATTATTTATAGCTCTTATTTTAGCGTAGGCGCGGTTCGCTACCTAGTGGGCTATAGCCTTTATAATACTCTAAACTTAGGAGACTTTATTACTAGGGATAAGGCTAGTAATCTTATTATAAAATTTCGTATTATCTAGATGCTTAAATTATATCTAGTCTATTATTAGGTTATCCTTATGTCTATAGGTATTAAATTGCCCTAGTCCTACGTTTAGGTAGTAGTAGCTCTATGCTAGCTCCCTTTCTCTAGTGTTAATTACTATTAGCATCTTGCCCTCGCACCTACCTCTAGCTCTATTGCGATGTAATATTATAGGAGGGGTAAACAAAGGTAAGGAATTCAAATATTAATGTGACTTGTATTTTAGAGGCGATTCCAGACCTTTAGATCGGTGCGGAAAAAGTATCAAAGGTTTAATAATATTAGTTAAGTAGTTACTATAAAAAGGCTAATATAGCCTAACGTTATTAATATTACTATATTGCTTTATAAAAATCACTATAGTAAGTAGTAATAAAGGGACTCCTACGCTATAACATAACCCTAAGATAGCACCTTAATGTAATTAAGGATAATTATAGTAAGAGGGGTATTATATTAGGAGTAGAATAGTAATAGTATCTATAAGGGTAGTAATAGCATTAATAAGGGTAGAACCTAGCAGGGCACGGAGCTAAGGGCTAGCCGTAGGCTAGTCACGTAAGAGCTACAGGCTATTTAAAGGGGCTTTCCTATAAATAAAGGGAAAGGGCTAGAGATTAAACCTTTTAAGCACCTACCCCTAGCTAGCAGATTAATAGCTACGACACTTTAATCTAACCTTCACTCTGTTATTCACTCCCAAGCCAAAAGCCTTAACAGTAAGGCGCTAATCGTTAGGTAAGACGTGGCACCCATAGTGGCACGTAGTCATCGATGCACGTTGCTAGGAGAAGCTATGAGGTGTGGCATGCAGAGCGATAGGTCTTAAGTGATTGTAAGGTGCAATATTAGCGATAGCTAACATTGATGGATCTTTTGGTCTAGTGGCTTACCTCACACACCTTTGGGGTTATGACACTATAGTAAAAGCTATATTTAAATCCGCTAGGAAATTCTAAAGACTCTTAAAAGTATTCCCTTTATTAGTTATCTAATAAGAACTAGTAAACTACTTTAGTTAGGTTTAGTAGTATAATATTCTCTTACTTTTCTATAGCGTAATTATAGCTACTACCTAATTAGATTACTATATAATAAATTCTAGATATCTTAATCTAACTAATAGTCTATTACCTAAAGGGAAGAGAGATTAATTTATTAAGACTTTTAGCTTAGGAGTAAATAATAAAGTAATAGTTAGATTAAAGTGTTATAGCTATTAAACTACTAGCTAGGGTAGGTACTTAAAGGTTTAATCTCTAGCCTTTTCCCTTTATTTATATAAAAGCCCTTTTAAATAGCCTATAGCTCTTACATAACTAGCCTATAGCTAGCCTATAGCTCTATGCCCCGCTAGGCGCTACCCTTATCGATGCCATCGCTACCCTTATGGATGCCGTCGCCGTTCCGCTCCTAACACTTAATGTAATTAAGGATAATTATAGTAAGAGGGGGTATTATATTAGGAGCGGAATAGTAATAGCATTAATAAGGGTAGCGCCTAGTAAGGCATAGAGCTACGGGCTAGCTATAGGCTAGTTACGTGAGAGCTATAGGATATTTAAAGGAGCTTTCCTACTAATAACGGGAAAAGGCTAGAGATTAAACCTTTTAAGCACCTACCCCTAACTAGTAGTTCAATAGCTATAACACTTTAATCTAACCTTCACTCTGTTATTCACCCCTAAGCTAAAAGCCTTGACAACACTTTCCTTTAATTCGATTTTTATTGCGTTTTTAGGCTCCTTTAGCCACGAGAAAAGATAGACTACTAGTGTTAATTCCTCCGGATTATTATTAGATTAGTTATAGCTCAAGACCCCGCTAATTATAGGCTAAGTAAGGCCCTTAAAGGGATACACGCTACGTAATTAGCTATATCTTTCGCCACCCCCTTTTGCCCTGTTTACAGGTTTCACCCACTTTTAGCTAGCTAGATTCCTCCCTCTCTTCTCTCTCTTTCCTAGATTATCATTGACTTCAATTACAACGAATTATCTATTGCAACCTGCGCAGGCACCTTGGTGTATCCAACAACCTCCTTATTATTAATAAGTGTTCCGCTTAGTTAGTTATATAATAGGGACTAGCGGACCACTTGAGTTAGGTTTAGTTTTATAACATTCTCCTGCTTATCCGCAGCGTAGTCATAGCTACCACCTAATAGGTCATTATACGGTGGATTCCTAACATCTTAATATAACTAACGGTCTATTGCCCTAAAGGGAAGAGAGATTAATTTATTAAGGCTTCTAGCTTAGGGTAAAATAACACACTTCTTATGCTAGGGGCGCGTAGGAAGTTATAGGTCTAAGCGTAGATCTCCTAGGCTTATAACTCTTGCATATATAAGGGAGAAAGATATATACGTAATATAGCAATTAACAGGGCTCCTAATAATAGGTTATAAAGAAGATAGGATTAATTATAATTTTCTAGTTATAAAAGAGAGATTATGAGCATCCCTTTTATAGAGGGAAAGAACCTATATAGCTCTAGTTATATGCGTTATCTACATTCCTACGCTCGTGTGAGCACGGATGATCAATATCTGTGCTTATCCGTGCATCGCCCGGGCGACACCTGCTGACCCCACTTCAACGTGTCATTCCCCGCCTTCCCCGCTTCCCACGTCCCTCTTGTGGCAGTCTGGTCTTTTCGTCATTCATGTTCGGGCAGTTTCAAGTTCAATTTTCACAACGTAGCCGCCGCAAAATATGGTTTGCTGTGCATCGTCTCTACTAGGCGTTCGGCGCACCTATGAGCCTTCATAGTGAAATCTTCTCCATGTGCTCACATGATGGGGCCAAAGGCTCGCATCATCAACAAGCCACGGACCAAGAAAGACTCTGAGATGGGAAATAAAAGTACGATGCTTAATGGCAACCGACACCAAAGTCTTTGCACACCTCCCTCCCTTGTGCTCTGACGTTCTCGACGACCCATAACCGAGAGTTCGAAAAGACAAAAACCTTGCCTGGAGCAAAGGCAAAGTTGTTGCTCATTTCGCCCACGACAATCTTGCCCAGCAAGATGCCCTTGGAGTCCCAGATGTGCACGCCGTCGCCGCATCCGGCCCAGACGTTGCCATGCGTATCGCAATGAATGCCGTCGGGAATCCATCGCCTGCCCATGCGAACGTCCTGCGATTTTCGAGATGTCTCATGTCGACGAGGTCGAAGGCGTAGATTGTAGAAGGCTGGGTGGGAAGAGGCTCGAACTGCTGGCTGCCAGTGTCCGTAATGTACATCGTCTTGAGGTCGGGCGAGAACTCAAGCCCATTGGGCTGGACGAAGCCATCCGCCACCACCTGAACGACTCCCGTCTCGGGATCCAGACGATAGACCTGTTTTGGCTGCGTCGGCTTGGGTCGAAAGTGCTGAAAGTAGCCGTAGTCGGCGTCGGTGAACCACAAATCACCCGTGATGGGATGCTGACGCGCGTCGTTCAAGGATGAAAAGTTGCGGCCGAGAAAGTTGGTCAAGATGGCCGTCGACTTGTTGGTGTTGGGGTCCACGGCCAGCAGCTTCGCGTAGTGCTGGAAGTCGCCTTCATCACACCAAAGCTGCATCGGCGGCGTTTGGTTGTGAAGCGATCCGGGAGGATAGTACGTCGTCCCGCCGTTGGCCATGGCCAAATCGGGGAACTGCGTGCTGTGGTACGGGTAGTCGTCCGAGTCCAGGCTCACGACGGTGATGTTGATGTTGTCCTCGGAGCTCTTGTAGTTTGACGATATGTAGAGCGAGTTGTCCTTTCGGTTGTAGATGCCAGCCTCGTGAAACGCTTCCCACGGCAAGTCCCACACTTTCCTCGCCCTCGCATTATGGCCGATTATGCTGTGGAATTCTGGTCGATAGGCCTTGAGGGCGATGGCTGGCACTGACGAGGCATTGGACAGCGACCCAAAGCAAGCGGCGTCTGTGGCGCCAGCCAGCAGGCTGACGTTGGCGATGGCGACGACAGACATGGTCTTCAACCTGACCAGGTAGCAGTCGCGAGGTTAGACCCGGCGAAAATGGAGGGAACTAGGGCTTCGCTTGCACCATGGACCATGGATGGCCAGATGGGGTCGAATCATGAGCAGCAACACCGGCTTCCGAGCAGCGTCGTAGATGGCCGCAGTGCGTGACCACCAGACGTTTCCGGGTTTCCGGCGACAAGTCAAAGAAACTTTCACGTGGGCCGAGTACGGCCATGGGTTATGAGGGTCGTGGCTGTCGCGATTCTTGATCGATCTTTGTGCCCTCGCTCTGGTACCCCGCACAACAACAAGGGATTGTACTGTAATAGTTAGTAAAAGTTAGCCAAACGAAACTAGTCAATAAGTGTACGGAGTATCTAGGCTGACTTGCCCAGGTCAGTCTTGATCTGGTGTCTAGTGGCGTCTAGTGCGGTGGCCCGAGTCACGGTGGCAGGCGGTGCAGGTACCACGCATGATCAACAATCAGCAAATCCCCCGCACTTTCGACCCATCCAATCGCAAGCTTTTCCGCAAATCCAGGGCTGCGGGTTGCGTCTACACATACATATGAGCCTCGGTAATAAATACCACTTTTTTTTTTTTTTTTCATATGCAACATGGCCGACTGTGTGTGGCTTGGTTTTGTTATAAATGACCTGCCACTCCGTACCGTACACACATCCAGCAGAACCCCTGCATACCTGTCAGTATTACCTCATGGAATAAATACAAGTAAGTGGTGGTGACCCCTCCCTCTGCCAGTCATCATCATCTTCATCGCCCGATGGGACGGGATGGGACAGGATGGGATGGGAGCTGGGACGAAGAAGCGAAGCAGACAAGCAAGCAAGCAAGCAAGCAAGCAACTCTCCTCTCCCCTCTTGCTCGCCTCATCATCCAGTCCTCCCTCCCTTCTCCACTTTTGACTTTTCGCGTTTTGCCTGGCTGGCACCGTTGCGCGCGCGGGCATTCCTTCGTTGGCTAATATCTCCTACATAGTAATTGATTCATCCTTCCTTGCTGCCAATTCGACACGATACCCTTCCTCCCTCCTTCCACCGGCCCCCCTTCTCCTAAGCAGCAATCATGGCCTCTACAGTGCCCAAAGGCCACGTCGGCAACCTAGACGCCGAACAGGAAGCAAAACTCCGCAGTCTTTGGCAGACTGTCTTCAAACTATACGACATACTGCAGGACTGGCATCAGAAGAAGGATGCGGCGCCATCCCCTGTCGCCAGGGTCGATTCGCCCAAGAAATCTCGCTGGTTCGGTGGCTGGGGTCAGGCCGAGACGCCCAAGACCGAGCCCGCTCTTCCCCAAGAAGCCCTCAAGCTGATCGACTGCGGCGAGGCGGACAAATTCGGCCTGGCCAAGCAGTTTCAGCAAGTCATTTCTACACAGACGCCCGAATCCCTTCGTGCCATGGTCTCGGGATCCATCAAGCATGAGCACCCCGACGCCCTCGCACTGCGATTCCTGAGAGCTCGCAAATGGGACGTCAACCGCGCCTTGGTCATGATGTTCTCCGCCATGAACTGGAGGCACAACGAAGCGCGCGTCGACGACGATATCCTCGCGCACGGCGAAGAGTTCCTTGCCCAAGACGAGCAGACTGGCGACGCCAAGAGCAAAACTCTTGCCCAAGACTTTATGAAGCAAATCCGCGGCGGCAAAAGTTTCATCCACGGAACCGATAGAGAGAATCGTCCCATCAGCTATGTCAGAGTCAGGTTGCACCGAGCTTCTGACCAATCCGTCGAGAGCATCGAGCGATACACGACCTACCTCATCGAGACTGCCCGTCTCGCCCTGACGCCTCCTGTCGAGACTGCAACGTTGATTTTCGACTTGTCCAACTTCACCTTGGCCAACATGGACTACGTCCCTGTCAAGTTCATCATCAAGTGTTTCGAAGCCAACTATCCCGAATCGCTGGGAGCCATTCTTATTCACAACTCCCCATGGGTGTTCAAACGTGAGATTTGATTCATTACCCTTTGCAAAGTCGCCTCCCCATCCATACTAATTCAGTCTTGATAGCTTGCTGGAAAATCATCTCGGCCTGGCTCGACCCTGTCGTCGCTTCCAAGGTCCACTTGACGTACGGAAACGAGGGGCTCGAGGAGTTTATCCATCCCGATCAGATCATCAAAGAACTCGGTGGCGCCGAGGACTGGGAGTACTCGTATGATGAGCCCGTGCCTGGCGAGAACGATGCCATGAAAGACACTGCTTCTCGAGATGCACTACAAAGGGCCAGAGGTGACCTCACCCATCAGTTTGAAGCGATAACCAAGGAGTGGATTGCGGAACCCGAAGGTACTCGAGGCAACGAGATCAAGGCAAGACGAGAAGCCATTGCTGTCCAACTAAGGGAGAATTTCTGGAAACTGGACAAGTACGTCAGAGCCCGGTCACTTTACGATCGTCGGGGCAACATTCGACCTGGCGCCAAGACTGTATGGTATCCTGAACAGGAGCGAGAACATGCGGGAGAGAAGATGCCCTCAATTGAGCTTGAGCACACCGAGGACACAAAGAATGGGGCAGGCACTGTTATAAACAATGTGGCGGCTGCACCAGGGCTGGCGGCTTAGATACGATTCTCATCACCGAATGATTCACTGTATTACATGATGTATCATCTCTTCCTTATTGACCTATACTGTATGCTAACGATGAAGCATACCTAAGAATTTGACTTGGTACGGTGAACTTGCCAATCCAATTACCAGTACTGGTGCATCAAGGAAGAGGTAGCTTGAGCATCTTCTATTTGTAGGTTTCGGCATGGACCTACTTACTGTGCGTTTCAATTTTTTTTTTTAACACTCGAACACTTGCGGCATCGTCCCGATTCTTTCTGCCAGGCACGTCAAGCGTGGAAGAAGTACTCGCCTCGCCCCTCTGCTTCCCTGAGAAGCCGGTAGTAATCCTCCTTGGCCTTGGCGTACTCTTCATGCAGCGCTAATTCCGCCGCGTCGGTCGAGTTGCTCCGCTTCTGCACGGTAAGACGGCCGAAGAGTCTCGCACCCAAGTAGTAAATATTGGCCAGTGCCTTGCAAATCGGCTTGTCCCCGATGCCCTGACACACAAGATGAAGGCTAGAAGACCGCCCATAGTCAGCGGGTTGAGTCGGGGACAGTGAGAAAATCAAGCACGTATTGGGTTCGGAAACATACTCTCCCTTAAACCTCTTGTCCACCCTCTCGCGCAGAGTCTCGTTCCATCGCCCCTGGTGCTTGTAGTTGCGGTACCCGAAGTCGTGGCGCTGGCAGCTGTGTCGGAAGTGAAAGCCGAACGGATAGTCCAGCGAGCATGTGCAGCCGTCCGAGGACCAGTCTAGGTCTCTGGGATCCCGGACTTTTCGCTGTGCAGTGAATTGGACCAGGGGCGTTTCGAAGACGAGGATATCAGTCATAGCTTCGGGCGATTTATGGATTGGTGCTGCGGCGACGACGCCGGCGAGGGCCGCGAGGGCCGCGAGAGAAGCTGAAACCTTCATTTTTTTTTTTTTTTCGTCGAACTTGTGTATTTTCAAGACAAGATCGGGATATGAGCGTCCAAGAGAAAATTGCCTTTTGGTGGCAAGATGTTGAAAGGGACATGGCAAGCAAGTTGTTGTATTTTATATTCAGAGGCGGTAAACTCTGATTCCCTTGACTTCAGCTTGTTGGAGCGAATGCAGACTTTAAGCATAATATGTGCGGGCAAAGTCAAATTTCTGTGACTTACTGGACATGTAGGTTTTCTGAAACTTTGTCTACCCTCAAGTTCGAGGTATAAGCTTATTCGGAGACACAGGAGTTGTCCGACGCAGATGATGACGGAATCGAGGTTCAACGAGTTGTCCCATTTCCGACAGGACATGGATACGATGTTGAGACGAGGCTCGATCGATGTAGTTTTGGGGATGGAAATGCGCGGGAGCGCAGGAGATTGGGGGACCTCGACCCTCTTCCCCTCTGTCTGTCAGCCATGGAGAGGGCGCGGCGCGAGATAAAGTTATCGAGATGGTTTTTTTCCCCAAGATAAAAGTAACTAACTGCATGAGCCGACCTTGTCCCGAGACTCCCTTAGTCAGCCAGCGAGCAACTGAATCGGCCAACCGGAGACCGGAGCAGGAGGTTAGTGAGAAGCGGACGCCGCAGCCCTGGATTCCAATGGTGTGGTACGGATGGGACGCAGAAAAGATCGGGGCTCGGCCACTTCCTCTTTGGGACTCCGTGTGACACTGTGACCTACGTGCCTACGACGTGATTTGTGATAATAGTCTCCTTGGAGATGATGAGGCTCCAGGTACGTGGCGAACCCACCTTTATTGCTGTTGATTGGGCGCAGCCCGGACTCACCTTGGGTAACTGTTGGAATCACAGGGTTCCTGACGTCAGGATTGATAGCCTAGGGAATAGGAATTGTTCTTCTATTCTAGGCGTTGGTATCTATAGTTATGTGTGTAGAAAAGAAGAGAGGAAAAGATAGGCTTTTTGGATCGTGAGAAGTAGCCATAAACGCAGAGCGTTTATAGGTTACCTAACTTATTGTCAGGAGAGCTCCTAGAGCATCGGATGTGTGGATGCGGCCTGCGCATTGACTAGGATGAAACCCTCGATAAGACAACGGTGGAGACAATGTATTAGAAGTACCTCCGTAGGCTAGTTATTACTATAGCATACTGTGTACCCTTTAGGTACAAAAGTTAGGTGTTATCTATACCTCTAATTAATTAAAATCAAACCTTTTCTATTAGCTACACTAACCCCTACCCTTTAATAGTTATAAGCCTAGGAGGCTTCTATTACCCTTATTATTAATTATTAGAGGATAAAAGCTCTATTAAAGTTATTAATTTAACGCTTGCCTATATTAAGAGATAATCACTCCTTTGTTATAATAATTAGTTAAAATAATAACCCTATGCTTCCTTTTAACTAGTATAGTTCCCTTTATAATATCTAAAGAAACTCTAAATATAGTATTATTATTAGAGAAGGACTAGATTAAATAGTATATATGAACTAAGAATTATATAGAATCTTATAGTGTCTAGGAGTATATTAATCTAAATTAGGATAAATTACTAGAAGAACTAATAATGCCTGCTTACCTAAAAAGAGATCTAAGACTAGAGATTATAGCGGATAACCCTAATGCTCTAGAAGACTAGAAGATTGCTTACAAAGATATAAAAGATAAGTATAACTTTAAATACAAAGATCTATAATTTAATCTTATAAAATACATAAACCTATTAAGGTAAATACTAAAGATTAGGAATTTATTTATAAGACCCTTTTAAAGAATATCTAAGACTCTCTTAACTTTAATAGTAAAGAGAAGGAAAGGAGTTAGTTTATTAATACTCTTAAAGAATATTAAAGCTTCTTTAGGATTAATATAAGCCTAACGCAAGAAAGATATTAATTCTTATAGAAACACGCCTTAATAATCACTTATAAGCTAAAGGTTCCTATAATTAGTAATATTATTATGCCCTTATAAAACCCTATAAATAACTCTATAGCTATTACTCTAGGTAAGAAGTTAGCTAATGTATTATTATTTATACATATAAGGCGCTCTTAACACATTACCCTATCTTTAAACATAGTTAATAGCTTGGATTTAAAGAGGAATATAGTCCTTTATAACTCTAGAGCGAATATTTATATCTTTAATAACCCTTATTAGTTTAAGCAAGCTAAATTTAATAATACTATTATACCAGAGGTAGAAGCTAGTGGCATAATCTATATGGATTTAGGCAAAGGTCTAGTGCATATCTTAGTAATAGATTTACTATCTAGAACGCTAAGGATAATTATACTAGAGAAAGCACTACTAATCCTAGAATTTTACGTTAATCTTATATTAGTAATAATTCTAATAAAGGTAAGGATCTTCTAGAATTAGAAGAAATGCTTCCTATATTAAGGATTAAGGCCTATAGTAAGAGTTTATAATATTAATAAGCTCCACGTGTTATTATAGCTATTAGAAGAGTTAAAAGAGGCCTACGCTATAACTAGTAAGGCACTAAGACTGCCTTAAAAGGAGATACAGAGCTTTAGTATTAATAATATAGTTATCTAGGCATATAGGCCTTTATAGAGCTTATAAATATAGCTTTAGGCATTAGATTAATAAGTCCTAAGCTTATAGAATATAAGGTCTATGCTATAGGCAAAGCTAAGTAATAGAGATTATAGGTTATACCTAAAGGCAGAGCTTTGCACTACAATACAATACATTACATAATACAATACAAGTACTTTTTCACAATACAATACAATACATGTATTATTTTGTATTTAATTGTATTTTTTTATTTTTCTACGCTAAAGTAGATTTCCTTAATTATAAGGCATTATAAGGTATATACATCTAATAATAAGTAATAAGGGTTTACTTTAGACTTACTTTTATATTATTATATAGTAATACCTTCTTATTATTAGTTTTATAAGCTTTTTCTTGCCTTAAAACCTAGTATCTAATAATAATATAATAGTAAGTCTAAAGTAAGTCTTTATTAACTTTATAATAGTATTACCTTCTTATAATTAGTTATAAAAGCTTTTTCTTACTTTAAAACCTAGTATTTACTAATATTATTATAGTAGGTCTAGAGTAAGTCCTTATTAACTTTATAATAATATTCCCTTCTTAAAATAGTATTTTCTTATATTAAAACCTAGCATTCACTAATATTATAAAAGTAGGTCTAAAGAGAGTTCTTATTAACTTAATATTAGTATTACCTTCTTATTATTAGTTTTAAGAGCCTTTTCTTACTTTAAAACCTAGTATTTACTTATATTATAAAAGTGGGTCTAAAAGTAAGTCCCTATTAACTTTAAAGTAGTATTACTTTCCTTTAATAGCTTTTTCTCACTTTAAATCCTAGTATTTACTAAAATCATAAAAGTGGGTCCAAAGTGGGTCCATATAATTTTTATAAGAGTTTTGCCTTCTTATAATAACTTTTTCTACTTCAAAACCTAGCATTTACAAATATTATAAAAGTGGGTCCTTAATAACTTTATTTTAGTACTACCTTCTTATTATTAGTTTTTATAGCTTTTTCTTACTTAAAAGCCTAGTATTTGTAAATATTATTAAAGTGAGTCTAAAAGTAGGGCCTTAAAACTTTATATTAGTATTACCTTCTTATTATTAGTTCTTATATGTTTTTCTTACTTTAAAACGTAGTATGTTTAAACTTTATAAAAGTGGGTCTTAAAGTAGGTCCTTATTACCTTTATATAAGTATTACCTTCTTATTATTAGTTATTATAACTTTTTTACTTTAAAACGTAGTATGTTTAAACTTTATAAAAGTGGGTCTTAAAGTGGGTCCTTATTAACTTTATATAAGTATTACCTTCTTATTATTAGTTATTATAACTTTTTTTACTTTAAAACGTAGTATGTTCAAACTTTATAAAAGTGGGTCTTAAAGTGGGTCCTTATTAACTTTATATAAATATTACCTTCTTATTATTAGTTATTATAGCTTTTTTACTTTAAAACTTAGTATTTACTAATATTATAAAAGTGGGTCTTTATTAACTTTATATTAGTATTACTCTCTTATAATAGCTTTTCTTACTTTAAAAACTATTATTAATAAGTAAATTAGGACTTACTTTAGACTTACTTTTATAATAATACTAAAGACTAGGTTATATAGCTATTAAAGCTATTAAATTATAATAGAAAAGACTATTTAGGACTTACTTTTAAGAGGAATATATTATATACTTTCCTTTTATTTTTAATTTTAACTAACTTTTTAGTTAATTCTAGATAGGTTTTCCCCTTCTCTTTTACTTTTACTTTAGTTTTAAAAGCTTAAAAGTAAATATAATTATTTATAATTCTAATAAAAAGGGTTTATAGCTATAAGACTATTTTTAAAGTAAAATAAAATTCCTTTATTCTTATATAAGTTCTTAGTATATCTAAATATTATTATTAGAGTTTTAGTTTATTTATATATAGTTATAATATTTTTCCTTAGGGTAAGTTTTATACTTAAAGTTAAGAAAAACTATTAAAAAGATAATAAATCTAAGAAAAAAGTTATAAACTTAGAAAGACCTCTAAAATTAGTTAAAAAAATTCTTTTATAAGTTACATTTAAACTATACTATAAAAGATGACTAAGCAGTAGTTATTAGGTTAATATTCTAAATTAGCTAGATATTTAAAGATTTATAGAAAAGCAAATAAATTATATTAAAAAAGTGGCTTATATTAACTAGATTAGTTATTAAATCTACTATATAATAGAATTTTATAATACCCCACTTTTTTACCCCTAACAATACATTATATTGTATGTATTGTATTGTATTGTATTGTATTGTATTAACAATACAATACATAATACAATACATAGGGCAATACAATACAATACAATACATCGAAGGGCCAAAAATACAATAAATACAATACATGCAAAGCTCTGCCTAAAGGCCTTCTATAAGGGCTAGGTTATAGGCTTTCCATTAATCTAGATTACTATAACTCTTTTTATTAGAATAGTAATAGGTATTAGTATATTTTTACATACCTTATAACCTTAATAAGATTCTTTTATTCCTTTAAAATAAAGGATAGTATTTATAATAACTTTTATATAATAATAGCGTTCCTAAGCACTTAATTTAGGGTTTAACTACGCTTTCTATATAGTAATATTAAAAAGCCCTCTTTATAGAGCAAATAAAAGATAAGATAGCCCTTATAGGTATTATAGTCTATAATTTAGCTCTCTTAATACCTAGCTAGAATAGAAAGGCAAAGAGATCTAGGGGGTGGTTAAGTAGAAAGCTTATACGTTAAGCCTAGAGGCTTAGCTTCTAATAGATCTTAATAATAAGGTCTTTAACACCGCGGTTTATCTATTAAATTAAATATCTTTTAAGCATTACAGAACCTAGATTATACCTTATAAGCTATAGTGAAATTAGGCTAGGAAAACGGTTCTAGCCTATTCACAGATAGCAGAGGTCTAGAAGCCCTTAATTACATATCTATAAGCCTATAGATATAAGGCTTTTCCTATAATAATAAAGGCTCTAGAGCATGTTAAATTATATAACGTAATCTTATAGTTAGAGCAGAAAGCTTACATTAAGTACCTTATTAGTTATAGAGGCAAGTCCTAATATATTATTTAGGTGCCTTTGCTTCGTAATTATAAAGTTATTATATTAGTATATGTTTAATTTAATAAGAATTCCTTCTTTAAACCGGAAGAAGAGCTAGAATTAGCTTAAAAGGAAAAGATATTAATAATTACGCTACTTAAAGAGCTTAAAGCTAATAATATTCATAAGGAAAGTAGTTAAGACCTTATTAGATTAGAATTAGAAAAGGAGGATTACTCTCTTATACCTTTAACTATAGAAGGAGAAAACAAATAGTTTAAAGTAGAAATACTACCTTATATAATAGGGAAAAAGATAACCTTTCTAGTGCACTTTTAACCCCTCCTAACTCTTCTTATAAGGCGCTAGTTACTATAGAGAATAAAGAGCTTAGGATATAAGGTAATAATACGCTATATTGTGAAATTAATAAATTTATATGTAATGCAACGATTAAACACGCAGAGACTACCGTAGAGACTAGTGAAATTACTAGCAAAGGTAATAAAGAAGTGGAGAATTATTATCCCTAGGATAATAGTATTAATCTAGATAATATTATCACTAGAAAACGCTAAAGAAAGGAAACACATAAAGCTAGGTAAGCATAGTTTTCTTATGCCTTTTCTATAGCATTATAAGGCACTTAACATAGTTTACGGATTAAAGATATGCCTCTAGAACCTGCCTATTACTAACAAGCTATGGCTTTACCTATTATAATCGCTAGAAGGAAGCGATTATAAAAGAGCTTTAAAGCTCCTATCCCTAAATGTCAGGAGTAGAACAGCGACAGCATCCATAAGGGTGGCGACGGCATCGATAAGGGTAGAACCTAGCAGGGCATGGAGCTAAGGGCTAGCTATAGGCTAGTTACGTAAGAGCTATAGGCTATTTAAAGGGGCTTTCTGTTATGAACTGGCCTTAGGGCAACTGCACGTAAGCGTTCTAAGAGATATTATTATCCTTAGAGAGGAAGGATTAGACTAAGCTAGGTGTTATATAGGAACTAGCTTTATACTAGTGTGTATATAGGTTATATAGGCCTAGGTAAAGCCCTAACCTATTTGCCTATAGTCCATATCCTTTGCGCGCCCTTTCTAAAACCTTTACGTGCCCTTTCTAGACCTAAGATATAACCTAAGCTCCTAAGCTTAAGTCTATAATATACTCCCTTACTTAAGCCTCTCTTCTCCCTTTACCCTTATTATTAGAATATTCTAAGTAAGTAGCATATATATATAATTAATATAGCATATTAGTATAGGTCCTAGTATAGGGCTTATATATAGCCTAGTAAGCTAAAAATTTTTCCTTATAGGCTACCTTACCCTAGCCTTTAAAATAACTAGCCTTACCTAACTCTAGCCCTTTATAATACTAGCTTACTCTATTTTCTTACCTACTACTAGCTAATATTAAGCTTTACCTACCTAGTTATTATTACTTTATTTTTATATATTACCTTTTACCTATTAAATTCCCCTTTTCCCTAGCTATTACTAGTCTTTCTAATCTCTTATTACTAACTATTTATAATCCCCTTACTAGTCTATATTTAAAGTAAGTATATAATTACAACTATCCTATAGCTATATCTAAATATAAATAATCCTATATATCCCTTACTTTTTCCCTTTTCTTTCCTTTATATACCCTTATTTCTATTATCTTATTAGTTATTTACTACCTACCTCTCTTTAAATATCCTATTAAAACCCCTTTTTATATCTAGTTTACCTCCTATTATATTTACTACTATTACCCTAAGTGCTATTATTACTACTACCTCTAGTAATACCCCCTTACTACTACCTCTTTCTCTCTCTAAAAGCTAAATTACCTTAGTAGTTATATCTTAAAGAGTAACTCTAATAACTCTAATAATTCTAATAAAGAGAAGTAAGAGATCCTATATATTTAATATATAAATAACCTTTATAATAAGGGGATATAAGAGTGTATCCTAGGGTCTTATTAGGCCTATCTTCCTTATTAGCATGCCTATTAATTATATAGCTAGGAGCTATACTTATACTTAGGTAACCTAAAACTAAGATATATATATAAGTATCTTATAAACCTTTTAGCTACTAGAAAAGCTATTAAAACACTAGCTATAAGGCATACTACCTCTAAAAAGGAATACTATGCTATCCTAATAAAAACCTTTATTTACTATTAAAAACATTTTAATACTATTTTAGCTATTACCTATATTAATCCCTCTATAGTAATACCCTTTTATTATCTCTTACTAAGGTAGTATATACCTAAGGTATTACTAAATTATAAGTACTTATACTTACCTAGTAAATAACTCTTATCTAATATAATAGTAATATAGTAATAGAGTTCTTTTATAGTATATTTATAATAAATAATAATCTTACCTATATTACCTTTATTTAGGAGAATACTACTACTAAATAGCATATATTTAATAAGGCCCTTACCTACTAATTAACTACTTATTACTATCCCCTTCCTAAACTAAACTAGAATAACCTAGCTTTTCCTTCTCCTTTTACCCTTAAGAACTAATTACTTTTTAATATAGTAAAATACTAGCGCTAATATATATATAAAGCAGAGAAGACTAGATTTGCTTATTCCTTAGTAGTTAAATAAAAATATACTCTTTTAGGCCTATTATATATTATTATATTACCTTATTATACCTTAAATCTATCTAATGCCTTTATATCTTATATGTTTTCTAATAGTTCCTAAGTTAGCTATATATATTCTTTCTATTTAACTAGTATATTCTAGTTTAACCCCTATTCTCTTATATTCTTAGCTACTAGTATCTCTTTAATCTAATACTCTAAGAGATTAGGGTTAGTATTAGTTATTATTAGTTCTAGTAAGGGTTACTTATCCGCTAATATTTAACTAGGTAATAGATTAAAAGCTACCTATTATACTAAATTTATATAGAAAATAGGGTAAAGTCCCTATAGTATATCTAACTTAATAGTTAAAAATATAGGGATCTCTAGTACCTTATATTTAGCTATAACCTAATCTAATTTCTTATATAGTTTATTTATCTTAAAATTTCATAGGTTTAACTATATATAGTTACTAACCTAAAAGCATTCTACTAAATACTAGCTACTATTTATTTCCTTCTATTACTATTACTAAATAAACGCTATAGTAGCTTATATTAGGTCTAAGCCCTCCTTAAGATATTATAAGAATGCCTAGGCCCTCCCTTTTAATAAGGTATAGGATATCTCCTTATCTAGTGGTTCTTAAATTATTACTAGGTTATAACTATATAAGGCTATGTTTATGCTAATCCCTATTACTAATAAGTCCTTATTATTTAAAGTAAGTTAATAAGTAAGGAGATATTCTAGCTATTTAAATTATAAAAATAATAGTATTACCCTTAGGATAGCCTAAACTTCTTAATTTACCCTTTTATACTACTATTTATCTATAGATAATAAGCTATTAATAGCAATTACTATATACTTACTGTCAAGGCTTTTGGCTTGGGAGTGAATAACAGAGTGAAGGTTAGATTGAAGTGTCGTAGCTATTAATCTGCTAGCTAGGGTAGGTGCTTAAAGGTTTAATCTCTAGCCCTTTCCCTTTGTTTATAGGAAAGCCCCTTTAAATAGCCTGCAGCTCTTACATAACTAGCCTATAGCTAGCCCTTAGCTCTATGCCCCGCTAGGTTCTACCCTTATTAATACTATTACTACCCTTATAGATGCTATTACTATTCTACTCCTAATATAATACCCCCTCTTACTGCAATTGTCCTTAATTGCATTAAGGTGCTATCTTAGGGTTAGGTTATAGCGCGAGAGTTCCTTTATTACTACTTACTATAGTGATTTTTTTATAAAGTAACGTAGTAATATTAATAACATTAGGCTATATTAGCCTTTTTATAGTAACCACTTACTAATAGAAGCTAGGTTATAGTTACTTCTTAACTTCCTCTCTATAAGTTATTCTTCCTAAGAGATTCTTCTTAACTAGACTAGTTAGCGTGATTTTTAATTAGCTTAACTCTATAAGGCATAGATTACCCTACTCCTTCTATTTTTCTTTAAGCTTATAGTAATAGCCTAATAAATTTATAGTAAGCTTATAGTAATAACTTATAAATTATAGTAATCTCTATAAACACACTAGTTATAACGCATAGAAGATTCTAGTTAGAGTAGCTTAGATTAATCTAAGGTACCTAAATTCCTATAAGAAGAGGTGATTTCCTTCCTTCTTTTCTCTCTTTTCTTTCTCTTCTTTAAGCCTCTTATTAACTTATAAGTTCCTTACAAATATAATAGCTACTATAATACTACTATTATATAATATTAATTACTAACTATTATAGCTTAAGCTATTATATCTTATACTACCGCTATTAAAGATCTTACTATTAAGCTATCCTATAAGGGGAGAACCTTATAATTATTAAAGACTACATAAGTTTACTACTTCTTTATTACTTTTTATTACTAACTTAGAGCTAGTTTAATAAAAATTCTATATATATATTATGCCTAGTAGTTAGCTATTTAGAACATAGCTCTAAGGGATAATAATAAAGATAAATAGCCTTAGTATATTACTAAGGGAAAGCCTACTCTAACTAAATATAGTTACTCCTCTAGTATAAACTTATTACTAGCTTACTACTATTACTACTAATATTTAGCTTTTTATAGGTAATTCTCTAAAATACTATTATTACGCTTAAAATAATAAGACTTATATTAGGGTAAGTTAAGCCTTAAGGGATTACCTCTTAATTACTACTAACTTCTTACTAGTATTCTATTTAAATTATAAAGCTATATAAATAGCTTTAGGATATACTTTATAATCTTCTAGAACTATACTATATTAGTAATATAAGTACCCTTTACTTTACTACTTTAATATTACTAATATACTACTAGGAGTTTATATAAGCTAAGAAAAACTTTATAATACTCTTTTAGCCTTAAAAATACTAATAAATATAAGTAAGCTTATTATATATATCTTATAGCTAAGGCTTCTTAAGAAGCAGAGTATAATAAACACATTACTTTCTTATAGCTAATTAATATTATTAATCTAGAAACCTAGATTAAAATTACTAATTATCTTTAATTTATAGCTACTTATAGCCCTATAGTTAGTGCTATTAGCTTTACTACTTATTCTTTACTAACTTACTACTAGTTTATTACTACTTAAGCTACTCTCCTTATATATATTAGACCTTTAGAACTCCCTAAGGAATTATAAGTTTAAGCCTTTAGTAATAATAAGTCTAAGGCTAATAAAGTTAGAAATTATACTAAAAATTAGTCTAAATATATCTCTAAAGTCTAGCTATTAGATAGCTATAAGTCTATGCTAAGTTTTTGCTTTAAATATAAGATTTGTTTAGTAGTCTAAATTATTATTAAGTGAATTATTCCTAATTAAATCGCTATAATCTAATAATTATTTTAGATTATAATTAAGAGTTAATTAAGTAGCTAAGAAGTTAAGATTTAGCTGCTTAGTTACCGCTTATAGTCTTTAATAACCTCTTTTATTATAAAGTCTCTATATAGTACCTAAGAATTCTTAGAATTATTATAATTCTTCTATTTTACTAAATATTTATGCTATTTACTATTATATTTATAGGTAATAATTTGTTTAACTTTAAATTCCTCTTTATCCTCTTTAACATTATCTTATAGTAAGGTTATTTTAACCGTATTACTTAGATTTCCTCTAAAAGGTTCTAAGTTTATAATATTAAAAATATTATATAAGCGCGTTCCTTTAGGTAACTTTAATTAATAAGCTAAACTATAATAGCTAACTTCTTTTTAATCTTATATAGTCCTAAGTACTTTATAGCTAGCTTTTAGCTAGGGCGTTATAGATTAATATTCTTAGTTAAGAGTAAGATATAATTACCTATATTAAACTTTATTAGCACTCTCTTTTAATTATAATACTTTTTCTATAGGGCCTATAAGTAGCTTAATAGCTACTTAATCTCTATATGCTTATACTTTAATTCTAAAACTCTATTTTTAGCTTAATTATTAACTATTAGAATTAGCGTAACTACTTAATCTAGTTCCCTTAGGTTATACCCTTATAGCGCTTCTATAGGTATATAACCATAACTTATATACGCTTATATTATAAGCAAACTATGCTATTAGGAGATAATTAACCTAATTAGTTTGCTTTACGCATATAAATACTCTTAAATAATACTCTAAAACTTAATTTAAGTGTTTTATTTAACTATTTATCTATAAATAAAACATAGTGCTTAATTACTACTTTATTACTAAGAGGTAGTAAAATATTCTCTAAAATCCACTAGTAAATATTAAACCTTAGTTTATAATAATACCTTCTAGGGCTTTATAATCTTTAAAAATATATTTTAGGAAGATAGTTACTAGTTTATTACTAGTTAACCGCGTAGATATAGGGATATAAATACTATATTTTATAAATCTATTAATTACTACTAAGATTATATTATATATTCTACCTTACTAATCTTTAACTAGTAGGAGTTTAGTAATAAAATTTATTAATAATTCTTAAAAGGAGTAATCTAGCACTAGTAGCATAGCTAGCTTACTATAAGGTTTATATATTTATAGTTTTAAAACTTAATAGCTAATATAAGTATATATATATATCTTAATATCTCTTTTTATTCTTAGCTAAAAATATTAGTTAGTAACTTATTAAAGAGTTCTAATAACTCCTTAATACCTAGTAGTAAGGTTATTATAAATTAGTAGTAGGATTTCTTTTCTTATTCCCTATAGGATAAAAACTTAATTTTTAAATATTAATAGCTTAGAGGGTTTAATAGACTATATCTATAATATATCTAGGTTACCGCTTAATAGTAATACCCTTTTCTTTATAATAAAGGCATCCCTTTATTATATATCTAAAAGTAAGACTTAGATTAGGGTTTTAATTCTATATCTTCTATAAATATAGCAGAGTTTAACTTAGAAGAGATTCTCTATACTGCTAAGACCCTAGCTATAATATATTTACTAGGTTATAACTCCTTAGCTAGCGAATTTAGTCTTATATATAGTCTATTCCCTACTATAATGCCTATATTAAGCGTATTTAGTCTAATAGGCTTCTCTAAAATTAATAAGACCTTAGCTATTACACTACTACTAGGTAGTAACTCCTTAGCTAGTAGGCTTAGTCTTATATATAGTTCCCTATACTATAATAATATCCTTTAAATATGTCTAGACTATTAGGCTTTTCTAAAATTAATAAGACCCTAGCTATTATACTACTACTAGGTAGTAACTCCTTAGCTAGTAGGCTTAGTCTTATATATAGTCCCCTTATGCTATAATAATATCCTTAGAGTATATCTAGACTATTAGGTTTCTTTAAAATTAAGGAGACCTTAGCTAATATATTACTACTAGGGAGTAACTCCTTAGCTAGTAGGTCTAGTCTTATATATAGTCTATCCTTATTTAGTTAATAGGTAGGGGGTGATTTTATAAAGCGCTAGATATTAATAGTTTTATTATAGTATTCTTATAGCCTATTATTTATAAACTAAATACGCTACGTTTTCTTAGAGTACTAAATACTAGTAGTTCTATTATAGCGTTCTTATAATATATTATTTATAAATTTAGTAAGAAAGGTTAGTAATTATAAGGATACTGCCTTTACCTTCCTCTCTTTACTTATATAATCTAACCTCCTTAATAGAGTATTAGTAAGGTTTAACTTACTTACTCTATATTTAATTATAAAGTTAAATAGATAGAGTTTATCTAGTATAGTAACCTATCTGCTAGTTAACTTTAGCTTTATAGCTAGGTACTTATAGTTTAAGTAATCTATAATTACTATAACTAGATATGTTAAGTATATAAGGTAATGCCTCTAAGTTTAGAATGCCTCTTAGATAGCTATTAACTCTATATCTAGTATTATATAGCATAGCTCTATCTTATTTAACTTTCTTAATATATATGCTACTAGGTGCTAATAACCTAGCACTAACTACGCTAGGATAGCCCTAAGTGCGTGTCCTAAGGCATCTATCTTAACCCTTAATAAGGCTAGTAAATTAAAGTGCACTAGAATTAGCGCCTCTTAGAATTATTTCTATAGCTCCTAAACATAGCTAACTTATTAGGATCTAGCTTAAATTTTGCTAGTTAGTCTCCTTAGAGTTAATTAGTTAATAGAATAACTATTTTACTATAGCCTTTAATAAACTATCTATAAAATCCTGTAAAGCCTAGGAATAACTAGATATTAAAGACGCTATAAGGTACTAGCTAAGTTACTATTATCTTAATTCTAGTAAGCTCTATTATAATTCCTTCTTTAGATATATTAAAGCCTAGGAATTTAACCTCCTTATATAAGAATTTGCACTTTTCTAGGTTAATAAAGAGGCTTGCTTCTTAGAGCTTCTAAAGGACTTATTTTATATACCCCTTATGCGTGGCTATATCACTGCTATAGATTAGGATATTATCTAAATACATAACGCAAATTGTATCTATAAGGCCTTTAAGGGCATTATTAATATATTCTTAAAAGGTTATAAGTGTATTAACTAGTCTAAAAGGCATTATAAGATATTTAAAGTAACCATATTTGCATTAGAACGCTATTTTCCACTTATTACCCTTATGGATATATAGCTAGTAATATACATCTTTAAGGTCTAATTTTATATAGACCTTTGCTCCCTTTAATTAGTTTAAGATCTCTATAATTAGCAGTAATAGCGCTTTGTCTTTAATAGTAATCCTATTAAGGGCTTTATAATTCATATAAAGGCATAATTTTCCTCCTTTCTTTAGTATAAATAATATTAGGGCTCTAGCTAGGCTAATAGATCTTTAAATCCATCCCTTTTGCTACGCACTTGCTAAGTATTTATAAAGCACTTCTAGCTTCTTTTCTACTAAATTATATATTAGTCCCTATAGGGCGTTTTCCCTTTTCTAATTTAATAGTGTAAGTTTAGCTACCTAGTATAGGAGAATACCTATAAGTTTATTTAAAAAGATATCCTTAAACTCTTTATAGGCTTAGGGTATTTATATAGTTAACTTATAGGCTTTGCTTATCTCTATAGTTACTAGGTTATTATAGGGCCTATCTTTGTTTACTATTAAGATATTATTATCTTTTTATATAATTTTAGTTATTATCCCCTATAAGATAAATCTAATATAAGCGCGTTTTACCTCCTTATATGCCTATTATATCCTTACTGCTAGTCTAAGACGTTCTTTTATAATAGGGTATCTCTAGTAACTATTTATCTAGGATATAATTACTAGTTTATATATAACTGCCTAGTTATACCCTAATAATAGGTCTTTACTAGTATTAGCTATATAGTAGCTAACTTAACATATTCTTACGTAGCCTATGCTATCCTTAATTAATAAGGTTTATAATAAGATCCCTTAATGCTTAATTTTAGTAAGGGTAGCACTCTTAAGGGTTATATTATCCTTTTTATATTAGCCTAATTAACTACTATTAGTAACTTTAGGTAGATAATTAAATAGGTTATGCTAGGGTTAAATAGTGCCTTTATAGCTACCTATTTATATTCTTACTATAACTTTACCTTAACTCTTAGTCTTAGATCTTTAGGTAATAATTTAATAAGAGCGTCTTCCTAGGGTTATACTAAGCTAATAGGGGTTTTATTTAAGTCTAATAGGTCTTTATCTCTAGCCTAGTTATAGCTACTCTTATATATCTCTATTATATAGTTACTTCTCTTATAAATAGAGTAATCTAGTTTAGTGTAGCTTAGTAAAGCATATCCTAGCTTACTATACTTAAAATATATAAATAGTGAATTTATCTTTCTATTACTGCTTTATTACTATAGCCTTTCTAGTAAAGTAAAATATTATTATCTTTTCTAACTATTATTACCTTAATTACTTAATTAGCCTCCTTTAGTTATAATCTTTGCCTTTCTTCCTTAGCCTACTAGGTAGGTCTAACTCTTAGGGAACTCTTAGCTAAGTACTTGCTTCTTTATAGCGTTATTAAGGCTATTAATAAACATATAGATTTATAGGCGTTTAGGAATTGCTTTAGGTAGCTTAGCCTTTGCCTTACCCTAGATCTTTATAAATATCTAGAATAATTAGTGATTTTCTTATCTAAGACCTATTAATATTCTTATTACTTCTAAGCACTATGCATTCTTATTTATAGTTCCTATCTTTAGCTAATCTATAAATCTATCCTAGGTATAACCCTAGTAATTTATATAACTATCTATAGCTATATAACGCATCTATTATCACTTTACATTATCTGCTAGGCAGCTGCTAGCATAGGTAACCTTAGTTATATTATCTATAAAGGTTCTATAATCTATAGTAAAAGCTATATTTAAATCCGCTAGGAAATTCTAAAGACTCTTAAAAGTATTCCCTTTATATATAGGTGCTTTTAATTATGTTTTTATAAGGCTATATCACTATGTAATAGGTGCTACCTAAGGTACTAAAGGAGGGGTATTTATAGGTCCTATGTCTAAGTTACCTAAGGACGTGGCTTTTCTATTATTTATAGGTTTTGCTATAATTAGGTAAGTTTCTATCTCTTTTCTATAATATATATCTAGGTCACTGCTTCTTTAAGGCGCTAATTTAGTGTTACCTCCTTATTATTAATAAGTATTCCTGTTATGAACTGGCCTTAGGGCAGCTGCACGTAAGCGTTCTAAGAGATATTATTATCCTTAGAGAGGAAGGATAAGACTAAGCTAGGTGTCACATAGGAACTAGCTTTATACCAGTGTGTGTGTAGGTTACATAGGCCTAGGTAAAGCCCTAACCTATCTGCCTATAGTCCGTGTCCTTTGCGCGCCCTTTCTAGAACCTTTACGTGCCCTTTCTAGACCTAAGACATAACCTAAGCTCCTAAGCTTAAGTCTATAATATACCCCTTACTTAGGCCTCCTTCCCCTTTACCCTTATTATTAGAATATTCTAAGTAAGTGGTATATATATATAATTAATATAGCATATTAGTGTAGGTCCTAGTATAGGGCTTATATATAGCCTAGTAAGCTAAAAATTTTTCCTTATAGGCTACCCTACCCTAGCCTTTAAAATAACTAGCCTTACCTAACTCTAGCCCCTATAATACTAGCTTACTCTATTTTCTTACCTACCACTAGCTAATATTAAGCTTTACTTGCCTAGTTATTATTACTTTATTTTTATATATTACCTTTTACCTATTAAATTCCCCCTTTCCCCTAGCTATTACTAGTCTTTCTAATCTCTTATTACTAACTATTTATAATCCCCTGCTAGTCTATATCTAAAGTAAGTGCGTAATTAGAGCTATCCTATAGCTATATCTAGATATAAATAATCCTATATATCCCTTTACTTTTTCCCTTTCCTTTCCCTTTATATACCCTTATTTCTATTATCTTATTAGTTATCTACTACTTACCTCTCTTTAAATATCCTATTAAAACCCTTTTTATATCTAGCCTACCTCTTATTATATCTACTACTATTACCCTAAGCGCTATTACTATTACTACCTCTAGTAGTGCTTCCCCCTTACTACTACCTTCTTCTCTCCTAAAAGCTAAACTACCTTAGTAGTTATATCTTAGAGGGTAACTCTAATAACTCTAATAATTCTAATAGAGAGGAGTAAGAGGTCCTATATATTTAATATATAAATAACCTTTATAATAAGGGGACGTAAGAGTGCGCCCTAGGGTCTTATTAGGCCTATCTTCCTTATTAGCATACCTATTAATTATATAGCTAGGAGCTACACTTATACTTAGGTAACCTAAAACTAAGATATACGTATAAGTACCTTATAAACCTTTTAGCCACTAGAAAAGCTATTAAAACACTAGCTATAAGGCATACTACCTCTAAAAAGGAATGCTATACTATTCTAATAAAAACCTTTATTTATTATTAAAAACGTTTTAATACTATTTTAGCTACTACCTATATTAATCCCTTTATAGTAATACCCTTTTATTATCCCTTACTAGGGTAGCACGCGCCTAGGGCGCTACTAAATTATAGGCACTTATGCTTACCTAGTAGATAACTCTTACCTAATGTAGTAGTAATATAGTAATAGAGTTCTTTTATAGTATATCTATAATAAATAATAATCTTACCTATATTACCTCTATTTAGGAGAACACTACTACTAAGTAGCGTATATTTAATAAGGCCCTTACCTACTAATTAACTAATTATTACTATCCCTCCCTAGACTAAACTAGAATAACCTAGCTCCTTCTCCTTCTCCTACCCCTAAGAACTAATTACTTTCTAATATAGTAGAATACTAGTGCTAATACACACATAGAGTAAAGGAGACTAGATTTACTTATTCCTTAGTAGTTAAATAAAAACATACTCTTTTAGGCCTATTATATATTATTATATTACCCTATTATACCTTAAATCTATCTAATGCCTCTATATCTTATATGTTTTCTAGTGGTTCTTAAGTTAGCTATACGTATCCTTTCTATTTAACTAGTATATTCTAGTTTAACCCCTATTCTCTTATATTCTTAGCTACTAGTATCTCTTTAACCTAATACTCTAAGAGATTAGGGTTAGCATTAGTTATTATTAGTTCTAGTCAGGGTTGCTTATCCGCTAATATTTAACTAGGTAATAGATTAGAAGCTACCTATTATACTAAATCTATATAGAAAATAAGGTAAAGTCCCTATAGCATATCTAACTTAATAGTTAAAGGTATAGGGACCTCTAGTACCTTATATTTAGCTATAACCTAATCTAATTTCTTATATAGTCTATTTATCTTGAAATTTCGTAGGTTTAACTATACGTAGTTACTAATCTAAAAGCGTTCCGCTAGACACTAGCTACTATTTATTTCCTCCTATTACTATTACTAAATAAACGCTATAGTAGCCTATATTAGGTCTAAGCCCTCCTTAAGATATTATAAGAATACCTAGGCCCTCCTTTAATAAGGTATAGGATATTTCCTTATCTAGTGGTTCTTAAATTATTACTAGGTTATAACTATATAGGGCTATGTTTGTGCTAATCCCTATTACTAATAAGTCCCTATTATTTAAAGTAAGTTAATAAGTAAGGAGATATTCTAGCTATTCAAATTATAAAAATAATAGTATTACCCTTAGGATAGCCTAAACTTCTTAATTTACCCTTTCTATACCACTATCTATCTATAGATAATAAGCTATTAATAGTAACTACTACGTACCTACCTAGTTATAAAGTGTAGTCTAAAAATTACTTAACTAGTCTAAACTATAATCTATAATAATTTATATAGGAAAGCCATAGAACCACTACTAGCACTTCTTAAACTATTCTATGCATACTTTAGCCCTTATTAATATTATAGCCTCTAGCTAGATATACTTAGAGAGTCTATTTATAATAACTATAAGAAACCATAGGTTATCTAGGTATTAAGCTAGTAGGTCTATTATAAAGTTAATAGAGATTTATAACTAGTAATAGTCTAGTAGGGGATTAGTTTTAATAAGCCTTATCTTAGCTAGCGGCTCTTCCGCCCCTTATAATAGTAATAGTTTCTTATAAACTAGGTAATCCCTTATAATATACTATCCTAATAGAAATCCCTCTAAAGCGTCTTAAAAGTTATATTATAGCTAGGATAGCCTAGTAAGGGTAAATTATAAACCTATTATATTAAGGTTATAGTAAGGGGTTTCTAATTTAGAATCTAAGTCTAGCCCTAGAATTAAAGCATACCTTTAGCGCTAATCTAATAGTCTGCTATTTACTCCCTTATATTTATAGTATCTAGAAACTTCTAGGCCCCTTCCTAACTACCTTAAGCTATATCCTATATATAGCATTATAAACTAAGGACTAGTCCTATAGAGATTAGAGATACGTATCTATAAACATTATTACCCCTATTAGAAGACCTATAAACCTACCTATAGTGTCCTTGCCCTTGCTACCCCTAATAATAATATAGGGTTTACACTAGAGATAAGTCTAGTTCTTTTATAATTATATAGGCCTAGGGTTATTACTAATTATATAATTAGCTTCTCTAGTCCTCCTTATTCTCCTCCCCTTAGAACTATCTTAATAGCGTATCTAGTCTTACTACCTATAGGCTAGGCCTATACTATAGGTAAAAATTAAATAGTAATAGTATCTTTACCTATCTTACTTACTATTCTAATATCTCCCTTAGCGCTATAAAGTATTCTAAGTTTTTATAGTCTATAAGTATTATAAATAGCTTGCTAATACTACATAGCTTTACTAACTAAGCCTTTAGGTATAATATAATTACTAATAGCTCCTTATTATATATAGTGTAGTTCTATTAAGCTAGCTATAGTTAAGCGGAATAATAAGTAACTAGGTATAAGATACCTTTATTATTAAACTATAAGAGATAACCCCTAGAGCTATCCCTAAATAGTTAGCTTTTACTATAGTGTCCTTATTAGGGTCCTATTATATTAGGATAGGATATAATATAAAGGCTATCTTTAGCGCTTTAAATACTATATTATATTTATCTATTTACTAAAATAGGACGCCCTTCTTTATAAGTTTAATTAAAGGGCCTATAATTATTAAGAAGTATAGTATAAAGTCCTAATAAAAGTTAGTAAACCTAAGAAATCCTTACACCCCCTAACCTTCTTTAGCGCCTCCTAATCCTAGATAGCTATAATCTTTTCCCTATCTAGGTAAATTTCTTTCCCTATATAGATAATAAACTCTAGGTACTTAACTTCCTTTATTATAAAAACGCATTTCTTTATATCTAAATTTAGTCCTACTTACTATAGCCTTAAGAGCACTACTTAGACCTTTTATATATAGTCTTTCTAAGACCCTCCTAAGTAGATAAGGATATTATTAAGGTAAGCAGTTATGTAATCCCCTAGGATTTTACTAAGCGCGCTATTAATATATCTCTAAAAGGTAGCGGGTATACTTACTAGGCTAAAGGGGCATATAAGCTACTTAAATAACCTAAAACGCGTCTAGAAGGCAGTCTAGTGTTCCTTACCTTTAGTAATATAAAGCTAGTAAAACGCTACTTATATATCTAGCTTTATAAATTACTTTACCTCTAATAATAATTATAGTGTCTCCTTTACTAAAGGTAAGGGATAATAGTCTTATTCTATAATCTTATTAAGGGTATAGTAATCTATATAAAACCACTATTCTCCTCCTAGCTTCTTTACTAATAATACTAGAGCTACTACTAAAGAGAAGCTAGCCTATATCTATTCCTTATCTATAAGGTTAGTTACTTACTTTTAGATTTTAAGGAGGTATTACTAGGGTATATTATATAATAAGGCCTATAGAAGTTCTAGTTTAGATCTATCTATGTTATGCTTTAATTAAATATAGTAGTCTAATTGTCCCTAGTGTAGTGGTAAGGCATTTGCCTTACTTTCTAGGAAGAGGTTTGTAAAGTCCTATAACGCGCTTAGTAATAAGGATAATAGGTCCTATTCTATAGCCTTAGGGGTTACGTCTATCTATAGAATTAATGTAATTTCCTATAGGCTAGTGGCGTATAGTTAGATATGTTCTTTCTGCTTCCTTACACGCCTTATAATTCCCGTAAAGGTAAAGCCTAAGATAGATATTGTTAGTTACTTAACCTTCCTATTAGTTAATGCCTAAATTTATAGGTTATTAGCTAATCCTACGTAGAGTTAATAACGCGCTATGTCTAAGTTAATCTTAGTCCGTTCTATCTATAGTATCCCTAAAATTAGCTACCTTATTAACCTAGGGATTATATAGGTAACTATAGGTATTTCCTATCTATCTAGATCCACTTAAAAACAGATAATATACGTAATATATAATCTCTTTTTATAGCTCTCTTTTCTCCCTTATTTTATACTAACTATAGTGTAAACTAATCTTTTCTTTAAGAGAGGGAGGCATTCTAACTAGAGTTTTTAGATAAGGCATTTGCTTATAGCAGCATAATAGTTATAGCCTATATTAATAAGAGCATCTGTAAAGGTAGTCTTATTAATTAATATAGGAACTAGAAAAGGTATAGAGTCTATATTAGACTAGATCTATTTAAAGTCCTTATTAGTAATAACTATTTACTATAACGCCCTCTATCTATCCTCCCGCTACCCTAGTTAAATAACTTAATACTAGGGTTCTTCTTTTCTAATATATTTACTATCTCCTTTTCTTTAAAGTTATCTTCCTCTTCCTTTATATTACACGTATTAATAGCTACCTTTCTATGCTAACGTTTTAGTAAAAGTAAAGGATAGTTAGAAATAAAATACTTTCCTAAACTATACTATAGGTATTTACCCTCCTTATAACGCGTGTTACACATAGCCTAGCTAACCTACTTAGCCTACTTACTACTAGCCTTATTACCTAGCTTTACCTTACGCTAATTTCCTAGTAACTTTCCGCGTCCTTTTAGGCCTATTCTAGGTGCGTTAATTATATATCTATTATAGGAGTGTCCTTATCCTAGGTAAGGGCCTTAGGCATATATACTTACCTTTACATATAGTTCTTCTTCTCTAATTAATAAGACTTAATATCTAATAAGATACTGTAATACTAGGCTATTACTACTAAGTAATCTATACGTAATATATCTTATCTAACGCTATAGTCCCTTATTTACTTATTAAGGGCTATGCAAAGCTTAGCTAGCTTTATAGAGTCCTCCTAATCTAATCCCTTAGCTAGCGCTAATTTTTATTTAAAATAAATATAGAAGTCACTAAATCGCTTATTTAGGCATTATATAATCTAGTTAAGCTTTATAATTACTAATTCCTATTAATAAGGGTTATTAAACATCTTAGTAAGGTAGTTTAAGAACTTCTATAGATTATAAAGCACTAAGTATTCCTTTTAAAATAGGGAGTAACTTATACCTAAACCTTTAGTAATAGGTTCTAGTAAATAAAGCATTATTAGTCTTACTAGAACCTAATAAACCCCTTATCTATGTCTAGCTTATAGGATATTAGGTTTTGCTATGCTATAAATAGGACCCTTTTACTATTAAATAGGGGTCCTATTAGTAAGGGTTTTGCTTAATAAGTTAACTAGAAGAGTTAGATCTTTACTTACTAGCAAGGTCCTTAATTTATTTTAACTACTAAGTAATAAGCTCCTATAAGGTTACTATTTTATCTATCTCTATCCTATTTACTAGTAGTAGTATATCTATTAGCTACTATGCCTCTATAGTAAAGGATAATAAATATTATAAACTAGCCTTAGGGTAGCTATATATAAGCGTTCTAAGAGATATTATTATTCTTAGAGAGAAAGGATTAGACTAAGCTAGGTATTACATAGGAACTAGCTTTATACTAGTGTATATATAGGTTACATAGGCCTAGGTAAAGCCCTAACCTATCCGCCTATAGTCCGTGTCCTTTGCGCGCCCTTTCCGGAACCTTTGCGCGCCCTTTCCGGACCTAAGACATGACCCAAGCTCCTAAGCTCAAGTCCATAACAATTCCACTCTACTAGTTATCTAATAAGGACTAGCGGACCACTCTAGTTAGGTTTAGTAGTGTAACATTCTCCTGCTTATCTATAGCGTGGTTATAGCTACTACCTAATTAGGTTGCTATGCGATAAATTCTAGATATCTTAATCTAACTAATAGTCTATTACCCTAAAGGGAAGAGAGATTAATTTATTAAGGCTTTTGGCTTAGGAGTGAATAATAGAGTGAAGGTTAGATTAAAGTGTTATAGCTATTAATCTACTAGCTAGGGGTAGGTGCTTAAAAGGTTTAATCTCTAGCCCTTTCCCTTTGTTTATAGGAAAGCCCCTTTAAATAGCCCGTAGCTCTTACGTGACTAGCCCGCAGCTAGCCCTTAGCTCCGTGCCCCGCTAGGTTCTACCCTTATCGATGCCGTCGCCACCCTTATGGATGCCATCGCTGTTCTGCTCCTGACACTTACCTAGTTATAAAGTATAGTCTAAAAATTACTTAACTAGTCTAAACTATAATCTATAATAATTTATATAGGAAAGCTATAAAACTACTACTAGCACTGCTTAAACTATTTTATATATACTTTAGCCCCTATTAATATTATAGCTTCTAGCTAGATATACTTAGAGAGTCTATCTATAATAACTATAAGAAACCATAGGTTATCTAGGTATTAAGCTAGCAGGTCTATTATAAAGTTAATAGAGATCTATAACTAGTAATAGTCTAGTAAAGGGATTAGTTTTAATAAGCCTTATCTTAGCTAGTAGCTCTTCTACCCCTATAATAGTAATAGTTTCTTATAAACTAGGTAATCCCTTATAATATACTATCCTAATAGAAATCCCTCTAAAGTGTCTTAAAAGTTATATTATAGCTAGGATAGCCTAGTAAGGGTAAATTATAAACCTATTATATTAATATTATAGTAAGGGGTTCTAAATTTAGAATCTAAGTCTAGCCCTAGAATTAAAGCGTACCTTTAGCGCTAATCTAATAGTTTACTATTTACTCCCTTATATTTATAGCTTCTAGAAACTTCTAGGCCCTTTCCTAACTACCTTAAGCTATATCCTATATATAGCATTATAAACTAAGAACTAGTCTTATAGAGATTAGAGATATATATCTATAAATATTATTACCCTTATTAGAAGACTTATAAACCTACCTATAGTATCCTTAGCCTTACTACCCCTAATAATAATATAGGGTTTATACTAGAGATAAGTCTAGTTCTTTTATAACTATATAGGCCTAGAGTTATTACTAATTATATAATTAGCTTCTCTAGTTTTCCTTATTCTTCTTCCCTTAGAACTATCTTAATAGCATATCTAGTCTTACTACCTATAGGCTAGGCCTATACTATAGGTAAAAATTAAATAGTAATAGTATCTTTACCTATCTTACTTACTGCTCTAATATCTCCCTTAGCGCTATAAAGTATTCTAAGTTCTTATAGTCTATAAGTATTATAAATAGCTTACTAATACTACATAGCTTTACTAACTAAGCCTTTAGGTATAATATAATTACTAATAGCTCCTTATTATATATAGTGTAGTTCTATTAAGCTAGCTATAGTTAAGCGGAATAATAAGTAACTAGGTATAAGATACCTTTATTATTAAACTATAAGAGATAACCCCTAGAGCTATCCCTAAATAGTTAGCTTCTACTATAGTGTCCTTATTAGGGTCCTATTATATTAGGATAGGATATAATATAAAGGCTATCTTTAGCGCTTTAAACGCTATATTATATTTATCTATTTACTAAAATAGGATGCCCTTCTTTATAAGTTTAATTAAAGGGCCTATAATTATTAAGAAGTATAGTATAAAGTCCTAATAAAAGTTAGTAAACCTAAGAAACCCTTATACCCCTTAACCCTTTTAAGTACCTTCTAATCCTAAATAGCTATAATCTTTTCCCTATCTAGGCAAATTTTTTTCCTTATATAAATAATAAACCCTAGGTACTTAACTTCTTTTATTATAAAAATGTATTTCTTTATATCTAAGTTTAGCCTTACTTACTATAGCCTTATAAGTATTACTTAGACCTTTTATATATAGTTTTTCTAAGAATCTCCTAAGTAAATAAGGATATTATTAAGATAAGTAGTTATATAGTCCCCTAGGATTCTACTAAGTATACTATTAATATATCTCTAAAAGGTAGTAGGTATGCCTGCTAGGCTAAATAGGTATATAAGCTACTTAAATAATCTAAAATATATCTAGAAGGCAGTCTAGTGTTCCTTACCCTTAGTAATATAGATATAGTAAAACACTACTTATATATCTAGCTTTATAAATCACTTTACCTCTAATAATAATTATAGTATTTCCTTTACTAAAGGTAAGGGGTACTAGTCCTATTCTATAATCTTATTAAGGGTATAGTAGTTTATGTAAAACTATTATCCTTCTCCTAGTTTCTTTACTAATAATATAAGGGCTATTACTAAAAAGGAGCTAGCCTATATTTATCCCTTATTTATAAGGTTAGTTACTTACTTTTAGATTTTAAGGAGGTATTACTAAGGTATATTATATAATAAAGCCTATAGGAGTTCTAGTTTAAATCTATCTAGGTTACGCTTTAATTAAATATAGTAATCTAATTATCCTTAGTGTAGTGGTAAGGCATTTGCCTTACTCTCTAGGAAGAGGTTTATAAAGTCCTATAGTATGCTTAGTAATAAGGATAATAGATCCTATTCTATAACCTTAGGTATGGTGTCTATCTATAGAATTAATGTGATTTCCTATAGGCTAGTAGCGTATAGTTAGATATATTCTTTCTGCTTCTTTATATGCCTTATAATTCCTATAAAGGTAAAGCCTAAGATAGATATTATTAGTTACTTAACCTTCCTATTAGTTAATACCTAAATTTATAGGTTATTAGCTAATCCTACGCAGAGTTAATAGTATACTATATCTAAGTTAACCTTATTCTATTCTATCTATAGTATCCCTAAAATAAGTTACCTTATTAACCTAGGGATTACATAGGTAACTATAGGTATTTCCTATCTATTTAGATCCACTTAAAAATAGAAAATATATGTAATATATAATCTCTTCTTATAACTCTCTTTTCCTCTTATTTCACACTAACTATAGTGTAAACTAATCTCTTCTTTAAGAGAGGAGGCGTTTTAACTAGAGTTTCTAGATAAGGTATTTACTTATAGTAGCATAGTAGTTATAGCCTATATTAATAAGAGTATCTATAAAGATAGTCTTATTAATTAATATAGGAACTAGAAAAGGTATAGAATTTATATTAGACTAGATCTATTTAAAGTCCTTATTAGTAATAACTATTTACTATAATACCCCTCTATCTATTCTCCCTACTACCCTAGTTAAATAACTTAATACTAGGGTTTTTCTTTTCTAATATATTTATCTTCTTCTCTTCTTTAGAGTTATCTTTCTCTTCCTTTATATTATATATGTTAATAGCTAGTTTTCCTACTAATATCTTAGTAAAAGTAAAGGGTAGTTAGAAATAAAATACTTTCCTAAACTATACTATAGGTATTTACCTTTCTTATAACGTATATTATATATAGCCTAGTTAACCTACTTAGCTTACTTACCGCTAGCCTTATTACCTAGCTTTACCTTATACTAAAATCCTAGTAACTTTCTATATCCTTTTAGGCCTATTCTAAGTATATTAATTATATATCTATTATAGGAGTATCTTTATCCTAGGTAAAGGCCTTAGGTATATACACTTACCTTTACATATAGTTCTTCTCCTCTAATTAATATAACTTAATATCTAATAAGATGCTTTAATAATAAGCTATTACCACTAAGTAATCTATTTATAATATATCCTATCTAATGCTATAGTCCCTTATTTACTTATTAAGAGCTATACGTAGCTTAGCTAGCTTTATAAAGTCCTCCTAATCTAATCCCTTAGCTAGCGCTAATTTTTACTTAAAATAAATATAGAAGTTACTAAATCGCTTATTTAGGCATTATATAATCTAGTTAAGCTCTATAATTACTAACTCCTATTAATAAGGGTTATTAAATATCTTAGTAAGGTAGTTTAAGAACTTTTATAAATTATAATACACTAAGTATCCCTTCTTAAAATAGGGAGTAACTTATACCTAGACCTTTAGTAATAGGTTCTAGTAAATAAAGCACTATTAGTCCTACTAAGACCTAATAAACCCCTTATCTATATCTAGCTTATAAGATATTAGGTTTTACTATACTATAAATAAAACCCTTTTGCTATTAAATAAAGGTCCTATTAGTAAGGGTTTTTGCTTAATAGGTTAAATAAAAAAGTTAGATCTTTGCTTATTAGTAAGGTCTTAAATTTATTTTAATTACTAAGTAATAAGCTCCTATAAGGTTACTATTTTATTAGTTTTTATCCTATTTACTAGTAGTAGTATATCTATTAGCTACTATACCTCTATAGTAAAGGATAATAAATATTATAAACTAGCCTTAGGGTAACTATATATAAGCATTCTAAGAGATATTATTATTCTTAGAGAGAAAGGATTAGACTAAGCTAGGTATTATATAGGAACTAGCTTTATACTAGTGTATATATAGGTTACATAGGCCTAGGTAAAGCCCTAACCTATTTGCCTATAGTCTGCGTCCTTTGCGTGCCCTTTCCGGAACCTTTACGTGCCCTTTCCAGACCTAAGACATGACCTAAGCTCCTAAGCTCGAGTCTATAACACTTTCCTATAAATATAGGAAAGGGCTAGAGATTAAACCTTTTAAGCACCTACCCCTAGCTAGTAGTTTAATAGCTATAATACTTTAATCTAACTATTACTCTATTATTCACTTCTAAGCTAAAAGCCTTAATAAATTAATCTCTTTTCCTTTAGGGTAATAAACTATTAGTTAGATTAAGATATCTAGAATTCATTATATAGTAACCTAATTAAGTAGTAGCTATAACTATACTATAAACAAGCAGGAGAATATTATACTACTAAACCTAACTAGAGTAGTTTACTAGTTCTTATTAGATAACTAGTAAATTCAAATACTTATTAATAATAAGGAGGTAATACTAAACTAGCGCCTTAAAGAAGTAGTAACCTAGATATATATTATAGAAAAGAGATAGAAACTTATATAATTATAGCAAAACCTATAGATAATAGAGAAAGCTATATCCTTAGATAACTTAGATATAGGACTTATAAATACCCTCCTTTAGCACCTTAGGTAGCACTTATTATATAGTAATATAGCCTTATAAAGATATAATTAAAAGCACCTATATATAAAGGGAATACTTTTAAGAGTCTTTAGAATTTCCTAGCGGATTTAAACGTAGCTTTTACTATAGATTATAGAACCTTTATAGATAATATAACTAAGGTTACCTATACTAGTAGCTGCCTAGTAAATAACGTAAAGTAATAATGAATATATTATATAGCTATAGATAGTTATATAAACTACTAGGGTTATACCTAGGATAGATTTATAGATTAGCTAAAGATAGGAACTATAGATAAGAATATATAGTGCTTAGAAGTAATAAGGATATTAATAGGTCTTAGATAAGAAAATCACTAATTATTCTAGATATTTATAAAGATCTAGGGTAAGGTAAAGGCTAAGCTACCTAAAGCAATTCCTAAACGCTTATAAATCTATATACTTATTAATAGCCTTAATAATACTATAAAGAAGCAAGTACTTAGCTAAGAGTTCCTAAGAGTTAGACTTACCTAGTAAGCTAAGGAAGAAAGGTAGAGATTATAACTAAAGGAAGCTAATTAAGTAATTAAGGTAATAATAGTTAGAAAAGATAATAATATTTTACTTTACTAGAAAGGCTATAGTAATAAAGTAGTAATAGAAAGATAAATTCACTATTTATATGCTATAAGTATAGTAAGCTAGGATATGCTTTACTAAGCTACACTAAACTAGATTATTCTATTTATAAGAGAAGTAACTATATAATAGAGATATATAAGAGTAGCTATAACTAGGTTAGAGATAAATGCCTATTAGACTTAAATAAGACCCCTATTAGCTTAGTGTAACCCTAGGAAAACGCTCTTATTAAATTATTACCTAAAGATCTAAGACTAAGAGTTAAGGTAAAGTTATAGTAAGAACATAAATAGGTAGCTATAAAGGTGCTATTTAACCCTAGCGTAACCTATTTAATTATCTACCTAAAGTTACTAATAGTAGTTAATTAGGCTAATATAAAAAGAATAATATAACCCTTAAGAGTGCTACCCTTACTAAAATTAAGCACTAAGGGATCTTATTATAAACCCTATTAATTAAGGATAGTATAGGCTATATAAGAATATGTTAAGTTAGCTACTATATAGCTAATACTAGTAAAGACCTATTATTAGGGTATAACTAGGTAGTTACATATAAACTAGTAATTATATCCTAGATAAATAGTTACTAGAGATACCCTATTATAAAAGAATATCTTAGACTAGCAGTAAGGATATAATAGGTATATAAGGAGGTAAAACGCATATATATTAGATTTATCTTATAGGGATTAATAACTAAAATTATATAAAAAGATAATAATATCTTAATAGTAAATAAAGATAAGCCCTATAATAACCTAGTAACTATAGAGATAGGCAAAGCCTATAAGTTAACTATATAAATACCCTAAGCCTATAAAGAGTTTAAGAATATCTTTTAAATAAACTTATAGGTATTTTCCTTATACTAAGTAGCTAAACTTATACTATTAAATTAGAAAAGGGAAAACGCCCCTATAGGGACTAATATATAATTTAGTAAAAAGGAGCTAGAAGTGCTTTATAAGTACTTAGTAAGCATATAGTAAAAGGAATAGATTTAAAGATCTATTAGCCTAGCTAAAGCCCTAATATTATTTATGCTAAAGAAAGGAGGAAAATTATACCTTTATATAAATTATAAAGCCCTTAATAGGATTACTATTAAAGATAAAGCGCTATTACTACTTATTATAAAGATCTTAAACTAATTAAAGGGAGCAAAGGTCTATATAAAATTAGACCTTAAAGATACATACTATTAGCTATATATCTATAAGGGTAATAAGTAGAAAATAGCGTTCTAATATAGATATAGTGACTTTAAATATCTTATAATACCTTTTAGACTAGTTAATATACCTATAACCTTTTAAGAATATATTAATAATGCCCTTAAAGGCCTTATAAATATAATTTGCGTTATATATTTAGATAATATCCTAATCTATAGCAGCGATATAGCTACGCATAAGGGGTATGTAAAATAATTTCTTTAGAAGCTCTAAGAAGTAAGCCTCTTTATTAACCTAGAAAAGTGTAAATTCTTATATAAGGAGGTTAAATTCCTAGGCTTTATTATATCTAAAGAAGGAATTATAATAAAGCCTATAAGAATTAAGATAATAGTAACTTAGCTAGTACCTTATAGTGTCTTTAATATCTAGTTATTCCTAGGCTTTATAGGATTTTATAAATAGTTTATTAAAGGCTATAGCAAAATAGTTATCCTATTAACTAATTAACTCTAAGAAGACTAACTAGTAAAGTTTAAGCTAAATCCTAATAAGTTAGCTACGTTTAGAGAGCTATAAAAATAATTCTAAAAGGCGCTAATTCTAGTGCACTTTAATCCACTAGCCCTATTAAGGGTTAAGACAGATGCCTTAGGATATGCACTTAGGGCTATCCTAACGTAGTTAGTGCTAGGTTACTAGTACCTAGTAGCATATATATTAAGAAAGTTAAATAAGATAAAGCTACGCTATATAACACTAGATATAGAGTTACTAGCTATCTAAGAGGTATTGTTACGTGGTGGAATCGCAGGTTAAGGCGTTGAATCTGTCAGAGGTGCTAACGGATTCAGAGGTCGTAAATCGTACAAAGTTCACTTGTGAAAGCTACTAATAGGTGTAAATGTGATGTAAGAATTAAGTTATCCCCTATCTATGGAGTGTTAAATCTAGCCTATTAATGCCTGTTTCTAGCCACCTTATCTTATCACGTAATAAGTGCTAGGCGCGAATTAAAAATAACTATCCTAGTTATATCTGCTAATAAAAGAAATAAATTTAGTATTATATTATTCACACTTATGGTTATTATATTATAGGTTCACTTAACACTATAATCTTTAGGTTAATTAAATACGTTCCTAATTCTAGCCTATAAAATTATTATATTAAATAATGCATTTATCCTATAGCGTATTAAAACCGCCTAGTGGTTGCTATTTTATTCCTTACCTATTGTAAATTTCTATAATTCCTTAATATAAGTGTCCTTTTCTATTATAAAATTAAGCTAAATAAAACTAAAGCAAAGTTAAGTAAAATAAGCTAAAGTTAAAGCTAAATCCCTTTTTATTTATCTAAATTCATTACCTTAATTATCTAAACTAGTAAATTTATTATCTTTCTCCTACTACTTAGTATTTTTAGCTATAGCTAGTAATATAGTCTGTTTTAGTTTTGGTTTTTTCTACCCTAATTTTATCTATAAAATCGTTAGTTTTAATAGGGAAGGTCCTAGAGTTATTTCTATTTACTTTAGCTTTAGCACTAGATTACTACCTATCTTTGCCTTCTTCCTTAGTGTTCCTAGTAACTCTAACTCTTAATATAGTTACTTCCCGTTATCCTTAGCCTTCTTATTATTAGATTTATTTAGTAAGGTAGTAGATTTAGCCTTTAGTTCCTTAATTCTTCTAGCATAGTTATTAACCATTTTAATAATTTTATCTTATTAATAGGTAATATTAGTAATATATAACTTAAAAGTATTATATAAATTACTAAGCTTATTAAGCTTATTCTCTATACCTTTTACCTTATTACTTAATCATCTATCTAGTTACTTAGTCTATTAAATTCATTAAGTTCCACGCTAGAATTAGTTAATACTACACTATTTTTGTATATTATGATTTTCTCTTTTTTCCCTTTAGAATTTTTATGATTTATTAGAACTTATTCTTTAACTTCTTTACTTTCTCTTTTATTACTATTAATAATTTTCTATGCTTATTTATAAGATCCTTAACTATTTAAGTTACTTAAAGAGCTTTATTATTTACCTATTTAGCTTTATTAACTCTTACTTTAATATTTATCTTAACTTTATTAATTTAGTCTACTAGGTTATCTAATTTGCTTTACGCTTCCTACTTATCCTTATCCTTATCTTATCTAATTTTAGTTAACTTCTAATATAGCTTACTATCTATTCTAATAGAAAGCAGATTTGCTTTACTAATACTAGTAAGTGCTCTAGCAATTATAGCATTTACTACGCTATATTTATTTATAAAATAAAGAGCTAGTAAATCCGCGCGTAGCGGTAATAATATAGTGCTATTATATATAATTATCTACCTGCCACGCTTAACTATTACTCTGTTATAAAAGGCTACTATAGCTATCTTAGCCTAATTATTAGCCTATTAAGTTACTCTATATTTAGTTAGATTTATAAAGATTTTATTTACTAGTTTTCTAGCTTCTTCTACTACTATAATTTTTGCTTTTAATACTACTTTTTATTCTTTAAAAATAGCGAAAATCTATATAATTATATTCTACTAGAGCGTAAAATAACTATTTTTAATTCTATCTCTAGGCCCTTATTTACTATTATAGCTCTCTTAAGCATAAACTTATATATATATGCCTAAATAGCGTATCTAATATCCTAGACCTTACTTTTAGGGTAACCTACCTAGGTATACCTAAAAGTGCTAAAATTAATTCCTTAATGCCTTTTCCTTTATATTAAGCGTTAAATTCCTTTATTACTCTTTTCTATGCTACTAAGCTAATCTTAGGCATTGGTTTATAGGCATTTGCCCTAGATCCTAGTTTTCTAAATTAGGCAAATAATAAGTTAAAATTAAGGCTCTTAATCTAATTATAGACTTATAATAGTCTAATAAGATATTTAGCTAGTATCTTATTAGAATCCTTAAGCTTAGATTTAACTTTGCCTTTATCCTTATTAAATTTAGATTTAACCTCTTTATCCTAGTTAACCTCTGATTTAACCAGTAATCCCTCTCCGCTAGATTTAGCTTCTAACTTACTAGGATTCTCCTAAATCCTAGTAAGATTAATATAGGTTAAATTTTTCTAGCTCTTTTCCTTCTCTATACTAGATTTAGTTGCCTTTTGCTAGATTTATTTGTCTTTTGCCTAATTTATTAGACTTAAGCTTCTTAGTAGTTATCTAAACCTTATCCTTTTCTCTACTAAATTTATTAGCTAAGATCCTCCTTTTAATTTCCTTCTTTTGCTTTTATAACTTAAGTTATTAATAATTATCTTTAAGTAACTATATTATAGCTTACTTATAAGCTAATAATGTTTTACTTAACGGCAAAATAGGAGATTTATTTTCTAACTATCCGTTTTTAGTTAACTTTATATTAGATTTATTTAATTTCTTGCTAGATTTAGCCTATTAGGTAATGAGATTTGCTATGTTATTTTTGTTATAACTCTCCGCTATTTGCGTGAGATTATTCACTAATCTATCTAATATGCTTAGCTCTGTAAATTAGTTAAGATTAAATAATTGCAAATTAGTTAAAAATAAAATAATTACTAATTAGGTAAAATAAAAATAACTGCGCCTCTGCTAAATTTAACAGCGCTAGATTTAGCCTTCTTTATAAGATAATGTAAAGTATAAGTAATAGCAAGTAGGTCTAGCTTCCTGCGATATAGAGATATTATATCTTAGCGATGTCCTCTCTATTTATGCGCGAAAAATAGGTCTAATCCTTGTAAGAGAAAAATAGTAATATTCTAACGATTTTATATATAGTCCCTTAATAAGCTTTAAATCCATTGCTTAGTAATTTAATTATTACTAACTTACTAGTGGTTATAAACCCCTTTTACATATTCCACTACCTAATTAATCAGGGTTTTCTATAGATAATCTTTTACTATCTTAGATATATTTACTTATATGTTGTTTTTAGTAATCCATTAGTTATCTTTAGCGGTATATCCCTTTTATCTAATAAGGAATTCTACCCTTATAGCTTTGTTTTTTTATTTAAAGATTTTAACCTAATAAGCGTATATTCTATTAATTTCCTAATAGTCTTTTTCCTCTAGGTTATTAAACGCAATAGGTAGGGGTGCTATTTCTTCCTATTTAAAAGGGTCTTTTCCTTATACTAGTTTCTATAATTACACTGCTAATACCACTAGGTGTACTTACGAATTTAAAGGGAAATCTAGTTAATATACTAAAGGATTTACCTTTTAAGCACTTTATATAGCCCTACCCTTTATAGTAACTATTTTTTCTTTAGTTTACTAGGTAACTTATATTCTTTATATAGCTATAAATATACTATATTCCCTTTATTTATATTAACTAGTTTATAGCGGTTATTATACTAGATTTTTATAAGTATAGCTGCTATTATAATAGCTAACTATGCTTTATACTAATATAACTTTTGTAATACCGCTATATTATTTACACCCGCTCTAGTATTAATTATATTATTTAGGGATAGGAGATCTACTATACTTAAAGGGTAAAAACCATAAAGTAACTTATTAGAGACTTACCCTATAGTAGCTATAATAGTATTATTAAGCTAGTATTATAAGGCTAGTAATAATAATATTTACACTGTATTTAGATCTATAACTATATAATATTAGATTATAATTATTACTATTTAATTTTTCTATTTTACTATCCTATTAGTCTAGGGATAATATATAGTGCCTATAAGGAGTTTAACTCCTACTCTTTTAAATATAGCTCTCTATATATCTAAAATAAATTTTAGATCTCTATTGCTTATAATTTACCTTAGCAATCCCTAGTTTACTATATATAGCGCCCTAAGAAGTAATTTTGCCTAAATATCCGCTAGGTATATTATATGCCCTAGTATTAATAGAGTTCTTTCGCTAAATAAGTAATTTACTAGATATAGCGAATTATATATCTTATAGCCCTCTATCTGCTATATTATATATATAAACAGAGTCTCTAGTATATTTATAATAAAATTAAGTAAGATTATATAGAATAGTACTAGTTATAACTATAATAGCTACATCTCCCTAGTGGCTTAGCATAATTATTCGCGTTCTTCTTACACCCTACGTAATAGGTAATATATTCCTAGATTTAGTAATTTATTTATAGGAAACTAACTAACTATAATTCCGTTACTATACGCGTAATTCTAAAGTGTTATTAGTTATTATATACTAGTTATAGTATAGATTTAACTTCCCTAGTTAAAATATATAAATAGAAAAATCTGTCTTTACTATAGTAGTATAATAGTTTATCTTTGCGTAGATCCTAGCTATATAAAGGAATCCTTAGTTTATTTCTAATATTTTTGCTAGCTACTTCTCTTAGTATGCTTTTATTACTCCTATAATTTCGTTAAGTTTTAAGTCTAACTAATATCCTTTAATAATTCTAGCTTTAAGATTGCTATTAATAATTACTATTATAGTATATTCCTTACTAAAATATATACTTATGTCTAATTTGTTATATTAACTCTCTTATGCTACCTCTCTATAGGTAACTTTAACTAGTAGCTAAGAGAGTGTATCTAGGACTACGTTTAGTACTCCTAGTATATGTATTACTCTTAGGCTAAATTATAATAAGTAGTTTATAACTTTGGCTAGTTTTAAGTTAGCTTTGTTAAGGTCTATTATTAATAGTAAGGTATGTTTAATAATTCCTTTTACTAGAGAATAGTTAGTTAATATATTAACTATAGTATTATTAGATTAGACTATTTTCTAAAGTTTTCTAATGCTCTAAGCAATTACTATTACTTTTACTTCTATTAAACTATATCTTTTTTAACACTTAATATTACTCTTAAAAGGAATAGGATTAGGTTTATTTAGTTATTTTTAATTTCTCTTCTAGGGACACTTTTACTATCCTAGTCTTCTTTTAATTAGAAGGTATATAAACTAAAACCTTCCTTATAGGTATTAATTTTAAGAAAAAGCGGTTTCTCTAGATTATAGTGCTATAGGGTTTGTTTTTACTAAGGAAAGACTTAATATTATTAAATGCCTTTTCCTCTTCTTTAGTTAGTAAAAATGTCTTTTACTATATTTTCTTTTTCCTTATTAGCTTAGAAATACTAGATACCTTTTTCTTTATTTCTTAAAATTCATATAGTAATGCTATTTTCTAATCCTATAGTGATTATATTTGCATATTAAACCACGGAATTCTAGAATAAAGAAACCTTACTATTCTAATAAAGGTTTTAAGACTTAATAAGTTACTAGGAAAACCATTTTCTAAAACGCCTTAAGCTAGTTATTTATGTTTATAATTCTATTACTATTAATAATAAATCTAAGTAGTTAGATAGTAAGATAGCTAATAAAGGACTTCTTCGCTATAATTATTAGCCTATTTTCTTTAAGGATTTTAAGCATTATCTTAAGATAGCCTAAATGCTCCTCTAGGTTATCTAAAAACATAATAATATTATTAATATAAACCTAAATAAAATGCTTATATTTTTAGAATAATTAATCCATAAACCTTTATGTAAATGCTAAGGAGTTCTTAAATCCTATAAGTGCTATATTTAATGCCTTAAGACCCCTATTTAATATAACTACTATCTAAGCTTAATAGTCTTATTAGATTAGTAGCTAATAGAAAAAACCTATTCTATTAAAGAGAGAAAATACTTTCTTACTATAAGTATTGTTTATAATGTCACTTTGGTTAGGTAAAGGGTATATATCTAGTATTATAATATTATTTAACGGTCTTATATTAATTATAACCTTACCTTTCCTTTCTTAACTAGTTTCTTACTATACTATAAACGCTAGGCACGCTATTACTATAGGTTTATCTAGATATAATATCTTTCCTTTTATGTAAAGTTTATTATGTACTTTATTAAGCTTATCTATATCCTACCCTCCTAGCTTATAAGGCTAAATAGGTTTTATCTAACATTACTATCCTTCTATAAGGTTAATCCTTATCTTTTAGTCTTTAGGCATAGGAATAATACCTCTATCACGGTAGATATTATATTTATCCATTACTTTAATAAGCCTAATTACCGCTTAGTTATTAATATTCACTATTTATACGCTGAATTTATTAGTTATATATAGAATTTCCTCTAGGCACGAAATTCTATATAATAGCACTCCTATATTAACTCTCCTTAGATTAAGGTTATCTTTTATATTACTATTATCTCTATCCTCTATATGCTTTGTTTCTACGCTATTCACTATATCTTTACTAAAAAGGTATAATATGCTAATAGGTTATTAATGCTATAGTTAGCACTAACTTTATTAGCTACTATTAATCGCGTAACTTTCTAGTGTTTATTAATAGTAATGATTTTATCCGTAGGATTATAAGCAATTATCTATCCTTTATTAGATCTATATAATAGTATATCTAGAAAATACTTTAAGTATAACTAAGCGTAATACATACTTATCTCTTAATTCCGCTATACTATCTTCTATTTAACTAGTACATATAGCTAGCTCTTTAGTGGAATTAACACTGCTTATGCTATAATTACTTACTAGTATAGGACCTTATTTATTAGCCTTAATATCTCCGCTAGCACCTTTAGGTTATAGACTAATCTAAAAACTACCTTAGGCTAAATAAAATTAATTTTTGCTCTATAGTTATATAAGAAATTTATTCTAAGTAATAACTTTAGTCCTAGATTTAGCATTATATTTACTATAACTATAAAGTGTCTAGTAATCTTAGTATTATAGGCTACTCCTAGAATATAAAAGTTAAAAGTAGTGGTCTTAGTAATAAAAAGGATAATTAAACCCCTAATATAGGTTTTAGCTCCTAAGTTCCCTATTTTACGTTTAAACTATACTACTATAACTATTCCTTATCTACTAGAATTAATAATATTCTAGTATTAAGATAGACCTAATAGTTCTTACCTTTATTATTAAATCTAATTAGAATTTTAAGGAATGTATTTGCCTTTTTCTATTATATTTAACTTCCTATAGTCTTACTATAGCTTTAACTACTTGCCCTAGTATAAGCCTTCTAATCCTAACTAGGTTTATACCTATAGCTACCTCTTTAGTCTTAGTTTTATTTTCTTTGCTTTCTAGAACTTTCCTTTTTCTTTTATATAGTATCTATAGTCTTAAAGGTAGGTTTTATGTTCTTACGTATCCAAATTATTATTATATACTATAATATATACGTATTCTTTATCCTTTACTAGTGGTTTTTCCTATTGCCTAAATTATTATAGTTACTATTACTAATTTTCCTACCTTAGATCTCTAGTTTCCTAAAGCTTATAATTATTTAGCTAGTTTAACTATTTTCCTATCTTATCTTCCCTAGATCTAGATTACTCCTTATATTATTTTCTTCCTATAGTTTATGCTATTATAGTTATTAAGTTTGCCTCCTAAAAGGTTAATTTTACTAATATAGTCTTGGTTAAAAAGATCCTAAAAATCTCTAAGTATCCCTTTAGTTCTATTTATTACGCGGGTTTTCTTAGTAAAATCATAGATTAAATAGCCTATTCTAATTAGCTTATATTACCTATAGTTTTTCCTCTAAGTTACTGCTAGAATCTTCTTAGTAAAAATAGACTTTAGCTTTTCCTTTGCCTTTTATAGTATATAGGTAGCCTTTATTACATAAGTAATTGTGTAAGTTACGTCGCTTATTATTCACTATTATAATATATACTAATCTTATATCCTCTTTAGTTAGTGCTAGACATATCTACCGCAATCCTAGGTAAAGCTTAAACCGTAACTATATTAGAAGCTAGAAATCCGTTATTTCCTATTTGCTCTTATATATTAGAAAATTTTAGACATAAATTCACGAAATAAGACGTTATTAATTATATCTTCCTTAGTGTATTTAGCTTTGTCTAACTAGGCTATTATGTCTTAGACTTAAATGCTAAACTCTCTCCTAACTACTATAAATATAGCTACTATTCCGCTAAATATAGTATTCCTTTCTCTATTATTAAGATATTATTAGTACTATACGATTGCATTACCTTAAAATAACGTCTAGATTTTTTTCTAAATTATATCTTATCTGCTAGGAGTGGCATAATATAAGTAGTCCTTAACTGCCTGTATCTATAATTTAATATTATAGAAGATAGTTTGTTTCCTATTATATATAATTAAATTACTATTAGCCTCCTCTAGTTTATTATAAGGTTTAAAATATCTAATATCCGTGATCTTCTAGGTTAAATCTATTTACTGCTCTAATAGATCTATACGTTAATTATATCTTTCTATATCTAGTACTAGATCTATCCTTCTCTAACTTCCTAGCTTAGCATACTATCCCTAGTCTAGATAATAATAGCCTAGTAGCTAAAATTAATAAGGATATAGTTAAGACTATAGATACCCTTATAATACTAAGGGTCCTAGCTGGTTTACCTTAGCATATAGGTAATTATGGTAATGTCCTTGCTTAAACTATAGATACATTAGTCCCTAAGCTAGGTTTAGTATTAGCAAAGTTAATCTTAATAGAACTCCTATGCTTTATATGCTTGTAATCTTAGTGGTTAGTGTTATTACTAGCTGCTCTATTCCTAATACTATTTTGGTTATTATCTTGTGTTATATAGCTTATTATTACCTAAGCACTGCCTAGAGTATCTTTTCTAAGTTAGTTTTGTTTATCCTAGGGCGGAATTCCCTAGTTTTACTATAATTTCTAATAGTCCTAGTTATAAGTCCTTATAGTATAATTCTATTAGCTAGCTAGGAGGCCTAGGAGGTTAAATAGCGGTATTCTTTTTAGGTAGTTCTTAATTTCCTTTCCTTTATTAATTTTGTTTTTCTCTATACTATCTTTAGATTCTATAGTCTTAGTGCTATAGGTAAGGCTATTAATATCTTTAGGTTATCTACCTACTTCCTTACTGCTTATTGCTTAGTTAAATCTATAAATAAATCCTTTATCTTTAGCTTTTATAATAAAGGCTTTAACTTAAATCTAGGTAAGGCGGACCGCTTATAAATCTATGGGATTCTAGTAAATAAGGGTTCTTATTAATTAGTTATTTATGTTTTTAGCTAATCTATTAACGAATTTATATCTAGCAAGTTCCTCTAACTCTTCTTACTTATTAGTTCTAATAAGTTTTTGTTTTTAATGTTTAAAGTCTAGATTTATGCTATTAAAAGTCCTAAACTAATAAATAAGATATAGTTTACTCTTAGTAAGGGGAATTTAACGTTAAGCATTCTAAATTAGTATTATAGGTAATTAGTCTTAGATATTAAGGGTTTTGTTATAAATGATTCGTGGTATGCATAAAAGAAAGAGCAATTACTACCACTTATTACGTGGTGAAATCGCAGGTTAAGGCATTAAATCTATTAGAGGTGCTAACGGATTTAGAGGTTATAAATCATACTAAGTTTACTTATAAAAGCTACTAATAGGTATAAATGTAATGTAAGAATTAAGTTATCCCCTGTCTATGGAGTGTCGAATCTGGCCTATTAATGCCTGTTTCTAGCCACCTTGTCTTGTCACGTAACAGGTATTCTAAACTTAGAGGCACTACCTTATATACTTAATGTATTTAGTTATAGTAGTTATAGATTACTTAAACTATAAGTACCTAGCTATAAAGCTAAAGTTAACTAGTAGATAGGTTATTACGCTAGATAAACTCTATCTATTTAACTTTATAATTAAACATAGAGTAAGTAAGTTAAACCCTACTAATACTCTATTAAGGAGGTTAGATTATATAAGTAAAGAGAGAAAGGTAAAGATAGTGTTTTTATAATTACTAACCTTTCTTACTAAATTTATAAATAATATACTATAAGGATACTATAATAGAACTACTAGTATCTAATACTCTAAGATAATATAGTATATTTAGTTTATAAATAATAGGCTATAAGAACGCTATAATAAAACTATTAATATCTAGTGCTTTATAAAATTACCCCTGCTTATTAACTAGATTAGGGTAGACTATATATAAGACTAGACTTACTAGCTAAGGAGTTACTACCTAGTGGTAGTGTATTAGCTAGAGTCTCCTTAATTTTAAAGAAGCCTAATAGTTTAGATATATTCTAAGGATATTATTATAGCATAAGGGAATTATATATAAGACTAAACCTACTAGCTAAGGAGTTACTACCTAGTAGTAGTATAATAGCTAGGGTCTTATTAATTTTAGAAAAGCCTAATAGTCTAGATATATTCTAAGGATATTATTATAGCATAGGGGACTATATATAAGACTAAGCCTACTAGCTAAGGAGTTATTACCTAGTAGTAGTGTAATAGCTAAGGTCTTATTAATTTTAGAGAAGCCTATTAGACTAAATACGCTTAATATAGGCATTATAGTAGGGAATAGACTATATATAAGACTAAATTTACTAGCTAAGGAGTTATAACCTAGTAGATACGTTATAGCTAGGGTCTTAGCGGTATAGAGAACCTCTTCTAAATTAAACTCTGCTATATTTATAGAAGATATAGAATTAAAACCTTTAATCTAAGTCTTACTTTTAGATATATAATAAAGAGATACCTTTATGATTTTTATAATTTTTTTTTCATCGGCAGTGGCCAATGCATCTAAAATTCACACATAACATAAGAATTACTAGTAACACCTAGCTAGTATAATAATAAATAACTAATTAACAGTACCGCAGTGATAAAAAAGCAGCTAGATATAAGAATAAGCTTTAAGAGCATAAATACGGGGGCTATAAGGTTAGTGTAAAGTTTATTAAGAATAAACTTTATAGCTACGTTAGCATAAGATATAGTTATAGGTTATGACCACAGTTAAACTTAAATTCATTTAAGTTTTGCTCGTAGCATAAATTAACGCAATTCCCCTTTCTCTGTGACCGTGTTTGTTCCCTCTCTCCATCTCTTCCATCTTCTCGCACCTTACTAAGAGATACCTTTATTATAAAGAAAAGGGCACTGCTATTAAGCAATAACCTAAATACATTATAGATATAGTCTATTAAACCCTCTAAGCTATTAATATTTAAAAATTAAGTTTTTATCCTATAGGGAATAAGAAAAGAAATCCTATTACTAATTTATAATAACCTTACTACTAGGTATTAAGGAGTAAGTAAAACTCTTTAATAAGTTACTAACTAATATTTTTAGCTAGGAATAAAAAGAGATATTAAGGTATATATATATATATATATTAGCTATTAAGATTTAAAACTATAAATATATAAACCTTATAGTAAGCTAGCTATATAACTAGTACTAGATTACCTTTTTAAGAATTATTAATAGATTTTATTACTATACTTTTACTAGTTAAGGATTAGTAAGATAAAATATATAATATAATCTTAGTAATAGTTAATAGATTTATAAAATATAGCATTTATATCCCTATATCTATGCAATTAACTAGTAATAGATAAGTAACTATTTTCCTAGAATATATTTTTAAAGATTATAAAGCCCTAGAAGGTATTATTATAAACTAAGGTTTAATATTTACTAGTGGATTTTAAAGAATATTTTACTACCTCTTAGTAATAAAGTAGCGATTAAGCACTATATTTTATTTATAAATAAATAGTTAAATAAAACGCTTAAATTAAGTTTTAGAGCACTATTTAAGAGCATTTATATATATAGAATAGACTTATTAGGTTAATTACCTCCTAATAGTATAGTTTACTTATAATATAAGCGCGTATATAAGTTACGGTTATATACCTATAGAAGCACTATAAGGGTATAACCTAAGGGGACTAGATTAAGTAGTTATACTAATTCTAATAGTTAATAATTAAGCTAAAAATAAAGTTTTAGAATTAAAGCATAAGTGTTAAGGCTTTTGGCTTAGGAGTGAATAACAGAGTGAAGGTTAGATTAAAGTGTCGTAGCTATTAATCTGCTAGCTAGGGTAGGTGCTTAAAAGGTTTAATCTCTAGCCCTTTCCCTTCGTTTGTAGGAAAGCCCCTTTAAATAGCCTATAGCTCTTATATAACTAGCCTATAGCTAGCCCTTAGCTCTATGCCCACTAGGTTCTACCCTTATAGATGCTATCACTACCCTTAAAAATACTATTACTATTTTACTCCTAATATAATACCCCCTCTTACTATAATTATCCTTAATTATATTAAGGTGCTATCTTAGGGTTAGGTTATAGCGTAAGAGTTCCTTTATTACTACTTACTATAGTGATTTTTATAAAGTAATGTAGTGATATTAATAATATTAGGCTATATTAGCCTTTTTATAGTAACTACTTACTAATAGAAGCTAGGTTATAGTTACTTCTTAACTTTCTCTCTATAGGTTATTCTCCCTAAGAGATTCTTCCTAACTAGACTAGTTAGCATAATTTTTAATTAGCTTAACTCTATAGGGTATAGATTACCTTACTTCTTCTATTTTTCTTTAAGCTTATAGTAGTAGCCTAATTAATTTATAGTAAGCTTATAGTAATAACTTATAAATTATAGTAATCTCTATAAACACACTAGTTATAATATATAGAAGATTCTAGTTAGAGTAGCTTAGATTAATCTAAGGCACTTAAATTCCTATAAGAAAAGGTAATTTCCTTCCTTCTTTTCTCTCTTTTCTTTCTTTTCTTTAAGCCTCTTATTAACTTATAAGTCCCTTACTAATATAATAGCTATTATAATGCTACTATTATATAATATTAATTACTAACTATTATAGCTTAAGCTATTATATCTTATACTACTACTATTAAAGATCTTACTATTAAGCTATTTTATAAAGGAAAACCTTATAATTATTAAAGACTATATAAGTTTACTACTTCTTTATTACTTCTTTATTACTAACTTAGAGCTAGTTTAATAAAAATTCTATATATATATTATACCTAGTAGTTAGCTATTTAGAATATAGCTCTAAGGGATAATAATAAAGATAAATAGCCTTAGTATATTACTAAAGGAAAGCTTACTTTAACTAAATATAGTTACTCCTCTAGTATAAACTTACTACTAGCTTACTACTATTACTACTAATATTTAGCTTTTTATAGGTAATTCTCTAAAATACTATTATTATACTTAAAATAATAAGACTTATATTAGGTAAGTTAAGCCTTAAGGGATTACCTCTTAATTACTACTAACTCCTTACTAGTATTCTATTTAAATTATAAAGCTATATAAATAGCTTTAGGATATTCTTTATAATCTTCTAGAACTATACTATATTAGTAATATAAGTACTCTTTAGTCTATTACTTTAATATTACTAATATACTACTAAGAGTTTATATAAGCTAAGAAAAACTTTATAATACTCTTTTAGCTTTAAAAATACTAATAAATATAGGTAAGCTTATTATATATATCTTTTAGCTAAGGCTTCTTAAGAAGTAAAGTGTAATAAATACGCTACTTTCTTATAGCTAATTAATATTATTAATCTAGAAACCTAGATTAAGATTACTAATTATCTTTAGTTTATAGCTACTTATAGCCCTATAGTTAGTACTATTAACTTTATTACTTATTCTTTACTAACTTACTACTAGTTTACTACTACTTAAGCTACTCTTCCTATATATATTAGACCTTTAGAACTCCCTAAGGAATTATAAGTTTAAGCCTTTAGTAATAATAAGTCTAAGGCTAATAAAGTTAGAAATATTACTAAAAATATATCTAAATATATCTCTAAAGTCTAGCTATTAAATAGCTATAAGTCTATGCTAAGTTTTTGCTTTAAATATAAGATTTATTTAGTAGTCTAAATTATTATTAAATAAATTATTTTCTAATTAAATCGCTATAATCTAATAATTATTTTAAATTATAATTAAGAGTTAATTAAGTAACTAAAAAGTTAAGATTTAGCTACTTAGTTACTACTTATAGTCTTTAATAACCTCTTTTATTATAAAGTCTCTCTATAGTACCTAAGAATTCTTAGAATTCTTAGAATTCTTCTATTTTACTAAATATTTACGCTATTTGCTATTATATTTATAAGTAATAATTTATTTAACTTTAAATTCCTCTTAATCCTCTTTAATATTATCTTATAGTAAGGTTATTTTAACCATATTACTTAGATTTCCTCTAAAAGGTTTTAGACTTATAATATTAAAAATATTATATAAGCGCGTTCCTTTAGGTAACTTTAATTAATAAGCTAAACTATAATAGCTAACTTCTTTTTAATCCTATATAGTCCTAAGTACTTTATAGCTAGCTTTTAGCTAGGGTATTATAGATTAATATTCTTAGTTAAGAGTAAGATATAATTACCTATATTAAACTTTATTAGCACTCTCTTTTAATTATAATACTTTTCTATAAGGCCTATAAGTAGCTTAATAGCTACTTAATCTCTATATGCTTATACTTTAATTCTAAAACTCTATTTTTAGCTTAATTATTAACTATTAGAATTAGCATAATTACTTAATTTAGTCCCCTTAGGTTATACCCTTATAGCGCTTCTATAGGTATATAACTATAACTTATATACACGCTTATATTATAAGTAAACTACGCTATTAGGAGATAATTAACCTAATTAGTCTATTCTATATATATAAATGCTCTTAAATAGTGCTTTAAAACTTAATTTAAGCGTTTTATTTAACTATTTATTTATAAATAAAACGTAATACTTAATTACTACTTTATTACTAAGAGGTAGTAAAATATTCTTTAAAATCCACTAGTAAATATTAAACCTTAGTTTATAATAATACCTTCTAGTGCTTTATAATCTTTAAAAATATATTCTAGGAAGATAGTTACTAGTCTATTACTAGTTAACCACGTGAATATAGGGATATAAATACTATATTTTATAAATCTATTAACTACTACTAAGATTATATTATATATTCTACCTTACTAATCCTTAACTTATAAGAGTTTAGTAATAGAATCTATTAATAATTCTTAAAAGGGTAATCTAGCACTAGTAGTATAGCTAGCTTACTATAAGGTTTATATATTTATAGTTTTAAAATTTAATAGCTAATATAAGTATATATATATACCTTAATATCTTTTTTTATTCCTAGCTAAAAATATTAGTTAGTAACTTATTAAAGAGTTTTAGTAACTCCTTAATACCTAGTAATAGGGTTATTATAAATTAGTAATAGGATTTCTTTTCTTATTCCCTATAGGGTAAAAACTTAATTTTTAAATATTAATAGCTTAAAGGGTTTAATAAACTATATCTATAATATATCTAGGTTACCGCTTAATAGCAATACCCTCTTCTCTATAATAAAGGTATCCCTCTATTATATATCTAAAAGTAAGACTTAGATTAAGGGTTCTAATTCTATATCTTCTATAAGTATAGCAGAGTTTAACTTAGAAGAGGTTCTCTATACCGCTAAGACCCTAGCTATAATATATCTACTAGGTTATAACTCCTTAGCTAGTGAATTTAGTCTTATATATAGTCTATTCCTTACTATAATACCTATATTAAGCGTATTTAGTCTAATAGGCTTCTTTAAAATTAATAAGACCTTAGCTATTATACCACTACTAGGTAGTAACTCCTTAGCTAGTAGGCTTAGTCTTATATGTAATTCCTTATACTATAATAATATCCTTTAAATATATCTAGACTATTAGGCTTTTCTAAAATTAATAAGACCCTAGCTATTATACTACTACTAGGTAGTAACTCCTTAGCTAGTAAGCTTAGTCTTATATATAGTCCCCTACGCTATAATAATATCCTTAGAATATATTTAGACTATTAGGTTTCTTTAAAATTAAGGAAACCCTAGCTAATATACTACCGCTAGGGAGTAACTCCTTAGCTAGTAGGTTTAGTCTTATATATAGTCTACCCTTATCTAGTTAATAGGTAGGAGGTAATTTTATAAAGCACTAGATATTAATAGTTTTATTATAGCATTCTTATAGCCTATTATCTATAAACTAAATACACTATATTATCTTAGAGCACTAGATACTAGTAGTTCTATTATAGTATCCTTATAGTGTATTATTTATAAATTTAGTAAGAAAGGTTAGTAATTATAAGGATACTACCTTTACCTTCCTCTCTTTACTTATATAATCTAACCTTCTTAATAGAGTATTAGTAGGGTTTAACTTACCTACTCTATATTTAATTATAAAGTTAAATAGATAGAGTTTATCTAGTATAGTAATCTATCTACTAGTTAACTTTAGCTTTATAGCTAGGTACTTATAGTTTAAGTAATCTATAATTACTATAACTAAATGTATTAAGTATATAAGGTAGTGCCTTTAAGTTAAGAATGCCTCTTAGATAGCTAGTAACTCTATATCTAGTATTATATAGTATAGCTCTATCTTATTTAACTTTCTTAATATATATATTACTAGGTGCTAGTAACCTAGCACTAACTATGCTAGGATAGCCCTAAGTGCATATCCTAAGGCATTTATCTTAACCCTTAATAGGGCTAGTGAATTAAAGTACACTAGAATTAGCGCCTCTTAGAATTATTTTTATAGCTCCTAAACATAGCTAACTTATTAGGATCTAGCTTAAACTTTACTAGTTAATCTCCTTAGAGTTAATTAGTTAATAGGATAACTATTTTACTATAGCTGTTATGGACTAGCCCTAAGACAAAGCTATAGGCTATCGTGATGATATTAAGAAACTTAAAGGAAGGAAAGAAAAGGAGGATATTACAAATCCCATACAAACCCCTTATATCCTCTAGTTAGCTTATATTAGCCCCTTCCCTCACACCTTACTTATATGCTAACACTAAGGCTTAGGCAAAGCCTAAGCCCTTATATATACCCTTACTTACCCCTTCCTTATCTGTCTATATTAACGTTATTATAAATCGTCCCTTACTAGGTAATTATCTATGCCTGCTCTTACCCTTATATTCACTGTGAATAGCTATTTAATAATCCCTTATTAATATAGCGTGTTTAAGTTATATATAAGTAAGGCAATAGTATAACCCCTCCTTATAGTTAGTTTAAACGCGTTTATCTTAAGTATTATGCCTTGCTATAAGTTATACCCCTTTATTATTATTATTATTATTTTCCTTCTCCCTTACCTATTTGCGTTTTACCCTACCCTATAGTTACATATATAAATATCCTACTAAGAATCCTATCTAATCTAAACCTTCCCTTAATAATAACTATCCCTTCCTATTATAAGCCTATCTTACTACCTATTCTTTCTCTTACCTCTATTTATTATTATCCTATTCTTAAGTTACCCTTATCTATCCTATACCTAATAGTATTATGCCTTATCCTTATTAACCTACTCTTCCCTAACTAGTACTAGTCTAGTTCCCCCTAAGACCCTCTTTACCCTATATTTAGCTTAGGCCCTTAGGGAGTTTCTCTTAGAAGGAGATTCTAATAATAAGTAGTATACTACCCTAAGGCGGTTTTTTATCCTTATAGGCTATATATTAAATAAGCCCTTACTATAGGCATACTAGAATATCGCCCCCTAAGTCTAGCAAGTCTTATCCTTCTTACTAGGAAATTACATTACCTATGTTTAGTTAACTAGGTTTCTATTTGCTAATCCTTACCTCTAATATATGCTAAAAGATCTTAAAAAGAGATTACTATAGGAATATATATTATCTATCCTAGGGTCCCTTAGACCCTAACTTAAAATCAAAAATACTAGTTCTCTCCTAGTGCTATTATACTCTTATTACCTATTAGACTACTTTTCTATAAGAAGCTTAATTTAACCTAGCCCTTATTTAGTCCTCTCTTAGACCCCCTTTAGTATTATCCTTCTTTGCCTTAAATATAACTAGGAATAAAGTAATTCTATATAACTATAGTAGTCCCTTAACTAGCTATAGTATAGGAAATTAAATATAATAAGTTATAGGCATTCTATTTTAATAGAACCGCTAGATTATAAGTGGCCTAGCCACTATCTATTAAGAACTTTATAGTAATAATACTCTAGCAAGGCCTCCTAGGGTTTGTTTAGTATATCTTACGTTATTAAAGCTAATAATATTTCCCCTTCTTACTAGTAGTGTAAGCGCTATGCTTAGAACACGGGCAGTGGTTATAATAAATCCTATTATGTTTACTATATGCCTTATAACCCTTAAGACTCCCCTCCTATTAAATAAGTTAAGCCTATAAGTTAACCCTTTAGAACCCCTATTAGACCTTAACTAGGTCTTACTAGCCCTAAAACTTATATAGTAATCCTCCTAGAAGTAAGGTAAAAGACCTTATTATAAATACTAATAGTAAGGAGGAGGGTAAGGATAAGTATAAGTATTCTAATATATAAGTAGGAATAGAAAGTTAAAAAGGGTATAACCTAAGTCCTATATATAGTCTCCTTTTAAGGATAAGTTTTATTAAATTAAACTAGTCTATTATTATATTATATATCCCCTATTCCTTTTTAAACTTATCTAGTGCCTATATATCTTTTATATTTTCTACTAATTCCTATATTAGTTATATATATCCTACCTACTTTATAAGAGCATTCTAGTTCCCTCCCTTACCTAGTGTGTTTTAAGCTACTAAAATCCTTTCTATATAGTATTTCTCTATAAGTTTAGGGTTATTCTCTATTAGAACCTATTCTAGGCCTAGCTAGGAGTCCTATAACTATTAGCTTAGGAGAGGGTCTATTACTACTTATTTAATAAGATTTATATAAAAAACTAGGTATATACCTTTTAGGATATTAAGTTAAATAGTAAGCAAAGTTAGGACCTTAACTATAGTATACTTAGCTACTACCTAGTTAAGTTTGTATAAGGGCTAATTAGTTTTAATATTCCTAAGTAATAACTATACTTTATCCCTTATATAGAATTATTCCGCTAGATATTATAAGGCTATAGAGGCATCCTACTATTATTGCTATATATATATAATAGCGGCCTAGGCAAGAGATATACCCTCTTAGAGGTATTCTAGGAAATAAATAGCTCTCCCTTTTAATATAGTTACTAATAGGACTATATCTAACTATATTTAAATAGATTATAAGTTATAACTATATAGGAGTTTATTTAGGCTTACCCCTATAACTAAAGAGTTCCTATTATTAATTACTAGCTAGTAAGCTATAAGGTATTTAAGCTAGTTATACTATAAAAAGGAAATATATACCTATAGTATTACCTATACCTCTTAGTTTATTCTCTTTATACTACTATTAGTCTATAGGTAGTAAGAGGTAGAAAGGAGCTAGTTTATACTAATACTTAAATATAATATTATCTAAAAGTTCCCTAGCTAATTAAAACCCCTATCTATAATAATTAATTAAGGAAATCCCTAGAACTATTACTAAACTATTTTAAAATATTTTATATATACCTTAGCTATAATAGAAGTTATTACCTTTAGCTACATAAACTTAGATAGCCTATCTATAATAACTATAAGGAACTATAATCTCTTTAGGGAAGATATTGGTAAGTTTATTATAAAATTAATAGAGATTTATAACTAGTATCTATTAGGTATTAGTAGTAGCTTTAGTAAGCCTTAGCGGTATTACTAACTCTTATAGCTACCCTAGTAGAAATAATTATAAATAAACCTACCTATGTCCTAAGCTATCCTATCCTAGTAAAATTACTATTATAAAATCTAAAATATAGTATTATACCCTAGGTACCCTATTACTAGTAAGTTATAGGATTGCTAGATAAGGGTTATTATTAATAGCTCCTAGGCTAGAACCTAGGTTTAACCCCTAAACTAGAGCGCCCTATATATGCTAATTATATAATCCGCTACCTATTCTCTTATTATTACCTCTAGGGAAACTTCTATACCCTTTCTTATATAGCCTATAAATAGATAAGGTAGGTTAGGTCTAATAAAACTACTTAGTCCTAAAGAGTCTAAAGATATTTTATTATAAAGAGGTATTCCCTTAGTAATAGTAAAGCTACCTAAGGTAAGGATAGACCTAAACTAGAGTTTATCTAGGTCCTAATATATAGTTATAAGAGCGCTATAATAGTAATAGGTTATAGGATATATCCTATCCTTAAAGGCTTACCTACCTTATCTTACTCCCTTTAAGAAAGGGTATTTAGTTATTATGCTTAAGCACTAGGTTTATAATATAAATAGAAGTTAAATAAGGAGAGGATATTTACTTACTATGCTTAATATTCTATTATAAGGTAAGGAGTAGTAAAGTACTCTAAGTTCTTATAATCTATATATATTATAAATAGGTATAAGATACCCTATGTCAAGGCTTTTGGCTTGGGAGTGAATAACAGAGTGAAGGTTAGATTAAAGTATCGTAGCTATTGATCTGCTAGCTAGGGGTGGGTGCTTGAAAGGTTTAATCTCTAGCCCTTTCCTTTGTTTATAGGAAAGCCCCTTTAAATAGCCCGTAGCTCTTACGTAACTAGCCTATAGCTAGCCCTTAGCTCTATGCCCCGCTAGGTTTTACCCTTATTAATGCCGTCACTACCCTTATAGATGCCATTGCTATTCTGCTCCTAATATAATACCCCTTCTTACTATAATTATCCTTAATTGTATTAAGGTGCTATCTTAGGGTTAGGTTATAGCATAAGAGTTCCTTTATTACTACTTGCTATAGTGATTTTTATAAAGCAATATAGTAATATTAATAATGTTAGGCTATATTAGCCTTTTTCACGGTAACCGCTTGCTAATAGAAGCTAGGTTATAGTTACTTCTTAACTTCCTCTCTATAGGTTATTCTTCCTAAGAGATTCTTCTTAACTAGACTAATTAGCGTGATTTTTAATTAGCTTAACTCTATAGGGCATAGATTACCCTACTCCTTCTGTTTTTCTTTAAGCTTATAGTAATAGCCTAATAAATTTATAGTAAGCTTATAGTAATAACTTATAAATTATAGTAATCTCTATAAATACACTAGTTATAACGTATGGAAGATTCTAGTTAGAGTAGCTTAGATTAATCTAAGGCACCTAAATTCCTATAAGAAAGGGTAATTTCCTTTTTCTTTTCTCTCTTTTCTTTCTTTTCTTTAAGCCTTTTATTAACTTATAAGTCCCTTACTAATATAATAGCTATTATAACATTACTATTATATAATATTAACTACTAACTATTATAGCTTAAGCTATTATATCTTATACTACTACTATTAAAGATCTTACTATTAAGCTATCCTATAAGGAGAGAACCTTATAATTATTAAAGACTATATAAGTTTATTACTTCTTTATTACTTTTTATTACTAACTTAGAGCTAGTTTAATAAAATTCTATATATATATTATACCTAGTGGTTAGCTATTTAGAATATAGCTCTAAGGGATAATAATAAAGATAAATAGCCTTAGTATATTACTAAGGGAAAGCCTACTCTAACTAAATATAATTACTTCTCTAGTATAAACTTACTACTAGCTTACTATTATTACTACTAATATTTAGCTTTTTATAGGTAATTCTCTAAAATGCTATTATTACACTTAAAATAATAAGACTTATATTAGGGTAAGTTAAGCCTTAAGGGATTATCTCTTTATTACTACTAACTCCTTACTAGTATTCTATTTAAATTATAAAGCTATATAAATAGCTTTAGGATATACTTTATAATCTTCTAGAACTATACTATATTAGTAATATAAGTACCCTTTACTCTACTACTTTAATATTACTAATATATTACTAGGAGTTTATATAAGCTAAGAAAAACTTTATAATGCTTTTAGCCTTAAAAATACTAATAAATATAGGCAAGCTTATTATATATATCTTATAGCTAAGGCTTCTTAAGAAGTAAAGTATAATAAACGCACTACTTTCTTATAGCTAATTAATATTATTAATCTAGAAACCTAGATTAAAATTACTAATTATCTTTAGTTTATAGCTACTTATAGCCCTATAGTTAGTGCTATTAGCTTTACTACTTATTCTTTACTAACTTACTGCTAGTTTACTACTGCTTAAGCTACTCTCCTTATACGTATTAAACCTTTAGAACTCCCTAAGGAATTATAAGTTTAAGCCTTTAGTAATAATAAGTCTAAGGCTAATAAAGTTAGAAATTATACTAAAAATCAGTTTAAATATGTCTCTAAAGTCTAGCTATTAGATAGCTATAAGTCTATGCTAAGTTTTTACTTTAAATATAAGATTTATTTAGTAGTCTAAATTGTTATTAAGTAAATTATTCCCTAATTAAATCACTGCAATCTAATAATTATTTTAGATTATAATTAAGAGTTAATTAAGCAGCTAAGAAGTTAAGATTTAGCTACTTAGTTATTGCTTATAGTCTTTAATAACCTTTTTATTATAAAGTCTTTATATAGCACCTAAGAATTCTTAGAATTATTATAATTCTTCTATTTTACTAAATATTTACGCCGTTTACTATTATATTTATAGGCAATAATTCGTTTAACTTTAAATTCCTCTTAATCCTCTTTAATATTATCTTATAGTAAGGTTATTTTAACCGCGTTACTTAGATTTCCTCTAAAGGTTCTAAGCTTATAATGTTAAAAACATTATGCAAGCGCATTCCTTTAGATAACTTTAATTAATAAGCTAAACTATAATAGCTAACTTCTTTTTAATCTTATATAGTCCTAAGTACTTTATAGCTAGCTTTTAGCTAGGGTATTATAAATTAATATTCTTAGTTAAGAGTAAGATATAGTTACCTATATTAAACTTTATTAGCACTCTCTTTTAATTATAATACTTTTCTATAGGGCCTATAAGTAGCTTAATAGCTACTTAATCTCTATATACTTATGCTTTAATTCTAAAACTCTATTTTTAGCTTAATTATTAACTATTAGAATTAGCGTAACTACTTAATCTAGTCCCCTTAGGTTATACCCTTATAGCGCTTTTATAGGTATATAACTATAACTTATATACGTGCTTATATTATAAGTAAACTATGCTATTAGGAGATAATTAACCTAATTAGTCTACTCTATATATATAAATACTCTTAAATAGTGCTCTAAAACTTAATTTAAGCATTCTATCTAACTATTTATTTATAGATAAAACGCGGTGCTTAATTACTACTTTATTACTAAGAGGTAGTAAAATATTCTTTAAAATCCACTAGTAAATATTAAACCTTAGTTTATAATAATACCTTCTAGGGCTTTATAATCTTTAAAAATATATTCTAGGAAGATAGTTACTAGTCTATTACTAGTTAACCGCATAGATATAGGGATATAAATACTATATTTTATAAATCTATTAACCACTACTAAGATTATATTATGCGTTTTACCTTACTAATCTTTAACTAGTAGAAGTCTAGTAATAAAATCTATTAATAATTCTTAAAAGGGTAATCTAGCACTAGTAGTATAGCTAGCTTACTATAAGGTTTATATATTTATGGTTTTAAAACTTAATAGCTAATATAAGTATATATATATACCTTAATATCTCTTTTTATTCCTAGCTAAAAATATTAGTTAGTAACTTATTAAAGAGTTCTAGTAACCCTTAATACCTAGTAATAAGGTTATTATAAATTAGTAATAGGATTTCTTTTCTTATTCCCTATAGGATAAAAACTTAATTTTTAAATATTAATAGCTTAGAGGGTCTAATAGACTATATTTATAATATATCTAGATTACCGCTTAATAGTAGCGCCCTTTTCTTTATAATAAAGGCATCCCTTTATTATATATCTAAAAGTAAGACTTAGATTAGGGGTTCTAATTCTATATCTTCTATAAATATAGTAGAGTTTAACTTAGAAGAGATTCTCTATACCACTAAGACCCTAGCTATAATATATTTACTAGGTTATAACTCCTTAGCTAGTAAATTTAGTCTTATATATAGTCTATTCCTTACTATAATACTTATATTAAGCGTATCTAGTCTAATAAGCTTCTCTAAAATTAATAAGACCCTAGCTATTACACTACTACTAGGTAGTAACTCCTTAGCTAGCAGGCTTAGTCTTATATATAGTTCCCCTATACTATAATAATATCCTTTAAATATATATAGACTATTAGGCTTTTCTAAAATTAATAAGACCCTAGCTATTATACTACTACTAGGTAGTAACTCCTTAGCTAGTAGGCTTAGTCTTATATATAGTCTCCTATACTATAATAATATCCTTAGAGTATATCTAAACTATTAGGTTTCTTTAAAATTAAGGAAACCTTAGCTAATACACTACTACTAGGAGTAACTCCTTAGCTAGTAGGTCTAGTCTTACATATAGTCTATTCTTATCTAGTTAATAGGTAAGGGCGATTTTATAAAGCACTAGATATTAATAGTTTTATTATAGTATTCTTATAGCCTATTATCTATAAACTAAATATACTATGTTTTCTTAGAGCACTAAATACTAGTAGTTCTATTATAGTATCCTTATAGTGTATTATTTATAAATTTAGTAAGAAAGGTTAGTAATTATAAGGATATTACCTTTACCTTCCTCTCTTTACTTATATAATCTAACCTCCTTAATAAAGCATTAGCAGGGTTTAACTTACCTACTTTATATTTAATTATAAAGTTAAATAGATAGAGTTTATCTAGCGTAGTAACCTATCTACTAGTTAACTTTAGCTTTATAGCTAGGTACTTATAGTTTAAGTAATCTATAACCACTATAACTAGATACGTTAAGTATATAAGGTAGTGCCTCTAAGTTTAGAATGCCTCTTAGATAGCTAGTAACTCTATATCTAGTATTATATAGCATAGCTTTATCTTATTTAACTTTCTTAATATATATACTACTAGGTGCTAGTAACCTAGCACTAACTATACTAGGATAGCCCTAAGTGTATATCCTAAGGCATTTATCTTAACCCTTAATAGAGCTAGTGGATTAAAGTGCACTAGAATTAGCGCCTCTTAGAATTATTTTTATAGCTCCCTAAATATAGCTAACTTATTAGGATTTAGCTTAAACTTTACTAGTTAGTCTTCTTAGAGTTAATTAGTTAATAGGATAACTATTTTGCTATAGCCTTTAATAAACTATCTATAAAATCCTATAAAGCCTAGGAATAACTAGATATTAAAGACGCTACGAGGTACTAGCTAAGTTACTATTATCTTAATTCTAGCGGGCTCTATTATAATTCCTTCTTTAGATATAATAAAGCCTAGGAATTTAACCTCCTTATATAAAAATTTACACTTTTCTAGGTTAATAAAGAGGCTTACTTCTTAGAGCTTCTAAAGGACTTATTTTACATACCCCTTATGCGTGGCTATATTGCTACTATAGATTAGGATATTATCTAAATACATAACGCAAATTATATCTATAAGGCCTTTAAGGGCATTATTAATATATTCTTAAAAGATTACGGGTATATTAACTAGCCTAAAAGGCATTATAAGATATTTAAAGTGACTATATCTATATTAGAACGCTGTTTTCTACTCATTACCCTTACGGATACGTAGCTAGTAGTACGTATCTTTAAGGTCTAATTTTATATAGACCTTTGCTCCCTTTAATTAGTTTAAGATCTTTATAATTAGTAGTAATAGCGCTTTATCTTTAATAGTAATTTAATTAAGGGCTTTATAATCTATATAAAGGCATAATTTTCCTCCTTTCTTTAGCATAAATAATATTAGGGCTTTAGCTAGGCTAATAGATCTTTAAATCTATCCCTTTTGCTACGCGCTTGCTAAGTACTTATAGAGCACTTCTAGCTCCTTTTCTACTAAATTATATATTAGTCCCTATAGGGGCGTTTTCCTCTTTTCTAATTTAATAGTATAAGTTTAGCTACCTAGTATAAGGAGAATACCTATAAGTTTATTTAAAAAGATATCTTTAAACTCTTTATAGGCTTAGGGTATTTATATAGTTAACTTATAGGCTTTGCTTATCTCTATAGTTACTAGGTTATTATAAGGCCTATCTTTATTTACTATTAAGATATTATTATCTTTTTATATAATTTTAGTTATTATCCCCTATAAGATAAATCTAATATAAGCGCGTTTTGCCTCCTTATATACCTATTACGTCCTTACTGCTAGTCTAAGATATTCTTTTATAATAGGGTGTCTCTAGTAACCATCTATCTAGGATATAATTACTAGTTCGTATGTAACTACCTAGTTATGCCCTAATAATAGGTCTTTACTAGTATTAGCTATATAGTAGCTAACTTAACATATTCTTATATAGCCTATGCTATCCTTAATTAATAAGGTTTATAATAAGATCCCTTAATACTTAATTTTAGTAAGGGTAGCGCTCTTAAGGGTTATATTATCCTTTTTATATTAGCCTAATTAACTACTATTAGTAACTTTAGGTAGATAATTAAATAGGTTACGCTAGGATTAAACAGTGCCTTTATAGCTACCTATTTATGTTCTTACTATAACTTTGCCTTAACTCTTAGTCTTAGATCTCTAAGTAATAATTTAATAAGAGCGTCTTCCTAGGGTTATACTAAGCTAATAAGGGTTTTATTTAAGTCTAATAGGTCTTTATCTCTAGCCTAGTTATAGCTACTCTTATATATCTCTATTATATAGTTACTTCTCTTATAAATAGAGTAATCTAGTTTAGTGTAGCTTAGTAAAGCATGTCCTAGCTTACTATACTTAAAATATATAAATAGCGAATTTATCTTTCTATTACTGCTTTATTACTATAGCCTTTCTAGCAAAGTAAAACATTATTATCTTTTCTAACTATTATTATCTTAATTACTTAATTAGCCTCCTTTAGTTATAACCTCTGCCTTTCTTTCTTAGCCCGCTAGGTAAGTCTAACTCTTAGGGAACTCTTAGCTAAGTACCTGCTTCTTTATAGCGTTATTAAGGCTATTAATAAATATATAGATTTATAGGTATTTAGGAATTACTTTAGGTAGCTTAGCCTTTACCTTACCCTAGATCTTTATAAATATCTAGAATAATTAGTAATTTTCTTATCTAAGACCTATTAATATCCTTATTACTTCTAAGCACTATATATTCTTATCTATAGTTCCTATCTTTAGCTAATCTATAAATCTATCCTAGGTATAACCCTAGTAGTTTACATAACTATCTATAGCTATATAACGCATTTATTATTACTTTATATTATCTGCTAGGTAGCTGCTAGTATAGGTAACCTTACTTATATTATCTATAAAGGTTCTATAATCTATAGTAAAAGCTATATTTAAATTTGCTAGGAAATTCTAAAGACTCTTAAAAGTATTCCCTTTATATATAGGTACTTTTAATTATATCTTTATAAGACTATATTACTATATAATAGGTGCTACCTAAGGTGCTAAAGGAGAGGTATTTATAAGTCCTATATCTAAGTTACCTAAGGACATAGGTTCTTCTATTATCTATAGGTTTTGCTATAAGTAAGTAAGTTTCTATTTCTTTTTATAATATATATCTAGGTTACTACTTCTTTAAGGCGCTAATTTAGTATTACCTCCTTATTATTAATAAGTATTCCGCTTTACTAGTTATCTAATAAGGACTAGTAAACTACTCTAGTTAGGTTTAGTAGTGTAATATTCTCCTGCTTATTTATAGCGTAGTTATAGCTACTACCTAATTAGGTTACTATATAATAAATTCTAGATATCTTAATCTAACTAATAGTCTATTACCCTAAAGGGAAGAGAGATTAATTTATTAAGGCTTTTAGCTTAGGAGTAAATAATAGAGTAAAGGTTAGATTAAAGTGTTATAGCTATTAATCTGCTAGCTAGGGGTAGGTGCTTAAAAGGTTTAATCTCTAGCCCTTTCCCTTTATTTATAGGAAAGCCCCTTTAAATAGCCTATAGCTCTTACGTAACTAGCCTATAGCTAGCCCTTAGCTTCGTGCCCCGCTGGGTTCCACCCTCATGGATGCCATCGCCACCCTCATGGATGCCATCGCTGTTCTGCTCCTAACAATAAGGAATAGAGATAACGCTAGGATAAATAGCATAATAGGGAATGCCTAGGATGGCATAGACTTGCGAGAAAGCTAACTAAGGATTAACCACTAACTCATAACCTAAAGGAAATCTAAAGATTCCATATAGGCCTAGAAAAGCATATCTCCTTAACTATAGTTTAACTACACACTAGAAAGATTAGTCTTAATAAGTTCCTCTTCTAGAGAGGCATTCCTAGGGTAAACTCGCTGCTATATAGCTATAGCAAAGCAGTTAAGGACTAATATTATATTATAGTAAACTACCCTAAATATAATTACTAATGCCCCTAAACGCGCTAGCCTAGAGATATATAGGAGGTAAGGCTAGCCCTAAACTACTCCCTAAAGGTAAGAGTAATAGCTAAATAGTTCCTTAGTATAAAATAACTCTAATACTACTTATTAGTATAAGAACTAGTAGCTAATATATATAGTAAAGAGAAGGAGCTAGAGCTAGGGCGCTTCTAGCGCGTTAGGACTAATAGCTAAGATATAGATATAGTAGATAACTAGGGAGAGATATAAGATTATATAGTTTAGAGCTAGTAGTAGGCTAGCTAAAGAATTATAATTCTAGAACTATTATTAGATTAATTTTAAATATATAACGCTAGGTATTATAAGCCTTACTAGTCTACCTCTACCCCTTTACTAAGCTATATCTACCTAGCTAATTACTCCTCCTCTAGGACTAGAATTACCCCTCTATTACCTTAGCCTACCCCTTAGCGGGTAGGGCTATAGCTAGGAGATAGTTTATCTCTATAGCATAAGCGTCTAGGCGCTATAGCTAAAAGATAACCTTATTATATTACTCTCTACTAGCGCTAGACTAGCCTAGGCCTATAGCTAAGGCACTACACTTCTTCTTACTTTAATTACTAGTATAGAGCTTCTTTATATAATCCTAATAGTTATCTAGGACCTATAGAACTATTAGACCTAGACTAGACTTAATATTAAACTAGAATAGTAGTACTTATACTACCCTTAGTAACTATAGCTACCTAAACTTCTACTAGTTACTAGTGCTTATTTTATTAACTACTTAAGTTAAGCTAAGAGTAAATTAGCACTAGATCTAGCCTAGAATAGAGGCACTAACTACCTTTAAATATCTATAGTTATAGACCTAATAGTTAAAATAGGCACTAGTAGCTAGCCCTATATAAAACAGTTAGCCTTACTTCTAAGCTAGGATAGATCTAACTTACTAGTAATATTATAACACTAGTGCCTAGGGTAGTTAATTAATTAAGATTTATAAGAAACATATTAGATCCTATAGGGATCCCTTAACTATAGTAAATTAGTATTAGAATAGAGGTAAGCTAGGGCTAGAGGGGTTATACCTTTAAATCCTTAGCTATAGCTTACTTAAGCTACTTCTTAGTTAAAGACTTTTAAGGATATTACTTATTTTTAGAGTTTTACTAGGCAGATTAGAGCTAGATAAGCATAGAACGTAAGAGTACTTATAATAGCTAGCGCTATTTTATTAGATAACTTAATAGATCTATAGTAATATTAGTAATTAGGCTAATACTAGCCTAGGAGCGCCTTAGGTAGCTCTAAGGAAGAAGAGAACCTATAGGAAGTTTAATAAAAAAGAGGAAAGAAAGAAAACCTCTCTAAGGGAGAGAAACCCTTTTATACTTATATAGGGGGCTAAATTATAGATATTAATAAAGAAAGAAGAATATAAGATAAGAATCTAGTTAGTTAATGCCTAAGAGACCTAGGCCTAGAAATAGCTAGGAATTAAACTAAACCTATACCCTTACTATAAAAGATAAATAATATTAGGTACTTTAACTTCCCTAGACTAATAAGCTAAACCTAGGCTAGAGAAGGCTAAAAAGTAAGGCTATAGAAGAGCTAGCTAAAAAGTAAAAGAGAAGTAAATTACTACTATAAAACTAAATCTAGTATACTATAAGATAGTATAAGAGGCCTAGAGTAATGCTAGAGTAGACCTATGATAGAGCTAGGTAAGGCTTAGAACCTAGGATTTTCCTTTTTCTTTCTTTTCTTTTCTTCTTATTAGGATAAGGCTAGCGTAAGCTAGTAATAAACACCTATAATAGGCTATAAATAACGCGACGTAGGCCTAGTGTAGAGTAAGCGTTAGCCTAAACATAGATATAAGGGGTTTTTCTTCCTAATCAAGGGTTTTCCCTTTTAACGAAGCAGCAGGAGTACTAGTACTAGCCCTACATAGAGCTAGCTAGCGTAAATAATATATATATATATACCTTAATATCTCTTTTTATTCCTAGCTAAAAATATTAGTTAGTAACTTATTAAAGAGTTTTAGTAACTCCTTAATGCCTAGTAGTAAGGTTATTATAAATTAGTAGTAGGATTTCTTTTCTTATTCCCTATAGGATAAAAACTTAATTTTTAAATATTAATAGCTTAGAGGGTCTAATAGATTATATCTATAATATATCTAGGTTATTGCTTAATAATAGTGCCCTTTTCTTTATAATAAAGGCATCCCTTTATTATATATCTAAAAGTAAGACTTAGATTAGGGGTTCTAATTCTATGTCTTCTATAAATATAGCGGAGTTTAACTTAGAAAAGGTTCTCTATACCGCTAAGACCCTAGCTATAACGTATCTACTAGGTTATAACTCCTTAGCTAGCGAATTTAGTCTTATATATAGTCTATTCCCTATTATAACGCTTATATTAAGCGTATTTAGTCTAATAGGCTTTTCTAAAATTAATAAGACCCTAGCTATTACACTACTACTAGGTAGTAACTCCTTACCTAGTAGGCTTAGTCTTATATATAGTCCCCTATGCTATAATAATATCCTTAGAATATATCTAGACTATTAGGCTTTTCTAAAATTAATAAGACCCTAGCTATTATACTACTGCTAGGTAATAACTCCTTAGCTAGTAGGCTTAGTCTTATATATAGTCCCTTTACGCTATAATAATATCCTTAGAGTGTGTTTAGACTATTAGGTTTCTTTAAAATTAAGGAGACCCTAGCTAATATATTACTACTAGGGAGTAACTCCTTAGCTAGTAGGTCTAGTCTTATATATAGTTTACCCTTATCTAGTTAATAGGTAAGGGCGATTTTATAGAGCGCTAGATATTAATAGTTTTATTATAGCGTTCTTATAGCCTATTATCTATAAACTAAATATACTACATTTTCTTAGAGCACTAGATGCTAGTAGTTCTATTATAGTGTTCTTATAGTATATTATTTATAAATTTAGTAAGAAAGGTTAGTAATTATAAGGATATTACCTTTACCTTCCTCTCTTTACTTATATAATCTAACCTCCTTAATAGAGCATTAGTAAGGTTTAACTTACTTACTCTATGTTTAATTATAAAGTTAAATAAATAGAGTTTATCTAGTATAGTAACCTATTTACTAGTTAACTTTAGCTTTATAGCTAGGTACTTATAGTTTAAGTAATCTATAACTACTATAACTAAATACGTTAAGTATATAAGGTAATGCCTCTAAGTTTAAAATACCTCTTAAATAGCTAGTAACTTTATATCTAGTATTATATAGCATAGCTCTATCTTATTTAACTTTCTTAATATATATACTACTAGGTACTAGTAACCTAGCACTAACTACGCTAGGATAGCCCTAAGTACGTGTCCTAAGGCATTTATCTTAACCCTTAATAGGGCTAGTGAATTAAAGTGCACTAGAATTAGCGCCTCTTAGAATTATTTTTATAGCTCCTAAATATAGCTAACTTATTAGGATTTAGCTTAAACTTTACTAGTTAGTCTTCTTAGAGTTAATTAGTTAATAGGATAACTATTTTACTATAGCCTTTAATAAACTATCTATAAAATCCTATAAAGCCTAGGAATAACTAGATATTAAAGACGCTATAAGGTACTAGCTAAGTTACTATTATTTTAATTCTAGCAGGCTCTATTGCAATTCCTTCTTTAGATATAATAAAGCCTAGGAATTTAACCTCCTTATATAAGAATTTACACTTTTCTAGGTTAATAAAGAGGCTTGCTTCTTAGAGCTTCTAAAGGACTTGTTTTATATACCCCTTATGCGCGGTTATATTACTGCTATAGATTAGAATATTATCTAAATATATAACGCAAATCGTATTTATAAGGCCTTTAAGGGCATTATTAATATATTCTTAAAAGATTATAGGTGTATTAACTAGTCTAAAAGGCATTACAAGATATTTAAAGTAACCATATTTATATTAGAATACTGTTTTCTACTTATTACCCTTACGGATATATAGCTAATAGTACGCATCTTTAAGGTCTAATTTTATATAAACCTTTACTCCCTTTAATTAGTTTAAGATCTCTATAATTAGTAGTAATAGCGCTTTATCTTTAATAGTAATCCTATTAAGGGCTTTATAATTTACGTAAAGGTATAATTTTCCTCCTTTCTTTAGCATAAATAATATTAGGGCTTTAGCTAGGCTAATAGATCTTTAAATCTATCCCTTTTACTATACGCTTACTAAGTACTTATAAAGCACTTCTAGCTTCTTTTCTACTAAATTATATATTAGTCCTTATAGGAGCGTTTTCCCTTTTCTAATTTAATAGTATAAGTTTAGCTACCTAGTGTAAGGAGAATACCTATAAGTTTATTTAAAAGATATTCTTAAACTCCTTATAGGCTTAGGGTATTTATATAGTTAACTTATAGGCTTTACTTAGGGCAGCTCTAAGGAAGAAAAGAACCCACAGGAAGTTTGATGAAAAAGAGGAAAGAAGGAAGACCCTCCGGGGAGGAACCCTTCTTATACTCGTACAGGGGGCTAAATCATAGATATCAACGAAGAAAGAAGAACACAAGACGAGAATCTAGTTGGTTAACGCCTCGCCTGAGAGACCTAGGCCTAGAAACGGCTAAACTAAACCCACACCCTTACTATAGAAGAAATAACATTATAACCTAGAGCAGTGCTAGAGCAGACCTAGGATAGAGCTAGGTAAGGCTTAGAACCTAGGATTTCCCTTTTTCTTTCTTTTCTTTTCTTCTTATTAGGATAAGGCTAGCGTAAGCTAGTAATAAACACCTATAATAGGCCATAAATAACGCGACGCAGGCCTGGTGTAGGGTTAGCGTTAGCCTAAGCATAGATGTAAGGGGTTTCTTCCTATTTAAGGGTTTTCCCTTTTGACGAAGCAGCAGGAGTACTAGTACTAGCCCTACATAGAGCTAGCTAGCGTAAACAACATATATATATATATAGGCTTTACTTATCTCTATAATTACTAGATTATTATAGGGCCTGTCTTTATTTATTATTAAGATATTATTATCTTTTTATATATATATATTATTTACGCTAGCTAGCTCTATGTAGGGCTAGTACTAGTACTCCTGCTGCTTTGTCAAAAGGAAAACCTTGAATAGGAAGAAAACCCCTTGCATCTATGTTTAGGCCAACGCTAACCCTGCACCAGGCCTGCGTTGCGTTGTGTGTGGCCTATTGTAGGTGTTTATTGTTAGCTTGCGCTAGCCTTATCCTAATAAGAAAAGAAAGAAGAAAGGAAAAGGAAAATCCTAGGTTCTAAGCCCTGCCTAGCTCTATCCCAGGTCTGCTCTAGCACTGCTCTAGGCCTGTTATACTATCTTATAGCGTGCTAGATTCGGTTTCGCGGTGGTGATTCACTTCTCTTTCACTTTTAGCCAGCTCTTCTGTGGTCCCACTTTTCAGCCTTCTCCGGCCCGGGTTATCTTTTTATATAATTTTAGTTATTATCCCCTATAAGATAAATCTAATATAAGCGTGTTTTACCTCCTTATATGCCTATTATATCCTTACTACTAGTCTAAGACATTCTTTTATAATAGGGTGTCTCTAATAACTATTTATCTAGGACATAATTACTAGTTTATATATAACTACCTAGTTATGCCCTAATAATAGGTCTTTACTAGTATTAGCTACGTAATAGCTAACTTAATATATTCTTATATAGCTTATACTATCCTTAATTAATAAGGTTTATAATAAGATCCCTTAGTACTTAATTTTAGTAAGGGTAATACTCTTAAGAGTTATATTATTCTTTTTATATTAGCCTAATTAACTACTATTAGTAACTTTAGGTAGATAATTAAATAGGTTATACTAGGGTTAAATAGCGCCTTTATAGCTACCTATTTATATTCTTACTATAACTTTACCTTAACTCTTAGTCTTAGATCTTTAAGTAATAATTTAATAAGAGTGTCTTCCTAGGGTTATACTAAGCTAATAGGGGTCTTATTTAAGTCTAATAGGTCTTTATCTCTAGCCTAGTTATAGCTACTCTTATGTGTCTCTATTATATAATTACTTCTCTTATAAATAGAGTAATCTAGTTTAGTGTAGCTTAGTAAAGTATATCCTAGCTTACTATACTTAAAATATATAAATAGCGAATTTATCTTTCTATTACTGCTTTATTACTATAGCCTTTCTAGCAAAGTAGAATATTATTATCTTTTCTAACTATTATTACCTTAATTACTTAATTAGCCTCCTTTAGTTATAACCTCTACCTTTCTTCCTTAGCCTACTAGGTAAGTCTAACTCTTAGGGAACTCTTAGCTAAGTACTTACTTCTTTATAGTGTTATTAAGGCTATTAATAAATATATAGATTTATAGGCATTTAGGAATTACTTTAGGTAGCTTAGCCTTTACCTTACCCTAGATCTTTATAAATATCTAGAATAATTAGTAATTTTCTTATCTAAGACCTATTAATATCCTTATTACTTCTAAGCACTATATATTCTTATCTATAGTTTCTATCTTTAGCTAATCTATAAATCTATCCTAGGTATAACCCTAGTAATTTATATAACTATCCGTGGCTATATAACGTATCCACTATTATTTTATATTATCTGCTAGGCAGCTACTAGTATAGGTAACCTTAGTTATATTATCTATAAAGGTTCTATAATCTATAGTAAAAGCTATATTTAAATCCGCTAGGAAATTCTAAAGACTCTTAAAAGTATTCCCTTTATATATAGGTGCTTTTAATTATATCTTTATAAGGCTATATTACTATATAATAGGTACTACCTAAGGTGCTAAAGAAGGGGTATTTATAGGTCCTATATCTAAGTTACCTAAGGACATAGCTTCTTCTATTATTTATAGGTTTTACTATAATTAAGCAAGTTTCTATCTCTTTTCTATAATATATATCTAGGTTACTACTTCTTTAAGGCACTAGTTTAGTATTACCTCCTTATTATTAATAAGTGTTCCGCTCTACTAGTTATCTAATAGGGACTAGCAGACTACTCTAGTTAGGTTTAGTAGTATAATATTCTCCTGCTTATCTATAGCGTGGTTATAGCTACTACCTAATTAGGTTACTATGTAATAAATTCTAGATATCTTAATCTAACTAATAGTCTATTACCCTTAAGGAAAAGAGATTAATTTATTAAGGCTTTTAGCTTAGGAGTAAATAATAGAGTAAAGGTTAGATTAAAGTGTTATAGCTATTAATCTGCTAGCTAGGGGTAGGTGCTTAAAAGGTTTAATCTCTAGCCCTTTCCCTTTGTTTATAGGAAAGCCCCTTTAAATAGCCCGTAGCTCTTACGTGACTAGCCCACAGCTAGCCCTTAGCTCCGTGCCCCGCTAGGTTCCACCCTCATGGATGCCGTCGCTGTTCTGCTCCTGACAATTCCCTAGGCTACGATCCTAACGTCAGGCACCTGTGATACCAACACATAGTTAAACTTAAATTTATTCGAGTTTTACTTATAGTATAAATTAACGCAATTCCCCTTTCTCTATAACCGTGTTTATTCCTCTCTCTATCTCTTTTATCTTCTTATACCTTATCACTTACTTATGCCCTAAAGCTCTAAGGCAAACTTAAACCCTTACACTATATATAACTTATTCTCACTTACTTCTAACCTAATTGAAATCACCAGGTAGGTCTTATATTACTAATTAACTAATTAACCCTTAACTAATTAGATTATAGATAGCTAAGAGTAATAAAAAGATACTGCCCTAACCGAAAGGTTAAAGGCTATAGTAAAAGAGAAAAGCAAAGGGAAGGAAAATAAAGATAAATCTAACCTAGAGATAATTAATAGTATTTATAATATAAGGGAAAAATGCTAAGAAGTAAAGGCAAGGCGAATAATAAGATTAGCAAGGGAGATAGGAAGAAAATAAAAGAATGGGGAATTAGCCTGTAACAATATAAGCAGTTTTACCTCGTACCCAGGAGGGAAAGGGATGCTTATAATCTCTCTTTGTAACTAGATAATCACAATTAGTCCTATCTTCTTTATAACCTATCATTAGGGGCCCTGTCAATTGCTGTGTCACGTGCACGTCTTTTTCCCTCACGTGTGCGAGAGCAGGCCGGACACGGGCATTCCTTGATCCTGACTGACAAGCTACATGTTAGCAAGGTCATCTTCATCGATCGGTCCACCGTGCGGATATGGGAAATGGATTACGCAACGAGAAGTCGTACGGTACATGAAAGATGAACTAAAAGGACATCATTGACTACCCAATAATCTTTCGGTAACTTTTCAGCCTCCGGCCCGTGTTACAATCCAAAAAGAAAAGGAAAAAATTCATAATGCAACAAGTTCCCCAATCAAGGAGCCAGCTTGACATGTGACGACAAGGATGCGCCATCCGCGTCCGCGTCGCGTCTGTCATCGGTTGACATTCCCGCTGAACAACTTTCTGCTGTTGTCGGTGTTCTAGTTTCTGGCAATTGCCGGCCGCTGTGACTGATCGTCACCGCCGTTGTCTTTACAATCTCAAACCCTTCCAGAGGGCTGTTTTCCCCGGTCGCCCAGCTGTGACCTGCATACCGTACTCCACTCCTGCCGGGGCCCGCGAGGCATTCCTCAAATATGTTTCCAGAGCGATATCCGTCGATGTGTCATGATGTGCTGACGATATGTGGCGCCCGGGGCGGACCTGTTGCGAAAACTCGACCAGACGATTCAACACGCTGAATTCGGATTTCAGCTTCACGCTGTAGACCAGAGCTTTCCAAACAGTTTGTATGTTGTAATGTTCGGTAAATTCGAGACACAGAATGCTGATGCTGAGAAGGACGACGAACATGTTGACCAGGATCAAGTGTCCCATGACGCGTCTCATTGCTGAGCAGGCGATGCCTCGCTGCACCCTCAACAGCCTCGTCGTCTCGACAATATACAAGCTCGAAATAAAGACTTCTTGAACGAAGAAGACGGTCAGCTGAAGTTTTGCAAAGATGGAATACGGTTGTCTGAAGGATGCTGGATTGCTCGAGTTGGTGCCGTACACCAAGACGATGACGGGTATGCTAAGCCAGATGGCATCAATGACGATCATGGCCAAAACGCAACGCAGAAGACGCGGGTCGTGCATGACGATGTGCAATCGGGAATAGAGCACCAGCGATTGCCCTGTGACCATGGAACACCAGCCGGTTAGTATTAGTGTGGCATGGAGATAGCCCGATCGCTCCGGGTAGAGATGCCGGAGCAGATAGCCCACGGCATTCAGCGCGACGCCCCATGCCGAACAAGTGAAGCTCCAAAAGTAGAGGCCACGAAACCGCTTCAACGTGGTGAGGACCAGGAAATTGAGCTCAACGACATTGTAGAGGGCGATACTGATGAAGACGATGATGACAAGCCAGTGGGTTTGGTATGGCGAGGACACATCGTCGCCGCCCGCGGTGGCTGGATAGTCAGCCATGGGCGCAACGCAAAAAGTCGGCGAGTCTGCCAACAACAATGCTTCATGTCGGTACCATTCGAGCGTGACGGTCGCGCATCATGAGAATAAGCAACCATGCTCTGCTTCCACTAAATACTTGTACCATTCATTGGCTCGAGCCGGAGAGAAGTGCCTTGCAGTACTGGCACAGTAGGGAGTAGACGGGCGCAGTTGAGCACCTGATTGATGATTAGTACCTGGTTACCCAGACCTTGGTGCAGTACTCCGTAGCCAGCGTCCAATGGGCTAGGTACAATGTTCAATGGGTGGTTGCCAGTTGGTTGCTGGCTGCTTCTCTTCAATATTTGAATATCCCTTCACCTTAATCTGCCGCCGCACTCACTCGAGCTGGGGAACCAGGGGGCGGCCATGAGAGGTCAACAACTCATCACAACTTCATATCCGGTTTTGTGACCTGCGTGAATGGTAGGAGTGGATAGGCACCGACGCCAACAAGCCGACCAAGATGGACAGATCAGCAGCACCTTCTTGTTGGCTTTTGCAAACGAGCAAACAAACAGCTCGACACATCGTTGTTGAAGCTTTTACATGGAATAGAGCGCGTGACCGCTAGTGAGCCCTCTCAATTCAATATTCCCCTGCCTGCCACCCTGCTTACATACCATACATATTATTATTATTATTACGCGCTTCAATATTGGCCAGCTGCTGCTGCGACAAGCCACCTGCATCATGTATTAGGCCACTTTTAGCCCCTCGTCCACAGGTCATATTTTCCGCCCGTCAGAAAAATGCAAAGACGTATGTAAACTCTCCGGGGTTCGCCCTAACATCTGTCACCGCAAATGCACAAATGCATGGAAAGTAGCACGAAGACGCCGTTGTACTCCGTAATCTCATGCTGGCTCCGCTTCTTTCCTTCCCGTCGCAATGAAACCCTTGCAAGCTTGCATCGTGCTACTTGGTATTACGTCATTCGGCAGTCAATTCTGCCATCACCGACACCAGCTTCGTCCATCAAACACTGCGTGCTAATAGTGCTACTAATACGGAGTACGACTTGATTCCATTGCCACCAGTGACCAATGACCACACCTGACCACACCCGAGACTGAAGAAAAAAAAAGGAAAAAAAAAGAGCAAGCTCGACAAGAAAGGCACGGCAAGCACAAAAAGCGGAAACAAGACAGAACGCCACGTGCTACTACTCCGTACGGCCCCGGAAACAAGTTATCGCGTGGCGGTTCTGCTGCACGACACAATGCCACGTGGTGGATCAGTCTACATACGGAGTACTCCGTACATGTCATCATATTACACCGTACATGTCGCCGATGGGGACTCAAATTTCCCACCGGAGATTTCAAATTTCCCACCGCACTAGCTAAAACGAGAGGAATCTCTATATACCTACTTTTAGTGCAGAAGTACCTCTAAGGTTTTTTCTATGCTAGTCAGCCTTTTGTAGATATGTGTGTAAGAGAGCTAAAAGTAATGCATTTATTTAATTAAAGCTACTAATAATATCTATAGGGACCTTGCGATAGTAGCGGCGGCTATAGCTCCTCTAGAATAAACAAATTTAGTAGCATTAGATAAAGAGGGGGATAAGAGCTATAAGTATATCTAGCATTACTTAGTCTAGGGCTAGAATTATATATAATAGCTATAGGAGAAGCTATAATGTATAGCTAAACCCCTATATGTTATTAAAGGCTAAAGATATTACTGCTACTACTATAAGGCTTTAAATATTATAATAAGCCTATTAATCCTTATATTAAGGCCTATATATTATATTATTTACACTAGCTAGCTCTATGTAGGGCTAGTACTAGTACTCTGACTGCTTTATTAAAGGAAACCCCTTATTTAGGAAGAAAAACCCTTTATATCTATATTTAAGCTAATGCTAACCCTACCCTAGGCCTGCGTCGCGTTATATATAGCCTATTATAGGTGTTTATTACTAGCTTACGCTAGCCTTACCCTATTAGAAAATAAAAACAGAAAAAAGAGAAAATTTTCAAGTCCCTAGCCCTATTTAGCTTTAATCTAACCTTACTCTATATTTACTCTAAGCCTCTCTCTTTATCCTATAGTATAGTAGACTTAGCTTTATAGTAGTAATTTACTTCTAGTTTACTTTTTAGCTAACTCCTTAATAGCCTTACTTTTAGTCTTCTCTAGCCTAGGTCTAGCTCGTTAGTTTAGTAAAGCCAGAGCACCTGATGTTATTTGTCTAATCTATAATAAGTATATATATATTATTTACGCTAGCTAGCTCTATGTAGGGCTAGTACTAGTACTCCTACTGCTTTATTAAAAGGGAAAACCCTTAAATAGGAAGAAAACCCCTTATATCTATGTTTAGGCTAATGCTAACCCTACACTAGGCTTACGTTACGTTATATATAGCCTATTATAAGTATTTAATACTAGCTTATACTAGCCTTTTCCTAATAAAAAGAAAAGAAAAGAAAGAAAAAGGAAAATCCTAGGTTCTAAGCCATACCTAGCTCTATCCTAGGTTTACTCTAGCACTACTCTAGGCTACTTATACTATCTTATAGCATACTAGATTTAGTTTTATAGTAGTAATTTACTTTTCTTTTACTTTTTAGCTAGCTTTTCTATAGCCTTACTTTTTAGCCTTCTCTAGCCTAGGTCTAGCTTATTAGTCTAGGGAAATTAAAGCACCTAGTAATATTTATCTTTTATAGTAAGGGTATAGGTTTAGTTTAATTCCTAGCTATTTCTAGGCCTAGGTCTCTTAGGTATTATCTAACTAGATTTTTATCTTATATTCTTCTTTCTTTATTAATATTTATAATTTAGCCCCCTATATAAGTATAAGAAGGGTTTCTCTCTCTAGAGAGGTCTTCCTTTTTTCTCTTTTTATTAAACTTCCTATAGGTTCTTTTTTCCTTAGAGCTACTTAAGGCACTCCTAGGCTAGTATTAGCCTAAATGCTAATATTTACTATAGATTAGTTAAATTATCTAATAGAATAGCATTAGCTACTATAAGTACTCTTATATTCTATACTTTTCTAGCTTTAATCTACCTAGGAAAACCCTAAAAATAAGTAATATCCTTAAAAGTCTTTAACTAAGAAGTAGCTTAAGTAAGCTATAGCTAAGGATTTAAAGGTATAACCTCTCTAGCCCTAGCCTATCTTTACTCTAATGCTAATTTACTATAATTAGGGAATCCCTATAGGATCTAGTATATCTCTTATAAATCCTAATTAATTAACTACCCTAGGCACTAGTGCTATAATATTACTAGTAAGTTAAATCTTTTCTAGCTTAGGAGTAGGGCTAACTATTTTATATAGAACTAGCTACTAATACTTACTTTAACTATTAGGTCTAAAACTATCGTTATTTAAAGGTAGTTAGCGCCCCTATTGTAAGCCTAGTCTAGTGCTAATCTATTCTTAGCCTAACTTAAGTAGTTAATAAAATAAGCACTAGTAGCTAGTAAAGGTCTAGGTAGCTATAGTTACTAGGGATAGTGTAAGTGCTACTATACTAGTTTGCTATTAGGTCTAGTCTAGGTCTAATGGTTCTCTAGGTCCTAGCTAATTATTAGGATTGCGTGAAAAAGCTCTATGCTAGTAACTAAAGCAAGAAAAAGCGGAGCGCCTCTGTGGTAGGTCTAGACCAGTCCGGCGCCAGGGAGAACAGCATGACGAGGTCATCTTTTGGCTGCGGCGTCTAGACGCCCGCAATCTATAATAAGTAATTTAAAGTAAAAACAAGGCTTCTAGTAATAATGTAAGCGTTGTGATAATAGATAAAAAATTCGTTATAGGAGGAAGATTATAGGCACACGAAAGAGGCTGGAATTGCAGACATTATAGGCAGGTGGGATAGGAGAAACGTTATAGGAGGAAAAAAACCTAAGAGGTACTTCTACACTAAAAGTGGGTGTGTGGAGACTCCTCTCGTTTTGGCTAGTCTAGTGGGAAATTTGAAATCTCCGGTGGGAAATTTGAGTCCCTGTCGCCGATAGGAGCACAGAGGGCAAATTGAACAGCTCGTATGATCTTTAAGCGTTGCTATTCGGAGCTGTGTTTTCTTGCTCACTGTTATGGACTCGAGCTTAGGAGCTCGGGTCATGTCTTAGGTCCGGAAAGGGCGCGCAAAGGACGCAGACTATAGGCGAATAGGTTAGGGCTTTACCTAGGCCTATATAACCTACACATACACTAGTATAAAGCTAGTTCCTATATAATACTTAGCTTAGTCTAATCCTTTCTCTCTAAGGATAATAATATCTCTTAGAACGCTTATATATAGTTACCCTAAGGCTAGTTTATAATATTTATTATCCTTTACTATAGAGATATAATAGCTAATAGATATACTACTACTAGTAAATAGGATAGAGACTAATAAAATAGTAACCTTATAGGAGCTTATTACCTAGTAGTTAAGATAAATTTAAGACCTTACTAGTAAGTAAAGATCTAACTTTTCTAGTTAACTTATTAAGCGAAAACCCTTGCTAATAGGACCCTGTCAGAGCAGAACAGTGACAGCATCCATAAGGGTGGCGACGGCATCGATGAGGGTGGAACCTAGCGGGGCATAGAGCTTAGGGCTAGCTATAGGCTAGTTATATAAGAGCTATAGGCTATTTAAAGGGGCTTTCCTATAAAATAAAGGGAAAGGGCTAGAGATTAAACCTTTTAATTACTTACCCCTAGCTAGTAGTTTAATAGCTATAACACCTTAATCTAACTATTACTCTATTATTTACTCCTAAGCTAAAAGCCTTAATAAATTAATCTCTATTCCCTTTAGGGTAATAGACTATTAGTTAGATTAAGATATCTAGAATTTATTATATAGTAACCTAATTAAGTAATAGCTATAACTATACTATAGATAAGTAGGAGAATATTATACTACTAAACCTAACTAGAGTAGTTTACTAGTCCCTATTAGATAACTAGTAGAGTAAAATACTTATTAATAATAAGGAGGTAATACTAAACTAGTACCTTAAAGAAGTAGTAACCTAGATATATATTATAGAAAAGAGATAAAAACTTATATAATTATAGCAAAACCTATAGATAATAGAGGAAGCTATATCCTTAGGTAACTTAGATATAGGACCTATAAATACCTCTCCTTTAGTACCTTAGGTAGCACTTATTATATAGTAATATAGCCTTATAAAGATATAATTAAAAGCACCTATATATAAAGGGAATACTTTTAAGAGTTTTTAGAATTTCCTAGCGGATTTAAATATAGCTTTTACTATAGATTATAGAACCTTTATAGATAATATAACTAAGGTTACCTATGATAGTAGCTACCTAGTAGATAATGTAAAGTAATAATAAATATATTATATAGCTACGGATAGTTATAGAAACTACTAGGGTTATACCTAGGATAGATTTATAGATTAGCTAAAGATAAGAACTATAGATAAGAATATATAGTGCTTAGAAGTAATAAGGATATTAATAGGTCTTAGGTAAGAAAATTACTAATTATTCTAGATATTTATAAAGATCTAGGGTAAGGCAAAGGCTAAGCTACCTAAAGCGATTCCTAAATACCTATAAATCTATATATTTATTAATAGCCTTAATAATGCTATAAAGAAGCAAGTACTTAGCTAAGAGTTCCCTAAGAGTTAGACTTACCTAGTAGGCTAAGGAAGAAAAGTAGAGGTTATAACTAAAGGAAGCTAATTAAGTAATTAAGGTAATAATAGTTAGAAAAGATAATAATGTTTTACTTTGCTAGAAAAGCTATAGTAATAAAGCAGTAATAAAGTAATAAATTCGCTATTTATATGCTATAAGTGTAGTAAGCTAGGACACGCTTTACTAAGCTATACTAAACTAGATTATTCTATTTATAAGAGAAGTAACTATATAACAAAGATATACAAAGGTAGCTATAACTAGGTTAAAGACCTATTAGACTTAAATAAAACCCCTATTAGCTTAGTATAACCCTAGGAAAACACTCTTATTAAATTATTACCTAAAGATCTAAGACTAAGAGTTAAGGTAAAGTTATAGTAAGAATATAAATAGGTAGCTATAAAGGCACTATTTAACCCTAGCGTAACCTATTTAATTATCTACCTAAAGTTACTAATAGTAGTTAATTAGGCTAATATAAAGAAGGATAATATAACCCTTAAGAGTGCTACCCTTACTAAAATTAAGTATTAAGAGATCTTATTATAAACCCTATTAATTAAGAATAGCATAGGCTATATAAGAATGTGTTAAGTTAGCTACTACGTAGCTAATACTAGTAAAGACCTATTATTAGGGCATAACTAGGCAATTATATATAAACTAGTAATTATATCCTAGATAGATAGTTACTAGAGATACCCTATTATAAAAGAGTATCTTAGACTAGTAGTAAGGACGTAATAGGCATGTAAGGAGGTAAAACGCGTATATATTAGATTTATCCTATAGGGGTTAATAACTAAAATTATATAAAAAGATAATAAATAATATCTTAATAGTAAATAAAGATAAGCCCTATAATAACCTAGTAACTATAGAGATAAGTAAAGTCTATAAGTTAACTATGTAAATACCCTAGGTCTATAAAGAGTTTAAGGATATCTTTTTAAATAAACTTATAGGTATTCTCCCTATACTAGGTAGTTAAATATATATTATTAAATTAGAAGAGAGGAAAACACCCTTATAGGGACTAATATATAATTTAGTAAAGAAGGAGCTAGAAGTGCTCTATAAGTACTTAGTAAGTATATAGTAAAAAGGATAGATTTAAAGATCTATTAGCCTAGCTAAAGCCCTAATATTATTTATGCTAAAGAAAGGAGGAAAATTATACCTTTATATAACTTTACTAACCTTTAATACTTTTTCCGCACCGATCTAAAGGTCCGGAATCGCCTCTAAAATACAAACCACATTAATATTCAAATTCCTTACCTCCGTTTACCCTCCTACGATGTCGCATTACGATAGAGCTAGAGGCAGGTGTGAGGGCAAGATGCTAATAGTAATTAACGCTAGAGAAAGGGGCTGGCATAGAGCTGCTACCACCTAAACGCAGGAATAGGGCAATTTAATGCCTATAGACGTAAAGACAACCTAACGACAGATTAGATATAATTTAAGCACCTAGATAACACGAAATTCTATAATAAGATTACTAGCCTTATCCCTAGCAATAAAGTCTCCTAAGTTTAGAGCATTATAAAGGCTATAGCCCGCTAGGCAGCGAACCACGCCCGCGCTGAAATAAGAGCTATAAACAATAATAGTAGTAATAATAATAATAATATCCGCACTACTAAAGAAGCCCTTAAAATAGCCCTTAAGGAGGCTATTAGGGAAGAAGCTAAAGGAACTAATACACTAACCTAGGTAAGCGTTATAGCTAGACTAGCACTAAGAAGGCTAAATAATAAAACCCCCTTATAGGTCCTAGGTAAATAATATAGAGAAGTACTTATTAAAGGTAATATAATTTAGGAAACGCTCTAATCCTAAGGCGCTAAAGATATAATAACTATAGTAAACAAAGCCACTAGCTAAACCATAGCTATAGTAGCTAGAAGACTCCTAGCGGAGACATAATTATTACCTTTAAAGGAAACATAGCCTAATATAGAGAGGACTAAAAATAGATTACTAAAGCATTTAGCCTAGAAGCAGCCCTCCACTACCGCATACTTAGCGTTATAGTTAAGGGATTCCTAATAAAGCATATATCTATTAAGAACCTTATAACTAAGATTAGAAAAGCAAATAAAGTAAATGTAATTAAGGCAACCGCAAGGCACCCTAAGTAGAAAACACATAGCGCACTACCCTAATCCTAGGACTAGCAGAAGTAGAAAACGCTAATAAGATATACTAAGATAGAATAGTCTTTAAAGCGGAGCTATTCTAGACTAAACCATATAACAAGACCCTATAACCCTAATAATGCTATAACTACTTCTAAACTAGCTATATTATAAAGTTCTATAAGGCAGCCCTAAGGTGCGGTAGGTATAGAGCTAGCTAACATAAGGAAGGAGAAACATTATGCCTAATAATTAGTAAATAACTAAAGGAAAACTATATCTTATGTTCTAGCCCATACCTAGCGTGGTTAAGGGACTACCCTATCCTAAAAGAGAAGTGAAATATAGCGAAAGCAAGCTACCTAGAGTAACTATTGCGATTTACTAGTAACTCCTTAGACAGAAGCCTAATGCCGCCCTGTAAGGGAACTAGCATAGCTATAGCATCTATTGTTATAGTAAGTAGGAAAAGGGAATGCTTAATAAATACAGAGAGGAGTGCTAAATAGCCTAGGGCAGGGAGCATTATATAATATATATCTTAAAATAGGGCTAGAATAGAGCTAGTATAAGATAGCAGAGACCTACTACCCCCTAATTAATATAGTAATGTTATAAGTCCTCTTTTAGAACATAAATAAGAAGGATAGCCTAATACACATAGCGCTCTATCACTAAACTAACATAGACGTAATAGTAATCTAAGAGTAAGAACACATAAGGCACCCATGGCCCCTAGCACTAGGCCTTGCCTAATTCTAACTAGCACACTATAAGGGATAGAATGCAGTATATATAAATAAGAAGTATAATATAGGGTTATAGATAGCCTAGGGAGGACCTAACTAGTTACTAGTAGAGATAAAAGGCATAAATATCTACTCCCTTTACTTAGAAGGATATATAGATAACTAGAACATACCTATCTATACCTTTAACGTAAAAGAGCCCTATAGCTAAAGCGTTTTTATAGGAGACTTTAACTAAAAACACCCCTCTAGGATAGCTTAGACAGAATAACTAGAGGAGCGGAGGAACTACTAGACCTTATAAGCTAGTGAAGGCTTAGTCTAGTAACGCCCTAAGGGGAACCTATAAGATAACATAGAGAAGACAGAGATAGCACTATAGATCTAGCATAGGCGACTCTAGACATCTAAGTCCACTATAACAGCGTAGAAGACCTTATAGGCTCTAACTATATTCCGCAGCTAATTAGCATCTTTACTAAGGAGCAAGAAGGCGCCCCGCCTACCCTTAAACACACCTAGACTATAATAAATAGACTATAGGCAAAAGCGGAAGTAGTAGTGTAACTCTAAGCGGAAAACGCGCTAGACCTAAAAGATAAGGAAGGGATTAATGTATACGTAACGTGGCTTATTATAAACCTCTAATAGATAGCAGAACTAGTAGCCCTATAAAAGCGCTAAGGACTCCCTAGCCTAGAGGCATAGTGGTTAAGGAGAATAAAGGAGGTAGTTACTAAAGCTAGATAAGCTAAGAGATAATAGAGGCGCTAAAAGACTAAAGCAAACTGGCAAGCCTTCTCTAAGGTAGATAATAACTAGGAACGGATAGTTAGGGAAGAAAAAGGAATATGTAAAGAGAAGCCCTATAAAAGCTAATACATAGGAAAAGGATAGCAGAGTTTAGAGACTAGAGAGATAGGCCTAGCTCTAAAGCTAGGCCCCCTAGAGCTCCCTAAACTCCTAGACCTAGAAAGAACTAATAATAACCCTAACCTAGCTACTACCTATAAGGATAAGGCAAGCATACTTACACAAAGATTCTTCCCTAAGCCTATAGTAAACCTCTCCTATATCCTAGACCTCTCCTTCCTAGAGCTTAATAACACACTAGTCCTAGATAAAGAATGGTTTAGAGCAGGAGATATTAGAAACATCCTATTAGATATAGCTAGCTAGAAAGCCCTAGGAGATAATAAGCTCCTAGCGGGCCTTATTAAGGCCTATAATAAACTAGCTAAAGAAGCTATAGCATGCCTGCTAAACGCTGTCCTTAAAGTAGGATATTTTCTAGCACGGTTCTAAACCATATAAGTAGTAGTGATTAGGAAGCTAGGAAAAACCACTAAGGAGATAAGAAGGGCTAATGCATAAAGACCTATCTTACTACTAAATATAGTAAGTAAGATTATAGAAGCAGCGATTGTAAGGCAGCTTATAGCCTTTGCTAAGGCTAAGGGCCTTCTCCCTAAGCTATAAATAGGAAATAGGGTAAATAGATTAATAGAAACTATAATTAGAGTCCTTATGGAATGCGTAAGAGAGGCCTAGGGTAGAGGTAGCATTGCCTCGTTAGCATAGATAGATATCTTGTCTATATTTAATGGAGTTAGCTACCTATACCTAATTTATGTTTTAATCTAAATAGGCATACTACACTAGCTAATAGCTATGATACGTAGCTTCCTTATAGATAGAATAAGCTAGCTTAGCTTTAATAGTAAACTCTTAAGACCCTTCTAGATAAAGGCAGGCACCCTATAAGGCTTACCCTCTTATTAATCCTCTTCCTACTTTACTTAGCAAAGCTTTACATATACCTCTAAGCTATCCTAGGCATAGTGGCAATAGGATTTACAGATAATATAAACATAGTAGTGTTTAAAAAGAACACTATGTAAACCTAGAAGAGGCTTAAAGCTGCGTGGAAAGTGTGCGAAAAATAGGTAAAAGAAGCGGGAGTAAAGTTTAACCTAGTAAAGACTAAACTTATACACTTTAGTAAAGCATACTAACCCCTATAGGCTAGGGTCTAACTTAGTATAGAAGAGATAGTGCCTATAGAGTTATATAGGTTCCTTAGAGTCTAGGTTAATAGGAAACTTAATTAGAGCGCTTATAAGAACATCCTAAAAGGCAAACTAGCCTAGCAGTAACTTGCACTCTCCTCGCTAGCAGCATTAGCCTAGGGTTATAGCTTTAGAGATGCCTAACTCCTATACACGTAGGTAGTCTAGCCTGTCCTTACCTATAGGGTAAGCGCTTACTATACCCTAACTAAGAAGGGCAGAAAACTAAGAGGAGTAGTTAAAAGCTTTATAATAGACTAATTAACCTGCCTCTAAATCATAGCTAGCGCGTTTAAGGCTATGCCTATTACCTAACTAGAGGTTAAGACTTGCGTCCCCCTAGATCTATACCTAAACGAGATAAAACAGAAGTTTAAAGAGAGAATCATAGAGAGCGGAATAACCACAATAATCTAAGCCATTGCTAACTTAGTATAGACAGTACTATAGCGTAGACTAAGACCCCCTAGGAATAATAAGCCAGTAGCGGAATTATATAAGGAATAGAGATAACGCTAGGATAAATGGCATAGCAGGGAACGCCTAGGGCAGCATAGGCTTGCGAGAGAGCTAACTAAGGACTAACCGCTAACTTATAACCTAAAGGAAATCTAAAGATTCCACATAGGACTAGAAAACACGTCTCCTTAACCATAGTCTAACTACGCATAGGAAAGATTAGCCTTAATAAATTTCTCTTCTAAAGAGGTGTCCCTAGGGTAAGCTCGCCCCTATGTAGCTATAGTAGAGCAGTTAAGGACTAATATTATATCATAGTTAACTGCCCTAAATATAATTACTAACGCCCCTAATCGCAATGGCCTAGAGACACACAGGAGGCAAGGCTAGCCCTAAACTACCCCTAAAGGCAAGAGCTATAGCTAAATAGTTCCTTAGCATAAAACAACTCTAATACTACTTATTAGCATAGGAACTAGTAGCTAACATACATAGGAGGGAGGAAGAGCTAGAGCTAGGGCGCTTTCGCCGCGCTAGGACTAATAACTAGGATATAGACACAACAGATAACTAGGAGAGGCGTAGGACTATGCGGTTTAGAACCAGCGGTGGGCCGGCCGTAGGATCACAATTCTAGAACTATTATTAGATTAATCTTAACTATTAAAAACGCTAGGTATTAAAATCCCCACTAGTCTGCCCCCGCCCCTTTACTAAGCTATAACTGCCTAACCGTTTATTCCTTCTCTAGGACTAGAATTACTCCCTTTATTACCTTTGCCTGCCCCTTAGCAGGCAAAGCCATAGCTAGGAGATGGTTTGTCTTCGCAGCGCGGGTATCTAAGCGCCGTAACCAAAAGATAACCTTATTATGCTAATCTCCCTAGTACTAGACTGGCCTAAACCTACCGTAGAAGCACTCTGCTTCTTTTTGCTCTAATTCCTAGCATAGAGTTTCTTAATGTAATCCTAATAATTATCTAGGACCTAGAGAACTATTAGACCTAGACTAGAACTAACAGCAAACCAGTGTAGTAGCACTCACATTACCCCTAGTAACTATAGCCGCCTAGACCTTAACTAACCACTAGTGCTTATTTCGCTGGCTAGTTAAATTAGGCTAAGAGCGAATTAGCATAGGACTAGGCCTAGGAGAGAGGCGCTAACTACTTACCTTTAAGTAACCGTAGTTTTAAACCTAATAATTAAAATAGGCGTTAGTAGCAAGCCCTATGTAAAACAGTTAGCCCTACCTCTAAACCGGAATAGAGTTAACTTACTAGCAATATTATAGCATTAATGCCTAGGACAGTTAATAGACTAAGACTCATAGGAAACACATTAGATCCCATAGGGATCCCTAACTATCATAGGTTAGACTTAGAGCAGACTTAGTGTAGGGGCGGCAGGGGTTATACCTTAAGATCTTTAGCTATAGCTTGCTTAAGTTACTTCTTGGTTAATAACTTCTAAGGGTAGCGATTATTCTTAGGAGTTTCCTAGGCGGATTAGAGCTAGAACAGCATAGGACATAGGAGTACTTATAGCTACTAGCGCTATTTTGTTAAATAACTTAATAGATTTATAGTAAAGTTAGCATTTAGGCTAATACTAGCCTAGGAGCGCCTTAGGTAACTCTAAGGAAGAAAAGAACCTATAGGAAGTTTAATAAAAAGAGGAAAGAAGGAAAACCCCTCTAGGGGAGGAACCCTTCTTATACTTATACAGGGGGCTAAATTATAGATATTAATAAAGAAAGAAGAACATAAGACAAGAATCTAGTTAGTTAATGCCTAAGAGACCTAGGCCTGGAAACGGCTAGGAATTGAACTAAACCCACACCCCTACCACAGAAGACAAATAACATTAGGTGCTCTAACTTCCTTAGACTAATAAGCTAGACCTAGGCTAGAGAAGGCTAAAAAGTAAGGCTATAGAAGAGCTAGCTAAAAAGTGAAAGAGAAGTGAATTACCACTGCGAAACCAAATCTAGCACGCTATAAGATAGTATAACAGGCCTAGAGTAGTGCTAGAGTAGACCTAGGACAGAGCTAGGTAAGGCTTAGAACCTAGGATTTTCCTTTTTCCTTTCTTCTTTCTTTTCTTATTAGGATAAGGCTAGCGTAAGCTAGCAACAAACACCTACGATAGGCCACACACAACACGACATAGGCCCGGTGCAGGGTTAGCATCGGCCTGAACATAAATGCAAGGGGTTTTTCTTCCCATTTAAGGGTTTTCCTTTTAACGAAGCAGCAGGAGTACTAGTACTAGCCCTACATAGAGCTAGCTAGCGTAAATAATATATATATATACCTTTATATAAATTATAAAGCCCTTAATAGAATTACTATTAAAGATAAAGCGCTATTACTGCTTATTATAGAGATCTTAAAATAATTAAAGTAAGCAAAGGTTTATATTAAAATTAGACCTTAAAGATACATACTATTAGCTATATATCTATAAGGGTAATAAGTGGAAAACAGCGTTCTAATATAAATATAGTTACTTTAAGTATCTTATAATGCCTTTTAGACTAGTTAATATACCTATAACCTTTTAAGAATATATTAATAATACCCTAGAAGGCCTTATAGATATAATTTGCGTTATATATTTAGATAATATCCTAATCTATAGTAGCGATATAGCTGCGTATAAGGGGTATATAAAATAAGTCCTTTAGAAGCTCTAAGAAGCAAGCCTCTTTATTAACCTAGAAAAGTGTAAATTCTTATATAAGGAGGTTAAATTCCTAGGCTTTATTATATCTAAAGAAGGAATTATAATAAAGCCCGCGAGAATTAAGATAATAGTAACTTAGCTAGTACCTTATAGTGTCTTTAATATCTAGTTATTCCTAGGTTTTATAGGATTTTATAAATAGTTTATTAAAGGCTATAGCAAAATAGTTATTCTATTAACTAATTAACTTTAAGGAGATTAACTAGTAAAGTTTAAGCTAGATCCTAATAAGTTAGCTATGTTTAGGAGCTATAAAAATAATTCTAAGAGGCGCTAATTCTAGTATACTTTAATCTATTAGCCCTATTAAGGGTTAAAATAAATACCTTAGAATACGCACTTAGGGCTATCCTAGCGTAGTTAGTGCTAGGTTACTAGCACCTAGTAGTATATATATTAAGAAAGTTAAATAAGATAGATCTATACTATATAATACTAGATATAGAGTTACTAGCTATTTAAGAGGTATTCTAAACTTAGAGGCATTACCTTATATACTTTATATATCTAGTTATATTAATTATAGATTACTTAAACTATAAGTACTTAGCTATAAAGCTAAAGTTAACTAGTAAATAGGTTACTATACTAGATAAACTCTATTTATTTAACTTTATAATTAAATATAGAGTAAGTAAGTTAAACCTTACTAACGCTCTATTAAGGAGGTTAGATTATATAAGTAAAGAGAGAAAGGTAAAGGTAATATTCTTATAATTACTAACCTTTCTTACTAAATTTATAAATAATATACTATAAGGACACTATAATAAAACTACTAGTATTTAGTGCTCTAAGATAATATAGTATATTTAGTTTATAGATAATAGGCTATAAGAATACTATAATAAAACTATTAATATCTAGCGCTCTATAAAATTACCCTTACCTATTAACTAGATTAGGAAGGACTACATATAAGACTAGATTTACTAGCTAAGGAGTTACTACCTAGTAGTAGTATAATAGCTAGGGTTTCCTTAATTTTAAAGAAGCCTAATAGTCTAGAAATATTCTAAGGATATTATTATAGCGTAAGGGGACTGCATATAAGACTAGATCCGCTAGCTAAGGAGTTACTACCTAGTAGTAGTATTATAGTAAGGGTCTTATTAATTTTAGAGAAGCCTATTAAACTAGACGCGCTTAATATAGGCGTTATAGTAGGGAATAGACTATACATAAGACTAGATCCGCTAGCTAAGGAGTTACTACCTAGTAGTGGTATTATAGCAAGGGTCTTATTAATTTTAGAGAAGCTTATTAGACTAGACGCGCTTAATATAGGCGTTATAGTAAGGAATAGACTGCACGTAAGACTAGATCCGCTAGCTAAGGAGTTACTACCTAGTAGTGGTATTATAGCAAGGGTCTTATTAATTTTAGAGAAGCCTATTAGACTAGACGCGCTTAACATAAGCGTTATAGTAGGGAATAGACTATACGTAAGACTAGATCCGCTAGCTAAGGAGTTATTACTTAGTAGTAGTGTTATAGCAAGGGTTTTATTAATTTTAGAGAAGCCTATTAGACTAGATACGCTTAACATAGGCATTATAGTAAGGAATAGACTATATATAAGACTAAATTCACTAGCTAAGGAGTTATAACCTAGTAAATATATTATAGCTAGGGTCTTAGCGATATAGAGAACCTTTACTAAGTTAAACTCTACTATATTTATTAAAGATATAGAATTAGAACCCTTAATCTAAGTCTTACTTTTAGATATATAATAAAGGGATGCCTTTATTATAAAGAAAAGGGCGTTACTAATAAGTAGTAACCTAGATATATTATAGATATAGTTTATTAAACCCTCTAAGCTACTAATATTTTAAAATTAAGTTTTTATTCTATATAGAATAAGAAAAGAAATTCTACTACTAATTTATAATAACCCTATTACTAGGTATTAAGGAGTTACTAAAACTTTTTAATAAGTTACTAACTAATATTTTTAGCTAGGAATAAAAAGAGATATTAAGGTATATATATATACTTATATTAGCTATTAAGTTTTAAAACTATAAATATATAAACCTTATAGTAAGCTAGCTATATTACTAATACTAGATTACCCTTTTAAGAATTATTAATAGATTTTATTCCTAGACTCCTACTAGTTAAGGATTAGTAAGGTAAAATATATAATATAATCTTAGTAATAGTTAATAGATTTATAAAATATAGTATTTATATCCCTATATTTATATAGTTAACTTATAATAGACTAGTAACTATTTTCCTAGAATATATTTTTAAAGATTATAAAGCCCTAGAAGGTATTATTATAAACTAAGGTTTAATATTTACTAGTAAAATTTAGAGAATATTTTACTACCTCTTAGTAATAAAGTAATAATTAAGTATTATATTTTATTTATAAATATATAGTTAAATAGAATACTTAAATTAAGTTTTAGAGCACTATTTAAGAGTATATATATATACAGAATAGACTAATTAAGTTAATTATCTCCTAATAGTATAGTTTACTTATAATATAAGTATATATATAAGTTATAGCTATATACCTATAGAAGCGCTATAAGGGTATAACCTAAGGGAACTAGATTAAGTAATTATATTAATTCTAATAGTTAATAATTAACCTAAGAATAGAGTTTTAGAATTAAGATATAAGTATATAAAGATTAAGTAGCTATTAAGCTACTTATAGGCCTTATAGAAAAGTATTATAATTAAAAAGAGTGCTAATAAAGTTTAATATAGGTAACTATATCTTACTCTTAACTAAGAATATTAATCTATAATACCCTAGCTAAAAGCTAGCTATAAAGTACTTAGGACCTTATAAGATTAAGAAAGAAGTTAGCTATTATAGTTTAGCTTATTAATTAAAGTTACCTAAAAGAACACGCTTATATAATATTTTTAATATTATAAGCTTATAACCTTTAGAGGAAATCTAAGTAATATAATTAAAATAACCTTACTATAAGATAATATTAAAGAGAATTAAGAGGAATTTAAAGTTAAATAAATTATTACTTATAAATATAATAGAAAATAGTATAAATATTTAGTAAAATAGAAAGACTATAATAATTTAGAAAATTTATAGGTACTATAAAGAGACTTTACTATAAAAGAAGTTATTAAAGATTATAAGTAGTAACTAAGTAGCTAAATCTTAACTTTTTAGCTACTTAATTAACTCTTAATTATAACTTAAAAATAATTATTAGATTATAGTAATTTAATTAGGAAATAATTTACTTAATAATAATTTAGACTACTAAACAAATCTTATATTTAAAGTAAAGACTTAGCATAAACTTATAGCTATCTAATAGCTAGACTTTAGAGATATATTTAAACGTATTTTTAGTAATATTTCTAACTTTATTAGCGTTAGACTTATTATTACTAAAGGCTTAAACTTATAATTCCTTAGGGAGTTCTAAATATTTAATATATATAAGAAGAGTAGCTTAAGTAATAGTAAACTAGTAGTAAGTTAGTAAAGAATAAGTAGTAAAGTTAATAATACTAATGATTTTTATAATTTTTTTTTCATCGGCAGTGGCCAATGCATCTAAAATTCACACATAACATAAGAATTACTAGCAATACCTAGCTAGTGTAACAATAAACGACTAATTAACGGTACCATAGTGATAAAAAAGCAGCCTAATATGGGAATAAGCTTTAAGGGCATAAATATAGGGGCTGCGAGGTTAGTGTAAAGTTTGTTAATAATAAACTTTATAGCTACGTTAGCGTAAGATATAGTTATAGGTTATAACCGCAGTTAAACTTAAATTCATTTAAGTTTTGCTTGTAGCATAAATTAATATAATTCTCCCTTTCTCTATAACTATATTTATTCCCTCTCTCTATCTCTTCTATCTTCTTACACCTTACTACTTACTTATGCCCTAAAGCTCTAAGGCAAACTTAAACCCTCACACTACACATAACTTATTCTCACTTGCTTCTAACCTAATTCATTATAATCACTAGGTAGGTCCTGTATTACTAATTAACTAATTAACCCTTAACTAATTAGATTATAGATAGCTAAGGGTAACAAAAAGACACTACCCTAACCGAAAGGTTAAAGGCTATAGTAGAAGAGAAAAGCAAAGGGAAGGAAAATAAAGATAAATCTAACCTAGAGATAATGAATAGCATTTATAACATAAGGGAAAAATGCTAAGAAGTAAAGGCAAGGTAAATAATAAGATTAGCAAGGGAGATAGGAAGAAAATGAAAGAATAGGGAATTAGCCTATAACAATATAAGCAGTTTTACCTCGTACCCAGGAGGGTTAATAATACTAATTATAGGGCTATAAGTAGCTATAAACTAAAGATAATTAGTAATTTTAATCTAGGTTTTTAGATTAATAATACTAATTAGCTATAAGAAAGTAGTGTATTTATTATACTTTACTTCTTAAGAAGCCTTAGCTATAAGATATATATAATAAGCTTACCTATATTTATTAGTATTTTTAAGGCTAAAAGAGTATTATAAAGCTTTTTCTTAGCTTATATAAACTCCTAGTAGTATATTAATAGTATTAAAATAGTAAGCTAAAGAGTAACTTATTATACTAATATAGTATAGTTTTAGAAGATTATAAAGTATATCCTAAAGCTACTTATATAGCTTTATAATTTAGATAGAATACTAGCTATAAGTTAGTAATAATTAAGAGGTAATCCCTTAAGGCTTAACTTACCCTAATATAAGTCTTATTATTTTAAGTATAATAATAGTATTTAAAAGAATTACCTATAAAAAGCTAAATATTAGTAATAATAGTAGTAAGCTAGTAGTGATTTTATACTAAAGGAGTAACTATATTTAGTTAGAGTAAGCTTTCCCTTAGTAATATACTAAGGCTATTTATCTTTATTATTATCCCTTAGAGCTATATTCTAAATAGCTAACCACTAGGTATAATATATATATAGAATTTTAATTAAACTAGCTCTAAGTTAGTAATAAAAAAGTAATAAAGAAGTAGTAAACTTATATAGTCTTTAATAATTATAAGGTTCTCCCTTATAAGATAACTTAATAGTAAGATCTTAAATAGTAGTAGTATAGGATATAATAGCTTAAGCTATAATAATTAGTAGTTAATATTATATAATAGTAGCTTTATAATAGCTATTATATTAGTAAGGGACTTATAATTTAATAAGAGGCTTAAAGAAAAGAAAGAAAAGAGAGAAAAGAAAAAGGAATTACTCTTTCTTATAGGAATTTAGGTACCTTAGATTAATCTAAGTTATACTAACTAGAATCTTCTATATATTAAGACTAGTGTGTTTATAGAGATTACTATAATTTATAAATTATTACTATAAGCTTACTATAAATTTATTAGGCTACTACTATAAGCTTAAAGGAAAAAGAAAGAGTAGGGTAATCTATGCCTTATAGAGTTAAGCTAATTAAAAATTAGGCTAACTAGTCTAACTAAGAAGAATCTCTTAGAAAGAATAACCTATAGATAGGAAGTTAAGAAGTAACTATAACCTAGCTTCTATTAGTAAGTAATTACTATAAAAAGGCTAATATAGCCTAATATTATTAATATTACTATATTACTTTATAAAAATCACTATAGTAAGTAGTAATAAAGGAACTCTTATGCTATAACCTAACCCTAAGATAGTACCTTAATGTAATAAAGGATAATTATAGTAAGAGAGAGTATTATATTAGGAGTAGAATAGTAATAGTATTAATAAGGGTAAAACCTAGTAGGGCACGAAGCTAAGGGCTAGCTATAGGCTAGTTATATAAGAGCTATAGGCTATTTAAAGGGGCTTTCCTATAAATAAAGGGAAAGGGCTAGAGATTAAACCTTTAAGCACATACCCTTACCTAGTAGTTTAATAGCTATGACACTTTAATCTAACCATCACTCTATTATTCACTCCCAAGCCAAAAGCCTTAACACTTACGCTCCCTTCTCTTCCCTCTCCCTACTAGAGAGACTTAGGAGGGCGCCCCTTCTAAGGCTATAATTCCGCTAGGGCCTCTAATCCCTTAGCCTATGCCCTATGTAGTAGTGCTATACTTAGGGCAGCTTGCCTAGTGCCTTTAGCGCTGGTTTTAGCGCAGGCTTTAGCGTAGGCTTAGGCATAGGCTTTAGCATAGGCTTTAGGGCTCTAGTCCCCTGCCTCTATATAGGTAGTGCTAGGTCTAGGTAACCTATCCCTCTATCTAGATTATTACTATATTACCTGTAATAAACCTCTCTAGGGCTTTGTTAGGCATTACCTTTATAAATACATTAGCTAGGTTATCTTCGCTATTAATCTATCTAATCTTATAAAGCTTATAGCATTTATATAATTACTAAAGGGCTATAATATTAATTATAAGCCGCTTCTCTTTATAGTCCTAAGCTTAATAAGGCATTTATATAATAAGTATAAATCTATATAGACTATAATTAGGATCTCTAGGAGGTTTAATTAATCTATAATAATCTATAATATTATTATAATTACGTAAGCTATATTAACGCTTACTACTATTCTATAGACCTCTAAAGCAAGCATACTTCTTATAACTCTTTTACTCTTTATTAAGCTATAGTGTATAATATTACCTTATAGTGTAAACTTGCTATCCTTATATTCCTTATTAGCTAGGATAAGAATATATCCTAGTTATAAGGTAAGGTCTTTATTATTAGTAAATAATCCGTTAATAAATATAAATAGCTTTACTCTTTTAAGGTTAAGGGGTATAAAGATTAGTCCTTAATCTAGGTAGTCTATTTACTACTTAATATAATAATTAAGTTCCTTAATATTCTTAGTTATTAGTTCTTAATATTACGCGGTAACTAATAGATTAAAGCTTGCCTTAGGTTAGCAAATTATAGTAATATAAGCACTATAGGCCCTTTATTTAACGTACTTCTTTTCTAGCTCTTCTAGCGGGATTAACTATAGCTTATTACTTTGCCCTTTTACCGTATCTTAATAGTGTTATTAGTTAGTTAAATAATTTCACTATTAAATATAAGGGGTTATTAGGCTTAATAAACTACTTTTGTTGCGTAGTAAATTTAGCAATAGCTAGTTAATCCTTTCCTTATTAGGAGAATCCTTTATCTAATAGACTAAGGGTATTATTAGTCTGTATTCCTACGTATCTAAAGTAAGGGCTTTTAGTAGATATTACTAGTAAGCATGGATTATAGCTTAATATTATTATCTAGAGGTTTTCTCTATAGTGCTTATAGTAAGTTACCTACTAGTGTGTGCTAGCCTTTGTAATTCTATAGAGGGGCTTAATAACTCTTATAATTATTCCTTTAGGGTACTAGTCACAAATTTAGATAGGGAGTTAGGCAAAGATTATATAATTTAGCAGCGTCTCTAATTATATATACGCTTATATAATATCTTAAATCTATAGGAGAAGTCCTTTTATAAGAAAAGAAGGGGTAGTTATAAGGATTAATTATTAGCTTGCCCTTTGGATAATTAGGGCTTATATAAGGATTACTTACTTTGCTTTATTACTAAAGCCTTAAATTATAAGCCTTAATTTCTTATATAGCTAGCCTATTCTTCCCTTAACTTTATTAATAATATAGGAATTAAAGATTTAAATCCCTTAGTGCTTCTTTAGATTAAAAGCAATAAATTTAAACATACCTTAGCTAATTAGGGCATTAATCTTAGCCTTTATTAAGAGTTTAAAAGGGTTACTAGGAGTTATAATTATGCCTTTCTTACGTAATTAGATTATAAGCTTAAGGTCTGCCTCCTTCTTACTTAAGATAAATACCTTAAGGTTATTTACCTAATTAATAATTATAGGAGAGTTCTTTTATAGTTTTCTTAGCCTTCTTTTAGAGAGGCTAGAGGTATTATATTATTAATTTATACCTCTTACTCTTCCCCTTTAATTACCTTTAGGTTATTATCTCTTACTAGTAATAGCCTTTCCTTACTAGGATCTTTATTATAGGGCTTAATAGAGATTAACCTAAAGCCCTTAGGGCCTTATAGAAGATTAAGGGTATAGCTCTCTTTATCTATTATAAGGAGCTTATATAGGCCTTACTATCCTTTATACTCTTACTAAATAAGAACTAGTAATATAAGTAAGAGATTAAGGGTTAATAAGATATTAAGGCTATTCCTTATAGTAAGGGCTTCCTTAACCTTATATAGCGTGTGTAACCTCTTAATCTACTTTATTACCTTTTATACTATAAAAGCTTATTACTTAATATTAGGTAAGGGAGAAGAGTTATTAATTATTTAAGGGTAGGCACTAAAGATAAGAAGGGTTAGAATAATGCTATTTAGGCTTATAGTATTATTAAGGGCTATTATAGCTATTTATAGGGCTATAGCTTTAGGTATTAATAGGCATTTACATTAGATAATATTATAGGCTCTTTAGAGCGGCCTATAATATCTCTTAACCTTGCTAATGCTATAGTATGCCTTAATAGGGACTTCTTTAATTAAGATTAATATTAAAGCTATAAATTAGCGGAGTTCTTTACTTCTAAAGGTTATGCTAGTATTAGTTATAATCTAGTCTAGAGAACCCTAGTAGGTATTAATCCAGCAGAGGTAAAGAGCTTCCTAGGTTACTTTTGCTATAATATCCCTAAGGAATCTAGCTATATTAAATGTGGTAGCTGTATTAATAGCGTGGAGGATAGGGCAATTACTATCTAAATACATAATATCTATAATTACTTTATAGTTAAAGTTATATTTATCCTTTAGGGTAAATTTAAAGTAATATAAATTATTTACATTTAATTAGCATTAGTAGAAGATCTTTGTTAATTATCTAATAGTTTTGAAATCTACCTTATAGCCTAATTTAGAAAGTATATTATAAAGTTAGCGGATAGAAGGGTAACTAAATTAGCAATGCAAGCGCTATAATTTAATCTTAAGGTAGTCTATGTCTACTAAGCATAGTAAGAAGGGAGTGTTTATAGGTATTATATAAAATAGGATAATACTAAAGGGAGTAAGTATATTAATTAATCTAATTAAGGGGATTAGCTTACTACTTCCGAATTAAATTATTACCTCCCTAGCTCTAGATTTATTCAGCTAGATCTTAGGGATTAACTATTATAGGGCAAGGAATTAGGGTTGCCTTGCTAATAAGTAACCTATAGCTTTAGTATTAGGGATAATGCCCTAGAATATGCCTAAAGAGTAATAATCTTAAAGAAGGAAGGTAGTTAGGGCTTTCTTTAGTTATTAGAGATTAAATAGATTCTCTTTAATAAGGGCATGGTGTCAAGGCTTTTGGCTTAGGAGTAAATAACAGAGTGATGGTTAGATTAAAGTGTTGTAGCTATTAAACTGCTAGCTAGGGTAGGTGCTTAAAGGTTTAATCTCTAGCCCTTTCCCTTCGTTTATAGGAAAGCCCCTTTAAATAGCCTATAGCTCTTACGTAACTAGCCCGTAGCTAGCCCTTAGCTCTATACCTCACTAGGTTCTACCCTTATTAATACTATTGCTACCCTTATAGATGCCATTGCTATTCTACTCCTAATATAATACCCTCTCTTACTGCGATTATCCTTAATTATATTAAGGTGCTATCTTAGGGTTAGGTTATAGCGTAAGAGTACCTTTATTACTACTTACTATAGTGATTTTTTTATAAAGTAATGTATTAATATTAATAACATTAGGCTATATTAGCCTTTTTACAGTAACCTCTTGCTAATAAAGGCTAGGTTATAGTTACTTCTTAACTTCCTCTTTATAGGTTATTCTTCCTAAGAGATTCTTCCTAACTAGACTAGTTAGCGCGATTTTTAATTAGCTTAACTCTATAGGGCATAGATTACCCTACTCCTTCTGTTTTTCTTTAAGCTTATAGTAGTAGCCTAATAAATTTGTAGTAAGCTTATAGTAATAACTTATAAATTATAGTAATCTCTATGAACACACTAGTTATAATATATAGAAGATTCTAGTTAGTGTAACTTAGATTAATCTAAGGCACCTGAATTCCTATAAAAAGGGCGATTCCTCCTTTCTTTTCCTCTTTTCTTTCTCTTCTTTAAGCCTCTTATTAAATTATAAGTCCTTTACTAGGATAATAGCTACTATAACGCTACTATTATATAATATTAACTACTAACTATTATAGCTTAAGCTATTATATCCTATACTACCACTATTAAAGATCTTACTATTAAGCTATCTATTAAGAGAAAACCTTATAATTATTAAAAACTATATAAGTTTACTACTTCTTTATTACTTTTTATTACTAACTTAGAGCTAGTTTAATAAAAATTCCTTATATATATTATACCTAGTGGTTAGCTATTTAGAATATAGCTCTAAGGGATAATAATAAAGATAAATAGCCTTAGTATATTACTAAGGAAAGCCTGCTCTAACTAAATATAGTTACTCCTTTAGTATAAACTTACTACTAGCTTACTACTATTACTACTAATATTTAGCTTTTATAGGTAATTCTCTAAAATACTATTATTACGCTTAAAATAATAAGACTTATATTAGGTAAGTTAAGCCTTAAGGGATTACCTCTTACTTACTACTAACTCCTTACTAGTATTCTATTTAAATTATAAAGCTATATAAATAGCTTTAGGATATACTTTATAATCTTCTAAAACTATACTATATTAGTAATATAAGTACTCTCTAGTCTACTGCTTTAATATTACTAATACGCTACTAGGAGTTTATATAAGCTAAGAAGAAACTTTATAATACTCTTTTAGCCTTAAAAATGCTAATAAATATAGGTAAGCTTATTATATATATCTTATAGCTAAGGCTTCTTAAGAAGTAAAGTATAATAAATATACTGCTTTCTTATAGCTAATTAATATTATTAATCTAGAAACCTAGATTAAGATTACTAATTATCTTTAGTTTATAGCCACTTATAGCCCTATAGTTAGTACTATTAGCTTTACTACTTATTCTTTACTAACTTACTACTAGTTTACTATTACTTAAGCTACTCTCTTTACACGTATTAAACCTTTAGAACTCCCTAAGGAATTATAAGTTTAAGCCTTTAGTAATAATAAGTCTAAGGCTAATAAAGTTAGAAATTATACTAAAAATACATCTAATCTTTTCTCTAAAGTCTAGCTATTAGATAGCTATAAGTCTATGCTAAGTTTTTGCTTTAAATATAAGATTTATTTAGTAGTCTAAATTATTATTAAGTAAATTATTTCCTAATTAAACCGCTATAATCTAATAATTATTTTTAAGTTATAATTAAGAGTTAATTAAGTAGCTAGAAAGTTAAGATTTAGCTGCTTAGTTATTGCTTATAATCTTTAATAACCTCTTTTATTATAAAGTCTCTCCGTAGTACCTATAAATTCTTAGAATTATTATAATTCTTCTATTTCACTAAATATTTACGCTATTTACTATTATATTTATAAGCGATAATTTGTTTAACTTTAAATTCCTCTTAATCCTCTTTAATATTATCTTATAATAAGGTTATTTTAACTACATTACTTAGATTTCCTCTAAAGGTTCTAAGCTTATAATATTAAAAATATTATATAAGCGCGTTCCTTTAGGTAACTTTAATTAATAAGCTAGACTATAATAGCTAACTTCTTTTTTAATCTTATATAGTCCTAAGTACTTTATAGCTAGCTTTTAGCTAGGGTATTATAGATTAATATTCTTAGTTAAGAGTAAGATATAGTTACCTATATTAAACTTTATTAGCACTCTCTTTTAATTATAATACTTTTCTATAAGGCCTATAAGTAGCTTAATAGCTACTTAATCTTTATATACTTATACTTTAATTCTAAAACTCTATTCTTAGCTTAATTATTAACTATTAGAATTAGCGTAATTGCTTAATCTAGTCCCCTTAGGTTATACCCTTATAGCGCTTCTATAGGTATATAACTATAACTTATATGCGCGCTTATATTATAAGTAAACTATACTATTAGGAGATAATTAACCTAATTAGTCTATTCTATATATATAAATGCCCTTAAATAGTGCTCTAAAACTTAATTTAAGCGTTTTATCTAACTATTTATTTATAGATAAAATATAGTACTTAATTACTACTTTATTACTAAGAGGTAGTAGAATATTCTCTAAAACCTACTAGTAAATATTAAACCTTAGTCTATAATAATACCTTTTAGGGCTTTATAATCTTTAAAAATATATTCTAGGAAAATAGTTACTAGTCTATTACTAATTAACTATATAGATATAGGGATATAAATACTATATTTTATAAATCTATTAACTACTACTAAGATTATATTATATATTTTACCTTACTAATGCTTAACTAGTAGGAGTCTAGTAATAAAATCTATTAATAATTCTTAAAAGAGGTAATCTAGCACTAGTAGTATAGCTAGCTTACTATAAGGTTTATATATTTATAGTTTTAAAACTTAATAGCTAATATAAGTATATATATATACCTTAATATCTCTTTTATTCCTAGCTAAAAATATTAGTTAGTAACTTATTAAAGAGTTTTAGTAACTCCTTAATACCTAGTAGTAAGGTTATTATAAATTTATAATAGGATTTCTTTTCTTATTCCCTATAGGATAAAAACTTAATTTTTAAATATTAATAGCTTAGAGGGTTTAATAGACTATATCTATAATGCATCTAGGTTACTACTAAATAGTAGTGCCCTTTTCTTTATAATAAAGGCATTTCTCTATTATATATCTAAAAGTAAGACTTAGATTAGGGTTCTAATTCTATATCTTCTATAAATATCGCGGAGTTTAACTTAGAAGAGGTTCTCTATACTGCTAAGACCCTAGCTATAACGCATTTACTAGGTTATAACTCCTTAGCTAGTAAATTTAGTCTTACGTGCAGTCTATTCCTTACTATAACGCCTATATTAAGTATATCTAGTCTAATAGGCTTCTTTAAAATTAATAAGACCTTAGCTATTATACTACTACTAGGTAATAACTCCTTAGCTAGTAGGCTTAGTCTTATCTTTAAAATTAAGGAGACCCTAGCTAATACACTACTACTAGGTAGTAACTCCTTAGCTAGCGGGTCTAGTCTTATATATAGTCTGCCCTAATCTAGTTAATAGGTAAGGGTGATTTTATAAAGCGCTAGATATTAATAGTTTTATTATAGCATCCTTATAGCCTATTATCTATAAACTAAACACACTATATTATCTTAGAGCACTAAATACTAGTAGTTTTATTATAGTGTTCTTATAGTGTGTTATTTATAAATTTAGTAAGAAAGGTTAGTAATTATAAGAATACTATCTCTGCCTTCCTCTCTTTACTTATATAATCTAACCTTCTTAATAAAGCATTAGTAAGGTTTAACTTACCTACTCTATATTTAATTATAAAGTTAAATAAATAGAGTTTATCTAGTGTAGTAACTTATCTACTAGTTAACTTTAGCTTTATAGCTAGGTACTTATAGTTTAAGTAATTTATAATTACTATAACTAGATACATTAAGTATATAAGGTAGTGCCTCTAAGTTTAGAATGCCTCTTAGATAGCTAGTAACTCTATATCTAGTATTATGTAGCATAGCTCTATCTTATTTAACTTTCTTAATATATATATTACTAGGTACTAGTAACCTAGCACTAACTACGCTAGGATAGCCCTAAGTGCGTGTCCTAAGGCATCTATCTTAACCCTTAATAGGGCTAGTGGATTAAAGTGCACTAGAATTAGCGCCTCTTAGAATCGTTTTTATAGCTCCTAAATATAGCTAACTTATTAGGATTTAGCTTAAACTTTACTAGTTAGTTTCCTTAGAGTTAATTAGTTAATAGGATAACTATTTTGCTATAGCCTTTAATAAACTATCTATAAAATCCTATAAAGCCTAGGAATAACTAGATATTAAAGACACTTTAAGGTACTAGCTAAGTTACTATTATCTTAATTCTAGCAGGCTTTATTGTAATTCCTTCTTTAGATATAACAAAGCCTAGGAATTTAACCTCCTTATATAAGAATTTGCACTTTTCTAGGTTAATAAAGAGGCTTGCTTCTTAGAGCTTCTAAAGGACTTATTTTACATGCCCCTTATGCATAGCTATATCGCTGCTATAGATTAGGATATTATCTAAATACATAACGCAAATCGTATCTATAAGGCTATCTAGGCATTATTAATATATTCTTAAAAGGTTATAGGTATATTAACTAGTCTAAAAGGCATTACAAGATATTTAAAGTAACTATATCTACATTAGAACGCTATTTTCTACTTATTACCCTTATGGATATATAGCTAATAGTATGTATCTTTAAGATCTAATTTTGTATAGACCTTTGCTCCCTTTAATTAGTTTAAGATCTCTATAATTAGTGGTAATAGTGCTTTATCTTTAATAGTAATCCTATTAAGGGCTTTATAATCTATGTAAAGGCGTAATTTTCCTCCTTTCTTTAGCATAAATAATATTAGGGCTTTAGCTAGGCTAATAGATCTTTAAATCTATCCCTTTTGCTATGCGCTTACTAAGTACTTATAGAGCACTTCTAGCTCCTTTTCTACTAAATTATATATTAGTCCCTATAGGGCGTTTTCCTCTCTTCTAATTTAATAGTATAAGTTTAGCTACCTAGTGTAAGAAGGATACCTATAAGTTTGTTTAAAAGATATCCTTAAACTCTTTATAGGCTTAGGGTATTTATATAGTTAACTTATAGGCTTTACTTATCTTTATAGTTACTAGGTTATTATAGGGCCTATCTTTATCTACTAGTAAGATATTATTATCTTTTTATATAATTTTAGTTATTAATCCCTATAAGATAAATCTAATATATATGCGTTTTGCCTTCTTATATGCCTATTACGTCCCTACTACTAGTCTAAGATATTCTTTTATAATAGGGTGTCTCTAATAACTATCTATCTAGGATATAATCACTAGTTTATATATAACTACCTAGTTATGCCCTAATAATAGGTCTTTACTAGTATTAGCTATATAGTAGCTAACTTAATATATTCTTACGTAGCCTATGCTATCCTTAATTAATAGGGTTTATAATAAGATCCCTTAATGCTTAATTTTAGTAAGGGTAGCACTCTTAAGGGTTATGTTATTCTTTTACATTAGCCTAATTAACTACTATTAGTAACTTTAGGTAGATAATTAAATAGGTTATACTAGGGTTAAATAGTGCCTTTATAGCTACCTATTTATGTTCTTACTATAACTTTACCTTAACTCTTAGTCTTAGATCTTTAGGTAATAATTTAATAAGAGCGCCTTCCTAGGGTTATACTAAGCTAATAGAAGTCTTATTTAAGTCTAATAAGTCTTTATCTTTAACCTAGTTATAGCTATTCTTATATATCTCTGTTATATAGTTACTTCTCTTATAAATAGAATAATCTAGTTTAGTATAGCTTAGTAAAGCATATCCTAGCTTACTATACTTATAGTATATAAATAGTAAGTTTATCTTTCTATTACCGCTTTATTACTATAGCCTTTCTAGCGAATTAGAATGTTATTATCTTTTCTAACTATTATTACCTTAATTACTTAATTAGCTTTCTTTAGTTATAACCTCTGCCTTTTTTCCTTAGCCTACTAGGTAGGTCCAGAGCTTTGCACTACAATACAATACATTTGGTGTATTGTGTATTGTATTGTATTGTATTGACAATACAATACAATACAATACATTACACAATATAATACAAGTATTTTTCACAATACAATACAATACATGTATTGTTTTGTATTTAATTGTATTTTTTTATTTTTCTACGCTAAAGTAGATTTCCTTAATTATAAGGCATTATAAGGTATATATATTTAATAATAAGTAATAAGGGTTTACTTTAGACTTACTTTTATATGATTATATAGTAATAGCTTCTTATTATTAGTTTTAAGAGCTTTTTCTTGCCTTAAAACCTAGTATCTAATAATAATATAATAGTAAGTCTAAAGTAAGTCTTTATTAACTTTATAATAGTATTACCTTCTTATAATTAGTTATAAAAGCTTTTTCTTACTTTAAAACCTAGTATTTACTAATATTATTATAGTAGGTCTAGAGTAAGTCCTTATTAACTTTGTAATAATATTCCCTTCTTAAAATAGTATTTTCTTATATTAAAACCTAGCATTCACTAATATTATAAAAGTGGGTCTAAAGAGGGTTCTTATTAACTTAATATTAGTATTACCTTCTTATTATTAGTTTTAAGAGCCTTTTCTTACTTTAAAACCTAGTATTTACTTATATTATAAAAGTGGGTCTGAAAGTAAATCCCTATTGACTTTAAAGTAGTATTACTTTCCTATAATAGCTTTTTCTCACTTTAAATCCTAGTATTTACCAAAATCATAAAAGTGGGTCTAAAGTGGGTCTATATAATTTTTATAAGAGTATTGCCTTCTTATAATAATTTTTCTACTTTAAAACCTAGTATTTACTAATATTATAAAAGTGGGTCCTTAATAACTTTATTTTAGTACTACCTTCTTATTATAAGTTTTTATAGCTTTTTCTTACTTAAAAGCCTAGTATTTGTAAATATTATTAAAGTGGGTCTAAAAGTGGGCCCTTAAAACTTTATATTAGTATTACCTTCTGAATATTAGTTATTATACGTTTTTCTTACTTTAAAACGTAGTATGTTTAAACTTTATCAAAGTGGGTCTTAAAGTGGGTCCTTATTAACTTTATATAAGTATTACCTTCTTATTATTAGTTATTATAGCTTTTCTTTTACTTTAAAACCTAGTATTTACTAATATCATAAAAGTGGGTCTTTATTAACTTTATATTAGTATTACTCTCTTATAATAGCTTTTCTCACTTTAAAACCTATTATTAATAAGTGAATTAGGACTTTAGACTTACTTTTATAATAATACTAAAGACTAGGTTATATAGCTATTAAAGCTATTAAAGCTATTAAAGCTATTAAAGCTATTAAAGCTATTAAAGCTATTAAAGCTATTAAAGCTATTAAAGCTATTAAAGCTATTAAAGCTATTAAAGCTATTAAAGCTATTAAATTATAATAGAAAAGACTATTTAGGACTTACTTTTAAGAGGAATATATTATATACTTTCCTTTTATTTTTAATTTTACTAACTTTTAAGTTAGTTCTAGATAGGTTTTTTCTTTCTCTTTTACTTTTACTTTAGTTTAAAAAGCTTAAAAAGTAAATATAATTATTTATAATTCTAATAAAAAGGGTTTATAGCTATAAGACTATTTTTAAGTAAAATAAAATTCCTTTATTCTTATATAAGTTCTTAGTATATCTAAATATTATTATTAGAGTTTTAGTTTATTTATATATAGTTATAATGTTTTTCCTTAGGGTAAGTTTTACACTTAAAGTTAAGAAAAACTATTAAAAAGATATTAAATCTAACAAAAAGGTATAAACTTAGAAAGACCTCTTAAATTAGTTAAAAATTCTTAAATAAGCTACGTTTAAAATATACTACAAAAGATGACTAAGCAGTAGTTATTAGGTTAATATTCTAAATTAGCTAGATATTTAAAGATTTATAGAAAAGCAGATAAATTATATTAAAAAAGTGGCTTATATTAACTAGATTAGTTATTAAATCTAATATATTATAGAATTTTATAATACCCCACTTTTTTACCCCTAACAATACATTGTATTGTATGTATTGTATTGTATTGTATTGTATTGTATTGACAATACAATACACAATACAATACATAGGGCAATACAATACAATACAATACATCGAAGGGCCAAAAATACAATAAATACAATACATGCAAAGCTCTGGGTAGGTCTAACTCTTAGGGAACTCTTAGCTAAGTACCTGCTTCTTTATAGTATTATTAAGGCTATTAATAAATATATAGATTTATAGGTATTTAGGAATTGCTTTAGGTAGCTTAGCCTCTGCCTTACCCTAGATCTTTATAAATATCTAGAATAATTAGTGATTTTCTTATCTAAGACCTATTAATATCCTTATTACTTCTAAGCACTATACATTCTTATCTATAGTTCCTATCTTTAGCTAATCTATAAATCTATCCTAGGTATAACCCTAGTAGGTTATATAACTATCTATAGCTATATAACATATCTATTATTGCTTTACGTTATTTACTAGGCAGCTGCTAGCATAGGTAACCTTAGTTATATTATCTATAAAGGTTTTATAATCTATAGTAAAAGCTATATTTAAATCCACTAGGAAATTCTAAAGACTCTTAAAAGTATTCTCTCTATATATAAGTGCTTTTAATTATATCTTTATAAGGCTATATTACTACGTAATAGGTGCTACCTAAGGTGCTAAAGGAGGGTATTTATAGGTCCTATATCTAAGTTACCTAAGGATATAGCTTCTTCTATTATTTATAGGTTTTGCTATAATTATATAAGTTTTTATCTCTTTTCTATAATATATATCTAGGTTACTACTTCTTTAAGGCGCTAGTTTAGTATTACCTCCTTATTATTAATAAGTATTTTACTCTGCTAGTTATCTAGTAAGGACTAGCAAACTACTCTAGTTAGGTTTAGTAATGTAATATTCTCTTACTTATCTATAGTGTAGTTATAGCTACTACCTAATTAGGTTACTATGCGATAAATTCTAGATATCTTAATCTAACTAATAGTCTATTACCCTAAAGGGAAGAGAGATTAATTTATTAAGGCTTTTAGCTTAGGAGTAAATAATAGAGTAATAGTTAGATTAAAGTGTTATAGCTATTAAACTACTAGCTAGGGGTGAGTGCTTAAAAGGTTTAATCTCTAGCCCTTTCCCTTTATTTATAGGAAAGCCTCCTTTAAATAGCCTATAGCTCTTACGTAACTAGCCCATAGCTAGCCCTTAGCTCCGTGCCCCGCTAGGTTCTACCCTTATCGATGCTGTCGCTACCCTCATGGATGCCGTCGCTGTTCTGCTCCTGACACATGGGTAGCTGCTTAGTTTATAAGAATTTCTATAGTTATATAGCTATTAATTATTATACCTTATGTAAAGAAGCTTATTAGTATCTTACCTTTATTGCCTTCTTCTTTAAATCTAAGTTCTATTATATAGGTAGAAATCTTATCTTTATTAGAAGAAGTAGTGTTATTCTCTTTGCCTTTATACTAGGTAAGGAAAGCATTATAGGAAGGGTTATTAGTTCTATAAGGTAATGGTTCTTAAAGCATTAATACACCTTTTTACATTCCTTCTTAGAGTATTTAGTTAACTAATAGCCTTTCTTACTATATATATAACATTTCTTTATATGTAAAGTGCCTTTATTACCTTATAATTATAATTATCTATAATAGGCTTCCTTACTATACCTATTATACTTATAGTTAGTCTAATACTACTCTTTTACCTTACGTGTTAATAGGAATTAATACTTCTTATCTAATTCCTCTATAATTATTCTTATTAATATCCTTATATATTTATAGAATAGCTAGAGGTTAGTGAGAGGATTAATAAGGTAAGTTCTATACTTAGTTATGCTATAAGAAGCGGAGATTAATTAATTCTATAGTGCTCTTTTAGATTAGGTAATATCTAGGATTACTTATTAAAGGTTTATAAGCTTTATTATAAGTTCTTTAAAGTAATTAAGCTTTAACTTATCTAGGTTTTCTTACATAATCTAGCGTAGCTTAGTGTTTTACTATTTAAGGAAATACCTTTACTTTATATTATTAGTCTTACACCTTCTCTTAATATAGCTAATAAGAGTTTTAAGGTCTTAAGGATTATCTAGTTTATATAGATACTTTTAATAGTATATTAAAGCTTTTCCTTTAAGCATAGCCTTAAGGGCATACCTAGCTTTATAGGGTTTAATACCTAGTATCTTATATTTCCCTTAGAAGATTATTAACTTTAAATTAAGGACCTTATAGTTCTCTACGCTATATTAAATATTGCTTATATATATATATATATTATTTACGCTAGCTAGCTCTATGTAGGGCTAGTACTAGTACTCCTACTGCTTCGTTAAAAGGGAAAACCCTTAAATAGGAAGAAAAACCCCTTATATCTATATTTAGGCTAACGCTAACCCTGCACTAGGCCTGCGTTACGTTATTTATAGCCTATTATAGGTGTTTATTACTAGCTTACGCTAGCCTTATCCTAGTAAGAAGAAAAGAAAAGAAATAAAAAGGAAAATCCTAGGTTCTAAGCCTTACCTAGCTCTATCCTAGGTCTGCTCTAGCACTGCTCTAGGCCTCTTATACTATCTTATAGCATGCTAGATTTAGTTTTATAGTAGTAATTTACTTCTCTTTTACTTTTTAGCTAGCTTTTCTATAGCCCTACTTTTTAGCCTTCTCTAGCCTAGGTTTAGCTTATTAGTCTAGGGAAGTTAGAGTACCTAATGTTATTTATCTTCTATAGTAAGGGTATAGGTTTAGTTTAATTCCTAGCTATTTCTAGGCCTAGGTCTCTTAGGCATTAACTAACTAGATTCTTATCTTATATTCTTCTTTCTTTATTAATATCTATAATTTAGCCCCCCTATATAAGTATAAGAAGGGTTCCTCTCCCTAGAGAGGTCTTCCTTCTTTTCTCTTTTTATTAAACTTCCTATAGGTTCTTTTCTTCCTTAGAGCTACCTAAGGCACTCCTAGGCTAGTGTTAGCCTAAATGCTAATATTACTATAGATCTATTAAGTTATTTAATAAAATAGCACTAGTAGCTATAAGTACTCCTATATCCTATGCTATTCTAGCTCTAATCTGCCTAGGAAACTCCTAAGAATAATCGCTACCCTTAGAAGTTATTAACTAAGAAGTAACTTAAGTAGGCTATAGCTAAAGATCTTAAGGTATAACTCTTACTACCTCTATTCTAAGTCTATTCTAAGTCTAATCTATAATAGTTAGGGGATTCTTATAGGATCTAATATATTTCCTATAAGTCTTAGTTTATTAACTATTCTAGGCATTAATACTATAATATTACTAGTAAGTTAACTCTATTCTAGTTTAGAGATAGGGCTAACTATTTTACGTAAGGCTTACTACTAATGCCTGTTTTAATTATTAGGTTTAAAACTACGGTTACTTAAAGATAGGTAGTTAGCGCCTCTCTCCTAGGCCTAGTCCTATGCTAATTTGCTTTTAGCCTAATTTAACTAGTTAGTAAAATAAGCACTAGTGGTTAGTTAAGGTCTAGGTGGCTATAGTTACTAGGGGTAATATAAGTGCTACTATACTAGTTTACTATTAGTTCTAGTCTAGGTCTAATGGTTCTCTAAGTCCTAGATAATTATTAGGATTATATTAAAAGCTTTATACTAGGAATTAGAGTAAGAAGAAGTAAAGTGCTTCTATAGTAGGTCTAGGCTAGTCTAGTACTAGGGAGATTAGCATAATAAGGTTATCTTTTAGTTATAGTGCCTAAATACCTATGTAGCAAAGATAAACTATCTCCTAGCTATGGCTTTACTTACTAAGAGGCAGGCAAAGGTAATAGAGAGGGTAATTCTAGTCCTAGAGAAGGAATAAATAGTTAGGTAGTTATGGTTTAGTAAAGGGGTAGAGGTAGACTAGTAGGGATTTTAATACCTAGCGTTTTTAATAGTTAAGATTAATCTAATAATAGTTCCGGAATTATAATCCTATAGCTAACCCACTGCTAGCTCTAAACTATATAGTCCTATGCCTCTCCTAGTTATCTATTATATCTATATCCTAGTTATTAGTCCTAGCGTAGTAAAAGCGCCCTAGCTCTAGCTCTTCCTCCCTCCTATATATATTAGCTACTAGTTCCTATGCTAATAAGTAGTATTAGAGTTGCTTTATACTAAGGAACTATTTAGCTATAGCTCTTGCCTTTAGGGGTAGTTTAGGGCTAGCCTTACCTCCTATATATCTCTAGGCTATTGTAATTAGGGGCGTTAGTAGTTATATTTAGGGTAGTTAACTATAATATAATATTAGTCCTTAACTATTCTGCTATAGCTATATAAAGGTAAGTTTACCTAGGAATACCTCTCTAGAAGAGGAATTTATTAAGGCTAATCTTTCCTATATGTAGTTAGACTATAGTTAAGGAGATGTGTTTTTCTAGTCCTATATAAAATCTTTAGATTTCCTTTAGGTTATAAGTTAGCGGTTAGTCTTTAGTTAGCTCTCTTATAAGTCTATGCTGCCCTAGTTATTCCTTACTATACTATTTATCCTAGCGTTATCTCTATTCCTTATGTAGTTCCACTACTAGCTTATTATTCCTAGGGGGTCTTAGTCTACGCTATAATACTATCTATACTAAGTTAGTAGCGGCTTAGATTATTATAATTATTCCGCTCTCTATAATTCTCTCTTTAAACTTCTATTTTATCTTATTTAGGTATAGATCTAGGGAGGGATATAAGTCTTAACCTCTAGTTAGGCAATAGGCATAGCCTTAAATACGCTAGCTATAATTTAGAGGCAGGTTAATTAGTCTATTATAAAGCTTTTAGCTACTTCTCTTAGTTTTCTACCCTTCTTAGTTAGGGTATAGTAAGTGCTTACCCTATAGGCAAGGATAGGCTAGACTACTTACGTATATAGGAGTTAGGTATCTCTAAAGCTATAGCCCTAGGCTAATACCGCTAGTAAGAAGAGTGTAAGCTACTGCTAGGCTAGTTTACCTTTTAGGATATTCTTATAAGCGCTTTAATTAAGTTTCCTATTAACCTAGACTCTAAGGAACCTATATAACTCTATAGGCGCTATCTCTTCTATACTAAGTTAGACCCTAGCCTATAGGGGTTAGTATGCTTTGCTAAAGTGTATAAGTTTAGTCTTTACTAGGTTAAACTTTACTCTTACTTTTTTACCTATTTTTATACACTTTCTACGTAGCTTTAAGCCTTTTCTAGGTCTATATAGTGTTCTTTCTAAACACTACTATATTTATATTATTTACAAATCCTATTACTACTATGCCTAGGATAGCTTAGAGGCACACGTAAAGCTCTGCTAAGTAGAGTAAGAAGAGGATTAGTAAGAGGGTAAGCCTTATAGGGTACCTGCCTTTATCTAGAAGGGCCTTAAGAGTTTACTATTAAAGCTAAGCTAGCTTATTCTATCCGTAAGGAAGCTATATATTATAGCTATTAGCTAGTATAGTATGCCTATTTAGATTAAAATGTAAATTAGGTATAGGTAGCTAACTCTATTAAATGCGGATAAGATATCTATCTACGCTAATAAGGCAATGCTACCTCTACCCTAAGCCTCTCTTATGTATTCTATAAGGACTCTAATTATAGTTTCTATTAATCTATTTGCCCTATTTCCTATTTATAGCTTAGGGAGGAGGCCCTTAGCCTTAGCAAAGGCTATAAGCTACCTTATAATTACCGCTTCTATAATCTTTCCTACTATATTTAGTAGTAAGATAGGTCTTTATATATTAGCCCTTCTTATCTCCTTAGTGGTTTTTCCTAGCTTCCTAATCACTACTACTTATATAGTTTAAAACTAGGCTAGGAAATATCTTACTTTAAGGATAGCGTTTAGTAAGCATGCTATAGCTTCTTTAGCTAGCTTATTATAGGCCTTAATAAGGCCTGCTAAGAGTTTATTATCTTCTAGGGCTTTCTAGCTAGCTATATCTAATAGGATATTTCTAATATCCCCTACTCTAAACTATTCTTTATCTAGGACTAGTGTATTATTAAGTTCTAGGAAGGAGAGGTCTAGGATATAGGAGAGGTCTGCTATAGGTTTAGGGAAGAACCTTTATGCAAGTGTATTTACCTTATCCTTATAGGTAGTGGCTAGGTTAGGGTTATTATTAGTTCTTTCTAGGTCTAGGAGTCTAGGGAGCTCTAGGGGGCTTAGCTTTGTAGTTAGGCCTATCTCTCTAGTCTCTAAACTCCTCTGTCCTTTTCCCACGTGTTAGCTTTTATAGGGCTTCTCTCTATGCGTTCCTTTTCTCTTCCCTAACCGTCTATTCCTAGTTATTATCCGCCTCGGAGAAGGCTTGCCAGTTTGCTTTAGTCTTTCGGCGCCTCTATTGTCTCTTGGCTTGTCTGGCTTTAGCGACTGCCTCTTTTGTTCTTCTTAACCACCACGCCTCTAGGCCGGTATTGCTTATATATAGCTTTATAAGATTAATTATTTACTTTAGTATAGGTCTAGATAGAAAAAGTGCTCTTAGAGGTGTAAAGGTAGTATTTCTTGTCTTAATAGGGAATACCTCTTATAAGGGCTTTCCTAAGGATTATTATGTAATTAGCCTAATAGAGTTAGACTTAGGGAATGTTATTAGCGAGATTATAGGATTCCTAGATTGCTCTATTAATAATATTATAATCTTACCTAATTAGAGGGATAGGAAGGAGGTTATTAAGGAAGTCTTAGTCTTTAATGTATTTTTAGAAGGGTATATACTTCCTTATAGCTTCCTATATCTCTTCTTCTTACTAATCTTAGAATTCCTTACAGGTAGTAACTTCCTTAAGCATTACTATAATCTTCTTATAGGCTATTATATCTATATATATGCCTTAGAAAAGAAGGAAATTATATAAATACTTCGTAATTGCTTAGTCTATAATTATAAATACCTCTCTTATCTATCTATAAAAGTCTTTAATAAAGTTAGTAAAGAGGCTTCTAGTAATAAGACTCTCTAACTAATATACCGCTATCTTAAAGAGAATATAGGCTATAATAGCCTTAAAATTATTACCTTATTTATTAAGATTAAATAATTTCGCTATCATTAATATCTTAAATATAATAAAGTCTTATACCTCTAGGAAATATATCTTAAGAAAGGGTTATTAACTTATAGACCTTTACCTTTTTAGTCTCTCTTAACCTTAATGCCTTCTTTAGTATTACTAAAGTTAGGGCTAGAGAGAGAGGCTTTTAATAGTTCTTCTTATTAAGGAGCTTTTAACTTTCTTATCTCTATTATAAAAAGATAGAATAGAGATATAGTATTAGGGTTATATAATAGGTTAAAGGATTACAAGCATAGCTATTATCTTTATCCCTTAGGGTTCTTAGGATATTAGATCTTAGGAGTAATAAGCTCCTTTCTTATTATAAGAAAGTGCCTTCTAAGGGTTAGGTGCGTGGTGGAACGCGCTAACTAAGTAATTAAAGATAGGTTAAACTAGTTACTAACTAGGCCTTAATCCTTTAATAGCTTTAAAGTCTTTATAGGGTCTTAGGATATTAGATCTTAGGAGTTATAAGGCTTCTTATATTATAAGAGAGTGCTTAGACTTCCTTAGCATAACTATATACGCTTTTAGCGGCCCTCCTATTTTATAGTGCGGGTTTATAGTATAGCTATCTCTTCTAATTAACCTTGCTAATCTATAGTTAGGAAAAACCATGTGATTATCTATGAAGTTAACTACTAATTAGTGTTAGAATTATAGGGGCCTAATATTAGGATTAATAGCCTAGGGAATAGGAATTAATCTTCTATTCTAGGCGTTATAATCTATTAGTTATAAGTGTGTGTATTAAAGAGAGGAAAAGAGAGGCTTTTTAGATCGTAAGAAGTGGCTATAAACGTAGTGCGTTTTATGGGTTATATAACTTATAAGTCCTTAGCTAATCAGAGAGCGGGCTAATGAGTCATAGGTAGGGCCACCTCTTGCGTGCGCGCGTTACGCGCGCGCCCTTGCGGCCTGACGTTTTGCTAGGTAATTGCGGCTGCGTGCCGCGATTGATATCATGCTTGTTCTAACAATAATACTCCTAAAGGTCTCTTAACCTAGCCTTCTATATAGATTGTTAATTCGTTTAAATTAATTAAGGTTATAAGAGCCTAATTTAGCAATCCTTTGTTATTACATTAGCCAGGTTATTACCGCTATTAATCCATCTATCCTCGTAGATCTTGCGCCTCTTGTATAATTAACGAAGAGCTATAATGTTAATTATTAATCTCTTCTCTTTGTTATGTCTAGCTTTATAAGGCATTTATATAATAAGAACAAGTTAGTATAGAGGATTATAGGGATCTAAGGTATCTTTAATTAGTCTGTAATCTAATTAAGGGTTATAGATATTGCGTATGTAATATTAGTACCTTAAACTATGCTAAATAGCTTAGAGGTAAGCGCGCTATACGTAACTCGATTGCTCTTTATTAAGCTATATGTAATAATATTCCCTTTTGTAATAAAGGTGTTATTATCCTGCTTTGCCTTATTACTAATTATAATTACATACCTAATCTATAAGCTCAGGTCTTTATTATTTGTAAGTAATCTATCTATAAATATAAAGAGCTTTGCCTCTTTAAGGGTTAGCGAGATACAGAGTATTGCACTACAATGTGTAGTGTAGTGTAGTATTTGTAGTTAGTGTAGTAACTACAAACTACACTACACTATAAACTACACTACACTAAATACAAACGAATTTTTTTCCTAAATACACTAACTATAAGCTAGCATTTACTACACTACACTAACTACAAGCTAAAATCTACTACACTACACTAACTATAAATACTACAAATGTGGTATTAGGTAGATTTTTTTAGTTTTAAACCCCTTAAATTCTCTGTATAATAGCTTGTAATAGCTTATAATAGCTTATAATAGCTTATAATAGCTTATACTAACTTAGACTAGCTTATAATAGCTTATAATAGCTTATAATAGCTTATAATAGCTTATAATAGCTTATAATAGCTTATAATAGCTTATAATAGCTTATAATAGCTTATAATAGCTTATAATAGCTTATAATAGCTTATAATAGCTTAAAAGAGCTAAGAATAGCTTAGAATAGCTTAGAATATTATAAGTGTTAACCTTTAATAAATAATAAACTAAAGATAAATACATTAAATAGAAAAGTAAGTAAATATTAGTAAATCACTATGTAAAAGCTTAACCTTTTAGTAATTTAGTATTATAAGGTTTTTAAAAATATTAATAAAATAAAATTATTTACTCTTTTTAATTTTTTTATAATTATAATAATTATAGTAATAATAGTAATACTAGTAATATTAGTAAAAATACTATATATATATATTATTTACGCTAGCTAGCTCTATGTAGGGCTAGTACTAGTACTCCTACTGCTTCGTTAAAAGGGAAAACCCTTAAATAGGAAGAAAAACCCCTTATGTCTATGTTTAGACTAACGCTAACCCTATACTAGGCCTGCGTCGCGTTATATATGGCCTATTATAAGTGTTTAATACTAGCTTACGCTAGCCTTATCCTAATAAAAAGAAAGAAAAGAAGGAAAATCCTAGGTTCCTAGCCTTACTTAGCTCTATCCTAGGTTTACTCTAGCTTTGCTTTAGGCTACTTATACTATCTTATAGTATACTAGATTTAGTTTTATAGTAGTAATTTACTTCTCTTTTACTTTTTAGCTAGCTCTTTTATAGCCTTACTTTTTAGCCTTCTCTAGCCTAGGTCTAGCTTATTAGTCTAGGAAGTTAAAGCACTTAATATTATTTATTTTCTATAGGGGGTGTGGGTTGAGTTTGATTCCTAGCTATCTCTAGGCCTAGGTCTCTTAGGCATTATCTAACTAGATTTTTATCTTATATTCTTCTTTCTTTATTAATATCTATAATTTAGCCCCCTATACAAGTATAAGAAGAGTTCCCTCTCCTAAAGGGGTCTTGCTTCTTTCCTCTTTTTTATTAAACTTCCTATAGGTTCTTTCTTCCTTAGATTTGCTTAAGGCATTCCTAGGCTAGTATTAGCCTAAATGCTAACTTTTATTATCAATTAGTTAAGTTTATAACAAAATAGCACTAGCTACTATAAGTACTCCTGTGTTCTATGCTATTCTAGTTCTAATCTGCCTAGGAAACTCCTAATTCTAAGCATTACCCTTAGAAGTTATTAACTAAGAAGTAACTTAAGTAAGCTATAGCTAAGGATCTTAAGGTAAAGTCTCTCTACCCCTATTCTATGCCTATTCTAAGTCTAATCTATAATAGTTAGGTAACCCTTAAGGGGTCTAGTGTATATTCTATAAGTCTTAGTCTATTAACTACCCTAGACACTAGTATTATAATATTACTAGTAAGTCTAGCCTACTCTAGCTTAGAGGTAGGGCTAACTAGGTTATATAGGGTTAGCTACTAATATATATTTTAACCATTAGGTTTAAAACTATAGCTATTCTAAGGTAGTTAGTGCCTTTGCTCTAGTCCTAGTCCTATACTAATTTGCTCTTAGCCTAATTTAACTAGCTAGTAAAATAAGCATTAGTGATTAGTTAAGGTCTAGGTAGCTATAGTTACTAGGGTAGTATAAGTGCTACTATACTAGTTTACTATTAGTTCTAATCTAGGTCTAATAGTTCTCTAGGTCCTAGATAATTATTAGGATTATATTAAGAAACTTTATACTAGGAATTAAAGTAAGAAGAAATAGAGTGCTTCTATAGTAGGTCTAGGCTAGTCTAGTACTAGGGAGATTAGTATAATAAGGTTATCTTTTAGTTATAGCGCTTAGATACTTACGTAGCAGAGATAAACTATCTCCTAGCTATAGCCTTACTTACTAAGGGGCAGGTAAAGGTAATAGAGGGATAATTCTAGTTCTAGAGAAGGAGTAATTAGTTAGGTAGTTGTAGCTTAGTAAAGGGGTAGGGGTAGACTAGTAAGGCTTTTAATACCTAGCATTATATAGTTAAAATTAATCTAATAATAGTTCTAGAATTATAATTCTATAGCTAGCCTACTACTAGCTCTAAACTATATAATCCTATGCCTCTCCCTAGTTATTTACTATATCTATATCCTAGTTATTAGTCCTAGCGTATTAGAAGCGCCCTAGCTCTAGCTCCTTCTCTCTCCTATGTATATTAGCTACTAGTTCTTATGCTAATAAGTAGTACTAGAGTTATTTTATACTAAGGAACTATTTAGCTATAGCTCTTACCTTTAGGGGTAGTTTAGGGCTAGCCTTACCTCCTATATATCTCTAGGCTAGCATAATTAGGGGTATTAGTAATTATATTTAGGGTAGTTAACTATAATATAATATTAGTCTTTAACTTCTCTACTATAGCTATATAGAGGTAAGTTTACCCTAGGAATGCCTCTTTAGAAGAGGAACTTATTAAGACTAATCTTTCCTATATATAATTAGACTATAGTTAAGAAGATATATTTTTCTAGTCCTATATAGAATCTTTAGATTTCTTTTAGGTTATAAGTTAGTAGTTAGTTCTTAGTTAGTTCTCTTATAAGTCTATGCTACCCTAGGTATTCCTTACTATACTAGTTTTCCTAATATTATTTCTATTCCTTATATAGCTTTACTACTAGCTTATTATTTATAGGAGGGGTCTCTATTTATAATATAGTACTATCTATACTAAGTTAGTAGTAGTTTAGATTATTATAGCTATTTTACTCTTTATAATTCTCTCTTTAAACTTCTATTTTATCTTATTTAGGTATAGATCTAGGGAAGGGATATAAGTCTTAACCTTTAGTTAGGTAATAGGTATAGCCTTAAATACACTAGCTATAATTTAGAGGTAGGTTAATTAGTCTATTATAAAGCTTTTAACTACTCCTCTTAGCTTTCTACCTTTCTTAGTTAGGGTATAGTAAGCGCTTACCCTATAGGTAAGGATAGGTTAAACTACCTATATATATAGGAGTTAGGTATCTCTAAAGCTATAACCCTAGGCTAATACTACTAGTAAGGAGAGTGTAAGCTATTACTAGGCTAATTTACCTTTTAGGATATTCTTATAAGCACTTTAATTAAGTTTCCTATTAACCTAGACTTTAAGAAACTTATATAACTCTATAAGCGCTATCTTTTCTATACTAAGCTAGACTCTAGCCTATAGGGGTTAGTATACTTTACTAAAGTATATAAGTTTAGTCTTTACTAGGTTAAACTTTACTTCTACTTCTTTTACCTATTTTTTATATACTTTTTACATAGCTTTAAGCCTCTTTTAGGTCTATGCTATATTTTTCTAAATACTACTATATTTATATTATTAGTAAATCCTATTACTACTATACCTAGAATAGCTTAGAGGTATATATAGAGTTTTACTAAGTAAAGTAAGAAAAGGACTAGTAAAAGGGTAAGCCTTATAGGGTACTTACCTTTATCTAAAAGGGTCTTAAGAGTTTACTATTAAAGCTAAGCTAGCTTATTCTATCTATAAGGGAGCTATATATTATAGCTATTAGCTAGCGTAGTATGCCTATTTAGATTAGCATATAGATAAGGTATAGGTAGCTAACTCTATGAAATACTAATAAGATATCTATTTACGCTAATAAGGCAATACTACCTTTGCCCTAGGCCTCTCTTATATATTCTATAAGGACTCTAATTATAGTTTTTATTAATTTATTTACCTTATTTCCTATTTATAGCTTAGGAGAAGGCCCTTAGCCTTAGTAAAGGCTATAAGCTACCTTATAATTACTGCTTTTATAATCTTTCTTACTATATTTAGTAGTAAGATAGGTCTTTATATATTAGCCCTTCTTATTTCCTTAGTGGTTTTTCCTAGCTTCCTAATTACTATTACTTATATAGTTTAGAACTAGGCTAGGAAATATTCTACTTTAAGGATAGTATTTAGTAGGTATACTATTGTTAGAACAAGCATGATATTAATCGCGGCACGCAGCCGCAATTACCCGGCAAAAGGTCAGGCCACGAGGGGCGCGCGCAACGCGCGCCCGCGAGATAGCCCCACATATAACTTATTAGCCCGCCCTCTAATTAGGCAAGGACCCATAAGTTATATAGCCCATAAAACGCACTGCGTTTATAGCTACTTCTTATAATCTAAAAAGCCTCTCTTTTTCTCTCTTTTATATATATACTTATAACTAATTAATTATAACGCCTAGAATAGAAGAATAATTCCTATTCCCTAGGCTATAATCCTAATATTAAGCACCTATAATACTAATACTAATTAGTGGTTAACTTCACAGATAACCACACGGTTTTTCTAACTATAGATTAGCAAGGTTAATTAGAAAAGATAGCTACACTATAAACCTACCCTATAAAATAGGAGGGCTGCTAAAAGTAAGTATAGTTATACTAAGGAAGTCTAAGCACTCTCTTATAATGTAAAAGGAGCCTTATAACTCCTAAGATCTAATATCCTAAGACCTTATAAAGACTTTAAAGCTATTAAAGGATTAAGGCCTAGTTAGTAACTAGTCTAACCTATCTTTAATTACTTAGTTAATGCGTTTTACTATGTACTTAACCCTTAGAAAGCACTCTCTTATAATAAGAAAGGAGCTTATTACTCCTAAGATCTAATATCCTAAGAACCCCTAAGGGATAAAGATAATAGCTATACTTATAATCCTTTAACCTACTATATAACTAATACTATACCTCTATTCTATTCTCTTATAATAGAGATAAGAAAGTTAAAAGCTCCTTAATAAGAAAAACTATTAAAAGTCCTCTCTCTAGTCCTAACCTTAGTAATACTAAAGAAAGCACTAAGGTTAAGAGAGACTAAAAAGGCAAAGGTCTATAAGTTAATAATTCTCTCTTAAGACACATTCCCCTAGTGATATAAGACTTTATTATATCTAAGATATTATAGATAGTGAAATCATTTAATCTTAATAAATAAGGTAATAATCCTAAGGCTATTATAGCCTATATTCTCTTTAAGATAGTAGCATATTAGTTTAAGAGCCTTATTACTAGAAGCCTCTTTACTAACTTTATTAAAGACTTCTATAGATAGATAAGAGAGGTATTTGTAATTATAAACTAAGTAGTTACTAAGTATTTATATAATTTCCTTCTTTTCTAAGGTATATATATAGATATAATAGCCTATAAGAAGATTACTATAATACTTAAGGAAGTTACTACCTATAAGGAATTCTAAGATTAGTAAGAAGAAGAGATATAGGAAGCTATAAGGAAGTACATACCCTTCTAAAAATGCATTAAAGACTAAGACTTCCTTAATAACCTCCTTCTAATCCCTCTAATTAGGCTGAGATTATAATATTACTAATAAAGCAATCTAGGAATCCTATAATCTCACTAATAACATTCCCTAAGTCTAACTCTATTAGGCTAATTATATAATAACCCTTAGGAAAGCCCTTATTTAAGGTATCCCCTATTAAGATAAGAAATTCCCCTTCTACACCTCTAAGAGCACTTTTTCCCTCTAGACTTACACTAAAGTAAATAATTAATCTTATAAAGCTTTATATAAGTAATATTTAATATAGCATAGATAACTATAAGGTCCTTAACTTAAAGTTAATAATCTTCTAAGGGAAATATAAGATACTAGGTATTAAACCCTATAAAGCTAGGTATACCCTTAAAGCTATGCTTAAAGGAAAAGCTTTAATATACTATTATAAGTATTTATATAAGCTAGGTAATCCTTAAGACCTTAAGACTCTTATTAGCTATATTAAGAGAAGGTTTAAGACTAATAATATAAAATAAAGGTATTTCCTTAAATAGTAAAACACTAAGCTATACTAGATTATATAAGAAAACCTAGATAAGCTAAAGATTAATTACTTTAAAGAACTTATAATAAAGCTTATAAACCTTTAATAAGTAGTCCTAGATATTACCTAATCTAAAAGAGCACTCTAGAATTAATTAATCTCTGCCTATTATAGCATACCTAAGTATAGAACTTACCTTATTAACCCTCTTACTAACCTCTAGCTATTCTATAAACGCATAAGGATATTAATAAGATTAACTATAGAGAAATTAGATAAGAAGCATTAATTCCTATTAACGCCTAATATAAGAAAGCAGTATTAGACTAACTATAAGTATAATAGCTATAGTAAGGAAGCCTATTATAAATAATTATAATTATAAGGTAATAAAGGCGCTCTATAGAAGAAGAAATGCTATATATATAGTAAAGAAGGCTATTAGTTAACTAAACACTCTAAGGAGAAATATAAGAAGATATATTAACGCTTTAAGAACCACTACCTTATAGAACTAATAGCCCCTTCCTATAACGCTTTCCTTACTTAGTATAAATGTTGCTTCCTTCGGATCATTATCGGATCAGTTGTGGCCAAAGACCCCGCTAATTGTGGGCCGGGTGGAGCCCTTAAAGGGATGCACGTCTTGTAATTAGCTGCCCTTTTACCACCCCCTCTTTGCCTTACTTACGGGTTTCACTCACTTTTTAGCTAGCTAGATTCCTCTCCCTCTCTCTCTTCTCTCTTTCCTAGATTATAATTATTAACTATTATAGACTTTAATAACAATAGTATTATTACCTACGCAGGCACCTTAGTGTTCTAATACTAATTAGTGATTAATTATAACCATAGATAAGTTAGGTATTATAAGAAGAGACATTTCTATAGACACTATAGTTATTTTCCTATTATCTAGATCCTTAGGAATAGGGGTATAGCTATAAGAGTGTGCTAAAGGAAGAGACTTAAATTCTAGTTATAGACTTATTAGGCTTCTAAGGAATTAGCTTTTTCTATTATTATCTTTATATTTAATAGAGAGATTAATTCTATATCTATCACAAACCTAGGGATTAACTTCTTCTATTATTATCTTTATCTTTAATAGAGAGACTAATCCTACACCTACTATAAGAAAACTAACCAAATAATCGAATTAATTGCTACAAGGCATTTGCTTTAAACCTAACGTTAATAACCATTACTCACAATAAGTTAGGAAGCTAGACTAGCAATAAGAGGGAAGACCTAAGCTACTGTAAAAGCTGTATAATCACCTAGACTATTACTAGGAAAAGAGCCTTAATTCTCTAGTGATAAGAAACTATCCTAGATCTTAATAGTACCTAAGAGACCCTAAGAGAGTGAACTGCTAATATAACTATAACCTCTTTCCTATGCCCTTATAAAAGATTAGAAGGAACAAATTATAGTTAACCCTAATTCTATTACACTGTCTAAGCTTAATAACTATATTATAAGATTTATTAACCTTAGTAAGCATTAAGACTAGAGGAATAATAACCTCTAGGAATTATTCTAAGAAGACTTTAAAGGATAGTCTAAGAACACCTTTATAATAGCTAATAGAGATCTTATTAAAGAGCTATAGAATTCCCTATAAGATTATAGTATTATTATAAGATAAGGCTAAGGACTAGTAATTATAATATCTCTAGAAGAAGTAGTCTAATAAGAAATAAGGCTATTATAGCCTAAAGGGAGATTATAATCCTCTAACCCCCTAAATATTAACCTCCTTAACCCCCTTATCTACTTACCCTAGAACCTTATCCTTCCTAACCCTAATAGCACCTTTAACCCCTTAACCTATAAGAGAGCCTCTTTTATAGCAAACCCTATTATATTAAGTAATTTACCCTAAAGATCCCTATCTATAGCAAACCTTACTACTTATATAGTAATTCTCTTCTAAGGACTAGATTATAAAGAAGATCTTAGAACTTATAAAGATATATAAGGATAGTAACTATTATAGCGGATAATTATATAATTTCCTTGCCCTAAAAGTTACGCTCTTTAAGAATAAGTATAATAGAATTAACCTCCCTTAAACGCATTATTAGAAGGCTCTCCTAATTATCTTAATTAATAATACTAAATAAAACTACCTTAATTATCTCTTTAGTTAAAGCCTTATATATAAAGAGATAATTAGCTATATCTATTAACACTTTAAGATAGAAAGTAACTAATAGTTTTACTACTATAAATAGAGTAGTATAACTCTTAATAGCATTATTACTAAGAACCCTAATAAAACTAGGCTAAAGTGCCTTAAAATTATACTAGCTACCCTTAAGAAAATGTATTAAGGCCTATATCCTTCTAATATAGTAAATACTAAGCTCTATAAGTAAATATTAAATGCTATAGCTAGTATACCTAAATATTAGATAGTAAAGTATAACCACTCCCTAGGCTTTAAGAGTCTTACTAAAGACCTCTATAAGGTAATTATAATCTTAGAGTTAAATAGGAGAGCTACCTAATACCTATAATTATAAGAGAGCTCTTCTAAGGCTATATTTACTAACTATTAATATAGATATTAGCCCTAAGGTAAGGGAGGCTATTATAGTAAGAGCCTAAGGCATAGCCCTTAGCATTGCTTTATATATAGTAAGAATAGCTATTAGTTCTTTAATTACTTTAATAAAGAATGCTAAAAGGAGAAGGATTATTAGTTTACTAGTAAGATCTATTATATACTCCCTTTAGAGAAGAGATTCTAGGCATTTCTTACCTCCTATAAAGGGCTAGATAATAATAAGCCTAATAAGGGCCCTAGCTAAGGATAGGAACCGTATCTTATAGCCTATATAAAGACTAAAGATAATAATAAGGATAATAAAGAGCTATTACTAGTAGTATATCTAAGTATTATATAATTCTTTTACTTAGAGCTATAGGATAATTATAACCTTATAGATACTAATATTCTTACTATCCTTAATAACTAAGCTTTTAGTATGCTTTCCTAAAGTAAGAACTATATTAATAGTAAGAATCTAATAAGGGATTAACTTACTATATCTCTAAAGAGCGCTATTCTAAAGAAGTCTTTAAAGGATTATACCTAATACTAGAGTGGTAGGTAAATTAATAGTAGGTTAGGGATAAGTAAAGGCTCTATTATAATTAATACCTTTATTAAAGATAATCCCCTACAAGCTATAAATTATTAAATTTAGTGCTAGATCTATAACTATAAGAGGTATTCTTTATATACCTATAGAACTTAAAAAGCTTAAATTCTATATCCTTAATATAGTAACTCCTTTCCTCTTTTTATTACTAATATAGATAAGCTATAAGTTAAGATTAATAACCTTATAAACATGCTAATTTAAGGCAATAAGACTATGCCTATTATGCGATAATAGGGATATCCTTAGTAGCTACTAGAGGCTAAAGAAATAGTTACCTTTTACCTTTTAGAGAGGGAGATCTATTAATTACATTATTGCTTTAGTTACCCTTCTGTTTAATACCTTATAAAGATCCTTTAGCGGGCTAGTTATAATATTAAACGCTAGGTAATTAAGAAGTTAACTAAAGTCTACTACTATTATTAGATAAAAGGAAAAGCTCCTAGCTAGTTTAAATTTATAATTAAAGATAAGCATAACTTTAATTATAAGATTATTACTAATATTATATAGATTAATAACTAACTAGTCATTTATATTATTAATTTAGTGACTTTATTCTAAGCAGCTTACTTCCTTAATCCTAAGAAGCAAAAGGCCTAAGAAATCTAGGATACTATTAGGGAGTGCTAAATTAATACCTATCTTAGACCGCTAGACTAGATTATTTATAACGCTAGTAATAACTTCTTCTCTACTAAATTTAAGCACTATACTTAATTAATATTAATTAAGATTAGTAAGATACTAATTAAAGCCTATAGTAGTATTAGAAAGGTTAAAAAGTACTATAGACCTTTACGCTAGGCTTATAAGATTATTACAGACTTAATTAGCATATATATATATATTATTTACGCTAGCTAGCTCTATGTAGGGCTAGTACTAGTACTCCTGCTGCTTCGTCAAAAGGAAAACCCTTGAATGGGAAGAAAACCCCTTCGACTTAATTAGCATAGAGATTACGCTAGAGTAATGTCTTTAAATAGCTATTAAAGCTATTAATAACTTAGTAGGCCTTAATAGACTAGTGCTAACCTTACTAGTCTTTAGAGCCTACCTATATATAATAGATAAGTTACTACTAAGCGTCTTTATTATTTAATATACTAAGGTAATTTAGAAGGCTACTAATAAGGTATGCTACTACCTAGCTTTATAGCAAGTCTATAATGCCCTTAATGCCTAGAATAGCCCTAATATATTACTAATATATTAGCTACCTCTATAGGCTAATATATATATATAAAGGAGAAGGGTAGCTAGCATAGCCTTTATAAGCTTATTACTACTAATAGGAGACTTACACTATCTAATTACCCTATAGCCTAGTAAAATTCTAATCTATAGTAGTAAAGCCTTACTATAAGGACCTATATACTATAGAGAGGCTATAGGAGATAAAACCTTAAGATATTAAGAAAACTATAAATAAGAGAGATTCTCTTACCTTTATAAAGGTAAAGGTAAGGGAAGGAGTAAAAAGATATAGAACTCCTAGTGCTAGTAAAGAGAAAGTAAGGAAGGCTAAGAAAAGCCCTAATAGTCTAATTCTCCCTTAACTAAGGCATAGAAGAACTTAAAGATTATAAGGAGTGCTTTATAATTATTAATAAAGACTAAGAAGAGGTATTAATTAAAGAGATTATAACTAGAGGATTACTAATAAAACCATTCCTTATAGTAAAGGAAAAAGCTAACTAGGACCTTACCCTTTAACTCTACTAAGAAGGGAAGATTATAACCCTAGGAAAGCCCTTTAAGTAATTAGATTAAGCTAAGATTAATTCTCTATAAGCTTATAATATATTTAGATTTACAAAGTTTAATTAAGTAAAGTATAGCGGCTATAGGATCTTTAACTCTTATTTAGTAAAAGAGATTAACGGTAAAGGCATAGATTTACTATATAAGAAGTCTTACCTTATTATATAAGGCTATAATAATAAGGAAAAGGAATTTATCCTAACGTAATCGCTAATAATCTAATAGGTAAGCTAATAGCTAATTATAGCTATTACTCCTTTATTAAAGCAAAGGGGATTTACCTCTAGATCTATAATATTACCTAAGCCTATGTTTAATTACAAACAAAACTTATAAGGCTAATTATTATAAGATTACTAGAATAGATTACGTATCTCTTTCTAAAAGGTACTGTAATAGAGGTTATTAAGCCTCTTTATAGCATTATAAAGGCTAGAACTTACTAGTGGGTAATGTACTTCCGCTATTATAGGGATAACCTTAATATAATAACATTAATATATAATCCCTACTTATTAATTATAGCTCTAAATAATAAAAACCTCTTTAGGATTATTAGAATATAAATAGATAATATACTAGGTCTAAGTAATAATAACTTCTTTAATAAAGAAGAAAGAGAGCTCTAGAAGGCTAACTTTATAGCTAAAGAGAAGTAGTGATTATTAAGCAGGAATCCCTTACTTTTAATAGCTATATTCTAAGCTAAAACACTAATAACTTACTAACTCTAACCTAGAAAGGCTAAAGTTAGAAGATTAAGGAAGTTAACCCTTAATCTCTAATAGTAAGGCAGGATTACATAGAGCAAAGAGCTTAAGGAAGTTATATTATAACTATTTACTAACTAGAAGCTTTATATAATCTATTAATTATAGCTTAACACTAAGAACTAGCTACTAAAGATATTATATGCCTAAACAAACGCCTTAAATAGTAGATTAAGAATTAGTAATAAGGATTGCGCTATATTCCACTAACCCTTAAAGAAGCAAAGCTCTTTATATTTATAGATAGATTGCTTATGAATAATAAGGATCTTAGCTTATAGATTAGGTATATAATTATAATTAGTAATAAGGCAAAGAGGGATAATAATACCTTTATTACAAAAGGGAATATTATTACGTATAGCTTAATAAAGAGTAAGCGAGTTATATATAGCGCGCTTGCCTCTAAGCTATATAGCATGGTTTAAGGTGCTAATATTACATACGCAATATTTACAACCCTTAATTAGATCACGGACTGATTAAAGATGCCTTAGATCCCTATAATCCTTTATACTAACTTATTCTTATTATATAAATGCCTTATTAAGCTAGGCATAATAAAAGAGAAGAGGTTAATAATTAACATTATAGCCCTTTGTTAATTATATAAGAGGCATAAGATCTATAAGGTTAGATGGATTAACGGTAATAATAACCTAGCTAATGCGATAACAAAAGGATTGCTAAATTAGGCGCTTATAACCTTAATTAATTCAAACGAATTAATAATCCGTGTGGAAGGCTAGGTTAGAAGACCTTTGTCAGCGTTATAAGCGTTAAGAAGAGGGATTTAAAAGATAAAGGGGAGGATTCGTTGTGATTAGATTAATTAATTTAACTAATGCTAACCAAGCTAATTAGGGCTCCGGATTCCTATTAAGGGATCCACTTATATACACTTTCCTTTAATTCGATTTTTATTGCGTTTTTAGGCTCCTTTAGCTATAAGAAAAGAGAGACTACTAGTGTTGCTTCCTTTGGATTATTATTGGATTAGTCATGGCTAAAGACCCCGCTAATTATAGTCTAGGTAGAGCCCTTAAAGGGATGCATGCCTTATAATTAGCTGCCCCTTTTGCCACCCCTCTTTGCCCTACTTAGGGTTTTACCTACTTTTTAGCTAGCTAGATTCCTCTCCTCTCTCTCTTCTCTCTTTCCTAGATTATGATCATCAACTATCATAGACTTTAATAACAACGGTATTATTACCTGCGCAGGCACCTTGGTGTTCCAATAATAAAGGTAAAGAGAATAATACTACTTTTTCTAAAGAAAATAAGATTTCTACCTATATAATAGAACTTAGATTTAAAGAAGAAGGCAATAAAGGAGAGATACTAATAAGCTTCTTTATATAAGGTATAATAATTAATAGCTATATAACCATAGAAATTCTTATAAACTAAGTAGCTACCTATGCCCTTATTAAAGAGAATCTATTTAATCTCTAGTAACTAAAGGAAGCCCTAACTGCTTTCCTTCTTTAAGATTATTACTCTTTAGGCATATTCTAAGGCATTATCCCTAATACTAGGGCTATAGGTTACTTATTAGTAGGGCACCCTTAATTCCTTACCCTATAATAATTAATCCTAAAGATCTAGCTTAATAAATCTAGAGCTAGGGAGGTAATAATTTAATTTAGAAGCGGTAAGCTAATCCCCTTAATTAGATTAATTAATATGCCTACTCCCTTTAGCATTATCCTATTCTATATAATGCCTACAAACACCCTCTTCTTGCTATATTTAGTAAATATAGACTGCCTTAAGATTAACTTCTATATCTCTTAGAATATCCTTTAATAAGGTAATATTAAGGTCCCTATTATCTATAAATAGGGATATCCTTAGATGCTTCTATAGAAGGAGATATTAATTGCCTAGAGTTATCTAACTAAGATAGAGTTATAGCGCTTATATTACTAATTTAGTTACCCTTCTGTCCGCTAACTTTATAATATGCTTTCTAAATTAGGCTATAAGGTAGATTTTAAAACTATTAGATAATTAATAAAGATCTACCACTAATGCTAATTAAATGCAGATAATTTACATTGCTTTAAATTTACCCTAAAGAATAAATATAACTTTAACTATAAAGTAATTATAGATATTATGTATTTAGATAGTAATTACCCTATTCTCTACGCTATTAATATGGCTACTATGTTTAATATAGCTAGATTCCTTAAGGATATTATAGTAAAGGTAATATAGAAAGCTCTTTACCTTTACTAGATTAATACCTACTAGGGTTCTTTAGACTAGATTATAACTAATACTAGTATAACCTTTAGAAGCAAAGACAGAGCTTTGCATGTATTGTATTTATTGTATTTTTGGCCCTTCGATGTATTGTATTGTATTGTATTGTTCTATGTATTGTATTGTGTATTGTATTGTTAATACAATACAATACAATACAATACAATACATACAATACAATGTATTGTTAGGGGTAAAAGAAAGTGGGGTATTATAAAATTCTATTATATAGAAGATTTAATAACTAATCTAGTTAATATAAGCCACTTTTTTAATATAATTTATTTGCTTTTCTATAAATCTTTAAATATCTAGCTAATTTAGAATATTAACCTAATAACTACTGCTTAGTTATCTTTTATAGTATAGTTTAAATATAACTTATAAAAGAATTTTTTTAACTAATTTTAGAGGTCTTTCTAAGTTTATAACTTTTTTCTTAGATTTATTATCTTTTTAATAGTTTTTCTTAACTTTAAGTGTAAAACTTACCCTAAGGAAAAATATTATAACTGTTGGTATCACAGGGGCCTGACGTCAGGATCGTGGCCTAAGGAATAGGAATTTATCTTCTATTCTAGGCGTTGTAATCAATTAGTCATAAGTGTGTAGAAGGGAGGAAAAGAGAGGATTTTCCGGATTGTGAGAAGTGGCCACAAACGCGGTGCGCTTTGTGGGTCACATGACTTGTGGGTCCTCGCCCAATCAGAGGGGCAGACCGATGAGTTATATGTGGGGCCACCTCTCGCGGGCGCGCGTTGCGCGCGCGCCCTCGCGGCCTGACCTTTTGCCGGGTAATTGCGGCTGCGTGCCGCGATTGATATTATGCTTGTTCTAACATTAGAACCTTTTTCTTTTAATACGATTATTAACGCATGATATTAATCTAAGAAGGGAAAATATAAGGGATTAAATAAATGTATTATATGAATAAAAGAACTAACAAAAGAAATAATAATAATAGTCCCCTTTCCTTCCCCTACGCGCTGCTAGCCTTAGATAACTAGCTTCTCTAATTACTTATCCTTCTTCCTTACGGAAGGCTCCTCTGCCTTCCGCCCTTGTTTTAACCAGTGTAATGTAATATTAGATTACATTACAAGGGGAAGGTTACCTATAATCCCTTCCCTATCTAAAGGTATAATATTAGATTATCCCTCCCTGTGGCCTTTTATTTAACCGTAATGTAATATTAAATTATATTCCTAGGGAAGATTGCCTGTAATTCCTCCCCTTCTAAAGGTATAATATTAGATTATACCTTCCTACGCCCCCTTATGCTCCCTCCTCTTCCCCTCCCTACTATAGGGACTTAGGAGGGGCGCCCCTTCTAAGGCTATAATTCCACGCCCCTTCTAAAGATGTAATTCCACGCCCCTTCTAAAGCTATGATTCCGCTACCTCTAATCCCTTAGCCTATACCCTACGTAACTATGCTATACTTAGGGCACCTTATCCAGTGCCTCTAGCGCTGGTTTTAGCGTGGGCTTAGGTATAGGCTTTAGCGTAGGCTTAGGCGTGGGCTTTAGGCTCTAGTCCCTTGCCTCTTTGTAAGCAGTGCTAGGTCTAGGTAACCTATCCTCTATCTGGATTATTGCTATATTACCTGTAATAAACCTCTCTAGGGCTTTGTTAGGCGTTGCCTTTATGAACGCATTAGCTAGGTTATCTTTACTATTAATCTATCTAATCTCGCAGAGCTTACAGCGTTTATATAATTACTAAAGGGCTATGATATTAATTATAAGCTATTTCTCCTTTATAGTCCTAAGCTTAATAAGGCATTTGTATAATAAGTACGAATCTATGCAGACTATAATTAGGATTTCTAGGAGGTTTAATCGATCTGTAATAATCTTTAATGTTATTATAATTACGTAAGCTATGTTAACGCCTGCTACTATTCCGTAGACCTCTAAAGTAAGCACACTTCTTATGACTCTCTTGCTCTTTGTTAAGCTATAGTGCATAATATTGCCTTGTAGTGTGAACTTGCTGTCTTTATACTCCTTATTAGCTAGGATAAGAACGTAGCCTAGTTACAAGGTAAGATCTTTATTATTAGCGAATAATCTGTTAACGAATGTAAATAGCTTTGTTCTTTTAAGGTTAAGGGTACGAAGATTAATCCTTAATCTAGGTGGTCTATTTACTACTTAATATAGCAATTAAGTTCCTTAACGTTCTTAGTTATTAGTTCTTAATATTATGCGGCAATCGATAGATTAAAGCTTGCCTTAGGTTAGCAGATTAAAGCGATGTAGGCACCACAGGCCCTTTATTCTACGTACTTCTTTTCTAGCTCTTCTAGCGGGATTAACTATAGCTTATCACTTTGCCCTTTTACCGCATTTTAATAGTGTTATTAGTTAGTTAAATAATTCTACTGTTAAATACAAGGGGTTGTTAGGCTTAATAAACTGCTTTGGTTTTGCAGCGAATTTAGCGGTAGCTAGCTAATTTTCTTCCTTTTAGGAGAATCCTTTGTCTAATAGGCTAAGGGTATTATTAGTCTGCATTCCTACGCATCTAAATTGAGGGCTTTTGGCAGATGTAACCAGCAAGCACGGATTATAGCTTAATGTTATTATCTAGAGCTTTTCTCTATGGTGCTTGTGGTAAGTCACCCACTAGTGTGTGCTAGCCTCTGTAATTCTATAGAGGGGCTTAATAACTCTTATAATTATTCCTTTAGGGTGCTGATTACGAATTTGGATAGGGAGTTAGGCAAGGATTATATGATTTAGCGGCGTTTCTAATTGTACGTACGCCTGCGTAATATCTTGGATCTAAAGGAGGAATCCTTTTACAAGAAGAGAAGGGGTAATTATAAGGATTAATCGCTGGCTTGCCCTTTAGATTATTAGGGCTTACGTAAGGATTGCTTGCTTTGCTTTGTCGCTAAAGCCTTGGATTATAAGCCTTAATTTCTTATACAGCTAGCTTATTCTTCCTTTTACTTTGTTAATAATGCGGAATTAAAGATTCGAATCCCTTAGTGCTTCTTTAGATTAAAAGCAATAAATTTAAACATGCCTTTGCTAATTAGGGCATTAATCTCGGTCTTCGTTAAGAGCTTAAAAGGTTTGCTAGGAGTTATGATTATGCCTTTCTTACGTAATTAGACCATAAGCTTAAGATCTGCCTCCTCCTTGCTTAAGATAAATACCTTAAGATTATCTGCTAAATTAATAATTATGGGAGGGTTCTTTTATAGTCTTCCTAGCCTTCTTTTAGAGGGGCTAGAGGCACTATGTTATTAATTCGTGCCTCTTGCTCTTCCCCTTTAATTACCTCTAGGTTATTACCTCCTACTAGTAATAGCCTTTTCTTACTTAGGTCTTTATTATAGGGCTTAATAGAGGTTAACCTAAAGACCTTAGGACCTTATAGAAGATTAAGGGTGTAGCTCTCTCTATCTATTACAAGGAGCTTATATAGGCCTTGCTATCCTTTGTGCTCTCGCTAGATAAGAACTAGCAATATGAGTGGGAGGTTAAGGGTTAGCGAGGTATTAGGGCCATTCCTTGTAGTAATAGCTTCCTTAACCTTATAGAGCGCATATAACCTCTTAATCTCCTTTATTACCTTTTACACTATAAGAGCTTATTATTTAATATTAGGCAAGGGAGGAGAGTTATTAATTATTTAAGGGTAGGCGCTAAAGACAAGGAGGGTTAGAATAATGCTATTTAGGCCTATAGTATTATTAAGGGCTTTTATAGCTATTTATAGGGCCATAGCTTTAGGTGTTAACGGGCATTCTCGTTAGATAATATTATAGGCTCTTTAGAGCGGCCTATAATATCTCTTAACCTTGCTAATGCTATGGTATGCCTTAATAGGGACTTCTTTAATTAAGATTAACATTAAAGCTGTAAATTAGCGGAATTCTTCGCTTCTAAACGTTATACTAGTATTAGTTATAATCTAATCTAGAGGACCCTAGTAGGTATTAATCTAGCAGAGGCAAAGAGCTTCCTATATTGCCTTTACTATAATATCCTTTAGGAACCTAGCCGCGTTAAACGCAGTAGCTGTATTAATAGCGTGGAGAATGGGGCGATTGCTATCTAGATATATAATATTCACAATCACTTCGTAGTTAAAGTTATATTTATCCTTTAGGGTGAATTTAAAGCAATGTAGATTATCTGCATTTAATTGGCATTAGTGGCAGATCTTTGTTAATTATCTAATAGTCTTGAAATCTACCTCATGGCCTGATTTAGAAAGCATATTATGAAGTTAGCGGACAGAGGGGTAACTAAATCAGCGATGTAAGCGCTGTAATTCTATCTTAGTTAGATAACTCTAGGCAATTAATTTCTCCTTCTGTAGAAGTATCTAAGGATGCCCCTATTTACGGATAATAGGGACCTTAATATTGCCTTATTAAAGGATGTTCTAAGAAATGTGGAAATTAATCTTTAGGCAGTCTATATTTACTAAGCATAGTAAGAAGGAGTGTTTATAGGTATTACGTGGAATAGGATAATGCTAAAGGGAGTAGGCATATCAATTAATCTGATTAAGGGATTGGCTTGCCGCTTCCGAATCGAATTATTACCTCCCTAGCTCTAGATTTATTAAGCTAGATCTTAGGGATTAACCGTTATAGGGCAAGGAATTAGGGTGCCTTGCTAATAAGTAACCTATAGCCCTAGTATTAGGGATAATGCCTTAGAACACACCTAAAGAGTAATAATCTTAAAGAAGGAAGGTGGTTAGGGCTTCCTTTGGTTATTAGAGATTAAATAGATTCTCCTTTATAAGGGCGTGTGTAGCTGCTTAATTCGCAAGGATCTCTGTAGTTATATAGCTATTAATTATTATGCCTTATGTAAAGAAGCTTATTAGTATCTCTCCTTTATTGCTTTCTTCTTTAAATCTAAGTTCTATTATATAGGTAGAAATCTTATCTTCTTTAGAAGAAGCAGTGTTATTCTCTTTACCTTTATACTAGGTAAGGAAAGCGTTATAGGAAGGGGTTATTAGCTCTATAAGGTAGTGGTTCTTAAAGCGTTAATATGCCTTCTTACGTTTCTCTTTAGAGTGTTTAGTTAACTAATAGCCTTCCTTGCTATATATATAATATTTCTTTATATAAGGAGTGCCTTTATTGCCTCGCGATTATAATTATCTATAATAGGCTTCTTTACCATACCTATTGTACTTGTGGTTAGTCTAATACTACTCTCTTATATTAGGCGTTAACGGGAATTAATACTTCTTATCTAATTCCTCCGTAGTTATTCTTATTAATATCCTTATACGTTCGCAGAATGGCTAGAGGTTAGCAGGAGGGTTAATAAGGCAAGTCCTACACTTAGGTATCCTATAATAGGCGGAGATTAATTAATTCTAGAGTGCTCTTTAGATTAAGCAATATCTAGAACTGCTTATTAAAGGTTTATAAGCTTTATTATAAGTTCTTTAAAGCAATTAATCTTTAGCTTATCTAGGTTTTCTTACATAATCTAGCGTAGCTTAGTGTTCTACTACTTAAGGAAATACCTTTGCTTTATATTATTAGTCTTAAATCTTCTCTTAATGCGGTTAATAAGAGTCTTAAGGTCTTAAGGATCTCCTAGCTTGTATAAATGCTTGTAATAGTATATTAAAGCCTTCCTTTAAGCATAGCCTTAAGGGCATACCTAGCCTTATAGGGTTTAATGCCTAGCATCTCGCATTTCCCTTAGAAGATTATTAACTTTAAGTTAAGGACCTTATAGTTATCTACGCTGTATTAAATATTGCTTGTATAAAGCTTTACGAGATTAATTATTTGCTTTAGTATAGGTCTAGAGGGAAGGGGTGCTCTTAGAGGTGTAGAATAAGGGATTTCTTGTCTTAACAGGGGATACCTCTAATAAGGGCTTTCCTAAGGATTATTGTGTAATTAGCCTAATAGGGTTAGGCTTAGGGAATAACGTTAGCGAGATTGTGGGATTCCTAGATTGCTCTATTAATAATGTTGCAATCTTAGTTTAATTAAAGGGATTAGAAGGAGGTTATTAAGGAAGTCTTAGTCTTTAATGCGTTTTTGGAAGGGTATGTACTTCCTTATAGCTTTCTATATCTCTTCTTCTTGCTAATCTTAGAATTCCTTACGGGTAGTGACTTCTTTAAGCATTACTATAATCTTCCTACAGGCTGTTATGTCTATGTACACGCCTTAGAAGAGAAGGAAGTCACGTAGATACTTAGCAATTGCTTAGTCTATAATTATAAATACCTCTCTTATCTATTTATAGAAGTCTTTAATAAAGTTAGTGAAGAGGCTTTTAGTAATAAGGCTCCTAGACTAGTATGCCGCTATCTTAAAGAGAATATAGGCTATGATAGCCTTAGGGTTATTACCTTATTTGTTAAGATTAAATGATTTCGCTATCTTTAATGTCTTAGATATAATAAAGTCTTGCATCTCTAGGGAATATGTCTTAGGAGAGGGTTATTGAGTTATAGACCTTGCCTTTTTAGTCTCTTTTAACTTTAGTGCTTTCTTTAGCATTGCTAAAGTTAGGGCTAGAGAGAGAGGCTTTTAATAGTTCTCCTTACTAAGGAGCTTTTAACTTTCTTTTCTCTATTATAGGAAGTTAGAATAGAGGTATGGTGTTAGTTATATAGTAGGTTAAAGGATTATAAGCGTGGCTATTGTCTTTATCCCTTAGGGGTTCTTAGGATTAAATCTTAGGAGTAATAAGTTCCTTTCTTGTTATAAGAGAATGCCTTCTAAGGGTTAGGTGCGTGGTAGAACGCGCTAACTAAGTGACTAAAGATAGGTTAGACTAGTTACTAACTAGGCCTTAATCCTTTAATAGCTTTAAAGTCTTTGTAAGGTCTTAGGATTAGATCTTAGGAGTTATAAGGCTCCTTTCTTGTCGCAAGAGAGTGCTTAGACTTCCTTAGCATAACTATACACACTTTTAGTAGCCCTTCTATTTTATAGGGCGGGTTTACAGTATAGCTATCTCTTCTGATTGACCTTGCTAATCTGCGGTTAGGAAAACCATGTGGTTATCTGTGAAGTTAACCACTGATCAGTGTTAGTATCACAGGGGCCTGACGTTAGGATTGTGGCCTAAGGAATAGGAATTTATCTTCTATTCTAGGCGTTGTAATTAATTAGTCATAAGTGTGTAGAAGGGAGGAAAAGAGAGGATTTTCTAGATCGTGAGAAGTGGCCATAAACGCGGTGCGCTTTGTGGGTCACATGACTTGTGGGTCCTTGCCTAATCAGAGGGGCAGACTAATAAGTCATATGTGGGGCCACCTCTCGCGGGCGCGCGTTGCGCGCGCGCCCTCGCGGCCCAACCTTTGCCGGGTAATTGCGGCTGCGTGCCGCGATTGATATCATGCTTGTTCCAACAATAACTATATATAAATAAACTAAAACTCTAATAATAATATTTAGATATACTAAGAACTTATATAAGAATAAAGGAATTTTATTTTACTTTAAAAATAGTCTTATAGCTATAAACCCTTTTTATTAGAATTATAAATAATTATATTTACTTTTTAAGCTTTTAAAACTAAAGTAAAAGTAAAAGAGAAGGGGAAAACCTATCTAGAATTAACTTAAAAGTTAGTTAAAATTAAAAATAAAAGGAAAGTATATAATATATTCCTCTTAAAAGTAAGTCCTAAATAGTCTTTTCTATTATAATTTAATAGCTTTAATAGCTATATAACCTAGTCTTTAGTATTATTATAAAAGTAAGTCTAAAGTAAGTCCTAATTCACTTATTAATAATAGGTTTTAAAGTAAGAAAAGCTATTATAAGAGAGTAATACTAATATAAAGTTAATAAAGACCCACTTTTATAATATTAGTAAATACTAAGTTTTAAAGTAAAAACAGCTATAATAACTAATAATAAGAAGGTAATATTTATATAAAGTTAATAAGGACCCACTTTAAGACCCACTTTTATAAAGTTTGAACATACTACGTTTTAAAGTAAAAAAAGTCATAATAACTAATAATAAGAAGGTAATATTTATATAAAGTTAATAAGGACCCACTTTAAGACCCACTTTTATAAAGTTTGAACATACTACGTTTTAAAGTAAAAAAGTCATAATAACTAATAATAAGAAGGTAATACTTATATAAAGTTAATAAGGACCCACTTTAAGACCCACTTTTATAAAGTTTAAACATACTACGTTTTAAAGTAAGAAAAACATATAAGAACTAATAATAAGAAGGTAATACTAATATAAAGTTTTAAGGCCCCACTTTTAGACCCACTTTAATAATATTTATAAATACTAGGCTTTTAAGTAAGAAAAAGCTATAAAAACTAATAATAAGAAGGTAGTACTAAAATAAAGTTATTAAGGACCTACTTTTATAATATTTGTAAATGCTAGGTTTTAAAGTAGAAAAAGTTATTATAAGAAGGCAAAACTCTTATAAAAATTATATGGACCCACTTTAGACCCACTTTTATGATTTTAGTAAATACTAGGATTTAAAGTGAGAAAAAGCTATTATAGGAAAGTAATACTACTTTAAAGTTAATAGGGACTTACTTTCAGACCCACTTTTATAATATAAGTAAATACTAGGTTTTAAAGTAAGAAAAGGCTCTTAAAACTAATAATAAGAAGGTAATACTAATATTAAGTTAATAAGAACCCTCTTTAGACCCACTTTTATAATATTAGTGAATGCTAGGTTTTAATATAAGAAAATACTATTTTAAGAAGGGAATATTATTATAAAGTTAATAAGGACTTACTCTAGACCTACTATAATAATATTAGTAAATACTAGGTTTTAAAGTAAGAAAAAGCTTTTATAACTAATTATAAGAAGGTAATACTATTATAAAGTTAATAAAGACTTACTTTAGACTTACTATTATATTATTATTAGATACTAGGTTTTAAGGCAAGAAAAAGCTTATAAAACTAATAATAAGAAGGTATTACTATATAATAATATAAAAGTAAGTCTAAAGTAAACCCTTATTACTTATTATTAGATGTATATACCTTATAATGCCTTATAATTAAGGAAATCTACTTTAGCGTAGAAAATAAAAATACAATTAAATACAAAATAATACATGTATTGTATTGTATTGTGAAAAAGTACTTGTATTGTATTGTGTAATGTATTGTATTGTATTGTATTGTCAATACAATATAATACAATACACAATACACCAAATGTATTGTATTGTAGTGCAAAGCTCTGAGCAAAGAATTCCGCTAATTTATAGCCTTAATATTAATCTTAATTAAAGAAGTCTCTATTTAGGCATACTATAGTATTAGTAAGGTTAAAAGATATTATAGGCCGCTCTAAAGAGCCTATAATATTATCTAATGTAAATACCTATTAATACCTAAAGCTATAGCCTTATAAATAGCTATAAAGGCTCTTAATAATACTATAGGCCTAAATAGTATTATTCTAACCCTTCTTATCTTTAGCGCCTATCCTTAAATAATTAATAATTCTCCTCCCTTACCTAATATTAAGTAATAAGCTCTTATAGTATAAAAGGTAATAAAGGAGATTAAGAGATTATATATACTATATAAGGTTAAGGAAGCCCTTACTATAAGGAATAGCCCTAATACCTTACTAACCCTTAATCTCTTACTTATATTACTAGTTCTTATCTAGTAAGAGCATAAAGAATAGTAAGGCCTATATAAGCTTCTTATAATATATAAAGAGAGCTATACCCTTAATCTTCTATAAGGCCCTAAGGTCTTTAGGTTAATCTTTATTAAGCCTTATAATAAAGATCCTAGTAAGGAAAGGCTATTATTAGTAAAAGGTAATAACCTAGAGGTAATTAAAAGGGAAGAGTAAGAGGTATAAATTAATAATATAGTGCCTTTAGCCTCTCTAAAAAGAAGGCTAGGAAGACTATAAAAGAACCCTCCTATAATTATTAATTAGGTAAATAACCTTAAGGTATTTATCTTAAGCAAGGAGAAGGTAAACCTTAAGCTTATAATCTAATTATATAAGAAAGGCATAATTATAACTCCTAGCAAACCTTTTAAACTCTTAATAAAGGCTAAGATTAATACCCTAATTAGCTAAGGTATATTTAAATTTATTGCTTTTAATCTAAAGAAGCACTAAGGGATTTAAATCTTTAATTCCTATATTATTAATAAAGTTAAAGGAAGAATAAGCTAGCTATATAAGAAATTAAGGCTTATTATCTAAGGCTTTAGCAATAAAGTAAAGCAAGTAATCCTTATATAAGCCCTAATAATCTAAAGGGTAAGCTAATAATTAATCCTTATAACTACCCTTCTCTTCTTATAAAAGGATTCCTTCTTTAGATTTAAGATATTATATAGGCATATATATAATTAGAAACGCTACTAAATTATATAATTCTTGCCTAACTCCTTATCTAAATTTATAACTAGTACCCTAAAGGAATAATTATAAGGGTTATTAAGCCTCCCTATAGAATTATAAAGGCTAGCATACACTAGTAGGTAACTTACTATAAGCACTATAGAGAAAACCTCTAGATAATAATATTAAGCTATAACCTATGCTTACTAGTAATATCTACTAAAAACCCTTACTTTAGATACGTAGGAATATAGACTAATAATACCCTTAGCCTATTAGATAAAGGATTCTCCTAATAAGAAGAAGATTAACTAGCTATTACTAAATTTGCTATAAAACTAAAGTAATTTATTAAGCCTAATAACCCTTTATATTTAATAGTGGAATTATTTAACTAACTAATAACACTATTAAGATATAGTAAAAAGGGTAAAGTAATAAGCTATAGTTAATCCTGCTAGAAGAGCTAGAAAAGAAGTATATTAAATAAAGGGCCTATAGTGCCTATATTACTTTAATCTACTAACCTAAGGTAAGCTTTAATCTATTAGTTACTACGTAATATTAAGAACTAATAATTAAGAATATTAAGGAACTTAATTATTATATTAAGTAGTAAATAGACTACCTAGATTAAGGATTAATCTTTATACCCCTTAACCTTAAAAGAGTAAAGCTATTTATATTTATTAATAGATTATTTGCTAATAATAAAGACCTTACCTTAAAACTAGGCTATGTACTTATCCTAGCTAATAAGGAGTATAAGGATAGTAAATTTACACTATAAGGTAATATTATGCACTATAGCTTAATAAAGAGTAAGAGAGTTATAAGAAGTGTGCTTGCTTTAGAGGTCTATAAAATAGTAGTAAGCATTAATATAGCTTACGTAATTATAATAATATTAAAGATTATTATAGATTAATTAAACCTCCTAGAAATCCTAATTATAGTCTATATAGATTTATACTTATTATATAAATGCCTTATTAAGCTTAGAACTATAAAGAAAAAGTAGCTTATAATTAATATTATAGCCCTTTAGTAATTATATAAACACTATAAGCTTTATAAGATTAGATAGATTAATAGCAAAGATAACCTAGCTAATGCGTTTATAAAGGTAATGCCTAATAAAGCCCTAGAGAGGTTTATTATAGGTAATATAGCAATAATCTAGATAGAGGGATAGGTTACCTAGACCTAGCACTGCCTATAAAGAGGTAGGGGACTAGAGCTCTAAAGCCTACGCTAAAGCCTATGCCTAAGCCTATACTAAAACCAGCGCTAAAGGCACTAGGTAAGCTACCCTAAGTATAGCACTATTACGTAGGGCGTAGGCTAAGGGATTAGAGGTAGTGGAATTATAGCCTTAGAAGGGAGCGCCTCTCCTAAGTCTCTCTAGTAAAGAGGGGAAAGAGAAGGAGCGTAAGGGGGCATAGGAAGGTATAATCTAATATTATACCTTTAGAAGGGAAAGGATTATAGGTAATCTTCCCTAGGAATATAATCCAATATTATATTATAGTTAAATAAAGGGCTATAGGGAGGGATAATCTAATATTATGCCTTTAGATAGGGAAGGGATTATAGGCAACCTTCCCTTGTAATGTAATCTAACATTACATTACACTGGTTAAAGGCAAGGGCGGAAGGCAGAGGAGCCTTCCGTAAGGAAGAAGGATAAGTAATTAGAGAAGCTAGTTATCTAAAACCAGCGGTATATAGAGGAAGGAAAGGGGGACTATTATTATTATTTCTTTTATTAGTGCTTTTATTTATATAATATATTTATTTAATCCCTTATATCTTCCCTTCTTAGATTAATATTATATGTTAATAATCGTGTTAAAAAGAAAGAGGTTCTAATGTTAGAATAAGTATAATATTAATCGCGGCATATAGCCATAATTACCTAGTAAAAGGTTAGGCTGCAAGGGCGCGCGTAACGCGCGCCCGCAAGAAATAGCCTTATATATAACTTATTAGCCCGCCCCCTCTAATTGGGCGAGGACCTATAAGTCATGTGACCCACAAAACGCACTGCGTTTGTGGCCACTTCTCACGATCTGAAAAAGTCTCTCTTTTCCTCTCTTCTACACACACACTTATGACTAATTAATTACAACGCCTAGAATAGAAGAATAATTCCTATTCCCTAGGCTACGATCCTGACGTCAGGCACCTGTGATACCAACAACTATAGCTTTTTTAGCTAGCTTATTATAGGCCTTAATAAGGCCCGCTAGGAGTTTATTATCTCCTAGGGCTTTCTAGCTAGCTATATCTAATAGGATATTTCTAATATCCTTTACTTTAAACTATTCTTTATCTAGGACTAGTGTATTATCTAGCTCTAGGAAAGAGAGATCTAGGATATAGGAGAGGTTTACTATAGGTTTAGGGAAGAACCTTTATATAAGTATACTTACCTTATCCTTATAAGTAGTAGCTAGGTTAGGGTTATTATTAATTCTTTCTAGGTCTAGGAGTCTAGGGAGTTTAGGGAGGCCTAGCTTTAAAGCTAGGCCTATCTTTTTAGTCTTTAAACTCCTCTATCCTTTTCCTATATATTAGCTTTTATAGGGCTTCTCTTTATATATTTCTTTTCTCTTCCCTAACTATTTATTCCTAGTTATTATTTACCTTAAAGAAGGCTTACTAGTTTGCTTTAGTCTTTTAGTATCTTTATTATCTCTTAGCTTATCTAGCTTTAGTAACTACCTCTTTTATTCTCCTTAACTACTATACCTCTAGGCTAGGAGTCCTTAGCGCTTCTATAGGGCTACTAATTCTACTATTTACTATAGGTTTATAATAAGCTATATTATATATATATTAATTCCTTTCTTATCTTATAGGTCTAGTGTATTTTCCGCTTAGAGTTATACTATTACTTTTACCTTTACCTATAGTCTATTTATTAAGGTCTAGGTATATTTAAGGGTAGGTAAGGTACCTTCTTACTCCTTAGTAAAGATACTAATTAGCTATAGGATATAGTTAGAACCTATAAGGTTTTCTATACTATTATAGTAGACTTAGATATCTAGAGTTACTTATGCTAGATCTATAGTGCTATCTCTATCCTCTCTATATTATCTTATAGGTTTCCTTAGGGTATTACTAGACTAAGCCTTTACTAGCTTATAAGGTCTAGTAGTTCCTTTACTTCTCTAGTTATTCTATTTAGGCTATCCTAAAGAGAGTGTTTTTAGTTAAAGTCTCCTATAAAAATGCTTTAGCTATAGGGCTTTTCTATATTAATAGTGTAAATAGGTATATTCTAGTTATCTATATATCCTTCTAAGTAAAGGAGTAGATATTTATGCCTTTTATCTCTACTAGTAACTAGTTAAGTCCTTCCTAGGCTATTTATAACCCTATATTATACTTCTTATTTATATATACTATATTTAATCCTTTATAATATACTAGTTAGAATTAGGTAAGGCCTAGTGCTAAGGGCTATAGGTATCTTATATATTCTTACTCTTAAATTACTATTATATTTATATTAGTTTAGTACTAGAGCGCTATGTGTATTAAGCTATCCTTCTTATTTATATTCTAAAAAGGACTTATAATATTACTATATTAATTAGGAGGGTAATAGGTCTTTACTATCTTATACTAGTTCTATTCTAGCCTTATTCTAAGATATATACTATATAATACTCCTTACCCTAGGCTATTTAGTGCTTCTCTCTATATTTATAAGGCATTCCTTTTTTACTTATTATAATAATAGGTTTTATAGCTATACTAGTTCTCTTATAGGGTAGTATTAGGCTTTTATTTAGGAAGTTACTAGTAAATTATAATAGTTACTTTAGGTAGCTTACTTTTACTATATTTTACTTCTTTTTAAGATAGAATAGTCCCTTAACTACGCTAGGTATAAGCTAGAGTATAAGATATAGTTTTCCTTTAGTTATTTACTAATTATTAGGTATAATATTTCTTTTTCTTTATATTAGCTAGCTTTATACTTACTATACCTTAGAGCTATCTTATAAAACTTTATAATATAGCTAGTTTAGAAGTAATTATAGTATTATTAGGGTTATAAGGTCTTATTATATAGTTTAGTTTAGAATAGCTTTACTTTAAAGACTATTTTATCTTAGTATATCTTATTAGTATCTTTTACTTTTACTAGTCCTAGGATTAGGGTAATATACTATATATTTTTACTTAGGGGTATCTTATAATTACCTTAATTATATTTACCTTATTTACTTTTCTAATCTTAGCTACTAGGTTTTTAATAAATATATACTTTATTAGGAATCCCTTAATTATAATACTAAGTATATAGTAGTAAAGGGCTACTTTTAGTCTAAATACTTTAGTAATCTATTTTTAGTCTTCTCTATATTAGATAGTGTTTTCTTTAAAGGTAATAATTATATCTCTACTAGGAGTCTTCTAGTAGCTATAGCTATAGTTTAGCTAGTAGCCTTATTTACTACTATTATTATATCTTTAGTGCCTTAAGATTAAAGTATTTCCTAGATTATATTACCTTTAATAAGTACTTCTCTATATTATCTACCTAGGACCTATAAGGGAAGGGTTTTATTATTTAGCTTTCTTAATATTAGTCTAGCTATAATACTTACCTAGGTTAGTATATTAGTTTCTTTTACTTCTTCTTTAATAGCCTTCTTAAGGGTTACTTTAAGGGCTTTTTAGTAGTATAGATATTATTATTATTATTATTTATAGCTCTTATTTTAGCATAGGCATAGTTTACTACCTAGTAGGCTATAGCCTTTATAATACTCTAAACTTATAAGACTTTATTACTAGGGATAAGGCTAGTAATCTTATTATAGAATTTCATGTTATTTAAATACTTAAATTATATCTAATCTATTATTAGGTTATCCTTGCGTCTATAGGCATTAAATTACCCTATTCCTATATTTAGCTAGTAGTAGCTCTATGCTAGCCCCTTTCTCTAGCGTTAATTACTATTAGTATCTTACCCTTCTGCTTACCTCTAGCTCTATTATAATATAATATTATAGGAGGGTAAATAAAGGTAAGGAATTCAAATATTAATGTGGTTTGTATTTTAGAGGCGATTCCAGACTGTTACGTGATGGAATGAAATATGAAATGAGTGTGTAGGTTGTTAAGGTTGTTGTCTGATTCAACTAGCTAGAAGCTGAAACTATTGTCTAATATAGGGGTTCTAGGTCACGTGCTAGCCACGTTCTAGGTCATGTTATGGGTCATGCTCTAGATCGTGCCAATGTCAATTCTGACACGTAACACAGACCTTTAGATCGGTGCGGAAAAAGTATCAAAGGTTTATAAGTTATATATATATATATATTAATTACGCTAGCTAGCTCTATGTAGGGCTAGTACTAGTACTCCTGCTGCTTTATTAAAAGGAAAACCCTTAAATAGGAAGAAAAACCCTTATATCTATGTTTAAGCTAACGCTAACCTTACACTAGGCCTATGTTACGTTATATATAGCCTATTATAGGTATTTATTACTAGCTTACGCTAGCCTTATCCTAATAAGAAGAAAAGAAAAGAAGGAAAGAAGGAAAGTCCTAGGTTTTAAGCCTTACCTAGCTCTATCCTAGGTTTACTCTAGCATTACTCTAGGCCTCTTATACTATCTTATAGTATACTAGATTTAGTTTTATAATAGTAATTTACTTCTCTTTTACTTTTTAGCTAGCTCTTCTATAGCCTTACTTTTTAGCCTTCTCTAGCCTAGGTCTAGCTTATTAGTCTAAGGAAGTTAGAGCACCTAGTAATATTTATCTTCTATAGTAAGGGTATAGGTTTAGTTTAATTCCTAGCTATTTCTAGGCCTAGGTCTCTTAGGTATTATCTAACTAGATTTTTATCTTATATTCTTCTTTCTTTATTAATATCTATAATTTAGCCCCCTATATAAGTATAAGAAGGGTTTCTCCCCTAAAGAGGTCTTCCTTCTTTTCTCTTTTTTATTAAACTTCCTATAGGTTCTTTTCTTTCTTAGAGCTATTTAAGGTACCTCTAGGCTAGTATTAGCCTAAATGCTAATAATTACTATAGATTAGTTAAATTTTCTAATAAGATAGTACTAATAGCTATAAGTACTCCTATATCCTATGCTATTCTAGCTCTAATTTGCCTAGGAAACTCCTAAGAATAAGTGCTACCCTTAGAAGTTATTAACTAAGAAGTAACTTTAGTAAGCTATAGCTAAAGATCTTAAGGTATAATCCTTACTACCCTTATACTAAGTCTACTCTAAGTCTAATCTATAATAGTTAAGGGATCCCTATAGGATTTAATATATTTCCTATAAGTCTTAGTTTATTAACTATCCTAGGTATTAATACTATAATATTACTAGTAAGTTAGCTTTATTCTAGTTTAGGGGTAGGGCTAACTATTTTATATAGGGCTTACTACTAATACCTATTTTAATTATTAGGTTTAAAACTATAGTTACTTAAAGGTAAGTAGCTAGTGCCTCTCTCCTAGGCCTAGTCTAGCACTAACCTACTCCTAGCCTAATTTAACTAGGTAGCGGAATAAGCACTAGTGGTTAGTTAAGGTCTAGGCGGATATTATTACTAGGGGTAGTGTAAGTGCTTCTCTATTAGTCCTCTACTAGTTCTATTCTGGGTCTAACTGCTCTCTAGGTCCCGGATGATTATTAAGATCGTGTGAAGAAGCTCTGCGCTAGCAATTAGAGCAAGAAGAAGAGGAGCGCCTCTGCAGCTTATAAGTTATATAACTAATTAAAGAAAATGGCTAATTAAGAAAGTGTAATATTAATAATTCTTAGTTTAATTCTTATAATAATAATGACTTATAAAACCCCACTTTTATTTTTACCTAATACTACATTTGTAGTTTTGTAGTTAGTGTAGTAACTACACTAACTACACTATAAAATAATTTATAGTAACTAACTATAAACTACACTAACTACAAATTTTTATTTACTACACTATAAATACAAAATTTTCCTAAAAACTACACTAACTACACTACAAACAATACTCTGGCCTTAATAGATCTTCTTAAGGGTAGCTAGCATAATCTTAAGGCACTCTAGCTTACTTTTATTAGGGTTCTTAGTTATATTATTTAGCGTTATACTACTCTATTTATAGTAATAGAACTACTAATTACTTTCTATCTTGAAGTATTAATAGAAATAGCTAATTATCTCTTTATATAAGAGGTTTTAACTAAAGAGATAATTAAGGTAGTACTATTTAGTCTCTCTATTAAAGATAAAGATAATAATAGAAGAAGTTAATTCCTTAGAAGCCTAATAAGTCTATAACTAGAATTTAAGTCTTTTCCTTTAGCATACTTTTATAGCTATGCCCTTATTCCTAGAGGTCTAGATAATAGGAAAATAACTATAGTATTTGCAGAAATGTCTCTTCTTATAATACCTAACTTATCTATAGTTATAATTAATCACTAATTAGTATTAGATATACTAAGGTACTTACGCAGGTAAATAATTCCTTATAATTAAAGTTAATAATAATTAAGGAAAGAGAAGAGAGAGAGGGGAAGGAATCTAGCTAGCTAAAAAGTGAGTGAAATCTATAAGTAAGGCAAAGAGAGGGTAGCGAAAAGGGGTAGCTAATCACATAGCGTGCATCCCTCTAAGGGCCCTACTCGGCCCACAATTGGCGGGGTCTTTGGCCATGACTAATCCGATGATAATCCGAAGGAATTAACATAAGGGTTTTCCATTTTAACGAAGCAGCTAGAGTACTAGTGCTAGCCTTACATGGAGCTAGCTAGTGTAAATAATATATATTAATATTCCTAGCCTATATTTAGCTAACTAAAGCTAACGCTAGAAGAAAAACACGTCTATGCCTATAATTAATATATTAGGATATTCACACATAATTTAGCGAGTAATCTCCTTTACTATTAATTGCTAGTATTAGCTTTTAATTTTAACAAGTGTCTATAAGTATTTGAGGCTAAATTTTTCCTAGCTTTAAACTCTAAATTAGCTAGAGCCTAGAGGATCTATAACACACTTATAATTATATATATTAATAATAATATAGACTATATAGGCTTTATAGATTAAATCCTTATAAATTCTTACGCTAAAGGAGCAATTTGTCTTCTTTATTAACATATTATAGGTGCCTTTAGCCTGGTTATTACGCTTATAGCGGTGGCTCTTATATTATTATATTAAGAAGGAGGAGCTTTAGGGCACAGTGGTAAGGTGCGAGAAGATGGAAGAGATGGAGAGAGGAACAAACACGGTCACAGAGAAAGGGGAATCGCGTTAATTAGTCGTTTATTATTACACTAGCTAGGTGTTGCTAGTAATTCTTATGTTATGTGTGAATTTTAGATGCATTGGCCACTGCCGATGAAAAAAATTATAAAAATCATATTAAGAAGGATATAGGCTTGCTAGTTTAGTGGCTTCGCGTGTTACCATTAGGGGCAATTAAATAACCCTTATTAGCTTAAAGCTATTATAGAGCGTTAAAGGCCTTATTATATAAGATAAATTCGCGTTTATTAAGAGGCTAATCTATATGTTAGGAGGTCTTACAGAGGCAAGGGTCTGAGCACTAGTGCAATCAGGGTCAAAGTGATGATAATAATTGATGATAGTTCTAGCTAACGGGCTACGTGGCCGAAGGTGTTGAGGGCATCGTGGGTCACGTGGATTGACCCAGTTGCGCGATGCACCCAATCACAACGCAGCACTTGCGTTATGCTCCACTTTCCGTGCGCAGCTGGATTTGACTATTCCGACACTATAAGGAAGAATTTAATATAAGAGCGAGGCTTCTAGTAATAATATAGCTATTGTGGTAATAACGCGAAGATTGACGTAAAATTCGTTATAGTGGTGAGGTTTCACGCACAAGAGCATTGCACGCAGGCGTTGCAGGCTGCGGGCGTTGCAAACGTGGCCAAAATAGATATAAGAGGTACTTCCGCACGAAAAACGGGTGTGCGGGGACCCTTCCTGATTTGGCTAGCGCCAGTGCGAAATTTGAAAACTCCAAGTGCGATATTTTGTACGTGGCCATGGGGAAACACCTCTTGAGGCATTTACAGGCATAATTGATGCGTCAATGACCCCGGACGCAAATATGGCGTGGCGTGGCGTGGCTTGGCGCATTTCGGACATGTAGCCCGCATGTCCATTGCTAGTAGGGAGCAACAGCTCTGCAGTATGTACAAATCACTCTGATGGATCGTGGACCGACTGGCGAAGATTCGAGGACATGGACAAGGTTTACCGACATCTTCACTCTCGTACGGGGTTCTAAGCCTTGTCCATCTTCGTCCCGAGAACAGGGAGGGTCTGGCGGCATTTATTCGAGGCCAGTATTATGTCTCTACTCATGTCATACATGGACAATGCTCGGGTGGGCGGCACGCTCGAATTATCTCACCGGCGCAGCGCCCGTGGCCTCTTCCGAACTACATTTGTCGCGAATTAATGACGGAGATGGGTTTCCCGGATCGATGCATCAAAATTGAACAATGCCACTTTGGGACCGGCGAACCGCACTTGGTAGCAAAATACTACATTAGATGTCAACAGCTTCCAGCAGTGGCCACGGAGCTTTACTCCCTCAATCAGATGAGTTGCGCACATGCCTCAGTGGTTCCATTTATCCCGTAATTCCACGTACATATAGTCCGTACACTAACAAGGATCATCATGTGGAAGGAGCTTCGTGAGGCCGCTGGGGCTGAATGCGTTGCTCCCGCAAGCACCAGGTTAACGCTTTACCCTTGGGGCAAATGACATGGATTCGGCGCCGCCGCGGAGTCTGTATGTATGTGTACATACGTACGGAGTATCAAAGGTCAGTTGAATTGCATGAAACAGAGCAAGACTTGGAGAAAAAGATATCGGGAAAGAAAGTGCAAGGGTCCAAGCTTGTACGGAGTACTCCGTACATGCATACGTCGGAGCAGTATTAGGTTCAGCCTAATTCGTCTCAACGCTCCTCCGTTTCGAAGGCCTGTTACCTGCTCCACATTCCCGGAACTTCATCTCATCGTCGAGCTGTCAGGACCATGCTTTTGCATATTATTATGCCGCTTCTATGTACATGAGCTTTTTCCGTTGCTCGTATCAACTCGGAGAAGACATGACTGGGATTTACACGGTTTCAGACAAGTTTTGCCCTCTGCAGCTAGCTAGTCCAGCGTAAATCGCACGGGAAACCGCGGGAAACGGCAGCAAAGGTCCAAGCACCGACTCCCGAAAACCCAATAACTTGGGACATATAATAGTACTGAGTCTTCGCAAAGATGTTGCCAACCCAAGGTCCAAACAGTACCGCAAAGCGTGGTTGATTGTGAATAAAAAGCTGCGACCGGAACTCTACGGCTGAGGCAGGGCATTTGGTCTCGGATTCACATCAGTCTTGTGTGCACAGAGAGAGTTCTTTGGCAGCCAATCACAGATTCTGCGGCGTGCTTGAACACTTCGCTCGACATTTCGCTCGACATTTCGCTCGACATTTCACTCGACATTTCCCTCGACATTTCCCTCGACATTGCTCTCACCATGTTTTCCCTTGTATTGCTGCTCATACCTGCCTTGGCTGGTACCACGGTGTCGGCAAAGCCAACTAAAGCCACAATGGAGGATGATGCCTGTACATTTACAGACGCCGCGAGAGCGATGCAGGAAAAACGAGGTTGTTCAAGCATCACGCTCAGCAATGTCCATGTGCCAGCCGGGCAGACGCTCAATCTTGAGAAATTGAACGACAATACCCGTGTGAGTACGACTGGCGACAATGTGTGACAAATCCCCAAAGTTCTAACAAAGTTGCAAGGTTATCTTTTCTGGGAAAACGACTTTTGGGTATGCAGAATGGGCTGGTGCCCTGGTCTCCGTCTCCGGCAAGCACATCACCATCGAAGGTGCCCCGGACCACGTTATTGACTGCGAAGGCCAGCGTTGGTGGGACGGCCAGGGCACGAATGGCGGCAGGAAGAAGCCCAGATTCTTCGCGGTCAACAACCTCGTCGACTCAACCATCAATTCGCTCAATGTGCTGAACACGCCCGCACAAGCCTTCAGCATCAGCTCGGTGAAAAATCTGGGCATCTTCGACGTCAGCGTGGACGACTCTCTCGGCGATAGCCGTGGAGGGCATAACACGGATGCTTTCGACGTGGCGCTCTCCTCTGGCGTCTACATCTCGGGTGCTAGGGTCAAGAACCAAGATGACTGCCTGGCTATAAACTCTGGTAACAACATCACCTTTATCAACGGGCATTGTTCTGGCGGGCACGCCATATCCGTCGGATCGGTGGGTGGCCGACAGTCGAATGATGTCAGCAATGTGCGGATTGTGAACTGTACCGTCTCGAATTCCGAGAATGGGATACGAATCAAAGCCTTACAAGGGGGCCATGGTTCCATCGATGATGTTCAGTTCGAATCTATCACTCTGTCCAATATCGGCGTCCACGGGATTATCGTCCAGCAGGACTACAAGAACAGCGGGCCTACTGGCCACCCTACACCAGGCGTGCCCATCACCAATCTCACGGTAAAAAACGTCGTTGGGACCGTGAACCCGAGTGGCACCAACTATTATATTGCGTGTGCAGCCTGCTCGAAATGGGTTTGGAAGGGTAACAAGGTCACTGGTGGCTCCGTCACAAAGCCTCACCGCGGACTACCACCCAATGTGGCTAATGCCCTATTAGCGAAAAAGGAGCTTACTCGGCACTGAGAGAAGAAAAAGAGGGTGTCAACAAGAGCCATATCATGCATGTACATAGTGCTATCTGGTATGAGACGAGAGAGCTTCACCCTCCCTTGACTTCTTGACTCGGGGACAACCAACCTGACTTCATTTCAGCCAATACTCGGGGTCACTCCGCGCTTGTTGTCAGTGCCATTGTGCCGATTGAGTATGTATGTTATATGTATGTATGTATTCATAGCAATAATGAAATCGCGTCATGTGTCCGGTCTTGTCTGCGGTTCCCCGTGTCGCAGGGGTTTTCCTTGGGACACCCGGCCGGGGGCCCATCTCGAGCGACTAGTGAGTGATGTGAATGAAGCATTTTGCAATTAATGTGTTTGAAATGGGACCCAGTCATGTGGAGCCATGGAACTTGGAACCACGAAAGATTTCTCCGACTGGGGACGTGGAAACAGGAGCAAGGAGGGGAAGGAAGACTTGACTTGACTTGACTTGACTTGACGCGTCGGAACACGATTGTTTGCGGCAGGTTGTGGCAGTTTGTGGCAGGTGCGATGTTGTACTTATCTTTAATCTTTCCGCGGATCCCATGAGTCCATGACTCGACGACTTTGCTTCGCCCGCGGTCCCCAGAAAATCTCTGCACGCGCCCCAGAGATAACAACAGAGCAAGGACGGCATGTTGACTTTTATTAGGCTTTGGACCTATGTTTGCGCGCGAACCTGCGAACCTGCGAATCGGCCTTTTTCAAGTCGTGGTCGTCGCGGCATCCAATATCCAATCCATTCATTCATGCGCCCCCCCGTCTTTTCCCAGCATTTCCATTTCCAGCATTTCCATTTCCATTTGCATTTGAATTCCTGATTCCCGATATGGCTGCACCCCTGCCGCTCAGCCTGACAAGGGCCAACCATCGCAGAGTTATGTTGCCGAAGACGACACTGTTCGCGAAACGAGCGACGAGGATCTGGCCCAAGACCGACTCAAGAAGATCGCTGCCGCTGGAAACGCCCATTTTCACCGACTGGGATGGAAGCGACTGGCCATCGTGACGATTGTCGAGGCCGTGGCACTGGGCGCCCTCAGCCTGCCTTCCGCCTATCACACCTTGGGCATGTTCCCGGGCGTCTTGCTGACCATTGCCTTGGGACTGGTTTCGATATTCACGAGCTACATCGTCGGTCAGGTGAAGCTCAAGTTCCCAGAGACGGCCAACTATGCCGATGCTGGCCGGCTGCTGCTCGGCAGGTTTGGATACGAGCTCTTCGGTCTGGCCTTGGTGCTTGAGCTTGTCATGGTGGTGGGTTCGCACGCCCTGACGGGCAGCATCGCTCTCAGCACCCTCGACAACGGCCGTGTCTGCTCTATTGTCTTCTCTGCCGTGTCTGCCATTGTCCTCCTCATTCTGGCCATCCCCGTCCTTCGCCGAGGTGGCCATTCTTGGTTATGTCGACTTTGGTTCGATTGTGGCCGCCGTCGGCATCACCATGATTGCAACTGGAATCCAGGCCTCCGACAGTTCCATGGGGCTCGGCGGCGTGGACTGGTCAGCCTGGCCTCGAGAAGATGTCACCTTCTCCAAAGCGTTCGTTGCTGTGAGCAATATCATCTTTGCCTTTAGCTTTGCCATCGGTCAGTTCTCCTTCATGGACGAAATGCACTCACCCAACGATTACATGAAGTCCATGTGGGCTTCTGGTTTCACCCAAATCATTATTTACACTCTGACGGGCGCCTTGTGCTACGCCTTTGTCGGCTCATCTGTCCAATCCCCAGCCCTTTTATCTGCGGGCCCAACCATCTCCAAGGTCGCATTTGGCGTCGCCCTCCCCGTCATCTTCATCTCGGGCTCCATCAACTCCACTGTTGCGCTCCGTTATCTACATGGTCGAATGTTCAAAAACTCGGTGTTGCGCTACATCAAGACACCCAAGGGCTGGGCCACTTGGATCGGCTTGGTGACGGCCTTTACGATTGTGGCATGGGTCATCGCAGAAGCCATTCCCATCTTCTCAGATCTGCTGTCCCTTGCGTCGGCGCTCTTCGTGTCAGGATTTTCCTTTTGGATCCCAGCCATCATGTGGTTCAAGTTGTTGTGTAGAGGCAGTTGGTACTCCAAGGAGAACCTGGCCATCAGCGTCGGAAGCATCGTCGCCTTCATCATTGGGGCTGTGACTCTCGTTGCCGGAACCTATGCTACTATCGTCGATATTGTGAGTCTTCCACCCCCAACGCAAATGATCTCCCCCCACCCTCTTCTCATTTTTTTTTTGGTGCTCCCAACGGCCGACTAATGTCATCCGCCAGATCAGGGAAACAAGTGACGGCAGTGCACACAGCCCTTTGCTTGCAGGTCGACTTGATGGGCTGTGTTGAGTTAGAAGCTTTCCTCCATGAATAGAGTTGTACATTGTATTATCTTGGCACTGACTGGTAAAGCGAAATAGAAATTCATCCTTTGCTCGGCTGTCTTGAGTGAGTCAGTTTTTGTGGTCAATGGCCACTGTCTGAACCTTGGTGCGCGTGCCTCGATTTCTCGTATTTGCAAACAAATAATTTTCAATGTGTTTACAAACCGGAATCGATGGACCGGTCCATAGTGCAGGCCACGCGAAGATGAAGTTGACCAAGCCTATATCCCTAAAAAGCCAGCCGCATGCTGTGAATAGTGACGGAATGACGGAATGACAATTGCACACCTATTCCCCAACCCTACCCGGGGACACCTCAGGTGACCTCACCCCTTTCGACGAGCTGCGTCATGACTTATGGAAGCAACGACAAGGCAACACCACGCTGAGTGCCGTGCTCCGTGGCACACCGAGGGGAGCAGTGAGCACTTTGGGGACCGATGAGAGTGGGCTAACGGGCGGCGGCATGCCATGTGTATCGGAGTATTGACTTTGTTCCCGTATCTGCACATGATGATGGGCGCAGTGCAACAAACATGCTCGGCCGTCCCGTGTTTCTCTCGAACGAGCCACTTGTCGTCGCATCGGCTGTCCCTGTGTGGGAAAACGAGCCCCTCGGTCAACTACATAGGACAATGGCGCGATATTCCGATTGGCCCGACCAGGAACCACGACTCACCGACACGGAGCCCGGTCAGACGGGTAGACGCCCGCACCCGAGGCATTGGCTTTCTTCACGAAGCTCATGGATATTCGACTGTCCCGGTCATCTCAAAGATCTGTAACTCGGAGGTCACCACGTTTTCTGCTTATAACATGCCCCTCGGCGCATTCCATTCTCGGCATCAACGTCAACGCACAAGTTCAAACTATCCGACGACCGGCCTACGACCGACCTACGACCGACCAGGTTCCCGCCTCAAGATGCAGACTAGAGCGACGGAAAAGCTGTCCATATGGGGCACGCTGGACATAGTGCCCGCCTTGGTGTCCATCATCGCCGTGGCCATATTCTCAGCACTGACGGGCTTTTCCCGGAGCCAGCATAATGACGCCCCCAGCCTTCACCTCCACGTCGCATATGCCATTCTACGAAGAGCCACGGACCGCCTCTCTCCCGTTCAGCTACAGTAGGTTCAACTTTCAACTTTCAATTGTAGATTTCGATTTCAATTTCAACCTCACCGAGACGCAGCAGATGACGAGCCGTGCGTGTGCCAGCTAACTCTGCCGTCAAAAGACTCATCTCGCCTCTGACCAACGTCGTGTACAAGCGGTATGCTCGGTCCGCAAAGATGCCCGCCGAGACGGTGGACCTCGGCGACGGCGCCCAAGGTCACTGGCTGGGAAGCAAAGACGCCAAAAACGTCCTCATCTGGTATCACGGCGGTGGCTTCTGCCTGCCCGCCAACCCGGGTTACTTCAAGTTCCTCGACGGCCTGGTCGCTTCCTCGCGCGCGTCGGGCAAGGACCTCGCCGTCTTCGTCCTGACCTACGCCCTCGCCCCGGTGGCGGTGTACCCTACCCAGCTCACCCAGGCTGTTCGGGCCCTGCGCTACATCCTGGAGCAGACGGGCCGGGCGCCGTCCCAGGTCCTGCTGGGCGGCGACTCGGCCGGCGGCAATCTGGTCATGGGCGTCCTCTCCCACCTGGCGCACACGCACCCGTCCATTCCGGCGCTGAGCTTGGCCAAACCACTCGCCGGGGCCGTCGGGATCGCCCCTGGACGCTCATCGGGGAAGACCACGGCAACCGTGAAATCTATGACGGTGGCGACCTCATCACCTCGCGCATCGACAAGCCCTGGTCCAGCGCATTCCTCGGAGGAGCCGACAGGGACTTCTTCAACAGCGCTTCCCTCGCACCGCAGAGCTGGTTCGAGACTTTCCCCGTCAAGCGCGTCTTGATCTGCGCAGGCGGCAGTGAGATCATGCTGCCGGCCATTGAAGATCTGGCCCAGAAGCTTCAGGTAAGGAACCACCAACACGCCTTCGGGTTATGCCATGCATGTTTCGCACGCTAACATGTCAATCAACCATTCAACCCACCAACCAACCAACCAGGCTGCACTCCCAAACGTCGTCGAGCTCTTTGTGGGACCTCAGGAAGGCCATGTTGCTCCAGTGTACAACTTGTACGTCGGAGACAAAACAGAGACGCAACAAGGTATAAAGGTGAAGGCGTGGTTGGAGGGAATTCTATAGATGGCTTAGCTCGTTTCGTTATTAGGCCTTTTCTATTCTCCACTGCTATGCGCATCTATTCCATCTAAGAATTATGCACACTACCCAAGTTTTGTCATTTTATTCCTGTGAGATGAGTGTTACCACAACTGTTTTCAACAAGGCGGCAATTTATCGCGCCCTTGTCAACTACAATTCTCTGCGGTTTGAGACGATTCGCCTTGGCATGGTGGGATGGATACTGGATACTTGCCAGTGTAGAGTGGCTTCGTCTAACGGGGTTCGAGCAGAGCATTCTCGCCGCGAGAGTGCCGGACAGTCCATACTGAGACTTGCCACCGTTGGTACGATGGACTTTTGTCTGCGAAGAATGTAAAGATTGACGTACCTGAAAAGGAGCCACGTGAAGCTGAACTTGGCCCAGTCACGGCGATACTCCAGTCAGCCTTGCCATCCATGTACGGCTCGGAAAACGTCTGGATTGGGGGCTTGCTTGTTCCGTTCCACCTGGCTTGTTTGGTCGCCGGCATGCTTAGAGGTCGCACAAGACTCCATCGGACGGACGGGCAGCTTGACATGCTCGTTGATGCGTGGGCCAAAGGTGGAGGGAGTTATGTATACGTCCAGAAGGCAATGAGGAGCGGGAGGAAAAGAATGGCGGTGAGTGAAAGCCGGAGCCGCGAGAAGCGAGTGGGCGAAAAGGGCACGCCGAGCAACACAATACGTAGAGGAACGGAAGAATGTTGGAGAAGCTCTCGCTGCACCATGGGCTGGCGGAGGAGGGTTTCCATCACTCTCCAAAACTGGCTTGCTGGCTTGCTGGCTTGCTGGCCATTGAGACAGGACAGGAGTCTTCTTATGGCACCACCAATGCGCGCTACTCTGGCCCGGAGGACTCGAGATGGAAATGAAAATGGAAATGGAAATGCCTGGGCGGCGGTGGTCAGTGACGAAGCTTGGTGAGGCAATGTTGAGATGTCAAGCGCACAGGAAGCAGCGCCCGCCCCACTTGCCATTGGTTTTGTTGAATCAATCCAACAAAGCCTTTTTGTGGTCAATCTCAAGGGTAGGTTAAAAGTCAAGTTATCCCACCCATGGCGAGATCATGACGCTGCGCACGTGACATGAACAAAAAAACCTGTCTTCTTTCTCTTTTTTTTAGGTCTTTGCATCGTCATCCACTTGATCGGGGTCACAGATCGGAGATACATGCATTACGATTCTCACGTTTGCATTTTACACTTGTTATGATCGCACACGCAAAGAACAATGACTTCAGAGAGACCGCAGCAAGTAATCGGCAACAACGAGCTTCGATCCATCGGCGCAACTGCTCGAGCCTCGGGCCTAGAGCCTTATAGCTAGGGCAGCGCCGCCGCGCTACCTGAAATGGGTCTGTATCAGGTTTGCGGGTTCAGGCGGACCAGTTGGAAGCCAAAGGTTGAAGATTTGAAGATTTCTTGAATAGGAAAATGGTGCTTGGGCTAGCCGGCTCTCGTTTAATCCACGTTGCTTGGACGTCTGAGCGGCGGTCCATCGGCCGCCTGTTCTCAAGTTCTTCACAAGTTAGTAACCCATCCACACAATTGCGCTAGGATCCAAGCCCTTCGCTCATCTGTGCCCAGAACCAAGTTCGTTCCGGTGAGCCGGCACGTTGGTCCCCATGCTATTGTCGCGAAGATAGGTGGCAGTGGCCGCTGCACGGACTGGCCTGATGTTGCTTTGTTCTTTTCCGCTTTGCTTCGCCATTCCAAGACTTTAGAGTTTTCGCCGGCCAACTGGCCCAGGCCTTTGGACAACATTGACATGTTACCATGAGCGCTTTCGTGACGTGGACCGAGAGTGGCAGGCCATCGCAAGACCCTCATCACGGTCTTGAGCTGAAAGGACATTCGCTTGCTAGTCTGTGCGGAGGAGGCTTTGATGATGGTTTCCAGCTTCGGTGGTGCTTTACCAGAGTAACCAGAGCGAATCTGGGAATCGGCAGCTACCACTCGGCATAGCAATATAAATCAAGGTTTGCTGTCCTCTGCATTCTTCACAATCCTCTTGGACAACCCAGGAAGCTCCAGCACAGCTCTTCGTTCTCCAACATTCGTTTATATCACGTCGTCCAACAAAACGTTTTCGCCATGGCCCGATCTCTACTTGTCGCCGCACTAGCGACTGGTTTGAGCCAAGTCGTTCTTGCGACGAACGTCGAGCACCCGCCTTGCGTGGACCAATTCAAACCCTTTGAATCCGTTGGATGTTTCAGCGATGCCAACCCTCCTGCTCTGGTCATGCGCTCCAAAGTTGGCCAAGGCGATATGACTGTTGGGAAATGCGCCACCATCTGCAAAGGTAAGTTGTGTGTTGCGGCCCAATGCAGGCAGCCCGGTATAATAGAACTATGACTAATACCGCACCGGCAGGAAATGGTTTTCGCTATGCTGGACTGAAGTATTACGGCGTTTGCTTCTGCGGCGCTGTCATCAATGGCACCCCTGCAGACGAAGGCCAATGCAACCTTCCATGCAACGGAAACAAACAGGAAACCTGTGGGGGAACAAAGCCCTGTCAATCTGGGAAGACAGCACATTTCCCAAGAAGCCCGACGAGGTCGCTGTAGAAGATTACAAACCAATCGGATGTTACACCGACAACTCGTCCAGTGGGAGAGCGCTGTCTTACCCTGTCAAGGTCGATGGCTCTTCCTTGACGCCACAGAAGTGCATCGCGGCCTGTAAATCACAGGGTTTTGCCTATGCCGGCACCGAGTTCGGAGGTAAGATTGATAAGCAGACAACGCCCCCTCTCCTCCTAAAAACCAAACAAACGAGCGAATACTAATCCTTTCTCAGGAGAGTGCTGGTGTGCTCCCGCCCCGTCTGCAGACACCAAGAAGGTATCTGACTCCGAGTGCAATATCCCTTGCAACGGAGAAAAGACTTCTACCTGCGGTGGCCGAAGTCGTTTGACTGTTTACAAGGCCAAAGACCTCGAGTCGACCGAACCGTGCAAAGGAAACCCTCCTGTCTCGTCGGCCTCGACCATCCCACCTTCTTCCGTGCCAGGTAGCCCGTCTGCTCCTACATCGACTGGCCCCGCCTGCGGCATCCCACCTGCTTCGTCCGGCCCTGCTTCTAGCACTGGCACTGCTCCTACTGAGTCCGCTCCCACCGGCCCTGCTCCCACCGGCCCTGCACCATCCGGCCCTTCCAGCACCGGCACTGCTCCTACTGAGTCCGCTCCCACCGGCCCTGCTCCGTCCGGCCCATCCAGCACTGGATCTGTTCCTTCAGAGCCCGTTTCCACCGGCCCCTCTAACACTGGACCTGTTCCTTCAGAGCCCGTTTCCACTGGCCCTACTCCTCCTGCTTTGAGCACTGGACCTGTTCCTTCAGAGCCCGTTTCCACTGGCCCTCCTGCTTTAAGCACTGGACCTACTCCTTCTGAACCCGTTTCCACAGGCCCTACTCCTCCTGCTTCGAGCACTGGACCTGTTCCTTCAGAACCCGTTTCCACAGGCCCTACTCCTCCCGTTTCTACCGGCCCTTCTAGCACTGGACCTACTCCTCCCGTTTCTACCGGCCCTTCTAGCACTGGACCTACTCCTTCTGAGCCCGTTTCCACAGGCCCTACTCCTCCTGCTTCGAGCACTGGACCTGTTCCTTCAGAACCCGTTTCCACAGGCCCTACTCCTCCCGTTTCTACCGGCCCTTCTAGCACTGGACCTACTCCTTCTGAGCCCGTTTCCACAGGCCCTACTCCTCCTGCTTCGAGCACTGGACCTGTTCCTTCAGAGCCCGTTTCCACTGGCCCTCCTGCTTTAAGCACTAGACCTACTCCTTCTGAACCCGTTTCCACAGGCCCTACTCCTCCTGCTTCGAGCACTAGACCTGTTCCTTCAGAGCCCGTTTCCACCGGCCCTCCTGCTTTGAGCACTGGACCTACTCCTCCTGCTTCGAGCACTGGTCCTATTCCTCCTGTTTCTACCGGCCCTACTCCTTCTGAGCCCGTTTCCACTGGCCCTACTCCTCCCGTCTCTACCGGCCCTTCTAGCACTGGACCTAGTCCTTCTGAGCCCGTTTCTACCGGCCCTACTCCTTCTGAGCCCGTTTCCACTGGCCCTACTCCTCCTGCTTCGAGCACTGGCCCTACTCCTCCCGTTTCTACCGGCCCTTCTAGCACTGGGCCTACTCCTTCTGAGCCCGTTTCTACTGGCCCTACTCCTTCTGAGCCCGTTTCCACTGGCCCTACTCCTCCTGCTTCGAGCACTGGCCCTACTCCTCCCGTTTCTACCGGCCCTTCTAGCACTGGGCCTACTCCTTCTGAGCCCGTTTCTACTGGCCCTACTCCTTCTGAGCCCGTTTCCACTGGCCCTGCCTCCAGTACTGGGCCAAGTCCTCCCGTCACTACCAACCCAACGTCTACTCGAACTTGGACGACCACTACTCTTTGCGCCAGTGTGGTTACCACGACTCCAAAATGCGAGAAACAGATCGGTGACTGGTGTGCTCCTCCGATCCCAGACTGGTCAGACAAGATTGGCTGCCTGCACTCGGCAGTGGCCTGTAAAATTCAGCTTGGAGTTTGCTTCAAGAAGGCCGGGGTCCAGAATGCCATCAAGTGCTTCGAGTACGGCAAGTTCTGCGAGGAGGTCAAGTCGTGCTGTCTCGGATGTAAACTCGGATCCTGCAGCAAGCGCGATTGCAAGCCCAGCGCTGTAACCGTAACAACCATCACCAAGCCGTGTGCCGCCGCAACAACGACGCAAGCACCCCCGACCAACACACCAGTCTGCCCCCAAGCCGGAAAACGTCTGCGTGGACATTGGCAAGGCGGTTTGTGGTGTTCCGCTGCCAGCTGTTTCTTGCAACGACGTCAAGGTCGACTTTGGCAGCAACCCTTTCAAGCTGTACACCGACGAGGTCAGCAGCAAATGCTGGTCGTTCCCCTGCCCAAGGTCCCGGAGGCATGTGCCCAAGCCTGCAAGGAACAATACGACGAGTGTCAGAAGTATGACTTTTGGAACTGCGCCTCGGGCAAACGCTCCGAATCCGGGGCGGTTCCTCGCGTGGTGGCAAAGCCTGGCGACGTCAATCGCCGCACGCTCAACTTCGACCACCTCACCAAGTGCAAGGTTCAGTATGATGCTTGTCTCGTCGCAAACAAGAAGGTCAACCCAGCCGACAAGTGCAAGACCTACGGCTGCTAGAAAAACGGGTGGCATCCATGACAACCTGAAGAAATTTTTATCCCATGTACCAATAGATCTTAAGCTCATGTATATTCTCTTCTGGACTATAAATTTTTCCCTCTTATTTAATACAAAATCTACTTCTTCTTCATCTAAAGTTGACCGACCCAAGTTTGACAGTTGGCGAAACAAAAACAGGTCGTTGGTGGCCGGGTCGTTGGTGGCCGTCATCCCAACGCGACGGCAACACAGTTCCAGTCCGGTCCGATCCGATGCCTGACCAGTCGCAGCCATTCTCGTAACGTGGACGCTCGGCGCCAAGATGAACCTTGCGCCAAGCCCGTTGAATCCGCTGCGTCCACGGACGACAACGCGACGTCGTGATGAAAATGAGCAGGTCCCTTTCGTTTTTTTTTCTCTTCACTCCATCCGCACAAAGCAGTACATGAAAATCAGTTTTCTTTTCCCCTTGCTCCCCGCCGTGAAAACAAGACCCCACTCCGCTCTAATAAAGGTCGTGTTCAGGCCCAACACAGACCAAACAAGATGGAAAATAAACGATGCGACATCCCCGGCCCAACATCGGCGCTCCTACTTCCTTCCGAATTAGGGGCCGTTTCTAGCAGGCACTACCGTGCAAATTGCAGAACTGGCCTTCCCGGCCCGGAATCGAGTCTACGTCCCGGCACTTGTGCCGTGAGTGCCCACAAATGATCCACGATGAATTCTCCGGCGGATCTCATTCTCTGCACGACCGACGAGGTCCACCGGTTGGATTCGTCGACGGCGCAGGCCAGACCAGGCCACGCTACGCCAACGTCTCGTTGCTCGACGCCCATCGACGACAAAGCGCATGCCGTCTTTGGATGCCCCGTCTTCAAACTACAATCCGGGGACGGCGCGGCGGACCCAATGGAAACCATCGCGAGGGGCGGTTCCTTTTTTTCTCTCCCCGTTTGGAGTTGTCGAAGCAGGGCTGAAGCCGAGGGAAGAAGGCTGGCCAGATTCATGGGCATTATATATTATTGTGAAGGTAGGGGTCGGTGTAGCTAATAGAAAAGGTTCGATTCTGATCAATTAGAGGTGCAGACGGCACCTGACTTTTGTACCTGAAAGGTACACAGTGCGCTATGGTAATAACTAGTCTACGGAGGTACTTCTAATACATTATCTCCACTGTTATCTTATTAAGGGTTTTATCCTAGTTAATACGCAGGCCGCATCCACACATCCAATGCTCTAGGGAGCTCTCCTAACACACCCCCTAGCTAAGATATCTATTAAAGCTAGAATCTATTAGTGTAGGAAGTAATTATAATAAATTTCTAGTGTTATTACAAGGGAATCTCGCATAATCCTATCTGGTAATAGAAATCCCTGTGCATCTAACCTAATAAAGGCTTTGTAAAGCTATCCGTAGGTATCTTAGAGGTCTTTAACTAATTAACCTTAATATTACCCTTTGCATATTGCTCTTAAATTCATATTTAATTTATATTAAGATGCTTAAGGCTAGTCTAAAGCCTTCCTTCTATATACTCTATAATATAGATTATCTACTTATTATTATACTAGATAATAAAAAGTAGTAGCATATAGACCTTAATATTATAAAGTAGCCTCCCTAGAGATATACGCTCTTTTACACTGTAATTTAGGGCAAAGAGCTCTGCTTCTATGCTTAAAGTTATTATATAATATTACCTACCTAACTTCTAATTAATCACAGCGCTATGTATAATAAAAACATAGCCTTGCGTTAATCTATAAGTATTAGGGTTATTGCTAAGGGAAGCATTAGTACTAGAAAATAAGGTATTAAAGCTATCCGCACCTAAGTAGTAAATATAAAGCTTCTTTATATTCTAAGCGTATAAAATAGCTCCTTTAGCAAGCTTAATATACTTTGCTAATAGATTTATTATAAAAGAGGCTAGCTTTAATGCTATAAATGCTACATTAGGTCTTCCTATAATGTAAAGATACACTAAGGAGCTAATAACTACTCTATAATAATTAATCTCTTTATTAGAAGCTTCGCTAGTATTAGCAAGAATTATAGCTATAGGAAGAGGAGCAAAGGTTAAGCTTTTAGATTGTTATTAATAACGTTAGGAATGAATTTCTAAGCAATCTTTTAAATGTATAATTCCTGTAATAACTATATCTCTTTAGTATTATAGTTTCTTATGATTTTAATGCCTAGGAATTACTTTAATTTGCCTTAGTCCTTAACATCTAGGCTATTTATTAATTGCTTATGTAATTCTTTAAATTCTGCTTTAGATCCATTAGGGTAAAGCACTATAATATTATCTACATAGAAAAACAGGATAAAATTGTCCTTTATAAAGATATATAGATCTTCTTTCCCTTATATAAAGCCTAGATTTAAGAGAAATCTTATTAAATAAAGGAACCATTATTAAGGAGCTTCTTATAGCCTATATAACACTCTTATTATCTTCTAGAGATAACCTTTTGCGTTTATACCCTCTAGAGGCTTATAAAAGATAGGTTCTTTAAGTTTTATATAAGGAAAGGCATTTTAAATATTATATTATTAGGTATTAAGATTATTAGCATAGCAGACTATAAGTAGTATGTATAGAGATTATAAAGTAAGCGTAGTAGTGTAGTTATTAAGGTTATCCTTTAGTTATTAGTTACCTTAAATAACTATTCTAGCTTTAAACTCTATAACTACTCCTTTCTTATTAGTCTTATATTTAAAGACCTAGCTAAGGTCTATAATTTCCCTATAAAGTTCTAGATTAAGGGATTTATCTAGTATATCTTCCTAGTAATTTAGGGATAGGAGCTTTAAAAGCTCTTTTATAATCGCTTCCTTCTAGTGGTTATAATAGGGTAAAGCTATAGCTTATTAGTAATATATAGGTTCTAAAGGCATATCTTTAATCCATAAGCTTGTGGATATGCAATTAAGGGCTTCTAGACCTCTACTATCTATGAATAGGCTAGAACTATTTTCCTAGCCTAATTCTACTATAGCTTGTAAGGTGTAATCTAGGTTCTGTAATGCTTAAAAGGCGTTTAATTTAATAGATAAACCGCGGTATTAAAGACCTTATTATTAAGATCTATTAGAAGCTAAGCCTCTAGACTTAATATATAAGCTTTTTACTTAACCACCCCCTAGATCTCTCTGCCTTTCTATTCTAGCTAGGCATTAAGGGAGCTAAATTATAGACTATAATACCTATAAGGGTGTTAAGGCTTTTGGCTTGGGAGTGAATAACAGAGTGATGGTTAGATTGAAGTGTCGTAGCTATTGAACTGCTAGCTAGGGGTAGGTGCTTAAAGGTTTAATCTCTAGCCCTTTTCCTTTATTTATAGGAAAACCCCTTTAAATAGCCTATAGCTCTTACGTAACTAGCCTATAGCTAGCCCTTAGCTCTATGCCCCGCTAGGTTCTACCCTTATTAATACTATTACTACCCTTATAGATGCTATTGCTATTCTACTCCTAATATAATACCCCTCTCACTGCGATTATCCTTAATTATATTAAGGTGCTATCTTAGGGTTAGCTTATAGCGTAAGAGTTCCTTTATTACTACTTACCATAATAATTTTTATAAAGCAACGTAGTAATATTAATAATATTAGGCTATATTAGCCTTTTTATAGTAACCGCTTACTAATAGAAGCTAGGTTATAGTTACTTCTTAACTTCCTATCTATAGGTTATTCTTTCTAAGAGATTCTTCCTAGCTAGACTAGTTAGCGTGATTTTTAATTAGCTTAACTCTATAGGGTATAGATTACCCTGCTTTTTCTATTTTTCTTTAAGCTTATAGTAGCGGCCTAATAAATTTATAGTAAGCTTATAGTAATAATTTATAAATTATAGTAATCTCTTATAAGCACACTAGTTATAATATATAGAAGATTCTAGTTAGAGTAGCTTAGATTAATCTAAGGCACTTAAATTCCTATAAGAAAGGGTAATTTCCTTCCTTCTTTTCTCTCTTTTCTTTCTTTTCTTTAAGCCTCTTATTAACTTATAAGTCCCTTACTAATATAATAGCTACTATAACGCTACTATTATATAATATTAATTACTAACTATTATAGCTTAAGCTATTATATCCTATGCTACTACTATTAAAGATCTTATTATTAAGCTATCCTATAAGGAAAAACCTTATAATTATTAAAGACTATATAAGTTTACTACTTTTTTATTACTTTTTATTACCTTTTATTACTAACTTAGAGCTAGTTTAATAAAATTCTATATATATATTATACCTAGTGATTAGCTATTTAGAATATAGCTCTAAGGGATAATAATAAAGATAAATAGCCTTAGTATATTACTAAGGAAAGCTTACTCTAACTAAATATAGTTACTCCTTTAGTATAAACTTATTACTAGCTTACTACTATTATTACTAATATTTAGCTTTTTATAGGTAATTCTCTAAAATACTATTATTATACTTAAAATAATAAGACTTATATTAGGGTAAGTTAAGCCTTAAGGGATTACCTCTTAATTACTACTAACTCCTTACTAATATCCTATTTAAATTATAAAGCTATATAAATAGCTTTAGAATATACTTTATAATCTTCTAAAACTATACTATATTAATAAAGTAAGTTTCCCTTATTTTACTACTTTAATACTACTAATATACTACTAGGAGTTTATATAAGCTAAGAAGAAACTTTATAATACTCTTTTAGCCTTAAAAATACTAATAAATATAGGTAAGCTTATTATATATATCTTATAGCTAAGGCTTCTTAAGAAGTAAAGTATAATAAATATATTACTTTCTTATAGCTAATTAATATTATTAATCTAAAAACCTAGATTAAGATTACTAATTATCTTTAGTTTATAGCTACTTATAGCCCTATAGTTAGTACTATTAACTTTACTACTTATTCTTTACTAACTTACTACTAGTTTACTATTACTTAAGCTACTTTTCCTATATATATTAAACCTTTAGAACTCCCTAAGGAATTATAAGTTTAAGCCTTTAGTAATAATAAGTCTAAGGCTAATAAAGTTAGAAATATTACTAAAAATACATTTAAATATATCTCTAAAGTCTAGCTATTAGATAGCTATAAGTTTATGCTAAGTTTTTGCTTTAAATATAAGATTTATTTAGTAGTCTAAATTGTTATTAAGTGAATTATTTCCTAATTAAATCGCTGTAATCTAATGATTATTTTTACCCCGTGGCGTGGTGGTTACACGCTGTGGAGACCTGTTCGGGTCGCAGGTTGTGGGTTCGAATCCCACACGGGGCACAGTTTTTAGAGGTCTTGGTCACACCTCTAAAAATTGAACCAATCGTAGTACAAGGAAAAGTGGGTCCGCGGCCCCACTTTTCCTTGTATTGCAAGTGAATTAAAACAAGCTACTTCGCTATATAAATTAGCTAGGATACCCAGAGCTCTAGGGTCTAATTTTGAGCTAGGGTTTGCAACTATATTGCATAACTAAGGGATTTGGGAATCAGATTAAAGAAGACGGGGATAGTTAGAGGGGAAATATCGTTATAAAGGATATTTTAGGAATCAAACACCTACGAGTTGGAACCATGTAAGTAGCGTAACAAATCGTTATAGGTTTTTCACCTAACTAGGCAACTAACTAGTTATCTAGATAACTAGTAACCTGGTACAGTTTTCCTATAACAAAGCGTTTATCACCGCAGAGGTACTAGTAAAGGCATAAAATTGCCATCTAGCGTAAATAATATATATATAATGATTATTTTTAAGTTATAATTAAGAATTAATTAAGTAGCTAGAAAGTTAAGATTTAGCTGCTTAGTTACCGATTATAATCTTTAATAACCTCTTTTATTATAAAGTCTCTTTATAGCACCTATGAATTCTTAGAATTATTATAATTCTTCTATTTTACTTTACGCTGTTTACTATTATATTTATAAGCAATAATTTATTTAACTTTAAATTCCTCTTAATCCTCTTTAATATTATCTTATAGCAAGGTTATTTTAACCGCGTTACTTAGATTTCCTCTAAAGGTTCTAAGCTTATAATATTAAAAACATTATATAAGCATATTCCTTTAGGTAACTTTAATTAATAAGCTAAACTATAATAGCTAACTTCTTTTTAATCTTATATAGTCCTAAGTACTTTATAGCTAGCTTTTAGCTAGGGTATTATAGATTAATATTCTTAGTTAAGAGTAAGATATAGTTACTTATATTAAACTTTATTAGCACTCTCTTTTAATTATAATACTTTTCTATAAGGCCTATAAGTAGCTTAATAGCTACTTAATCTCTATATACTTATGCTTTAATTCTAAAACTCTATTCTTAGCTTAATTATTAACTATTAGAATTAGTATAACTACTTAATCTAGTTCCCTTAGGTTATACCCTTATAGCGCTTCCGTAGGTATATAACTATAACTTATATACGCGCTTATATTATAAGTAAACTATGCTATTAGGAGATAGTTAACCTAATTAGTCTATTTTATATATATAAATACTCTTAAATAGTGCTCTAAAACTTAATTTAAGTGTTTTATCTAACTATCTATTTATAAATAAAATATAGTGCTTAATTACTACTTTATTACTAAGAGATAGCAAAATATTCTCTAAAATCCACTAGTAAATATTAAACCTTAGTTTATAATAATACCTTCTAGGGCTTTATAATCTTTAAAAATATATTCTAGGAAAATAGTTACTAGTCTATTACTAGTTAACCACGTAAATATAGGGATATAAATACTATATTTTATAAATCTATTAACCACTACTAAGATTATATTATATATTTTACCTTACTAATCCTTAATTAGTAGGAGTCTAGTAATAAAATCTATTAATAATTCTTAAAAGAGTAATCTAGCACTAGTAGTATAGCTAGCTTACTATAAGGTTTATATATTTATGGTTTTAAAACTTAATAGCTAATATAAGTATATATATATACCTTAATATCTCTTTTTATTCTAGGCTAAAATATTAGTTAGTAACTTATTAAAGAGTTTTAGTAACTCCTTAATACCTAGTAATAAGGTTATTATAAATTAGTAATAGGATTTCTTTTCTTATTCCCTATAGGATAAAAACTTAATTTTTAAATATTAATAGCTTAAAGGGTCTAATAGACTATATCTATAATATATCTAGGTTATTACTTAATAGTAGCGCCCTTTTCTTTATAATAAAGGTATTCCTTTATTATATATCTAAAAGTAAGACTTAGATTAGGGGTTCTAATTCTATGTCTTCTATAAATATAGTGGAGTTTAACTTAGTAAAGGTTCTCTATACTACTAAGACCCTAGCTATTATACTACTACTAGGTAGTAACTCCTTAGCTAGTGGGTTTAGTCTTATATATAGTCCCCTTACGCTATAATAATATCCTTAGAATATATCTAGACTATTAGGCTTTTCTAAAATTAATAAGACCCTAGCTATTATACTACTACTAGGTAGTAACTCCTTAGCTAGTAGGTTTAGTCTTATATATAGTCCCCTTACGCTATAATAATATCCTTAGAATATATCTAGACTATTAGGTTTTTAAAATTAAGAAGACCTTAGCTATTACACTACTACTAGGTAGTAACTCCTTAGCTAGCGGATCTAGTCTTATATATAGTCCTTCCTAATCTAGTTAATAGGTAGGGAGCGATTTTATAGAGTGCTAGATATTAATAGTTTTATTATAGCATCCTTATAGCCTATTATCTACGAACTAAACACGCTACGTTATCTTAGAGCACTAGATGCTAGCAGTTCTATCACAGCGTCCTCGCGGCGCGTTGTTTGTAAATTTAGCAAGAAAGGTTAGCAATTGTGAGGACGCTGCCTCTGCCTTCCTCTCTTTACTCACATAATCTGACCTCCTTGACAGAGCGTCGGCGGGGTTAGGAGCAGAACAGCGACAGCATCCATGAGGGTGGTGACGGCATCAATGAGGTGGAACCCAGCGGGGCACAGAGCTAAGGGCTAGCTACAGGCTAGTTATATAAGAGCTACGGGCTATTTAAAGGGGTTTTCCTATAAATAAAGGAAAAGGGCTAGAGATTAAACCTTTTAAGCACCTACCCCTAGCTAGTAGTTTAATAGCTATAATACTTTAATCTAACTATTACTCTATTATTCACTCCTAAGCTAAAAGCCTTAATAAATTAATCTCTCTTCCCTTTAGAGTAATAGACTATTAGTTAGATTAAGATATCTAGAATTTATTATATAGTAACCTAATTAGGTAGTAGCTATAACTATGCTATAGATAAGTAAGAGAATATTACACTACTAAACCTAACTAGAGTGGTTTGCTAGTCCTTATTAGATAACTAGTAGAGTAAAATACTTATTAATAATAAGGAGGTAACACTAAACTAGCGCCTTAAAGAAGTAGTAACCTAGATATATATTATAGAAAAAGATAGAAACTTATGTAATTATAGCAAAACCTATAGATAATAAAGAAAGCCATATCCTTAGGTAACTTAGATATAGAACCTATAAATACCTCTCCTTTAGTACCTTAGGTAGCACCTATTATATAGTAATATAGCCTTATAAAGATATAATTAAAAGCACCTATATATAAAGGGAATACTTTTAAGAGTCTTTAGAATTTCCTAGCGGATTTAAATATAGCTTTTACTATAGATTATAGAACCTTTATAGATAATATAACTAAGGTTACCTATGCTAGCAGCTGCCTAGCAGATAATATAAAGTAATAATAGATACGTTATATAGCTATAGATAGTTATGTAAACTACTAGGGTTATACCTAGGATAGATTTATAGATTAGCTAAAGATAGGAACTATAGATAAAAATATATAGTGCTTAGAAGCAATAAGGATGTTAATAGGTCTTAGATAAGAAAATTACTAATTATTCTAGATATTTATAAAGATCTAGGGCAAGGCAAATGCTAAGCTACCTAAAGCAATTCCTAAATGCCTATAAATCTATATATTTATTAATAGCCTTAATAATACTATAAAGAAGCAAGTACTTAGCTAAGAGTTCCCTAAGAGTTAGACCTACCTGGTAGGCTAAGGAAGAAAGGCAGAGGTTATAACTAAAGGAAGCTAATTAAGTAATTAAGGTAATAATAGTTAGAAAAGATAATAACGTTTTACTTTACTAGAAAGGCTATAGTAATAAAGCGGTGATAAAGCAATAAATTCGCTGTTTATATACTATAAGTATAGTAAGCTAGGACACACTTCACTAAGCTATACTAAACTAGATTATTCTATTTACAAGAGAAGTAACTATATAATAGAGATATATAAGAGTAGCCGTAACTAGGTTAAAGACCTATTAGACTTAAATAAAACCCCTATTAGCTTAGTATAACCCTAGGAAGATACTCTTACTAAATTATTACCTAAAGATCTAAGACTAAGAGTTAAGGCAAAGTTATAGTAAGAACACAAATAGGTAGCTATAAAGGCACTGTTTAACCCTAGCGTAACCTATTTAATTATTTACCTAAAGTTACTAATAGTAGTTAATTAGGCTAATATAAAAAGGATAATATAACCCTTAAGAGTGCTACCCTTACTAAAATTAAGTATTAAGGGATCTTATTATAAACCCTATTAATTAAGGATAGCATAGGCTATGTAAGAATATGTTAAGTTAGCTACTACGTAGCTAATACTAGTAAAGACCTGTTATTAGGGCATGACTAGGTAGTTATATATAAACTAGTAATTATATCCTAGATAGATAGTTACTAGAGACACCCTATTATAAAAGAATGTCTTAGACTAGCAGTAGGGATATAATAGGTATGTAAGGAGGCAAAACGCGTATACATTAGATTTATCTTATAGGGTTAATAACTAAAATTATACAAAAAGATAATAATATCTTAATAGTAGATAAAGATAGGCCCTATAATAACCTAGTAACTATAGAGATAAGCAAAGCCTATAAGTTAACTATATAAATACCCTAAGCCTATAAAGAGTTTAAGGATATCTTTTAAATAAACTTATAGGTATTCTCCCTATACTAGGAAGCTAAACTTATACTATTAAATTAGAAGAGAGGAAAACGCCCTTATAGGGACTAATATATAATTTAGCAAAAAGGAGCTAGAAGTGCTCTATAAGTACTTAGTAAGCATGTAGCAAAGGGATGGATTTAAAGATCTATTAGCCTAGCTAGAGCCCTAATATTATTTATGCTAAAGAAAGGAGGAAAATTATACCTCTATGTGGATTATAAAGCCCTTAATAGAATTACTATTAAAGATAAAGCGCTATTACTGCTTATTATAGAGATCTTAAACTAATTAAAGGGAGCAAAGGTCTATACAAAATTAGACCTTAAAGATACATACTATTAGCTATATATTCGTAAGGGTAATAAGTAGAAAACAGCGTTCTAATGCAAATATAGTTACTTTAAATATCTTATAATGCCTTTTAGACTAGTTAATGCACCTATAACCTTTTAAGAATATATTAATAATGCCCTTAAAGGCCTTATAGATATGATTTACGTTATGTATTTAGATAATATCCTAATCTATAGCAGTAATATAGCTACGTATAAGGGGCATGTGAAATAAGTCCTTTAGAAGCTCTAAGAAGTAAGCCTCTTTATTAACCTAGAAAAGTGCAAATTCTTATATAAGGAGGTTAAATTCCTAGGCTTTATTATATCTAAAGAAGGAATTACAATAGAGCCTATAAGAATTAAGATAATAGTAACTTAGCTAGTACCTTATAGTGTCTTTAATATCTAGTTATTCCTAGGCTTTATAGGATTTTACAGATAGTTTATTAAAGGCTATAGTAAAATAGTTATCCTATTAACTAATTAACTCTAAGGAGACTAACTAGCAAAGTTTAAGCTAGATCCTAATAAGTTAGCTATGTTTAGGGAGCTATAAAAATAATTCTAAGAAGCGCTAATTCTAGTGCACTTTAATTTACTAGCCTTATTAAGGGTTAAGATAAATGCCTTAGGATATACACTTAGGGCTATCCTAGCGTAATTAGTGCTAGGTTATTAGTACCTAGTAGTATATATATTAAGAAAGTTAAATAAGATAGAGCTATGCTATATAATACTAGATATAGAGTTATTAGCTATCTAAGAGGTATTCTAAACTTAGAGGCACTACCTTATATACTTAATATATCTAGTTATAGTAATTATAGATTACTTAAACTATAAGTACCTAGCTATAAAGCTAAAGTTAACTAGTAGATAGGTTACTACGCTAGATAAACTCTATCTATTTAACTTTATAATTAAATATAGAGTAGGTAAGTTAAACCCTGCTAATGCTCTATTAAGGAGATTAGATTATATAAGTAAAGAGAGGAAAGTAAAGGTAGTATCCTTATAATTACTAACCTTTCTTACTAAATTTATAAATAATATGCTATAAGAATACTATAATAGAACTACTAGTATTTAGTGCTCTAAGATAATATAATGTGTTTAGTTTATAGATAATAGGCTATAAGGACGCTGTAATAAAACTATTAATATCTAGCGCTTTATAAAATCACCCCTTACCTATTAACTAGATTAGGGTAGACTATATATAAGACTAGACCTGCTAGCTAAGGAGTTACTACCTAGCGATAGTATATTAGCTAGGGTCTCCTTAATTTTAAAAAGCCTTATAGTCTAGATGTATTTTAAGGATATTATTATAGCGTAAGGGGACTATATATAAGACTAAGCCTACTAGCTAAGGAGTTACTACCTAGTAGTAGTATAATAGCTAGGGTCTTATTAATTTTAGAAAAGCCTAATAGTTTAGATATATTCTAAGGATATTATTATAGCGTAGGGGACTATATATAAAACTAAGCCTATTAGCTAAGGAGTTATTACCTAATAATAGTATAATAACTAGGGTCTTATTAATTTTAGAGAAGCCTATTAAACTAGACACGCTTAATATAGGCATTATAGTAAGGAATAGACTATACATAAGACTAAATTCGCTAGCTAAGGAGTTATAACCTAGTAAATGCGTTATAGCTAAGGTCTTAGCGGTATAGAGAACCTCTTCTAAGTTAAACTCTACTATATTTATAAAAGATATAGAATTAAAACCCTAATCTAAGTCTTACTTTTAGATATATAATAGAGGAATGCCTTTATTATAAAGAAGAGGGCGTTACTATTAAGCAATAACCTAGATACATTATAGATATAGTCTATTAGACCCTTTAAGCTATTAATATTTAAAAATTAAGTTTTTATCCTATAGGGAATAAGAAAAGAAATCCTACTACTAATTTATAATAACCTTACTACTAGGTATTAAGGAGTTACTAGAACTCTTTAATAAGTTACTAACTAATATTTTTAGCCTAGAATAAAAAAAGATATTAAGGTATATATATATACTTATATTAGCTATTAAGTTTTAAAACCGCGAATACATAAACCTTATAGTAAGCTAGCTATGCTACTAGTGCTAGATTACCCCTTTTAAGAATTATTAATGGATTTTATTACTAGACTCCTACTAGTTAAGGATTAGTAAGGTAAAACGCATAATGCAATCTTAGTAGTGGTTAATAGATTTATAAAATATGGTATCTATATCCCTATATCTACGCGGTTAACTAGTAATAGACTAGTAACTATCTTCCTAGAACTGTGATGATCTAGGCTTTGCCTAGACCTAGCAATATAGGTGTCAATTGAGCAAGTTAGAGACTTGTTCAATACGTATCCTTTGCCTATGGCGTAACTGGATCAGGCATTCCACCCGTGCGTGCGCGCTTGACACCCGCGATGGCCCCTGTGGGGCTGCACCGTAACAAGAACATATTTTTAAAGATTATAGAGCCCTAGAAGGTATTATTACGGACTAAGGTTTAATATTTACTAGTGGATTTTAGAGAATATTCTGCTACCTCTTAGTAATAAAGTGGTAATTAAGCACTGCGTTTTATTTATAAATAGATAGTTAGATAGAACGCTTAAATTAAGTTTTAGAGCACTATTTAAGAGCATTTATATATATAGAATAGACTAATTAGGTTAATTATCTTCTAATAGCATAGTTTGCTTATAACATAAGCGCGCATATAAGTTATAGTTATATACCTACGGAAGCGCTACAAGGGTATAACCTAAGGGGCTAGATTAAGTAATTATGCTAATTCTAATAGTTAATAATTAAGCTAAGAATAAAGTTTTAGAATTAAAGCATAAGCATATAGAGATTAAGTAGCTATTAAGCTACTTATAGGCCTTATAGAAAAGTATTATAATTAAAAGAGAGTGCTAATAAAGTTTAATATAGGTAACTATATCTTACTCTTAACTAAGAATATTAATCTATAATACCCTAGCTAAAAGCTAGCTATAAAGTACTTAGGATTATATAAGATTAAAAAGAAGTTAGCTATTATGGTTTAGCTTATTAATTAAAGTTACCTAAAGGAATGCGCTTATATAATATTTTTAATATTATAAGCTTAGAACCTTTAGAGGAAATCTAAGTAATGCGGTTAAAATAACCTTGCTATGAGATAATATTAAAGAGGATTAAGAGGAATTTAAAGTTAAATGAATTATTACTTATCAATATAATAGTAAATAGCGTAAATATTTAGTAAAATAGAAGAATTATAATAATTCTAAGAATTTGTAAGTGCTATGGAGAGACTTTATAATAAAAGAGGTTATTAAAGATTATAAGCGGTAACTAAGTAGCTAAATCTTAACTTTTTAGCTACTTAATTAACTCTTAATTATAATCTAAAATTATTATTATATTGCAGCGATTTAATTAGGAAATAATTTACTTAATAATAATTTAGACTACTAAATAAATCTTATATTTAAAGCAAAAACTTAGCATAGACTTATAGCTATCTAATAGCTAGACCTTAGAGATATATTTAGACGTATTTTTAGTAATATTTCTAACTTTATTAGCCTTAGACTTATTATTACTAAAGGCTTAAACTTATAATTCCTTAGGGAGTTCTAAAGGTCTAATATAGGTAAGGAGAGTAGCTTAAGTAGTAGTAAACTAGTAGTAAGTTAGTAAAAATAAGTAGTAAAGTTAATAGTACTAACTATAGGGCTATAAGTAGCTATAAACTAAAGATAATTAGTAATCTTAATCTAGGTTTCTAGATTAATAATATTAATTAGCTATAAGAAAGTAATATATTTATTATACTTTACTTCTTAAGAAGCCTTAGCTATAAGATATATATAATAAGCTTACCTATATTTATTAGTATTTTTAAGGCTAAAAGAGTATTATAAAGTTTCTTCTTAGCTTATATAAACTCCTAGTAGTATATTAGTAGTATTAAAGTAGTAAATTAAGGAAACTTACTTTACTAATATAGTATAGTTCTAGAAGGTTATAAAGAATATCCTAAAGCTATTTATATAGCTTTATAATTTAAATAGAATACTAGTAAGGAGTTAGTAATAATTAAGAGGTAATCCCTTAAGGCTTAACTTACCTTAATATAAGTCTTATTATTTTAAGTATAATAGTAGTATTTTAGAGAATTACCTATAAGTAGCTAAATATTAGTAATAATAGTAGTAAGATAGTAATAAATTTATACTAAAGGAGTAACTATATTTAGTTAAAGTAAGCTTTCCTTAGTAATATATTAAGGCTATTTATCTTTATTATTATCCCTTAGAGCTATATTCTAAATAGCTAACTACTAGGTATAATATATATAAGGAATTTTTATTAAACTAGCTTTAAGTTAGTAATAAAAAGTAATAAAGAAGTAGTAAACTTATATAGTCTTTAATAATTATAAGGTTCTTCCCTTATAGGATAGCTTAATAGTAAGATCTTTAATAGTAATAGTATAGGATATAATAGCTTAAGCTATAATAGTTAGTAGTTAATATTATATAATAGTAGCGTTATAGTAGCTATTATATTAGTAAGGGACTTATAAGTTAATAAGAGGCTTAAAGAAAAGAAAGAAAAAGGAAAAGAAGGAAGGAAATTACTCTTTCTTATAGGAATTTAGGCGCTTTAGATTAATCTAAGCTACTCTAACTAGAATCTTCTATATATTATAACTAGTGTGTTTATAAAGATTACTATAATTTATAAATTATTACTATAAGCTTACTATAAATTTATTAGGCTACTACTATAAGCTTAAAGAAAAACAGAAGAAGAGGGTAATCTATACCCTATAGAGTTAAGCTAATTAAAAAAATCATGCTAACTAGTCTAGCTAGGAAGGATCTCTTAGAAAGAATAACCTATAGATAGGAAGTTAAGAAGTAACTATAACCTAGCTTCTATTAGTAAGTAGTTGCTATGAAAAAGGCTAATATAGCCTAATATTATTAATATTACTACGTTGCTTTGTAAAAATTATTATAGTAAGTAGCAATAAAGGAACTCTTACGCTATAACCTAGCCCTAAGATAGCACCTTAATATAATTAAGGATAATTATAGTAAGAGGGGGTATTATATTAGGAGCTAAATAGTAATAGCATTTATAAGGGTAGCAATAGCATTAATAAGGGTAGAACCTAGCGGGGCATAGAGCTAAGGGCTAGCTATAGGCTAGTTACGTGAGAGCTATAGGCTATTTAAAGGGGCTTTCCTATAAATAAAGGGAAAAGGCTAGAGATTAAACCTTTTAAGCACCTACCCTAGCTAGCAGTTTAATAGCTACGACACCTTAATCTAACCATCACTCTGTTATTCACTCCCAAGCCAAAAGCCTTGACAGTACCTTGCAGTGTCTTTAATATCTAGTTATTCCTAGGCTTTATAGGATTTTACAAATGGTTTATTAAAGGCTATAGCAAAATAGTTATCCTATTAACTAATTAACTCTAAGGAGACTAGCTAGTAAAGTTTAAGCTAAATCCTAATAAGTTAGCTATGTTTAGGGAGCTATAAAAATAATTCTAAGAGGCACTAATTCTAGTGCACTTTAATCCACTAGCCCTATTAAGGGTTAAGATAAATGCCTTAGGATATATACTTAGGGCTATCCTAGCGTAGTTAGTGCTAGGTTACTAGCACCTAGTGGTATATATATTAAGAAAGTTAAATAAGATAAAGCTATGCTATATAATACTAGATATAGAGTTACTAGCTATCTAAGAGGTATTCTAAACTTAGAGGCATTACCTTATATACTTAATATATCTAGTTATAGTAGTTATAGATTACTTAAACTATAAGTACCTAGCTATAAAGCTAAAGTTAACTAGTAGATAGGTTACTACGCTAGATAAACTCTATTTATTTAACTTTATAATTAAATATAGAGTAGGTAAGTTAAACCTTACTAATACTTTATTAAGGAGGTTAGATTATATAAGTAAAGAGAGGAAGGTAAAGGTAGTGTCCTTATAATTACTAACCTTTCTTACTAAATTTATAAATAACACACTATAAGGACACTATAATAGAACTACTAATATCTAGTGCTCTAAGATAATGTAATATGTTTAGTTTATAAATAATAGGCTATAAGGACGCTATAATAAAACTATTAATATCTAGCGCTTTATAAAATCACTCCTTACCTATTAACTAGATTAGGGCAGACTATATATAAGACTAGACCTACTAGCTAAGGAGTTACTACCTAGTAGTAGTGTATTAGCTAGGGTCTCCTTAATTTTAAGAAGCCTAATAGTCTAGATATATTCTAAGGATATTATTATAGTATAAGAGAACTATATATAAGACTAAACCCACTAGCTAAGGAGTTACTACCTAGTAATAGTGTAATAGCTGTTATGGACTCGAGCTTAGGAGCTCGGGTCATGTCTCAGGTCGGAAAGGGCGCGCAAAGGTTCCGGAAAGGGCGCGCAAAGGACACGTACTGTGGGCGGATAGGTTAGGGCTTTACCCAGGCCCATGCGACCCACACACACACTGGTATAAAGCCAGTTCCTGTGCGACACCTAGCTTAGTCCGATCCTTCCTCTCTAAGGATAATAATATCTCTTAGAACGCTTACGTGCAGCTGCCCTAAGGCCAGTTCATAACAATAGCTAGGGTCTTATTAATTTTAGAAAAGCCTAATAGTCTAGATATATTCTAAGGATATTATTATAGCGTAAGGGGACTATATATAAGACTAAGCCTACTAGCTAAGGAGTTACTACCTAGTAGTAGTATAATAGCTAGGGTTTTATTAATTTTAGAGAAGCCTATTAGACTAGACACGCTTAATATAAGTATTATAGTAAGGAATAGACTATATATAAGACTAAATTTACTAGCTAAGGAGTTATAACCTAGTAGATATATTATAGCTAGAGTCTTAGTAGTATAGAGAACCTCTTCTAAGTTAAACTCTACTATATTTATAGAAGATATAGAATTAAAACCCTAATCTAAGTCTTACTTTTAGATATATAATAAAGGGATACCTTTATTATAAAGAAAAGGGCATAGCTATTAAGTAATAACCTAAATATATTATAGATATAGTCTATTAGACCCTCTAAGCTATTAATATTTAAAAATCAAGTTTTTATTCTATAAGGAATAAGAAAAGAAATCCTATTACTAATTTATAATAACCTTACTACTAGGTATTAAGGAGTTACTAAAACTCTTTAATAAGTTACTAACTAATATTTTTAGCTAGGAATAAAAAGAGATATTAAGGTATATATATATACTTATATTAGCTATTAAGTTTTAAAACTATAAATATATAAACCTTATAGTAAGCTAGCTATACTACTAGTACTAGATTACCTCTTTTAAGAATTATTAATAGATTTTATTACTAGACTCCTACTAGTTAAGGATTAGTAAGGTAAAACATATAATATAATCTTAGTAATAGTTAATAGATTTATAAAATATAGCATTTATATCCCTATATCTATATAGTTAACTAGTAATAGACTAGTAACTATTTTCCTAGAATATATTTTTAAAGATTATAAAGCCCTAGAAGGTATTATTATAGACTAAGGTTTAATATTTACTAGTGGATTTTAGAGAATATTCTACTACCTCTTAGCAATAAAGTAGTAATTAAGTACTATATTTTATCTATAGATAAATAGTTAAATAGAATGCTTAAATTAAGTTTTAGAGCACTATTTAAGAGTATTTATATACGTAGAATAAACTAATTAGGTTAATTATCTCCTAATAGTATAGTTTACTTATAATATAAGCGCGCATATAAGTTATAGCTATATACCTATAGAAGCGCTATAAGGGTATAACCTAAGGGGACTAGATTAAGTAGTTATGCTAATTCTAATAGTTAATAATTAAGCTAAGAATAGAGTTTTAGAATTAAAGTATAAGCATATAGAGATTAAGTAGCTATTAAGCTACTTATAAGCCTTATAGAAAAAGTATTATAATTAAAAGAGAGTACTAATAAAGTTTAATATAGGTAACTATATCTTACTCTTAACTAAGAATATTAATTTATAATACCTAGCTAAAAGCTAGCTATAAAGTACTTAGGACTATATAAGATTAAAAAGAAGTTAGCTATTATAGTTTAGCTTATTAATTAAAGTTACCTAAAGGAATGCGCTTATATAATATTTTTAATATTATAAGCTTAGAACCTTTTAGAGGAAATCTAAGTAATGTAATTAAAATAACCTTACTATAAGATAATATTAAAGAGGATTAAGAGGAATTTAAAGTTAAATAAATTATTGCTTATAAATATAATAGCAAACAGTGTAAATATTTAGTGAAATAGAAGAATTATAATAATTCTAAGAATTTATAGGTACTATAGAGAGACTTTATAATAAAAGAGGTTATTAAAGATTATAAGCAGTAACTAAGTAGCTAAATCTTAACTTTCTAGCTACTTAATTAACTCTTAATTATAACTTAAAAATAATTATTAGATTATAGCGATTTAATTAGGAAATAATTCACTTAATAATAATTTAGACTACTAAACAAATCTTATATTTAAAGCAAAAACTTAGCATAAACTTATAGCTATCTAATAGCTAGACTTTAGAGATATATTTAAATGTATTTTTAGTAATATTTCTAACTTTATTAGCCTTAGACTTATTATTACTAAAGGCTTAAACTTATAATTCCTTAGGGAGTTCTAAAGGTCTAATATATATAAGGAGAGTAGCTTAAGTAATAGTAAACTAGTAGTAAGTTAGTAAAGAATAAGTAGTAAAGTTAATAGTACTAACTATAGGGCTATAAGTAGCTATAAACTAAAGATAATTAGTAATCTTAATCTAGGTTTCTAGATTAATAATATTAATTAGCTATAAGAAAGTAGTATATTTATTATACTTTACTTTTTAAGAAGCCTTAGCTATAAGATATATATAATAAACTTACCTATATTTATTAGTATTTTTAAGGCTAAAAGAGTATTATAAAGTTTTTCTTAGCTTATATAAACTCCTAGTAGCTTATTAGTAATATTAAAGTAATAAAGTAAGGAAACTTACTTTATTAATATAGTATAGTTTTAGAAGATTATAGAGTATATCCTAAAGCTATTTATATAGCTTTATAATTTAAATAGGATATTAGTAAGGAGTTAGTAGTAATTAAAGGTAATCCCTTAAGGCTTAACTTACCTAATATAAGTCTTATTATTTTAAGTATAATAATAGTATTTTAGAGAATTACCTATAAAAAGCTAAATATTAGTAATAATAGTAGTAAGCTAGTAATAAGTTTATACTAAAGGAGTAACTATATTTAGTTAGAGTAAGCTTTCCTTAGTAATATACTAAGGCTATTTATCTTTATTATTATCCCTTAAAGCTATATTCTAAATAGCTAATCACTAGGTATAATATATATATAGAATTTTATTAAACTAGCTCTAAGTTAGTAATAAAAAGGTAATAAAAAGTAATAAAAAGTAGTAAACTTATATAGTCTTTAATAATTATAAGGTTCTCCCCTTATAGGATAGCTTAATAATAAGATCTTTAATAGTAGTAGCATAGGATATAATAGCTTAAGCTATAATAGTTAGTAATTAATATTATATAATAGTAGCGTTATAGTAGCTATTATATTAGTAAGGGACTTATAAGTTAATAAGAGGCTTAAAGAAAAGAAAGAAAAAGGAAAAGAAAGAAGGAAATTACCCTTTCTTATAGGAATTTAGGTACCTTAGATTAATCTAAGTTACACTAACTAGAATCTTCTATATATTAAGACTAGTGTGTTTATAGAGATTACTATAATTTACAAATTATTACTATAAGCTTACTATAAATTTATTAAGCTACTACTATAAGCTTAAAGAAAAATAGAAGGAGTAGGGTAATCTATGCCCTATAGAGTTAAGCTAATTAAAAATCACACTAACTAGTCTAGCTAGGAAGGATCTCTTAGAAAGAATAACCTATAGATAGGAAGTTAAGAAGTAACTATAACCTAGCTTCTATTAGCAAGCGGTTACTGTGAAAAAGGCTAATATAGCCTAATATTATTAATATTACTATGTTACTTTATAAAAATTATTATAGTAAGTAGTAATAAAGGAACTCTTACGCTATAACCTAACCTAAGATAGCACCTTAATGCAATTAAGGATAATTATAGTGAGAGGGGGTATTATATTAGGAGTAGAATAGCAATGGTATTTATAAGGGTAGTAATAGCATTAATAAGGGTAGAACCTAGTAGGGCATAGAGCTAAGGGCTAGCTATAGGCTAGTTATATAAGAGCTACAGGCTATTTAAAGGGGCTTTCCTATAAATAAAGGGAAAGGGCTAGAGATTAAACCTTTTAAGCACCTACCCCTAGCTAGCAGTTTAATAGCTACGACACTTCAATCTAACCATCACTCTGTTATTCACTCCCAAGCCAAAAGCCTTGACAATAAGTTTCTATCTCTTTTCTATAATATATATCTAGGTTACTACTTCTTTAAGGTACTAGTTTCGTATTACCTCCTTATTATTAATAAGTATTTTACTCTACTAGTTATCTAATAAGGACTAGCAGACTACTCTAGTTAGGTTTAGTAGTGTAATATTCTCTTACTTATCTATAGCATAATTATAGCTACTACCTAATTAGGTTACTATATAATAAATTCTAGATATCTTAATCTAACTAATAGTCTATTACCCTAAAGGAAAGAGAGATTAATTTATTAAGGCTTTTAGCTTAGAAGTAAATAATAGAGTAATAGTTAGATTAAAGTATTATAGCTATTAAACTACTAGCTAGGGTAGGTGCTTAAAAGGTTTAATCTCTAGCCCTTTTCCTTTATTTATAGGAAAGCCCCTTTAAATAGCCTATAGCTCTTACGTAACTAGCCTATAGCTAGCCCTTAGCTCCGTGCCCCGCTAGGTTCTACCCTTATCAATGCCATCGCCACCCTTATGGATGCTGTCGCTGTTCTGCTCCTGACAAGAAGCCTCCCGGGCTTATAACTATGAAGGTAGGGGTTAGTGTAGCTAATAGAAAAGGTTCGATTCTGATTAATCAGAGGTGTAGACAGCACCTGACTTTTATACCTAAAAGGTACACAGTGCGCTATGGTAATGACTAGTCTACGGAGGTACTTCTGATACATTGTCTCCACCGTTGTCTCATCGAGGGTTTTATCCTAGTCAATGCGCAGGCCGCATCCACACATCCGATGCTCTAGGAGCTCTCCTGACCATTATACATGCGCAACGTTTCATCCACCTGCTGTGACGCCACGTTGTCATGTCATCATGTACACCAAAAGGCCTCGGACACGTCTTTCCCTTGACCCCCAATATCTTTATATATCCCAAAAATCTTCTTTTTTTTTTCTCTAAACAAAACCCATTGAAACTATTGCTCCTACCACACGTATCCAGAAAAAAAAACCACATTCTTATAAAAAAAAACGATCAATAGCAGCACAAAGAATTCCAGTCCGGCCTTGATGCCTTATGAAGGGAGATTGTAATTCCAAAGTCTTTTGCGCTCTGAGGCCCACCAGAGACCAACCTTCTCCGCTTCAAGCAGCCACTCGGCCGCTTCATGACTGCATTTCCTGCGAACTGTGGACGCCAATCTATTGACAGACCATTCCGATACACGTTGCTGTTCCATGGGGTCCCTACCGAGATCAGAGAAGATGTATTCCGTCTCCTTGTCCAAGGGGAGAACCAGCCTCCATGGCGTATCGGATGATGTGATGGTCAGCATGCGACCGCCCGGATTGACAAGACTGTAATTCCATGCTCGCCGTCCCTTGTGCGTGGTTTTGAATGGTCGTATCAGAGACTGACCCTCATAGTCTTGCACAAGATCCGATGCTGCTGCCGTGTCTTTTGGATTCAGTGAGCCGGTGCTCACGAGCAGGTCAAGGATAGTAGGGAGGATGCTGAGAGACGTGGCTTGGACGCCAACTTGCACACGGGGCAGCTGGGGATGCCTGAAGCTGATGGGAACGCGATGGTTGCTGATGTGAGGGTTCTCGTACGTGCCCGTCTTCCTGAAATCTTCCTTGAACGCTTGACCGTGGTCTCCGACGAATACGACCAGGGTCTCGTTGGAAATGCCCTGATCGTCGAAAATCTGCATGAGCTGGCCGATCCAGGCATCGTTGAACCGAACCGTGTTTAGGTAGCTGTTGAGATCCTTGTGTGCTTGCATCAAGCCATGGGCTGAGCCCATGTACTCGCTCGAGTTGAACCATTTCGGAGTTGCCCAGGGATGATGTGTTGTGCTCGTGAAATGAGACAAGAACATGCGCTGATTGTTTGCCGTAGCGTTGGTGATGTAGTCGGTCACGTACGTCTTCAGTGCTGTTTCCGGAAATCCAAAGTAATTGATTTCTTCCAGGGTGGCATCGTCTTGAAAATCTTGTTTGATGCGGTTCTTGTTGACAATGTGCTTGAAACCAATCGTGGCGTCGAACTTGTCTTGTCGGTCATAGCTATCCGTCACGGCCTGGAAAAAGGCAGGATACCACTGCTGCTCATGGAAGTCGTCGGTCGACGTGTTGGCCTTCATTCTGTTGAATAGTTCTAGGATTTGAGGTAGGCAGGGTTGATAGCTTTCCGCCTCTGCCTCTTCAAACATGTCGACGGGCATTGGCCATGTGCCACAGTGGGCTGCAGCCAAACTCTTGGTTGAGACGCTGCTGGGTGTGAGGCCGCCATTGATGTTGAGCCCACCGAACCCTGGCCTAGTCTTGTCATCCCATTCGGAATATTTGCGCCCAAAGCTTGTGCCGTTTTGCTCATCCACTTGCCTTCCAGGCCCGTAATGCGTTCCGTGTTGGGCGAGATGTGCGATAGCAACTCATTGACATGGTCATGATCGACTTCATCGTGCGACTTCAGAATCAGATTGTGGAAACCCGAGCCTTGCTGGAGGGGGAAGAGCTCCTCGCGCATACTCTCCATCAGAATCAGAGCAATATGCTTTATCTTGACAGATCGTTCTTTGAAGATTTCCCGCAATGGTTCCAGAAAGGGATTGTCCAAGTTGGTGATCTTCATGGGATCGTTTGCCGGATTGTAGTATGGGTCCAGCACCAGCGGATCAGGGCAGCCATCGTCATGTGCTTCCGTGGTATTCTGCAGGGGGCCTGCACATCGCCCTTGTTGGCCTCCCGGTTCCAGCGAGCAAACCCATTTGGCAGCTGAGACGGTAGCCACTCCGGTACTCTGTCCCTATACTTTTGGATGATGTCGTTGGCCTTACCTGGCGCCCAGCCCTTGTAGTTTCCGCGGGGTGTTCCCATCTCACCCGGTCAATGAGCTCGGGCAACGGCCACGAACTCGACCGGCACTCGGCCGGCTTCGGGACGAAAACACCGAGTAGCGGCAACGGCAATGTGGTGAACATGCGGCCATACGGTCGGTCGGGATCGAATAGCGTGGAGATGGAGAGTAATCCAAGCACGGCTAGCAGCACGAAGCCAAACGGAACGAAACGGGGACAGAGCATCGCGTGACCATCCAGGTTCTTCATGTTGCTCCTGCTAGGGGCTATGGTGTTTGGCAAGAGTTCGGAATCAGCGTCGTCGGAGTCGTATTCCAAGTCAAAGTCGCAACCGTGTTCCGGAGCAGGCAGCAGAGACGATTCATATTCGGCTTTGTTCGATCTGTGTATACCCATCTTTGTCACAGCCCACCGAGATACTTTGCAGCAACCACATTAGTCGACGGAATTTTTTTTTCTATTTGTTTCAGGAATGCATGTAGCCACAATGACGAACCTGACCGTGCATGGATCTCACCGGCTGCTATGGCGCTACCAACGAGCTTGTAAAGTCGGGATTTGGCGATGCAGGAGATCAAAAGGATGGCGCAAGCGAAAGACAGAGGAGTTGCACCTTCACTCAACAGAACCTTGCGTCCCTCTTGGCTGAAGGCGAATGAGGTCGCATCACCCCAATCTATCTCGCCTCCTGTTTGGTAGTAGAAGCCCAATTGCGATGAGGCGGCTCCAAGGGTGACGACACTGTAGCGCGTCGTGCGCCTCCGTCAGCTTCATCCAGCTTGACACCGCTGCACGGCGCGCGCCGAAACAAACGGTCATGCAGCCGACTTACCAGATTATGCAGCCAACGGCAAGTCCGAAGGCACCGAGGACGCCATTCTTCCGCCGCAGCAAGGCCCAAACAGTACCGATCAAGACAAGATCCGTGACGACAAAGGCCGGTAGGCAGTATATGAAGACTGCAACGGGGAAAGCATGGGCGTTGACGAACAGGTGAAGAAGTTTGGTCGCGGTGACCGAGACGAAGAAGATGGTAAACAAGAAGGAAACCAAAGGCAAATGCATCACGGGCCAGTGACGGTCCTCATCGAGATGAGAGCAAAGCCGCTCGAGGCTTTGGGACGGAGCGTTGGGGATCGATCTGTCTGATTCGCTTGACGGCTTGATAGCTTGTCTTCCTTCGGGTGACACGAAGCATGAGCCGAAGCAACGAACGAGCTGGGTGTGGGTGGTCCTGGGGTCAAGGCGAAGATGGATGATGCGGAAAAGAACCCAAGCGACGAGTGCAAGACGACAAAAAAAAAAAAAAAAGTCGCACAAGAGTGAGAGAAAAGGAAAAAGGGAAAAGGCGAGGAGGTGTCCAGTGTCAGGTGTCAGTTGTCGGTCGGCTCCAAGATATGCAATGTCTTGGGAATCTCAGAAAGCAATGAAGCAATGGTGTCGAGTCACTGTCGACTGGTAGTTGATTACTAATTTCTAAAAACAGATGCTCGTGGGGAAGGGGTAAGAAGGAGGAGAAGGAAGAGAAGGAAGAGAAGGAAGGCGCCACGGACAAGACACGAGACCACATGCATGCACGTTTACTGGCTGGCGGGCCTCTATGTATATAAATAAATGCGCGTACATGTACATGTACATATGTATGCACTTCCTTGTTAGTCCTAAACCGGTTGCAAAATGTTGCTAGTGGAGAAAAATGGGCCAATGGGAGACACATGTGAACGAAGCTGCATGTCGTCTGGAATGCCACAGGGCAGGCAAGGGATGCAAAACATTCATTCGTCTGGCCTCATCTCCTCCGTACCGTGTACTCCCCAATATAAAATACGAAATGAATCTACTGACCCGAGTTACTCGTTACTCTGTTGGCCGCGGTCTTGCCGATGCTTGATTGTTTTCTTTTTGTTTTCTTTCTTGTTTCTTTTTTTCTTTCAGGGGCAGTGGAGCCATTCCAACGGCAAAATGCCACCCCGGCTGGACGCCACCGAAGTCAACCGAAGTGGTTCGTCCGTCTGCTTTCTGGTTGGTTCACTAGGGTATCTATGCGGAGAACGATCCTGTTGGAATCACGGGATTAGGATACATTGGTTGTGGCCCAGGGAATAGGCTGTTATCGCTCAGGTAAATACCGTATACCCCTTGAATGATTCAACAGGTCTACATAGCAGAGGAAATTAAGTGAACGAGGTATTACCAGGGGAATAAGGGAGACAAGGGCTAAGATAAATAGGTACCTTATATTAATACTAGCATTCCTCCAAGAAATACCCTTTGTATTTTCCTCATAGCTCTCTCATAATAGCATTTACTCGCAGCTAATCGCAGCTGTTCGAGAGGACCGAAAAAGTGGGGCATGTGGATTTTTGAAAAAAAAAAAACCATTCAGGCGGTAGAGTGTACAACGCAGACACTTTACTTAATCTTATCAGACCATATAAACCGGACTACGTCTGGTTAATAACTCATAATATATCACCACTGTATTACTAGTAACGCGGCCCAGTGTGTAAAGAGAGGAGCAGCAACCCGCACACGCATACCAAGACTAGGGTAGGCAAGTGCAGAGACGGGAATGACGCCGCGGGGCTTGTGGTCACGGCAGTTGAAATGAACCCGGTCGCTGGAAGTGCAATCTCGGCAGTAATAGTCCCCCAAAAGTATCTAATGTGGTCAAGGACTCAAGATGGTTACGGATTTCACAAACATGTAATTATATAGGACGCAAATGTGAAACATATCTAGAACTTCTCATAGTAGACCAAACAGCTTTCATGGCTATTATCTATATAATAGCAAAAGATCATCGTACTAAAATCACAGCATTTCATATGTCAAGGATTTTATTTTTACATAGGAGAAAACAAGGGGAAATGACAGAGGAAAGAACAAAGAAGAGGATAAGGAAGAAGACAAAGAAAAGGACAAAAAGAGGACAAAAGAAACAAATAATATTTCCATCCCCGCGTAGCCCGCAGGCCATTTACAGAGTCAGAGCAAGGATATTAGCTTCAGGATGAGTAAGAATCATGTCAATGGCCGTGCCAAAGGTCTTGGCCAACGTGACACCCTGACTGCTAGGCAAACGCTCTGCCCAACATTCCAGTGTCACGTCCACCTCGTTCTCGTCATACGCTACTCTGATGTAGACGTCATACTGCCAGACCGTGGTTAGCAATTGTCATGACACCATCTAACCGAATCCAAGTGACTTACCTCGACTGGATCAAAGTCATTCTCCATTTCCATGGTGTGGCCGTCCGAGGTTGATGATGCCTCGCCCCGGGCCCTCTTGACAACAGATATAGCTGTGTTGAACAGCGCTGATCGGTCTGCCTGAGAGTATCGCTGCGTGTTCACCGTTGCATGGGTCTGGTAGTGTAGGCTTCGCAGGAAATCCTCGTGTGCCTCAGTGACAGCGCTCAGAACGCTGCGTGGCTCGTCAAGTCGAATGCGGCATGGCAGGAGGCTCAGGAGCGGCCCGAAGATGCCGTCAACGTTCTTGACCGCAAGATCTCGTCCGGAATTGATGTTGCCAAAGCACGGCGTAGTTGAGCCCGTCTGCTGACGCAACACCAAAGCCCAAGCCGTCTGCAGGACATTGGCAGGTGTGACTTCATGCTTGGTGCAGAATTCCCTCATCTTCAGAGCATCAACAAGTGGTACGTCAACCTCAAAAGTACCCTGAGGCAGAGCCGTGGTTTGAGAAGTAGGAAGCATGCAGGGCTCCACATTTTGTAGATAGTGGCTCCAAAACCTATCGCCCTCGACTCGGCTTCGAGACTCCAGATACGTGACAAAGTGGGCATACGGTACCGCTGGCGGCGCCGGACGGCCCTCGTACGCGAGTTGGAAGTCCTCGAGGAGCATGTCGGAGGAGTGACCGTCGGTGATCGCGTGACTCATCTCAAATCTTAGGTATGCGCGGTGCTTGTCTGTTTGATAGACGGAGAGATGATGCTGTAGGCCGTCTGGATGGAACGAGACAGGGTGGAAGACACTTTGGCTCCTTGAAGTAGCCAGGGAATCGGCTTCGCGTTCAAAGTATGAGATGCTTGGCGTCGGGTCCTTGAGTACGACTTGCATTGTTCGGCCGCCCCGAGCTGCACTCTTCAAGAGCAGAGCACGCAAGAGGGCGTATCGTCGAACGACAGCTTGCCAAGCTTGTTGGATTCTGGCAAAAGTCACCGGCTTGCTACCGGGAGTCGCCAGAATCTCAGGCCAAACCCAGTCACATAGACTCTGGAGTCTTTAGCCTGCGCCAGTAGCATACCTTCTTGCATGGGAGAGCAGGGAAGACGTCTTCAATGTCCGACAGTTGAGGCATGTGGATGACCCGATTTTGTTGACGGTGGAACTCGGCAATTTCATGGGCGGAGGAGAATGGACCAGACGAGTCCCAAGACTCAACGACCCGGGAGCTGGTGTCGTGGGCCGCAGCGAGATGGGCAATTGTCTTCTTCTGGAGGATATTGGCCGTAGAGACATTCAAGTTCTCAGCTCGGGCGAGAGATGATACTTGCATAGCAGTGATGGAATCGCCGCCAAGACGGACAAAGCTGTCGTCCACGCCTATGCTTGACAGGTCGATGTTGAGGACTCTCGCCCAGATCGACTGCAGACTCCGCTCAACCTCGGACGACGGGGCCCGTTTGCTGTCCCTGGAGCCAGTGCGTAGTTCAGCGAGCTGCTGCACCGTGATATTGGCGCCCATGTCTCGCAGACCTCTACGGTCTGTCTTGCCGCTCGCAGACACAGGCAGGTGAGGGACAAAGATGCACGCCGAGGGAATCATGTACGCGGGAAGCATCGTTGCCAGTTCGTCTTCCACATCGGCTGGGACGCTGGCGACGCGGGCGGCCGTCGACCGACCATCTCCGCCCCCGATATCATCTCGACTCGGTTGCTCAACCTCCTGCTGCCCCCTTGCCGAATCTTCCAGAACGATGAAAACGGCCAACTCGGCGCTGGCGCCCTCGCCACTAGGCACAAACACCTCGGCCACGACCTCGCGGGCGTTCGGCATGCTCAGACGCGTGTAGTGCTCTACCTCGCTCATTTCCACTCTCTGCCCGCGAATCTTGACCTGTGTGTCCTTGCGACTGATGAACTGCAGACTGCCGTCCGGACGGTAGCGCACCAGATCGCCAGTCCTGTAGACTCTTCCGCGGCGTCCAGGGTGACCAGGCGCGCCGCGTAGCAGCCACTCCGGGTCCGTGATGAAGGCTGCAGCGGTCTTGTCCGGATCTGCCAGGTAGCCTGCTCCCACGAGGGTCCTTCCAAGAGCAGTTCAGCTGTCGCTCCGACGGGCGCCAGTCGGGAGGAGTCATTCGGATCTACGAGCCAAGGAACAAGACCAGCGCCGACACCAATGTTGTTGAGTTCCCCCTCATGGTCCACGTCGAGCTGGATGGTGCTTGTGGGCGTGCACTCCGACGGCCCGTACGTATTGATGACTGTGACGTTGTCTGGCCATCCTCGTAGATCCTCCCGTTGTATAGCTTCACCACCAAGGATGAGGTACTTCAGGTGTACAAGCTGGTCCCGTTGTAAGCTGCGTGCGACGGAGGCTGTCAGCTCAACCAGGGTGGCTTCCGAGGACACCAGGGAGGCCGTCAGGTTGTCTTTGCGCTCAGCTTCCGATGGCACGCAGAGGCACCCGCCCGTCGCAAGTGTCATAAACATCGTCTCAATCGCCGCGTCAAAGACGTAGGATGCGAACTCGTACACGCGCGCGTTTCTGGAGTAGCCTAGCGTACGTGCTTGGTGGTAAATGGCGGACGAGAAGGCCGAATGGGTGACCATGACTCCCTTGGGCTTGCCGGTACTCCCAGATGTAAATACGATGTACATGGGTGAGTCGGAGTCGGCATCTGCTCGGATGGGTGGCGTTTGATTTGACATCTTGGCGAGCGAGTCGCCGTCAACCTTCACAACGTCACCTACGAGATCTTTGCACTTGTCGAACTCTGTGGGCGAGCAGAGCAGTAGTTCTGCGCATGTCTGGTCTGCGATGGAGCGCAACCGGGCAACGGGCTGCTTCGAGTCGAAGAGAACGAACGTGCCCCGGCTTTGAGAACAGCCAGTATGGCCACTACCGTCCAGCGAGACTTTTCAAAGTTCAGCGGGACAATAGACTTGGGCCCTACGCCGCGGGCGATGAGATCGCAGGCGAGGCGGTTGGAAATGTCCTCGAGCTCGGCGTATGTCCACTGACCATCCCAAGAACTGACGGCAACTGAACCAGGCTGCGTTTGTGCGATACGTGATACCCAATCGTGCGCTACTATGTCAATCTTATCAGGCACTTGAGCGTTCAACTGCCAGATAGCTGCCATGTCTCGCTCTCCAACGCTCTCCAAATCATCAAGCATCATGGTCTCGTCGAGGCCGGGATCGCACAGCTGGCGGAGGATGTGCTCGAGCTGTGAAGCAATTCGACGAACTTCCCTGCGACTTAAAACGGTGGAGTCGAATTCGATTTGCATGTGTACTCCATCTTGCTGCAAACTGCATTCCAGAGTGAGAGCATGTGTACTAAAGTCCGCATCTTCAGCACCTTCAGCACCTTCAACATCTCCAGCCTCCTCGTCTTCCTCTTTCTCGTTACTGTCGGTGAAGAGAAGACTGTGGTTCACACTGTTTTCCTTGTCCGCAGGCTGTATCACCAACAGACTTTGGAAATTGCATGCTTGGTCGGTGCTAGAGCTGATTTGACGGATCTTTTGCAACCCGGTTTGCTCGAACGCCATCATCTCGACCGCGGTGGACTGCATGTCATGCAGGAGCTCCGTTAAAGGCTTTCCTTGTTCCAAAACGACACGGACCGGCACCGTCGCAATGGTCGGGCCCGTCATCTGGTCGACCCTAACAGGGGCTTGACGTCCGCTGACGGTCATACCAAAGACCACGTCCGACGAGTTGGTGTACTGGCCGATCAAGATTGACCAGGCTGCTCGCAGGACGGTAGACGGTGTGACATCAGCAGCAGCTGGCCAGGCGAGATCTTTGATCGCGTAGGATGTAGCTTCGTCTGGTGTAGGCTGGTAGGCTGTAAAGGGAGGGGAGGAAAACTGTCGCCTCGGATCCACCGAGATGAGACTCCCAGAACTCTGCCGAACGTTTGGGGTCAACGTTCATGATGTGTTTGACGAAATTTTGGAAGGGGGCGAGCGATCAATCAATGCAGCCCGACTCTGGTAGGCGTCTTCCAATCGTTGCAAGACCAAGGGCATCGACCACCCGTCATAAAGCGCGTGGTGCAGGGTCAAGGCGAAGAAGCGCTTCGTCTTGTTCACCGCATCGGCCAGAATTCCCACACGCAGCAGTGGCTTCCCCAGCCCCATATCCTGTTCTTCATTAAAGCGTTTGTAGGCCTCCAGGTCTCGGAATTCTTCCTTCGCTGACCCGTCTGCTGGTCTGGACGTGACGACTTGCACCAGTCCCTGATCAACAATGGACACGATGCGGGTGCGCAGGATCGGAGTTGCTGCTACTACAGCCTCCCACGCAGTGTAGAGCCGGTCGACATCGACGCTTGATTGAAGCTCCATGACGAAACGCCCGACGTAATCGCCCGATCGCTTTGATGTCATGGCAAGAAGCCCTTCTTGAAGCGGCGTACATGGGAAAGCATCTTCAATGCTATCGACGCTGATGTTGCAGAGAGCTGCCATCTTGGCACGTGCTGCACCGACGTCGGTGATCTTCAGAAGTGAATAAGGCTGGATGTCCTGGTCGGCTCCAGACAAGGACCTGACCTTCTGAGCTAGATCACAAAGCTTGGGAGATGTAAAGACATTCGCAACTGTAAGATCGAGACCACGATCACGCACTGCCCTGACAAGTTTCATGGCGCCGATTGAGTCGCCTCCGATTCGGAAGAAACTATCCAGTGCTCCGATGCTGTTCATATCAACTCCAAGAACAAGGGACCAAAGCTCCTGCATTTGTCGCTCCATGGATGTCGTGGGCGATTGCCGCTGACCCCAGTGGCGTTCATTGCTGTCAATTCCTCCATGCTATATCCTTCACCAATGGCGCGAAGACGACGACGGTCGGTCTTGCCCGTCGCGGTCATGGGAAGACTCGCCAGCAGAATGTAGGCGGACGGGATCATGTACGCCGGGAGCTTGGCAATAAGGCCGTCTGTCAAGTCCGGAATCTTGTGCTTCGCAGCGGCAAGAACCCTTTGTGCAGCTTCGGTGTCTTTTTCTGTTGTGTAAATGAATGCCACCAGCCTTGGTTTCTGACTGTTTCGAGGCGTGATGACATCCGCCACAAGCTGGACACGATGATCTTCAAGACCCACGCGTACGTGGTGCTCGACGTCGCCCAGCTCAACACGCTGCCCATTGATCTTGACTTGGGCATCCTTGCGGCCGACAAAAGTCAGGCCACCATCGGCGTCGTAATGGACCAGATCGCCCGTTTTGTACAGCCGTCCATGCCGACCCGGTTGGTTCTGGCCTGGCCCGCCTCTAAGCAACCAGGTGGGAGCCTCGATGAAGCTTGCGGCAGTCTTCTCGGGGTCATTCAGGTAGCCTTCGCCAACCAGGGGCCCCTCCAACAGAAGCTCACCGACAACACCAATGGGCAACAGTTCGTTATGGTTGGAAGATCGAACAACCCAGGTGGACAGGCCGATGCCCACGCCGATGCTCGTGTTGGCGACACTGTTGTCCTTTTGCATGACAGCGCCAGTTGCATTAACACTGCATTCCGCGGGACCATAAGTATTCAGAGTCAGAGCCCGAGCAGCCCATTTAGCAGCCAGGTTACCGGGAGTGCCTCTCCGCTAAAGAGCAAGCACTCTAGGCCGCTGAACTCGGATGGCTCTAGAGTACTAGCCACTGAGGGGTTAGATACGTAAATGTCACGCCATAGGAACGGAAAGCTCCGGCGATATCGTTCCTAGCCTCGTGAAGCGACGGGATACACAAGCATGCTCCCGCTGTTATAGTATGCAGGAAATTAGACCATGCGACGTCAAAGGAGTACATGGCAAGGTCAAAGACCCTAGAAGATGACTTAAACCTAACTCGCTTTGTTGGTGGCGGATCGCACTGGTGAAGTTGGAGTGTGTGATCACAACACCCTTGGGCGTACCGGTGCTACCGGATGTAAAGACCACGTAGAGTTTATTCGACGGCTGTATGTCTGGCAGTGGTCGGTTGGCCGCCGTGTCCAGTAGTTTCTGCTCTGCTTCGAAAATCTCTTCCAGCACGATGATAGGTCTGTCAGATAGTTGCTTCGCTAGACCTCTGTTGCTCCTAGAAGCCACGATTGCAACGGGCTCGACTTGGCGAACAATAGTGCGAAGACGCTCCTTTGGTAGGTTAGTGTCAAGAGCCACCGAGGCAGCCCCAGCCTTCATAACAGCGAGCATGGCAACAGGAGTCCAACGTGACTTTTCGAAACACAGAGGCACTATCCCATTAGATTTAATACCTTGACTGATGAGGTAATGTGCTAGGAGTGTGGAGAGGTTATCCAGCTCAGAATAAGTCCAGTTGCCGTCCCACGCGCACACAGCAGGGGCATCTGGCCGATTCCGTGCTGTAGCCATGAATATGTCGTGAACGAGTCCGTCGACGGTTTCGAATGCCGTCTTATTCCACTCCCACAGTTTGTACAAATCTGGGCTGCTGCACGTGTCAAGGTCAGACAAGCGCTTGAGCGCCTTGCTCTCTGCAGACATGTCTTGTGTGGTGAGGGCAATGACAGTGCTGCGCAGGAGTGATGTGACGCTCTTGTTTTCCGAATGAGACAAAGAGCGGCAAGTCAAGGACAGTATGACTTCTTCTGTCCCATATCCTATATTCAATGCAAGATCGTACTGCAAAATCTTTTTTAGTACTAGCTTCGGGACAAGCCCAAATGGAAAAATAATCATCACTTACCTCTGTTGGGTCCTCGCCGTCAAGCTCCGTGATTTCCACTGTTGGGTTCACTGCATCTTCATCTGCGCCCATTTCATCGTTTCTCTGGAAAGAAACGATGGTGTTGAAGAGCGCCTGTCTAGATGGTATGTTCAACGCGTGCTGGATGTCCGCTAGCGAACAGTGCTGAAAGACGAGGTCTTCAAGCACCTGGTCGTGGGCCTTCTTGATAACCTCGTCGACTGTCTCGTCGGCTGCGAAATTCAGGCGGCAGATCAGCATGTTGGCATACGCGCCAATAGCGTCAGAAATTCCTGAGATGGGAAGATCTCTGCCGGATGCAAGGTAGCCAAAGCAAACGGTGCTGGTTCCGACGTACGCCTGCAGAGTTAAGCCCCAAGCTACTTGGAAGACACTGGCAGGGGTGACGGGTGATTCTCGCAGAAACGCTGTACGCTGGCAAGTGCATCTCCGTCAATGGTTGAAGTGGTGTTGGTGAGAACGTCCGGCTCGACGCCAGCTGGAGAGGCAGAAAGTTGGGGAAATGGCAAGGCTCCGTGCTAGCGAGCTTTCCCTTCAATATGCCATCTTCTCTGCCGCAGAACTGGACATGAGGGCTCTTGCGAAGTCTCTGCTCATATTAGATAGACCTCCTTGTCCCAATGTGCCCTCATAAGCGGTTGTCCAATCTCGGATGATCAGTTCACTGGAGGCACCGTCTGTGATAGCATGGCTCATTTCGAGGTGGGCAAGTACTCGCCCGTCCGATAGTTGGCACAAGGTGAGGCGATGGGGAGGCTTCTCGTGCCCGTACTCCACGGGAGATAAGTTTCTGAATGTGTCTAGAGCTGTGCCCTCGTTCTCAGATCGAAGTATAGTGATGTCGCCTTGGTAGGATTGCAAAAGTACTTGATTAAAGGCAGAGACTCGATCCAGCCCCGGGACGAATACGCTACGGAGCGATGGTTGACGAGCAATAGTAGCTCTCCAGGAATGAGCTAGCCTGTCTGGATCGACAGGGCTGTCGCTTCGGGGACATTCTATCTCGTAAGTCTGGGACGTCTTGTATGATTTGGGGTCCCTGATCTGGCTTAGCAGGGTACCATCAACCATAGGAGAGCAAGGAAACACATCTTCAACCAGAGTCTTGTTGGTAGACTCAATGTTGGGAATAATGTGGCTCTGGAGCTGATCAAGTCCCCGGTAATCGAGCTGCAAAAATTCGTAGTCGCACAAGGTGCGTGATGCATCCCTCGAAGCCAGGCTCTCGCAGATCATGGTCAACGATGTTCCGATTGAGTCGATCCACTTGTTGATGAGGCCCTGATGAGCGATGTGACGATTATAAGTGAAAGAATAATTGGCCGTTCCACCTTCGATTGAAACATTGATGTTGAACAGCGTCGATGCCGGCAGCGACGTTCCTTCTTCTGGCACATCGAGAGAGATGTTCTCGAAAAGGCCATCTTCCTTCTCCAGTTGCTGGAATTGACCGTGATAGTTGAATAAAATCTCCGAGGTAGATTCGTGTGACTCAAACGCCAGGCGTCCCTTCTTCGTTAAATACCTGGAAGCAAAGTAGGCCCAGCCATTTGCTTGGCAGGCGCCTCCGCGCATCTTTGACATGGCGTACGACGTTGCCTGCGATGTCATCTCCAATTGCCGCCCTCGACAGATGGATAGGTGTCATGGTGGTGAACCAACCAACCGTGCGTGTCGGATCAATCTCTGGAGTCCAAGATTCACGACCATGGCCCTCGTTGAAGATAGTCAGTCCCTCGCGATCTTTGAACACGGACAAGAAGGCGACCCAGACCGCTGAAAGAAGCAGATCAACTGGTGTCGAATCCAGAGCGGCGTTGCTGTCCTTGAGCAGCAGAGATGTCGTGTGCTCATCGATCTCGATTGATCTCTCCTCATGATCGCTAGTAGTATTAGAGACGGATTCATCAAACTTCCAAAACGTCAGATCATTTGAAACCCCGCTAGTGGAAAGGACCTTTGAAGGATCAAGGTACTCGGACGACTCAGCCTTCTCAACCTGGGCACGATTCCAAACCTGGAATGGCAGGCTGTATAGTAGTTCACCTCCACCTATGAGAGTCTCGAGGTCGTCAGGAGAACACGCCATGATACAAGATCTATGACTAAATGGTGCGCGATTAGTATCAGGTAACAGGCGCCATCGGGCAACGTGTAGACGTCTGCGGCAAAGACTGGGCCTCGTTCGATATCCAATTCTTGTTGTCTCTGCAGGGTCACAGCCTCGACGTCGGAAAGACTCCGAAGTCCGGACGAAGCACCAAAATGATAGACGCCATCACCTGCAGGCAGCACACGTTGCGACCAGACCCCTTCCGCATTGATGAAACGGGCTCGGAGCATGGAATGGTGGTTGACCAACTTGGAGACTGCCTTTGCGAGTTTCTCGGCAGGAATCGGACGGCTAATCTGCAAGTAGAATCCTTGGTTGCAGAAGTAATCCTTTGTGTTGACCAAGTCTGCTGGCGCTTGCTTAAAGAACCATGTCTGTATGGGCGAGAGGCCAAAGTTTGCGTTTACCTCTTCCTTGTGCGATATTGTTGACACTGTATTTGAGGTGGTTGCCGATAGTTGAGCGGCCTCTGCAAGACACTTGCTTCTCAGAAGTGTAGCCACAGGAAATACAAGGTTGCGAGCGCGGCAAATCGAGCTGAGCCTCATTGCGGAAATCGAATCACCGCCGTTGAAGACGAATGAACGGTCGAGGTCGACAGACTCGACAGGAGTGTTCAAAACCAGGCTGCAAGACTCGCGTAGGACCTTTTCGGCCTCAGTAGCCGGTTCTCTACTCCTGGAACACTGACTGTTGCCCGAGATCTGAGCGAAAGTTTCGGGCGACAGGTTGACTAGCCAGGTCTGCAATGCCTTGAGTTCCAACTTTGCAGATGAGCTTAATGGCATGTCTTTCACGACCACCCAGACAGACGGCACCATGTATACAGGGAGGGAGGTTTCTAGATCACTGCGAATTGCTTCAATTGTGTCATCCGTGCTCGAGCCACTGTTGATCGGAAGAACCTCGATGGATGGGCCCTTGAAAGCGATCGCACGGTCCTTGTCCCAGGCAGGCTCCTCAAGAGCTACAATTCCAACGATCTTACTTCCACAGGGTCCTGATTGAGGCAAGAGGCAAGCTGCTTGCCGAACGAACGCGTGTTGTTCGAGGTGATGTTGGATATCACCGAGTTCCACGCGTTGACCGTTGATCTTGACTTGAGCATCCTTGCGGCCGGCAAAGAAGAGATCGCCGTTCGAATCATAGCGAACTAAATCGCCCGTCTTGTACAATCGTCCAGTGCGGCCCTCTGTGGTACCTTGGGACCCACGTACAAGCCACTTCGGGTTCTCGACAAAGGAAGCGGCATTTTGTCCAGGATTGGACAAATAACCAAGACCGACCAGGGGACCTTCCAGAACAAGCTCACCGACTCCTCCGATTGGTGCCAGATTTTGGCCTGTGATTGTATCGACAATCCAGGCGTTGACACCTACAGCTCGCCCAATAGCGACTTCGTTGACGTCGGTCGAGGAGATTTCTTTGATGACCGTTGTGGGCGTACACTCGCACGGTCCATACGTGTTGATGGACGGAACCAGGCTTGAGAACTTCTTGGCCTTCTCGAGCGATAATCGTTCGCCACCAAGTATCAACTTCGTTAGGGACTTTATGGTTGCAGTCGGCACGATCTGTGCGGCCGAAGGAGTTAACTCAATCTCGGTGACACCGAAACGTTGAATAGCCCCTGGGAGATCATCCCGGCGTTCGTCGTCGGAGGGGATGCAGAGGCAGCCACCACACTCGAGTGTACACAAGAGGTTGGACCAAGCAACGTCAAAGGCGTAGGATGCAAAGTCGAGCACTCGAGCATTGGCCGTAAACCATTTGCCATGCAAATGTCGCAAGGCAGTGCTGAAGTTGGAATGGCTGACCATCACCCCTTGGGTACACCAGTAGTGCCGGACGTGAAAACAACATAGAGCATCTGCCACGCTTCCACCTCTGGTAGAGGATATGCAAGAGTCGTCGCCGTCGCATCGGCCAGGCCTTGATCTACAGCAAAGACGGCTTGATTCGTCAATCTTCTGGCTAGCTGTTGGTTGCTGCGGGAGCTGAGTATTAAGGACGGTTCAACTTGCGAGACGATGAGCTGCAGTCGCTCTTGAGGCAGCGAGGGGTCAAGTAGTACAGAAGCGGCTCCGGCCTTCATAACAGCCAGAGCTGCCACAGGGGTCCAGCAAGACTTCTCAAAACACAAGGGAATGATTGTCTGAGGCCCCACGTTTTGAGCGACCAAGTACCGCGCAAGACGAGTTGAAACAGCATCCAGTTCGGCATAAGTCCAGTTACCGTCCCAGGCGCATATCGCGAGAGCCCCGGGTTGCTTTTGCACTGTTTCTGCGATGATGTGATGTACCGGCACATCTGTTCTCTCGGGTACCGTGGCGTTCCACTTCCAGATGTCGTTGATGTCGCGAACGCTGTTCCAGTCAATGTCCACCAGTTTCGTCTGCGCCAAGGCGGAATCGCAAAGTCGGCGCAGAATTGTCTCTAGTTGGGAGGCGAGTCGGTCCGCCTGCTGCACTGAGATGACAGAAGAGTCGAATTCGAGTTTAAACTGAACACCCGACTCTTCCAGGCTGCACTCAAAGGTAAGAGCATGCGTGTCGAATTCGGCAAAGACATTGTTGTTATCAACATTGTTGTCTTCCTTGAACAGGACACTGCTGCCCTCTGAAGCGGAATCTCGCTCGACGCCATGTATGACTAGCAGGGTCTGGAATTTGCAAGCGCTTGCAGCGGCAGCGCTGACACGACGAATGTGTGACAATCCAGTTTGCTCGTATTCTGTCATATTAATAGACTGCGTTTGCACCTTATCCAGCATCGTCTGCACAGTTTCGTCCCGGTCCAAGGCGACTCGTAGAGGTACCGTCGCAATGGTTGGTCCAAGCATGCGCTCGACGCCAGGCACTGCCGCCTGCCGCCCTGTGACTGTAACGCCGAACAACGCGTCCTTGGTGCCCGTGTATCGGGTGGTCATAACGACCCAGGCTGCTCGGATGATGGATGAGGCAGTGATGTCTCCGTTAGGCCAGGTCAGACCCCGACCGAGAAAGGAAGAGACATGTTCGGGCTTGGCTGGTATGCCGGTGTTGGCAGTGTTGGGAACACTTCTGCTTCAGATCCGTCAAATTGCATTTCCCAGAATCTGTCCTGGCGAGACTGATCAAGATCCGTGATATGCTTAACGAATCTTTGAAAAGCAGGCGATTTATCTGCGACGAAATGTCCCTGATATGCCTGTTCAACTTTCTGCAATATCAATGGAGTCGACCAGCCGTCATACAGAGCATGGTGTATGGTCCAGATGAAGTATCGTCTTCCACCCTCCTCAGCTACTCCTAGTCGCATCAGTGGTGTACCCAGATCCATGATTAATTGCCTATCAGCCTCATCATAATCACTGATGCTCCGGAAATCTGAATTCAAGACCCAAGTGGCTGGCTGATTGAGAACCACTTGAATCAAGCCCTGGCTTGCAAGTCCGAGATCGACTATTCGCGTGCGCAGGATTGGTGTCTCTGCAACGACTGTGTTCCACGCTTCACAGAAGCGATGAAGGTCGATATCGTCCTGAATCTCCATAATAAAACGCCTAACATAGTCACCAGGTCGCTTGGCTGTCATGGCAAGCAGACCCTCTTGAAGTGGCGTGCATGGAAATGCATCCTCGATAATGCCTTGTTCAACGGCGCACTGAGCTGCGATCTTGCTGCGCATCGTCTCAGAGTTGTCAGTGTTGTCGGTCAATTCCAGCATTGAGAACGGCTCGATCGCCTCTTCAATAGTACTTGAATCAGCAACAACCACAGTAGCAAGATTCCTCAGTCGTGGATGACGGAAGATGTCCACAACAGAAAGGGACAGACCCTCTTGTCGGGCAGCGCCAACGAGGTTCATGGCGCCAATGGAATCACCTCCAATTCGTAGGAAGCTGTCATCGACCCCGATATTGTCAGCTTCAATGCCCAAGACAACAGACCAGAGGTCCCGTAATCGCTTCTCCATGGCTGTGCCCGGAGCACGGCGATGGTTGGGGTCTTGCATAAACAGATAAGTTCTTCCATGGTAAGCTCCTCTGCGATGGCTCGAAGGCGTCGGCGATCAATCTTGCCAGTGGCTCCCATGGGAAGAGACTCGATTGGCACGTAAGCGGATGGTATCATATAAGCAGGAATCGTAGCGGCCAAGCGGTCATCCAGCTGAGGCAATCGATCGCCTATCACGGATTTCAACCCCTCTGCGCTGCCTGAGGTAGAATCGGCGCTATACGCAAAGGCCACAAGTCTCGGCCGGTCACCCAAGCGAGGGGTGACGATGTCCGCAACGAATCGAATCGTCTCGTCACCAAAGGTGGTGCTTACATGATGCTCTACATCACCCAGTTCCACCCGTTGTCCGTTGATCTTGGCTTGCGTGTCTTTGCGACCGACGAAGGTTAGGCTTCCGTCCAAGTTGTATCGAACCAGGTCCCCGGTCTTGTAAAGCCTGGCATGACGACCGGGTTGGCCAGCCACGCCTCGAGTAAGCCATATCGGATCCTCGACGAACGCAGCCGCCGTTTTGCGGCATCATTGAGGTAGCCGTCGCCGACCACTGGACCCTCTATAAGCAATTCCCCACGGTCCCAAGGGGTGCCAGCTGATCGTGGTCGGTCGCCTGGACAACCCAGGTACACACTCCGTAGCCAATGCCGATGCTTGTCGAGCTGGCACCAACCAACTCTTGGCTGCCCAAGATGGCGTAGGTAGACTTCACACTGCATTCTGCGGGACCATAGGTGTTCATTACGGTCACGCTCTTTGCCCATTGATTTGCCAAGGAAGCGGTGACCGTTTCGCCGCTAAGGAGCAAATGTTTCAAATTCGGCAAATCTGACGGATTCAACAGCTTAGCCACGGAAGGCGTTAGATCAAAAAAGTTTGCATTGTAGAAAACAAGAGAAGCAGAAATGTCATTCTTTGCCTCATGGTCCGTAGGCACACAGAGGCAAGCACCGGACGTGAAAGTATGCAGGTGGTTAGACCACGCAACGTCAAAGGAATACTGTGCGAAATCGTAAACCCTAGAACTTGCAGAGAACCCAAGGCCAGCACCTTGGTGATGAACAGCACTGGTGAAGTTGGAATGTGTAATTATCACTCCCTTGGGCACTCCAGTACTGCCCGAGGTGAAAACGATATACAGCGCATGATGTGGCTTCACCGTTGGCATCAGTTGGGGCCAGGTTCGCTTGGCTAGAGAGGCTAGAAAGCCATCGTCCAGAATCAATATAGGACGGTCTGACAGGCGGCTGGCTAGGTGATGATGGGTTTGCGATGAAAGTGTAATAACAGGCTGAACTTGACCGACGATGCTTCGAAGTCTTTCCTCGGGCAATGCCGTGTCCAACAACACGGAGGCCGCGCCAACTTTCATAACGGCTAGGATCGCTATGGCAGTCCACCGAGATTTGCTAAAGGCCAAGGGAACGATAAGCCCTGGCCCGACGCCTTGAGATACGAGATAGTGGGCGATTTGGTGGCCGCACTATCGAGCTCGGCGTATGTCCAATTGCCATCCCAGGCACATACCGCTGGTGCGTTAGGCTGTCTCCGAGCAACATCTTCTATTAATTCGTGCACGAGGCCACTGACCACTTCAGGTGCCGCTGAGTTCCACTTCCAGATATCAACAAGGTCGAGCTGACTGACCACGTCTATTTGATTTAGGTCTTGCTGCGGTGTAGTGGCGTCTCTGCTGGCTTTGTTGCCGGCAAGGGCAAGGATAGTGTCCTTCAGCAAGACGCCGACACGATTGGCCTGGCATGAGGATAAGCACGACGACTGACAAGTCAACTCAAACTCCATCAGCGTCTTTCCATATCCAATTGCAATGGAGACGTCAAACTGCAACACGGTCAGCATGGTTCTGAGAGGCTGACATACAGTACCATGGACTTACCTCAGTGGGATCCTCACTGTCTATGTCGTCAAACGTCAAAGACGCAGGCTCATCGTTTCCGTCGGCAGATCCTTCAATGTTCTGGAAAGACATGATGGTGTTGAAGAGTCGCTGTCTAGATGGCAAGTTGATCTCGTGCTGAATATCGGCCAAGGAGCAATGTTGGAAGCCCATATCGTCTAGTACGTTATTATAGACCTGCTGCACAAAGTCCTGAGCAGTTCCATCACTAGGAACCTCCACTCGGCAGATCAGCAGGTTTGCATACGCACCAACCGCGTCCACCAATCCTTCGATGGGTAGGTCTCTACCGGATGCCAGGTAAGCAAAAGCGGTAGATGAGCTTCCAGTATAGGCGCGTAATACTAGTGCCCAAGCAGCTTGGAATAGGCTTGCTGGGGTGATAGATTTCTGTTCGCAGAACTGCTGAATCCAGGTGAGATCGCTGCCTGCTAGCTCCACACTGGCCTTGGTGAAAGCATTTTTGGCCTCAGAGCGGCCATTGCCTATTTGGGGAAAGTAGCATGGACCCAAGCCATTCAGCTTCTGCTTCCAGTAGGCCAGCTTTTCGGACCTGGGGGTTGCCTGTAGAGCTCTCGCAAAATCACGGCTGATGTCTTGCAAGTCGTCCACGCCAAGAGTTCCATCGTACGCCTTGGTCCAATCGGCGAGGAGGATATCTCCAGAGGCACCATCGGTGATTGCGTGACTGAGTTCCATTTGACAGAGTACGTGATTTTCGGAGATTGAGCAGAGAGTGAGGCGATGGGGAGGAACCATTTGATCGTACTTGACGGGAGCCAGTTCTCTGAGCTTTGCAAGAGCCAAGTCCTCATCGATAGGCTGATTTCCAAGAATGACAATATTTCCATGATATGATCGTAGAACCGCCTGGCTGAACGAGGTCGAGTTATCTAAACCCTCAATGAAGACAGTTCGCAGGGAAGGATGGCGAGCAATCACCGTCTTCCAAGCGTTGATTAGTCCCTGAAGACTCAATCTACTGTTGCGAGCAGACCTGATGCGATAGGTTTGCGAGATCTTGTAAGCCTGCTGGTTCTTCACCTGGCTGACCAGAATACCATCAACCATAGGAGAACAGGGGTAGATGTCCTCGACAGTGGCGTTGTTGATCGACTCGATGCGAGGAATAATGGAAGTCCGCAGCCTTTCCAGGCCTGCATAGTCGAGTTGGAGGAACTCATAATCAGAAAGAGTTGCCTTTGGAGTTTGCGAGCTAAGTTGATCGCAGATGGAAGATAATGAAACGCCTATCTGGGAGATCCATTTCTCGATCAGGTCTTGATGCTCAATATGGCGGTTCCAAGAAACTGAAAAGGAAGTGGATCCGCCCTCACTAGAGCAGCTGATGTTGAAGAGAGACGGAGCAGGCATCAAGGGCCCCGACTCGGGCACGCTATCAAACCCAATGCTGTCGAACAGACTGTCTTCATGCTCGAGCTGCTGATACAGCCCTTGATAATTGAAGAGCACCTCCATTGTTGAATTGTGCGACGCAAATGCCGAAAGGCCGCGATCGTTCAAGTACCTAGAAGCAAAGTAGGCCCAACCTTTATGTGGCAAGCGTCTGCGAGCATCCTTGGCAAATCTAACAATGTTCGAAACCGAGTTGCCAACACTTCGTTTCATGTGGATGGGGCTGATTGTTGTGAACCAGCCGACTGTCCTCGATAAGTCAACGTCTTCCCTCCATGGCTCGCGACCGTGGCCTTCATTGAAGATAGAGAGCCCATCACGCTCAGTAAACACATTAAAAAATGCATCCCAGACTGCTGAAAGCATGAGCTCGATCGGTTCAGTGTTGAACGTGTTGTTGGCATCTTTTAAAAGAAGAGACGTAACTCTCTGATCCAGTTCAATCGACTTATCAAAATGGTCGCTAGCAGTATTTGGGGTGCTGTCAGTAAAGTTCCAGAACCTCAGGTTGTTCTCAATGCCATCCGAAGAAAGGACATTTTCCGGCTGCAGTACGGCGCTCTTAGCCGCTTCGATTTGCAGCTGGGGCCATGCATAGAACGGGAAGCTTTCCTGCAGTTTCCCGCCAGCAAGAATGGTTTCTAGATCCTCGAGAATGATTCTCCAAGAAACAAGATCTATAATCAAATGATGAGCCATCATAGTCAAATATACTTCTCCGTTGGCAAGAGTGTACACATCTGCTGCAAACACTGGGCCGTTCTCGATATCGATCTTTTCGTGGCTTTCAGCAGCTCGGGCCTCGAGGTCAGCAAACGATTGGACTGCGCAACGCGCAAAATGAAACACCTGATCGTTGTACTCGAGCAGAGACTGTGTACGCTCTCCACCGCGAACCTGGAAACGTGCTCTGAGCATAGAGTGTTGTCGTACAATGTTTTTGATTGCCCTTTCAAGAGCGTCGAGAGATACGTGGCGAGTGATCTTGACGTAGAACCCTTGGTTGAAGAAACACTCTTTGCTGTCGTCAATCTTGCCCGACGGCAGCAAATCAAAGTACCACCGCTGAATCGGGGAAAGTGGGAATGGCTTCTTCAAGTCTTCCTCGAGGAGTGCTTTCGATTGGCTGACCGTAGTAGCGAGTTTTGCGACCGCCGCAAGTGACTTGCTCTTGAGTAGAGTCGCGACCGAAAATATGAGTTTTTCGGCGCGACAGTTAGAACTCAATCGCATAGCCGAGATGGAGTCTCCGCCATTGAAGACAAAGGATCGCTCAAGATCAATGTCCTTGGCGGGCACGTTGAGAACCGTACTGCAAATGTCTTGGAGCACCCTTTCACTGTTGGAAATGGGCCCTCGCTTGGCCGAGTGGCGGCCTCCAATGCTGGAAATCTCAGCGAAGACCTCGGGGCTCAGATCGGTGACCCAGTTGAAAAGCCTCTTGACCTCGAGTTTGCCCGAAGGACTGAGGGTATTTCCTTGATCACAATCCAAGTGGACGGAATCATGTAACCTGGCAGAGACTCTTCCAAGAACGTCTGGAGGGACTCGAGGTGTTTCTGCACAACAGTGGATCGAGAAACAGGAACTGTCTCGAGGAATAAAAGCTGCTTCGGTGCTGTTGAAAGCAGAGACGTAGCGGGGGTAAAGACAGAGTCCTTGCCAGAATTTTGGTAAGAACTGTCCGCACCCGAAATGGAACTAGATGTCAGAGACCCAGGTGTTGACGCCGGCGACTTGGCTGTCATTGCTTTGCCAGACCACAATACCGGGATTCTAGGTACATTAGTATCTCCCTCCTGAAGCCCTTTGATGCTGATGACGCCGACGAGGCGGTTCTTGCAAGGGCCAGACTTGGGCAACAAGCAGGTTGACTGTCGAATGGCGGGAAGCGGGAGATACTGTGCTGGATGTCACCCAACTCGACACGTTGACCATTGATCTTGACCTGCGCATCCTTGCGCCCGATGAACGATCAAGCCACCGTCTGGCTCGTATCGAACAAGGTCGCCTGTTTTGTAGACTCGACCATGTCGTCCCGGTCGACCTTTCATGCCATTGAGGAGCCAAACAGGGTCTTCTATAAATACAGCCGCGGTCTTCTTTGCGTCGCCAAGATACCCTGCACCAACTAGAGGGCCTTCGAGAAGGAGCTCTCCGACACAACCGAGCGGAACGAGTCGGTCATGATCAGTCGGCTGGGTAATCCAAGTACGCAAACCGATGCCCTTTCAATGCTTGTGGTAAGCCCATGCTCTTGGCCCATGATGGCCCCTGTGGCATTGACACTGCATTCCGCGGGACCGTACGTGTTCAGCGTGAGAGCCTGTTTAGCCCAGCTCGACGCTGTCTGTCCTGGCAGCGCCTCACCACTAAACAGCAAGCATTCTAGATTAGTGAAGTCTCTCGGCTGTAGAGTGCTAGCTACTGATGGAGTAAGATATGTGAAGTTGGCCTTATAAGCGTGGAAGGCACTAGTGATGTCGTTTCTCGACTCATATTCTGATGGAATACATAGACAGCCTCCTACTGTCATAGTGTGCAGGAAGTTTGACCAGGCAACATCAAAGGAGTATTTTGCAAGATCAAACACTCGAGAAGAGCGTTTAAAGTAAAGTTCTTCCTGTTGATAGTGGATGGCGCTGGTGAAATTTGAGTGGGTAATTATTACTCCCTTTGGTATGCCTGTACTCCCAGAAGTAAACACAACGTACAGCTTGTTCCACGGTTCTACTTGCGGGAGTGACTGGTCAATATAAGATGCGTCTAGATCGTCCATCAAGCTCTCGTTTAATAAAACGATAGGACTTGTTGTGAGCGAACGAGCCATGTGTTGACGTTGGGAAGAAGAGATTAACACAACGGGATCAACCTGACCGACCATTGTTCGAAGCCGGTCTTGAGGCAGCGCGGCATCGAGAAGCACAGAGGCTGCGCCAGCTTTCATCACGGCCAAGATCGCAATGGGTGTCCAGCAGGACTTCTCAAAGCAAAGAGGGACCACCGCATCAAGACCAACGCCTAAAGTCACTAGATGATGGGCAAGGCGCGTAGAAATCGTGTCCAGCTGCTTATACGACCATTCACCGTCCCAGGCACACACGGCCGGAGCATCTGGGTACCTTTGGGCATTCTCCATGATCAACTCGTGGACTAGGCCGTTGACAGTGGCCGGTTCATCCGCATTCCACTGCCAAATGTCTTCGAGGTCCTGCTCGCAGACCTGGTCCAAATCGCCAAGCTTTTTATTCGCATTTTCAGGAGCACAAAGCTGTCGAATAGCAAACTCGAATTGTCGTGCAAGCCAGGTGATCTCTGTTTGGCTAATCACGTTTGAGTCAAAACCTACACGGAAACGAACGCCGCTGCTTGCAAGGAAGCACTCGAAAGTAATGGCGTTTGTATCAAATTGAGCGAATGTGTCGTCGCCTTCGTCATCCTCTTGATCAGCAAAAACTGAGCTGGGATCAGAATCCTCATTGTCCGCTGGTTGAATGACAAGTAATGTCTGAAACTGACAGGCTCTCTCGCAATCTGTGTTCAGCCGTCGGAGGCGCTGAAGACCAATCTGCTCAAAGTTCATCATGTCAACTGCATGTATTTGAACTTGCTGTAAGAGCTGATAGACTGTGTCTTTTTGGTTAAGTCGCACGCGTACAGGCAAAGTTGCGAAGGTTGGGCCGGTGATGCGATCAATCCCATGTACGGGTGCTTGACGACCGGTGACGGTGGCACCGAACACCACGTCATCGGAACTGGCATGCTCCGATGCCACCAGAGACCATGCGGCTCTGACTATTGTAGATGAGGTGATGTCTAGGCGCGGCCATTGTATGTTTTGGATTTCATGTATGATCGACGTATCAGCCATTGGTTGATATGTTGAGCTTGGAAGGACCGGCATCGCCTCTGCTTCGAGGCCTTGGAAATGATCCTTCCAGAACTTGACGGCCTTCACATCATCAAGGCCCTTGATGTAGCTGACGAACCCTGGGAAGGGGAGATGGGTTGATTGACTGATCGTTATACGCGAGTTCCAAGTTCTTTAGTAGAAGTTGCATCGACCAACCGTCATAGAGCGCATGGTGTATGGTCCACACGAAATAGCACCTGGGGCTTTCCTTTTCCGTGACAAGAGCGCACCTCATGAGGCGGTCGCCTGGACCCATAGTAGTCTGCTTGTCATATTCTTCGTATGCCTCAACGGTGTTGAAGTCGCCAGTGACAATCCATTGAGCGGTCTCGTCAATCACAACCTGGACAAGGCCTTCTCCAGGAAGGTCCACTATGCGTGTACGGAGGATAGGGTTGGCAGAGACCAGCGTATTCCAGGCAGCCCGAAAACGTCCAACATTTACAGTTGGCAGGAGTTCCAAAGCGAAACGCCCGATATAGTCGCCTGGACGCTTGACAGTCATGGCGAGCAGGCCTTCCTGCAGCGGCGTACACGGGTAAAGATCCTGAACAAGGGCATCGTTCACCCCACAGAGATCTGCGGCCTGCTGTCGCAATTTCGGTACATTGGTACCAGGGCTGAGCAGGGAGAACGGATGTATTTCGGCGTCGCCTATCGATGACAGCTCATTGGCGGCAGCCGCAAGTTCGCTCAAACACGGATATTTGAAGACATCAGCAGCAGTCACATGAACGCCTTCTTCACGAGCAGCGCTGACCAGCCTCATGGCACTGATTGAGTCACCGCCGATACGCAAGAAGCTATCGTCTGCCCAAATAGTCTCCGCCTTGATTCCAAGCACTTGAGCCCACAGCTTTTGCATCCGGGCTTCGGCGGCAGTGGTGACTGGTCGTTTGGAACCACTGGGAGCATTCGAAGCTACCAATTCGTCTGTCGTCATTTGCTGACCGATGGTACGAAGTCGGCGTCGGTCCAATTTGCCAGAGGCCAACAAGGGTGGACGCGCAACAGCAAGATATGCAAAGGGGATCATGGAAGGCGGTATTTTGGTGGCCAGTCGGTCACTCAGACCAGTAGTCACCATTCGAAGACTGGCCTTGAGCTGTTCAGCATCTTTAGCAGAAGGATCGATACCAAAGAAGAAAGCCACCAGTCTTGGCTTGGCGCTATCTGCAGGCTTCAAGACTTCTGCCGCAACCTGAAAAGCATTACTGGTCTCCAAGTTGCTTCGAATATGGTGCTCAACATCATTGAGCTCGATGCGCTGTCCATTAATCTTAACTTGGGTGTCTTTGCGGCCAACAAAGGTGAGGATGCCATTCTTTCCATAGACTACCAGGTCACCAGTCTTATACAAGCGCCCTGGGGACCTTGACGACCAGCTCTACCAGATAGAAGCCAAGACGGCGGAGAAATGAAGCTCTTCGCCGTCTTTTCCGGGTCGTTAAGATAGCCCTTGCCAACAAGTGGTCCCTCCAGGATTAGTTCTCCGACGACACCGACGGGAACAAGCTTGTCATGGTTTTTAGGATTGACTACCCACGTGACTTGACCAACACCTTTTCCGAGACTGACCGATGTCGTCGTTGTTTCACCAACGGCATTGAAGACTGCTTTGGGAGTACATTCGGAGGGGCCGTACGTATTGATTGTTAAGCAGTGCCTTGACCACTCAGTGGCTAAATGGCCAGAGAGGACCTCACCACTAAGTAGCAGACATTCCAAACCAGGAAGATCAGCTGGATTGACCGTAGTGGCAACTGTGGGAGTGAGGTTCACAAAGTTTGCTCGGTACTTCTGGAAGGACCTAGCAAGTTCATTCCTAGCCTCAAAGTCGGACGGAATGCAAAGACAGGCCCCTACCGTCATGGTTTGTATAAAGTTACACCAGGTAACATCAAAGAGTACATGACAAAGTCGTAGACCCTCGAGGATTGTCTGAACCCTAGACCTTGGCGCTGGTGTAGTATAGCAGCGCAGGTATTCGCATGCGACACCATAAGACCTTTGGCACGCCGGTGCTGCCAGACGTGAAGGTCACGTAGATAGTATCTGTTGGGTCAACAAGAGGAAGCCTTCCATTGGCTTTTGTCCCTTGGGCTTCCTCGATCGCTCCGGCATCTATTACCTTGACGGGTTGGTCCGTAAGAGCGCGCGCGAGGGTTTGCTTTGTAGCAGATGATAGCATCATCCGTGGGCTTGCCTGCTGAATAATTGCTCGAAGCCGGTCCTCAGGCAGAGCCGTGTCTAGGGCCAGACAAGCAGCGCCTGCCTTCATAACAGAAAAAATAGCCACCGGCATCCACCTGCTCTTCTCGAAGCAAAGGGAATGATATCACCGCTGACGACGCCCAGAGAGACAAGATCATGGGCAAGGGGGTCGATACTTGGTCTAACTGGTCATAGGTCCAGTCGCCATCCCACGCGCAAACGGCAGGGGCATCGGGATGATTGTGAACAGCGGCTGCGAATAAGTCATGTACCCGACCGCTCACAGCCTTCGGGACGACGGCGTTCCATTCCCAAATTTGAGTCAGGTCGTCCTCATTCACCAGGTCAAGTTGGTCAATGGGTGTGTCCATGTGAGCGGGCGAGCAAAGCTGCCTAATGGTGTGTTCGAATTGTGCTGTGATTCTGGAGACTTGATACTCGGAAACAAGGCTGGGATCAAATGCGATGCGAATCTGCAAGCCACTCGTCTCCAACCGACATTCCAGAGTCAGAGCGTGGATGGCGAAATCAGTCAAGGTTTCACCCTCGTCTGAAGCGTCGTCTCCTTCCGCCACAAAGAGGTCACTAGTCTCAGCAATGGCATCTTCCGCAGGTTGGATGATGAGCAGTGTCTGGAAGCCACAAGCCATTTCGGCATTATCCCCGAGTCGACGGATACGTTGCAAGCCAGTCTGCTCGAACGCGGTCATATCCAGAGCCTGTTTCTGTATCTGCTCAAGAAGCTGCTGCACCGAGCCTTGTTGGTTGACTTTCACGCGTACTGGGACAGTGGCAATAGTTGGGCCAGTAACTCGGTCGATACCGGGAACTGGTGCTTGGCGACCGCTAACCGTTGCCCCGTACAATACATCGTCGCTGGACGTATACTGTGCTGCGATGAGCGACCAGGCAGCCCTGACCACATTAGAAGGTGTGATACTAGAAGTCTGCCACTTAATGTTGTGAATGTTGTGGGTCGCGGAGCCGGTGGCACAGGGCACGCAGCTGGACGAGGGAGAGCTGGGAAGGCAACCGCCTCGAGGTCACTGAATTGCGTGTTCCAGAATTTGGTCACACGATCGTCATCCAGGTCCATGATGTGTTTAACAAAATGCTGGAACTGTGGTGGCCCATTGAGTGGCAATTCGCCATTGAACGCTTCCTCTAGACTTTTGAAGATCAGCGGAGTTGACCATCCGTCGTAAAGCGCGTGGTGGATGGCCCAGACAAAATGACGTCCGCCATCTGGCCCGGCCTCGCTGACCAAACCGAACCTGATGAGTGGCGTTCCCAAGCCCATCACACGCTTCTCGTCCATGTCTTCGTACGCAGCCACACTATGTATTGTAGCATCGATTGTCCAGTGGGCGGCCTCGCTGATAACCACCTGGACTAACCCGTGACCTGAGATATCGACTATGCGCGTTCGCAGAATTGGATGAGAAGCGACTACCGTTTCCCAGGCTTTCAGGAAAGCGTTCTGATTAACTGTAGGCTTGAGTCGCAAGGAGGATCTGCCAACGTACTGGCCGGCACGTCTTGCTGTCATTGCGAGCAACCCTTCCTGTAGAGGCGTGCAGGGAAGGCATCTTCGATCTGGGTGGAGTCAACATTGCAGAGATGCGCAATGTGATGGACAACTTCGGCGAGGTCCAGGGTCTTTTTGAGAAGAGCAAAAGGCTCGTAGTCTTTGGGGAGACGTCTGTGTCACCTAGTGGAGTAGCGACGGCGGCGAGGTCGTGAAGACGCGGATGCTCGAAGATATTGGCAACGGTAACAGATAGCCCCTGGCCATGCGCTGCCGATACCAACCTCATAGCACCAATGGAATCGCCGCCAATTTGGAAGAAGCCGCTGTCGATGCCGATGTTCTCCTTCGGGATGTCCAAGACTGTTGACCAAAGCTGTTGGAGTTGTATCTCCGTGTGCGAGGTTGGCTGGAGGATTTTCCTAGGTGCATTGAGCGCAGTCAACTCTTGCAGGGTCAGACTTTCGGCCATGGCTCGCAGCTGTCGGCGGTCCATCTTTCCTGATGCAGACAGCGGAATACTTTCCACGGCGAGGTAGGCAGCCGGAATCATGTACGTAGGGATGTGAGCGGCGAGCTTGTCTTCCAGTCCCACGATGAGCTTCCTGACCTCGTCCTTGAGCATATCAAGTGTCATCGCGGTATCGTGGGAACGTGTACGAAAGCGGCAAGGATAGCTCTGCTGCTATCCTTGGGCTGAACCAGGTCGGCGAAAACCTGGACTTGACCATCAGACGATATCCCAGTGCCCACATGGTGCTCTATGTCGGCGAGCTCAACACGCTGGCCGTTGATCTTGACCTGGGCGTCTTTGCGACCGATGTAGACCAAGTCACCGTTGGTCATGTACCGCACCAAGTCGCCTGTCTTGTATAATCGTCCACGGCGCCCCAAGCCACCGCCTGGCAGTCCGCTTGTCAGCCACGATGGGTCCTGGATGAAGACCTCTGCAGTCTTCTCAGGCGCTGATAGATAGCCAGGCCCTACGAGGGGCCCTCCAGGAGAAGCTCGCCCACTGCGCCGATGGGCAGTAAGCGCTCGGTTGATTTTGGATCAACTACCCACGTGTTGACTCCGGAACCCTTGCCAATGCAGGCCTCGTTGATATTCTCGGCATGGATGTTGGCCACAACAGTGGTAGCCGTGCACTCGGACGGGCCATACGAGTTCTTCAAGTCAACAATGGCAGCCCAGGCTTTGGCTTGCTCTACGGGAAGACGCTCGCCACCGAGTACTAAGGTATTCAAGGTTCCGAGGAGCTCTATGGGCAGAGTCTGTGCCGCGGAGGGTGTCAGTTCGGCGATGGTAACGCCCAGCCGTCGGATGGCGCCAGCGAGGTCATTAGTTCGTTCCTCGTTTGACGGGATGCAAAGACAGGCTCCACATGCAAACGCGAACAGGGCGCTTGCCCACGACACATCAAAGGCATAACCAGCAAAGTCAAGAATCCTGGCGTCCGCCACAAAGCCGTGAACGATGGCTTGATGGCGTAGAGCGCTACTCTGGTTGGCATGGTTAATTACGACTCCTTGGGAGTTCCCGTGGTACCAGAAGTAAACACCACATAGAGTCTGTGAGAGGGCTCAACCATGGGAAGCATAAATGTGGGAGCAGGCGTGGGGATGTTGGAAAGGGAAGGCTGGTCCAGGACAATTGTTTCTCGAACCCCAAAGCGGCCTGCGATGTCCTTGTTGCTCCGGGAGGTGATTAAGAATGCCGGCTGAACCTGTTCCACAATGAGTCGCAGGCGGTCTTGAGGCAAAGCCACATCCAGCAAAACAGAGGCTGCACCAGCTTTCATGACAGCAAGCATAGCGACGGGCGTCCAACGAGACTTTTCGAAACTCAAAGGGACTATAATGTCTGGTCCGCAGCAGCCAATACTGATGAGGTAATAAGCAAAATGGGTCGAAAGACTATCCAGCTCGCTGTAGGTCCATTCACCGTCCCACGCGCAAACGGCAGTTGCGTCTGGCCGCTTCCTCGCAACTAACATCAAGATCTCGTGGACTGGCTCGTGGACAGTCTCGGGAACCAACTTGTTCCACCGCCAGATTGAGGTAAGATCATTTGTGTTGATTATACTCAGATCACCTTGCTTTGTCTGGGCCTGCCGAGGGTTGCAAAGTTGACGTAGGACGTGCTCGTACTGCGCACAGAGCGTCGCAGCCTGTTCCTCTGAGAGAACCATGGAATCGAAAGCCACTTGCAGATGCACACCCCGATCTGTGAGATGGCATTCAATCGTCAACGCGTGCGTGCTGAAGTCGGCAAAGACGTTATCAACTTCATCCTCATCGTCATTGCGAACAAACAAAGTGTCCTCTGTGTCATCTTCTGATAGATTCGCGGTTTGGACAATTAGAAGAGTTTGGAAGTCACAAACACCTTCTGCCGTGGTGTTGATACGACGGATACGCTGAAGCCCTGTCTGCTCAAACGACGTCATTTCCACAGCCTGAGACTGCACCTGTTCAAGCAGCTGCTGGACCGTTTGGTAAGGGCATAGAGCAACGCGCACCGGAACGGTTGCGATGGTTGGCCCAGTCATCAAGTCAATTTCATGCACTGGTGCTTGACGTCCCGTTACTGTTACTCCAAACACCGCATCCGTGGTGTTAGTGTAGCGGCTGGAGAGGAGAGACCACGCAGCTCTCAGCAATGTAGAGGCGGTAGCATCCCCTAGGCCACGGAAGGTCGTTGATTTCATGCGTCATTGACTGATTCGGTGTTGGTTGGTAGTTTTGAGAAGGTAACGTCGGAAAGCTTTGCAGTTCGACACCTTCGAACTGGCGCTCCCAGAACCGAGTTACCTGGGAGTCGTCTGTATCAATGATATGCTTTACAAAGAGCTGGAAGGGCGGCGAGTTGCGAGGTCCCGTCGTTCGATTGTAATAGGCGTCGGTAAGCTTTTGGAACAGCAGCGGAGTTGACCAGCCGTCATAGAGCGCATGGTGGAGAGTCCAGACAAAGAAGCGCTTATTATCATCCTTGCCGTTGCCTGCTGCGAATCCTAGGCGCATCAGAGGGTGCCCAAGCCCATCACCTGCTTCTTGTCGGCATCTTCGTATTCGGAGAGGCTTTTTGCTGTGTTCTTTGTCGTCCAGAACGCAGGCTCGTCCAGGATGACCTGCACGAGCCCGTGCCCAGGCAAATCGATAATGCGAGTTCTGAGAATCGGCGTTGCCGCAATGACTGTCTCGATAGCTAGACGTAGACGATCGGCTTCCAGCTCCGGCCTCATCTCAAGCACAAGCTGACCCACGTAATCTCCCTGGCGCTTGACTGTCATGGCAAGCAGACCCTCTTGGAGCGGAGTGCAGGGAATGCGTCCTCGACTATGTCAACCTTGACATGACAAAGATGTGCAACTTGCTGGCGCAGAGTGTCAATATTTTCGGCCGATTTCAAGAGTGAAAAGGGTTCGACTATCGGAATAGCCGCTTTAGATAGTTTGCCCGATACCGCGACAAGATCTCTAAGACGAGGCTGCTTGAAGACGTCGGCGACACTGAGGACAACCCTTCCTCGCGCGCAGCCGTGACCAGCTTCATAGCACTAATGGAGTCTCCACCGAGGCGCCAGAAACTATCGGCGGCCCCGATGAATTCTTTCCCAAGACCTAGAACTCGGGACCAAAGCTGCTGCATCTGTCGCTCTGCTGGCGTTGACGGCAACATACGCTCGCCCTCAGCGGCGCCGAGGGCTGCGAGGTCCTCCGGGGTGAGACGTTGACCGATTCTTCGCAGCTGACCTCGATCCATCTTGCCAGAGGCGGATTTGGGCAGAGTATGGACAGGCACGTAGGCGGACGGCACCATGTAGTTTGGCAGGCTCATGGACAGACGGTCATTGATACCAGCCGTCATTGCCTTTACAGCTTCCGCGAACCGTGTGGGATCCATGGTGGCCGGGTCGGTCAGAGCAATAAAGGCAACCAGAGCGGATTTGCTCGATCCTTTTGGTTCAACAACCTCGGCCACGACCTGTAACATGTTTTCGGACTCGAGGCTGGTCAAAACATGATGTTCGACATCGCCCAGTTCGACCCGCTGACCGTTGATCTTGACCTGGGCGTCTTTGCGGCCTGCATAAACGAGAGTACCGTCCATCTCGTATCGCACTAAATCGCCAGTCCTATACAGACGACCGCCACGACCGGAGTAACCCTGGCTGCCGCGTAGCAGCCATTCGGGATCGTGGAGGAACGCTGCGGCTGTTTTCTCGAAATCTCCAAGGTAACCCGGTCCAACGAGGGGGCCCTCTAGGACCAGCTCACCCACTGCCCCAATCGGCAAGAGGAATTGGGCTGTCTCCGGATCGACTACCCAAGTGTTGACACCGAGACCTCTACCGATGGACATGGTAGTCGTTTCGGCCGTGATGTCTCCAACTACACTCGTCGGCGTGCACTCGCACGGTCCGTACGAGTTCACTAGGTGGACTTTTGAGGACCAGCTCCGGGCTTGCTCGAGTGACAACGCTTCGCCGCCAAGAATGACGGTATCCAGTGACTCAAAAAGGCTGGCCGGGAGGATTTGGGCCGCCGAGGGCGTAAGCTCACTATGGGTCACGCCGAGGCGTTGAATAGCACCGGCCAAGTCATTCTGGCGCTCGGCATCTGAGGCGATACAGAGGCAGCCACCGCATTCAAGGGTGGAGAAGAGATTAGCCCAAGAAACATCAAAAGCATAGGAGGCGAAGTCAAAGACTCTTGATTCACATGTGAACCTGTGAGCTCCACGCTGGTGTTCAAGCGCACTGCTCAAGTTAGAGTGCGTTATCAGGACGCCCTTTGGTGTTCCTGTGCTGCCCGAAGTGAACACAACGTATAGCTTGTCCGATGGATGAAGGACTGGAAGTCGCTGTGTCCACCGAGCTGTGTCAAGAGCCAGTACTTGCGCCTGGCCAATGACGGCAAGCTCCCCAGTCTTGACAAGCCTACAGGACAGTTCTTCATTTTGGATCGAAGAGACCATGAGAGACAGTTGAACCTGCTGTACTATGCTCTCTAAGCGATCCTCAGGTAATGTCGAGTCCAAGGCCAGGCATGCTCCTCCGGCCTTGATCACAGCGAGGAATGACAGCGGCGCCCAGCGGGATTTTCGAAGCACAAAGGAACAACAGCTCCCGGTTTCACACCACGTTCGATCATATAATACGCAAGCTTTGTGGATATATCATCAAAGTCGGCATAGGTCCAGTCACCGTCCCAGGCGTGCACTGCTAGTGCATTAGGCTGCCTCTGAGCTTTTGCTGTTATAGTCTCATGCACAAGCCGGTCAATCGTCTCTGGCACGATGGCGTTCCACTTCCAGATCGTCTCCAAGTCTTGCGGGCTTAAAGTGTCCAGAGCCATGAGCTCTTTTTGACTTGTTTCTGGGCAACAGAGCTCTCGGATAGTGAACTCAAGGTGAGCAGCAAGCTGGACTACCTGTTCCCGAGGAACAACGGAATCGTCAAACCCAATTAATAGTCTGGCGCCATCTTCCTTCAAGTCGCAATCCACCGTGATCGCGTGGGTGTCGAACTCGGCGAAAGCGTCGCCTTGCTCATTGTCGTCATCATCGTCAACAAAGAGTTCAGTTGAGTCGGACGTCTGTCTTTCCATAGGTTGAATAATGAGCAAGCTCTGGAAGCTGCATGCCCTCGCTGTCTCATCGCTGAACTTGCGGATCTTTTGCAGGCCTGCCTGCTCGAACATGGCCATCTCGACAGCCTGCATCTGGATGTCCTGAAGCAGCTGTTGTACCCGCTGCTGCCTCTGCAGCCTGACCCTGACAGGTACCGTTGCAAATGTTGGTCCAACCATTCGCTCAACACCCGGCACTGGCGCTTGTCTTCCGCTAACGGTCACGCCAAAGACGGCATCCGACGAGTTCGTGAAGTGGCCTATCAAAATCGCCCATGCCGCTCTGACCACAGTGGAAGCTGTGATATCGCCCTTGGGCCAGGCAATGTCTCGGATCTGGTAAGGGACGGTGACATTGGGTGTTGGCTGGTATTTGGGGAGGGAAGCGAGGGGAATTCTTGGTGAGCAGGGGCCTCGAGTTGGGACGTCCAGTAGGCCTTTGAGCGGGCTTCGTCCACACTCATAATGTGCCGTACAAAGTTCTGGAACAAAGGTGCGTCGTCCATGACGCCTTCACCCCGATATGCCCTATGAAGCTTGTCCAAAAGAATCGCCGAAGACCAGCCATCGTAAAGGGCATGGTGTATCGTCCAAAAGAAGAATGTCTTCTTCTCTTTCCCATCAGCCGTCTCGCGCACAAGGCCCATGCGCATGAGTTGCTGCCCCAAGCCTCCGAGGGAGTTTCCTCGTCTGCCTGTTTGTACGCTGCGGAGCTACTGAACCTCCTGCTCACGGTCAGGTCGACGGTTTCATCCACAATAACTTGGACAAGACCCTGGCCAGGCAGGTCCACGATGCGTGTCCGCAAAATGGGCAACGCAGCGACGACCGCGGCCCATGCTGACCGGAAACGGTCGATGTTGGCATCTGGTTGAAGCTCCCAGACAGACCGACCGATATAATCGTCCTTCCGCTTGGCAGTCATGGCCATGAGACCCTCCTGAAGTGGCGTGCACGGGAAGGCATCTATGACACGACCAGGGTTCATTTTGCAAAGGGCGGCCAGCTGGTTGCGTGCCGTCTCAGTATCGATAGTCTTGCTAAGGAGAGAAAATGGTTTGGCATCTTGCTCTTCAACACCAGACGACTTGGCAGTGACGGCTGCAAGGTCACATAGTCGGGGGTATTTAAAGATATTAGTGACGGTTAGATAAAGACCTTGTTCACGAGCGGCACCGACTAGTCTCATGGCACCAACAGAATCACCGCCGATGCGCATGAAGCTATCGTCAGCTCCGATCCGAGAGCTATCGATCCCAAGCACGGCGGACCAGAGGCTCTGTATGCGGTACTCCATCGCAGTCGTCGGCGCTCGCTTCTGGTCGGCATCCGAATTGAGCGCCAGCAATTGGTCGATGGTCCATTTCTGTCCCAATTCGCGTATACGACGACGGTCGGTCTTCCCAGTCGGCGTCAGAGGTAAAGTCTAACGGGCAGAAAGGCAGTCGGAACCATGTAGGACGGTATGCGTGCAGTCAGCTTCACGTCAAGACCTGCCGTGAGGGTCTTGATCTCTTGGAGAAGCTGCTCATCAGTCTCACTAGTAGAGCCGGAAATGTGCACAAAGGCTACCAGTCGAGCTTGGTCAGTGTTCTGTGGCGTGATCATTTCCGCAATTACATGAACATGATCCGGACTTGCAAGATGTGCCCGGATTTGATGCTCAACCTCGCCCAGCTCCACACGCTGGCCGTTGATTTTGACCTGCGCATCCTTGCGGCCCACGAACATGATACTCCCATCTCTCTCAAAACGCACTAAATCGTTCGTCTTGTAAAGACGGCCACGACGACCGGGGATTCCGGGACCCCGCGCAAAAGCCACGTTGGATCTTCGATGAAAGCAGCCGCGGTCTTTTCGACATCGTTCAGATAGCCATTTCCAACTAATGGGCCCTCGACCAGCAACTCTCCAACGGTTCCCAGAGGGACTAGCTCATCATGGTTGGATGGGTGGACGACCCAGGTGCTCAAGCCCATCCCCTTGCCGATACTGAATTTCTCACGTCCTCTCTCGCTGACTGGGTGTATCGTACTAAACTGAGTGCATTCTGTCGGCCCGTACAAATTGGTTATTTCGATTCCCGGTGGAATGTGCTCCAGATCCCTGGCCAGGAGCTGCTCTCCAACGAAATGTATCTGACGCATGTTTTTCAGAGGGGACTGGTCCAGTCCACGAATGTTGGAAGGTGTGAACACAGCTATGTTCACTGAGAAACGGTTGATGCAGCCGATAAAGTCATTTCGGCGATCTTCATCGCTTGGGACACACATACAAGCACCCGCAGCCAAGGTTTGTAGAAGATTGAACCAAGCCAGATCGAATGTGTAGGAGGAGGAATCGTAGACCCGAGCCCCTTTTTCCAGCCCAAGAAGTTTACCTTGGTGTCGGATGGCACTGCTAAACTGGCCATGCGTAATCATCACTCCCTTTGGTGTTCCAGTACTTCCTGACGTGAAAACGACGTAAACGAGGTCTGAGGTCTTCAGCGTAGTCGCGAGACGTTCGGTAGCGGTCTCGACTTTGGCGACATGCTCTTCGTCAACCACCACAACCGACCCCTCTACCAACCGTCCGGCCAGTTCCCGAGTTGTGGGAGACGAGATGATCAATCTTGGCTGGACCTGGCCGATGATGACTCGTAGTCGGGCTTCTGGCAACGTGGAGTCCATGGCTATGCACGCTCCGCCGGCCTTGATTACCGCTAGCATCGCCAGGAGCCCAACGTGACTTCTCCATACAGACGGGAACGAGCACATTGGGGCCAACGTGGTGGCTGGTGGAGAGATGATGCGCCATCTTCGTAGATAGCCTTTCCAGATCGCCATATGTCCAGTCGCCATCCCATGCAGAGACAGCCAGCGCGTCCGGCTGTTGTCGCGCAACCTCGGCGATTCGGTCATGCACCAGCGCGTCGACTGTAGCAGGCACGGTGGAATTCCATCCCCATAGCTGCTCGAGATCGGCTTGACTGACTGTGTCTATGTCTGCCAAGCGCTTCGACGCGGGGATGACACACGAGTCTTGGGTCTGCTCCTGTTTGTGACTCCCACAATCGCGAGTACCAGAGACTCTAGATGCGAATTGATGCGTTGTGCTTGTGTCGCGGAGAGGTGCTGGGTGCGATAGACCAAGCTGAAATCGAGCTGGTCTTTCCCCACGGCAATGGCAAGAGTTGAATCGAACTTGTTCAGATGGTCAGCAAAAACTTTTCAGTCAGACAGGAAACAACTTACCTCGGTAGGGTCTTCTCCTCCCAGCTCAACAAACTTGCAGGGAGGCGTGTCCGAGTTGTCCGAGTTGTCCGAGTAGCTCTCCTCGTTTCTTTGGAAAGAAATGATGGTGTTAAACAGCGATTCAGAAGACTGCACACCGAGTTCATGTTGAATGGTGGCAAGGGAGCAGTGCTGAAAGCTGAGATCTTCTAGAACCTGAGCGTGGACCTGCTCAACGAGGCTGGTCAACAGTCCAGAATCGCGAAATATCGACTCGACAGATAAGCAGGTTGGCGTAGGCACCAATCGACTCGTTCAACCCAGGCACAGGTAAGTCTCGGCCGGAAGCAATGTAGCCAAAAGCGACAGTGTCTGTGCCGGTGTACGCTCGCAGGACCAGGGCCCAGGCTGCCTGGAAGAGACTGGCATAGGTGACGGAGCGCGTCTCGCAGAAGTTTCGAAGCTGCTGGAATTTCTCCCTTCGATATCGATTCTCGTTTCGGCGAAACCATCTCCCTGCTTTTCGGGCACGTCTAGGTGGGGGAAGTGACAAGGGCTCATATCTTGTAATTTCGTCTTCCAGTAGGCCTTCTTCTCCGCCACAGAGCTGGATTGAATAGCTTTCGAGACCTCGCGAGCAACGTCTTGCAATTCGATTGTGTTTAGTTCCCCACCCAACGCGCGGCTCCAGTCCTCGAGGAGGATGTCGGTCGAGGCACCGTCTATAATAGCGTGGCTTACCTCCAGCTGGCAGATCACTTGGCTGTCGGATATCTGGCAGAGGGTCAGACGGTGAGGGGTTTGAGAGTACCGTACACAACGGGGTGGTTTTTGATAGCAAAGCCAGCGCGGATGACTTGTCTCCGGCCTGGAAATGAATGACATCTCCACGATATGACTTGAGCACGACTTGATTGAACGCCGCTGCGTTGTCCAGGCCTTCGATCAGAACTGTGCGGAGACCGGAGTGACGAGCAATAACAGATTCCCAGGCCCCGATAAGTCTCTTTTTCTTGAGCACATCATTCCGGAGTGATGTGATTTGGAACAAGCCAGTTGTCTTATAAGCCGCCGGCTCTCGAATTTGGCTGAGGAGTATGCCGTCCACCATAGGAGAGCAGGGATATATGTCGTTGATCTCCGACCCGTTTGCCGCCTGAATGTTGGGAATAATATGACCCTGAAGCAGCTCCATTCCCCTGTAGTCAAGGTGGACGAACTCAAAGTCACATAAAGTCTTCGATGGACTCATAGTAGCGAGATGATCGCAGATCGACCTCAGTGACGGCCCAACCTGGCTAACCCACCTCTTGATAAGTTTCTGGTGAGCTATATGGCGGTTCCATGTAAAGTGAAAGTCAGTTGCTCCATTCTCTATGGTGACGTTAATGGTGAAAAGTGCCGAAGCAGGCAAATCTGGACCGTCTTCGGGGGTCCAAGGGCAGCTGTTCAAATAAGCCATCTTCATTTTCCACTTGTTGAAACTGGCCGTGGAAGTTGAAGAAGACTTCCCTCGTCGACCTATGCTCCTTGAACTCTGAGATGCCCTCTTCATTCAAGTATCTCGAAGCAAAATAGGCCCATCCCTGGCTCGGCAGATTTCTGCGCGCATCTTTGACACTGCGCACGATCTCGGCTAGACCGCTCCGCGACACACATGCGGGGGCCATTGTGGTAAACCAACCCACAGTGCGAGAAAGATCGATTTCTGCGTTGAACGGCTCTCGACCATGACCTTCCTTGAAGATTGTTAATGAGTCACGTTGGGTGAAGGCGTCAAAGAAGGCAGCCCAAACCGAGGAGAGGAGAAGGTCCACTGGCTCTGTATCAAAGGCCCTATTACTCTCCTTGAGAAGTAGGGACGTTGTGTTCGCATCCACATGAACTGATTGCTTGATATGGTCTTTGGTACTGTTGGGCATCTTGTCCTCGAATCTCCAGAACTCCAAATCGTTGCTTATCTCGTTCTTGAAAATGGCATTGCCGACGTCACTTGTGGACAGAACTCTGCTTGGATCGAGGTTCGAAGTCTTGGCATGGTCCATCTGGAGCTGGTTCCAGGTCTGGAAAGGAAGGCTGTCTTGCAGACTGCCACCGGCGAGCAAGACCTCGAGGTCGTCCATGATGATGCGCCAAGACACGAGGTCAACGACCAGATGATGGCCGATAGAGATAAGATACTGCTCTCCTCCGGGCAGCGTCAGTAGGTCAACGGAGAGGACGGGGCCATTTTCGAGATCCAATTCCTCCTGTCTTTGGGTCGCGAGACGTTCAATCTCGGCGTAGTTCGATACACGAGTGGACGTGAGGCGATAGACCTCGTCGCTGAACTCCAGAACGCGTTGAGTCCAGGCTTCGCCATCTCTCTGGAATCGAGCACGTAGCATCGAATGGTGCTGGACAAGTCTTGACAAGGCGTTCACTAGGCTGTCTTCAGACATTGAGCGACGAATCTTGACATAAAGGCCCTGATTGAAGTAGTACCCCCTCGTGTGGACCAGTTCGGTAGACACTTCATCAAAGAACCATTGCTGGATGGGAGAGAGGCCGAAAGGCTTATTGAGTTCTTCCTGGTACGAGATTGTTGATACCTGGTTTGTTGTGGCTGATCTGGCAACCTCTGCAAGTGATTTGCTCCGCAGAACAGTGGCAACGGAGAAGAAGACCCTGTTCGCACGGCTCGTGGAGCAGAGACGCATGGCTGAGATCGAATCGCCACCGTTGAAGACAAAAGAACGGTCAAGATCAATGATCTCTACATTTTTGTTGAGCACCAGGGCGCAAGAGTCGCGCAATGATGTCTCGACATCGTTGATTGGCTTTCGAGTCACCAAGTTGCGGCTGGTATTCGTGATCCGGGAGAAGAGCGGCCCATCCATCCCACTGACCCATGCGTTGAGTGTCTTCAGCTCTAGTTTTCCTGATGCATTAAGCGGAAGCTGATCAGCAACGATGAAGATGGGTGGGATCATGTACGGTGGCAGAGCATCGCCGAGGAAGGCTTGGACCTGTTCGAGCTGTTCTTCGACAAGCGGTGCATCTTCTCGAACAACCACTTCGATTGTTGGTGAGTTTTCTTTGGGGACCGTCCCTGTAATCGACGTCACTGTCGTTGTAGAGAGTCCTCCTGGTGGGGAGCGGACATCCGGGCTGGTCGGGTTGTATGAGGTGTCGGTGGACGAGACAGATTGTGTCGATCCCAACGAAGCCGAGACAACCGGGACGGGCGCTGCCAACAATGGAACCCGCACCATTGAAATTTTACCCAGTTCTCGAATGTCCTCCAGGCTCACGAGGCCCACGAGCTTGTTCGCGCAAGGTCCTGATTTTGGCAGCAGACACGCTGCCTGTCTGACTCCGGGATGACGGGTAATGTGATGCTGAATCTCGCCAAGCTCAACGCGCTGGCCGTTGATTTTCACTTGAGCGTCTTTACGGCCTATATACAGCAGGTTTCCGTCTGGAAGATATCGAACGAGATCTCCAGTCTTGTATAGTCGACCTCGACGGCCGGGCCGATCAGGGCCAGCGCCGCGTACGAGCCAGACGGGGTCTTCGATAAAGGCGGCTGCCGTCTTCTCTGGCTGATTGATATAGCCCGCGCTCACAAGAGGGCCCTCGATCAAGAGTTCACCAATAGCTCCGATGGGGACCAGCTCATCGTGGTCGGATGGTCGGACAACCCAACCACACAAGCCCGTCGGCTGGCCGATGGAAACGACCGCGTCCTTCTCGCGACTCATGATGGCGTTGGACGTCTGGATACTGCCCTCTGAAGGGCCGTACGAGTTAACCACAACGGTCTCCTTGCTCCAATTGGCAATGTGCTCGTGCGTGACAGCTTCTCCGCCGAGGAACAGGCATTTGATGGCCGTCAGCTTTTCTGGTTCCACGGTGGTCGCCACGGACGGGGTGAGCTCTACCCAGTTGGCATTGTACTTGATCAGTGAGCCAGTAATATCGTTCTTGGCTTCGTACTCGGAAGGGATACAGACACATGCCCCTGCTGCCAGCGGCTGCAAAAATTAGACCAGTGCGTATCGAACGAGTACATGGCAAAGTCATAGACTCTTGAGGAATTCGTCATGCGGTACCCCTCGTGCTGGTAATGAATGGCGCTGTAATAGTTGCGGTGCAAGATAACCACGCCTTTGGGGGTACCGGTGCTTCCAGAGGTGAAGACGACAAAGAGCCTGTTTGAGGGCTGCACTTTCGGAAGTTGGCTACCAGCTTTCGGCGCTGGCATAGACTTGAGATGAGACTGATCCAACAATACGACGGGCCGGTTGGCAGAGAGCCTGCTAGCCAAGGCTTGGCTGGCGGTCGAGGCAAGCAACAGCACAGGGTCGACCTGCTGCACCATGGAACGAAGACGATCTTCCGGCAAGCTGGTATTGATCAGCAGCGTGGCTCCGCCGGCTTTCATGACGGCCATCTGAGCGATTGGGGTCCAGCGAGACTTCTCGAAACAGACTGGGACGATGACATCGGGTCCAACGCCAAGACTGGCGAGGCGGTGCGCAACACGGGTCGAAATAGCTTCCATCTCGCCATAAGTCCATTTTCCGTCCCAGGCATGAATGGCTGGCGCTTCCGGTTGCCTCTGTGCCATTCTGACGAAAACATGGTGCACAAGGCCGTCAACGGGCTCTGGAACGTGGGCGTTTCGGTCCCAGATGTCTCTGATGTCCTCCGGGTTGTCCAAATCGACCCGGCACAGAGGGACTGCTGCATTCCGTGAGTCGGCCAGCTTCCGGAGAACATGCTCGAAGTGGGCTGTCATCCTCTGCATCTGCTTCTCGCTGATGACGTGAGAGTCGAAATCAATCAACAGTCGCATGCCGCGTGGTTGTAGGGCGACTTCGATGGAAAGTGCATGTGAGCTGAACTCGCGCAGCGTGGCCAGATCCTCCTTCTCCGTGAGAGGCTGGAAGAGCCGCCTCTGCGCGTCGTCGTCTTCATCCTCCCTCGGCTGAACAACAATGAGGGTCTGGAACTGAGTCGCCCGGGCTGGGCCTGGTCCCAGTCGACGTATGCGCTGAAGGCCGATGTGCTCATGTTCGATTGCGTCGATGCTTTGGGTCTGGATGTGATGCAGCGTCTGGGCCACGGTTTTCTGGCGGTTCAATTTCACCAGCACCGGGATCGTTGCAAAAGTGGGACCCACCATCTCCTCGATGCCAGCCACGGCCACCTGGCGACCAGACACTGTCATGCCGAACAAGGCCTCACCATGATCCATGCCGGTATGGCGCGCAACGACAACCGCCCAGGCGGCTCTTATCATGGTCGATGCTGTGACATCGGTCGCGGAGAAGTCTAGCCCCTCAACGTTTCGAACCATGACTGCGTCTGACTGCGGCTCGTACGTGGCAGAAGGCAAGGCCGGAAACGTCTCTGCCTCCAAGTCGCCGAACTGGGTTTGCCAGAACAGGGACGCTTTGCGCTCGTCCAACTCTGTCATGTGCCGAACAAATGCCTGGAACGGCGGCCGCGGTGCAATGGCTTGTCCGTCGTATCGCAAGGCAATGTCCTTGACCAGCAGTTCCGCGGACCAGCCATCGTAGATGGCGTGATGCATCGTCAACATGAAGCAGCGCCTGCCGCTGGGTTCCTCGACCGTTCCCAGTCGCACAAGTGGTGTTCCCAGGCCCATATGTGTCTTGTCGGCGCGCTCGTATGCCTCGACACTCTGATATTCGCTTTCTGGCACCCATAGAGCTGGCTCGTCGATGACGATCTGCACGAGGGAAGGGCCGGCCACGTCGACGATGCGCGTTCTCAGAACGGGAGTCGCTGCTACCACGTCATCACAAGCTTGGCGAAAGCGGCTGATATCGATGCCCGGCTGCAGTTCATACGTGAAGTGGCCAATGTAATCACCCGAACGCTTTTCGCTCATGGCAAGCAAGCCTTCTTGGAGCGGTGTGCAGGGAAGGCGTCCTGAATCGCAGCAGCCTTGATGTTGTAGACGGATTCGATTTGATCCCGAACGGCGTCAGGGCCGCCAGGACTGTTGATGAGCGACAATGGCTCGATGTCAGTATCGACCGTCTCCCGCAATTGACTTACTGTCGCCGCGAGATCCGCCAGCCGCGGGTTTTGGAAGATGTTGGCAACTCCCATCTGAATGCCCTGGCCACGCGCCACTCCAACCAGCCTCATGGCACTGATGGAGTCTCCGCCGATGCGCAAAAAGTTGTCGTCTCCTCCGATGGAGTCAGCGTCTAGGCCGATGACTTGGGCCCAGAGCTGAGCAATACGACGTTCCATCCACGTTGTCAGTGGCCGTTTCTCCTTGCCCATCCCTCCGAGCGCTCTGAGTTCCTGCAAAGTTAGCTTATCGACCATGGCACGAGCCGTGCGATGGTCTGTTTTCCCGGATGTCGTCAACGGGAACGTTTCGAGGGGATGTACACGGAAGGCACCATGTAGGCCGGCAGCTGTGTGCCTACGACAACCTCGACGTCGGCCGTCATCTCTCTGACCTGAGCCGCGAGATCATCGAGGCTCTCATAGCGCAGCTCTGGTGAATGAACAAAGCAGACGAGCATGGAAATGCTGCTTCCCGGTGGCGTGATCACCTCGCAGAGGATCTGCGCATGCCGGGGCAGCAAGCTTGTGCGAACGCAGTGCTCAATCTCCTCCAGCTCCACACGCTGGCCGTTGATCTTGACCTGGGAGTCTTTGCGGCCTACGTAGAAGAGGCTGCCGTCAAGTTGATACCGGACCAAGTCGCCAGTCTTGTACAGGCGACCAGGGCGGCCCTGGTGCCCTGGCGCACCTCGCCACAGCCACGGGAGCTGGTCGACAAAAGCCTCATCTGTCTTTTCGGGGTTGTTCAGATATCCTGGGCCTACCATTGGGCTCTCCAAGAGTAGCTCTCCAATGGCGCCAACCGGAACCAAGGAATTGCCCGTGGCCGAATCGACAATCCACGTGTTGAAGGCGATACCCTTGCCGATAGTCGTGGCATCACCAACAGTCTTCGGGTCGACGACGCCTGCAGTGGCCGTGGGCGTGCATTCGCAAGGTCCATACGAGTTCCGCACGTGGACCCAGGAAGCCCAAAGCTTTGCCTGCTCGGCCGGAAGTCGCTCGCCCCCGAGAATAAGGACTTCTAGAGCTCGAAAGGATGATTCAGGGAGCAGCTGCGCCGCAGAAGGCGTCAGCTCGGCATGGGTCACGCGCATACGGCGCAGAGCGCCTGCCAGATCGTTTTGCCGTTCGTGATCTGATGGAATGCAGAGGCATGCACCGCACTCCATCGAGCAGAGGAAATTGGCCCAGGAGACGTCAAACGCGTATGAAGCAAAGTCAAAGACGCGGCACCCGTATCGGTAATTATGCATCCCTCTCTGGTACTCAAGCGAAGCACGCATATTGGCATGCGGAATCACGACACCCTTGGGCGTGCCGGTCGTGCCCGAGGTAAACACAATGTAGAGTGTGCTGGATGGCTTGACGCTTGACTGGCACGTCTTGCTCCTCGGTTCAGGCATCCTCCTCTCCAGGTGCTCCTTGTCTAGTACAACCACAGGTTTGGCGCCATCTAGCAGTCTGCCGGCGAGCTCCTGCTGATTCGGTGATGACAGGATGAGCTTTGGCTCGACTTGTCCCAGGATGATCCGGAGACGTTCCTCGGGCAAGCTGGTATCAAGGGCCAGGCCCACGCCGCCGGCTTTCATCACCGCCAACATAGCTACGGGCATCCAACACGACTTTTGGAAGCTCAGCGGAACGACCACTTCGGGTCCAACCCCAAGGTCTGCCAGGTAGTGGGCGACGCGGTTAGCCGCCGCATCCAGCTCGGCATAGGTAAACTCGCCGTCCCACGCACTAATGGCTGGCGAGTCGGGATACCGGTCCGCGGTCTTTTTAAGCATATCGTGGACGAGCTCCTCGATGGGCTCAAGAACCGTCGCATTCCAACTCCAGACATCGGCGAGATCCTGTTCGCTCATCATGTTGATCTCGCCCAACTTGTGTTGCGCGAGCGTGGGATCAGACAACTGCCGAAGAACGTGTTCGAGCTGCTCCGAGAGCTTCTTGATTTGACACTCAGTGATCAGCGAGGAATCAAATGCGAACCGCAACTTGACGCCCTGTTCTTCAAGATCGCACTCAATTGTGATAGGATGCGTATTATCATTCTCAATGCCGCTCGGGCGGTCTCGGAACAAGTGGCCCTCTTGTTCATACACATCTTCCTCGGCCGGCTGGACGACCAGGAGGGTTTGGAAGTTGCATGCTTGCTCTGCAGCCGCACTCAGACGACGGATGCGATGCAGCCCTGTCTGTTCGAATTCCGTCATCTCGGTGCTCTGAGCTTGGACCTGTACCAGGAGTTGTTCGACGGTCGTTTCACGTTCCACTTGGACACGCAAAGGCACTGTTGCAATCGTTGGTCCAGTCATCCGATCGATCTCAGGAACCGCAGCCTGTCTTCCAGACACAGTGGCGCCGAATATTGCGTCGGAAGAGTGTGAGTATTGAGCGGCCAGCATGGCCCATGCTGCTCTCAGAGTCGATGTCGGTGTAGCCCCTGCTGCAGGCCATTTAAGACCTCGGACGTGACGCGTGACCAACTTATCGGATCTGACCTGCTTTCCTTGCTTGTTTGGAGGCTGGGGCGCTGGAAAGATTGGTATCTCGGAGTCCTTGAGCTGTGCGCTCCAGAACCGCATGGCTTTGTCCTCGTCGGTGTCCACAATATGCTTGATAAAGTTCTGGAAGGGTGCTTCTTGATGCAGTTGCCTAGTCCCGTGATAATAAGCCGTTTCAAGCCTCTCGAAGATTATCGGCAACGACCAGCCGTCGTACAGGGCGTGATGGATCGTCAACACAAAACACCATTGTTGGTTCTCGGCTTCTTCCTCGCCAACTATGCCACATCTTACGAGGGCGTGCCAAGGCCCATAAAGGCCGCTCCGTTTGGTTTTTCATATGCATCGAGGCTCGGAAAGCTTCGTTCCGCTGCCCAGTGTGTCTGGCTGCTGACGATTACCTGGACCAACCCCGCGCGCCGAGGTCGACAATTCGTGTTCGTAAAATCGGGGTCTTAGCAACAACCGTATCCCATGCTTCACGCAACCTAGCGATGTCCACGTTGGACCGCAGGTTCATGACAAACCTGCCAACATAATCGCCGGGTCTTCTGGTGGTGAGGGCCAGCAAGCCTTCTTGTAAAGGCGTGCAGGGGAACGCATCTTGGATGGTAGCAGCATCAACTTTGCAGAGACTCGCAATCTCCTGGCGTACTTCTGTGGGCTTGGAACTGACTTCCAACAGAGAAAAGGGCTCAATGGCTTGGGCAGCAGAAACCTCCCTGGCCGTTGCCGCCAGATCACTGAGCCGCGGTTGCAGGAAAACGTTAGCAACGGATATATGTAAGCCTTGCTCACGAGCGGCCGCTACGAGCTTCATGGCGCCAAGGAGTCACCACCGAGGTTCAGGAAGCTATGGTTCGTCCCAATGGCGTCCCTTGGAAGGCCAAGAGCATGAGACCATAACTCCCGCATCGTTTCCTCCATGGCTGTGGCGGGATGCGTTAGAGGGCCGTCATCGCCGTTCAACGACGCCAGGTCTCTCATTGTCATGACCTCGGCTATCTGGCGAAGACCTCGACGGTCTGTTTTCTGAGTTGCTGTCTTGGGTACACGGGCGATAGGGATATAGGCAGTGGGGATCATGTAGGCAGGAATGCGTGCCGCAAGTTTGCCATGGATCCCGGCCGTCATTCTTCGTACTTCCTCCTGGAGTCCTTCCGTGCTGGTCATTTCTTTATTGTGGGCACAAACAAATGCCAAAAGAATCGACTTGTTGTTTTCGCGCAGAGTGACCACCTCGGCCACCACCCGGACAGCCGTGCCGGGGTTACGGCCATGCACGCGAGGACCTGGTGTTCAACATCTCCAAGTTCCACGCGCTGTCCATTGATCTTGACTTGGGCGTCTTTACGGCCAACGTATACCAAGGCGCCGCTGGGGTGGTAAAGAACAAGATCGCCGGTCTTATACAAGCGCCCGCTCTGGCCAGGCTGGCCGGGCACACCAGCCAGTAGCCACGACGGGTCCTCGAGAAAAGCTGCCGCTGTTTTTTCGGGATCGTTCAGATATCCAGGGCCGACCAAGGGTCCTTCAAGCACAAGCTCGCCTACCTCGCCCAAGGCAGCCAACGAGTCCGGTGAATCTGGATTTACGATCCATGTATTGAGTCCGAGACCTTTTCCGATGCTGCCGCTGATGAAGTTCTCAGACGACACATCAGCCACCGAACTGGTGGGGGTACACTCGCAAGGCCCATACGAGTTCTTCAAATGGACCATTGTCGCCCATTTCTTGGCCTCCACTGGCAGCGCCTCGCCACCCAAGATCAACGTGTCCAAAGACTGTAATGCAGAGTCAGGCAGTGTCTGAGCAGCGGAAGAGGTCATTTCGGTGTGTGTGATACGGAATCGCTTGATGACGCCGGCCAAGTCACCGCTTCGCTCCTCGTTGGTCGGGATACAAAGGCACGCGCCGACTTCAAGAGTGGCCAGAAGGTTCGCCCAGGCGACGTCGAAAGAATAGGAGGCAAAGTCCAAGACCCTGGCACCGGCTCTGAAGTTATGGGCGCCACGTTGGTGGACGATACCGCTACTCATATTACCGTGTGTGACGATAACACCTTTCGGTGTTCCGGTGCTGCCAGAGGTGAAAATAATATACAGTCGAGTGGAGGGTCCAATATCTGGGAGAGCTGTTGTGGGGTTGGCACAGCCACTCTTTTATGACTTCTTCATCAACAACCACAACGGGCCTGTCTGTGAGTCGGCCCGCCAGCTCTTTATTAGATGAGGATGAGACCATTAGGATTGGCTTGATCTGCTCTACCATGCCACGCATTCGCTCTTCTGGGAGTGTTGAGTCGAGTACCAGAGAGGCTCCGCCGGCCTTGATCACAGCCAGCATGGCCACGGGCGTCCAACGTGTCTTCTCAAAGCATAGAGGAACAAGAGTCTCTGTCGTGACCCCGCGGCTCACCAGGTGATGCGCCAGGCGATTTGAGGCATCCTCCAGCTGGGAGTATGTCCATTGGCCATCCCAGGCGTCAATGGCCAGAGCAGTCGGCTGCTTCAGTGCAGTATTGGCAATCATTTCATGAATCGGGGTGGCTATCATCTCAGGAACGGTTGCGTTCCAATTCCACACCCTTCCCAGATCCTCTGGACCAATTGCATTGGGGGACATGATCGTCCGGTTGGATCTGTCCGTTTGCACTTTGGCGTGCATGTTTTCGGCAGGTTCTGTTCGAGGCAACTCGCTGCCGTCGTGGTTTGGTGAGGAACTCATGATTTCAAGTTCTATATGATGGTATCCGAATGGTAGTGTCCAACGTATAATACAGTATAATGATATGTGTAAGGATTGATGCGAGATTAGTTCGTCATCGGAAACACAAAAGCTTTTTCTTCGCTCCCTTTCGAGATTGTCCAGACTCCAACGTTGAAGAGAGTCAAAGTTTCACGACAGTCGAAATTTCATTTCATATTCATTTGACTACTATTCTCACGCGTACAGAGAGCTGCGCACCAAGGGGCGGGCTGGGTATTGCAGTTATCGTAAGCACTAAGAGCTGATTGCCTTCTTAGAACACAAGATGACACTATATTTACCATGGCACCCTGCAGACAAGACGCATTTCAAATCAGTGAACCAAGAAGTATCCAAGATGAAACCAAGGCTCATTAGCAAATATTTCCACTGAAGACCATGTCGGTGCGGTTCGCCGTGCTCCGGGAATGGACCGCAGGTCCATGATGACAGGACACAGCCGGCAAACACGGGATTGTGTAAGATGTGCTGATCTGATGACGCTAGCTCAGAGACTTGCTTTTCTCCGGACGGCCTGTTCCAAGGACAGGTTGCCTCGACCCGTGCTAAGTCAAGATTCGAAGGCGCCGGAGATGATGGCATGACACATGTGAAGGTGTTTTGTACACGGTCCGTCTGACTGTTGTGGGGACGTGCCGGCTACAATTACGGAGTACTACTGAGCAATATGGAACAGGGGTGTATTATTCGATTCGAAGCGTGGTACATATGTACTTCTGGCTGATGAAGGGTGAGCACTAGAGGCACGGCAATACGGCTGGATCGCTTCGTGTGCGAGGGTGTGCGAGGGTGAGCGAGGGGTGTGTGGACAAAGGGAAGACGACGTTTTGGCTTGCATCATCTCGGCCGACTTTTTGCGTCCTGCTGCCATGTCATGTGATACCGGGACCACCTACAGGGTTGAAAAGTGCGACGTGAGAAGTGAGCGCTACGGATTGATTAGATGCTGCGTTGTCCGGGGTTGGGGTGACATGGTGACATGACCGGGCATTTGGGGCGAGCTTGGCGTTGTAGATCTGGTGGTGTGGGTTTTGCAATCGGTCGTCAGTTCATTGATGGGTCTGAACTAGTCATGCTGCTCCGGATGTCCGGATGGATTGCAAATGATTTACGCAGATTCTTACTCAGATTACGTAGAGCAATAGGCAGCCAGCCATGTTTGTTTCTGCAATAATCAAGAAGGGACGAATTTTCCACGCCTGCAGTGCAGGGTAGCTATGCACCCCACATGCTGGTCCCTGGCCCCTGCATATGTACATAACATACATACATACGGAGTACATGTACATGCATAGTACATATGTACCTTGTCATATTCGTAAGCAACATCTTGTCCCATTGTGGGGCATAACGTGAGACCCTCTGAATGTTACTAGCTCGTCAAAAAAACAGAAAAAAATAAAAAAACACTTCGTTATTGGGTCCGTGGCAGAGAGAGCACTTTGGCATCTCAATCCTGGTTTGCACTGCATATTCATTCCTGGGTTCAGGAATCCAAATACGCCCGTACTCTTCTGACTCCTGAGTCTTCTCCATGGGTGGAGTCGTGGACCATGTCTTCAACTTCTAGACTGACCTTCCGTTTCCTTCTCTCAGAATCACCTCCGCCCAGTCCGACTGTTCCCAGCAGTTCCTTATACAGCCAAACATGGCGCGGAACCAGTCCTCCTCGTGCTCAATTGGTGTCGAGAACCGCTTTGGACCGGTCGTGGCAAGCTCGTGCTTGAATGGCTTCGACTTTACTCTGTACTTTGAAGAGAGCATCCTCACAATTGCGCCTCTCTGCGTTGCCAGTCTGTCCTTGTCCATCACCTGTTCATCACCTTCATATATCCCATCGCTGAGTCGCTGACATCCACCGCCCAGTACTGCTTCTGTCTCTGCGACCTTTTACCCTCTGGAAAGGTGCGGCCAAGGTGCGGACGTCGTGGCTTCTTCTTTCCAAACAGGTACAATTCTGCTTTCTGCCCGTTATCCCCGCGTCCCTTGCGTCCCTTGCGTCTCTTGCTGGCGAAGCGAGAGAGTTGACGTGATTTGCAGTCAGCCTTCTTGGTCTACATCGTCCTGCAGGCCGCTCTGCTGGGCCTAGTAGCCCGCGATGATGTCCCGACCACCGACTTCACCATACCCACGGTGGCCGCCACGGTGGCCGGCTACGTATGGCTCTCCTTCATTTCCTACCAAGAACATACAAAGTCGCTGCGGCCATCGAGCAAACTCCTCCTGTACCTCGGAGTCTCTTGCCTGCTGGATCTCGCGCGTGTGCGAACGCTGTTCTTTGTCAACGAGCATGGCTATCACACAATTGCCGCAGTCAACTTGGCCGGCCATCTCGTCAAGTTCGTCTTGTTTGCGCTGGAGCTTACCGAGAAGCAAAGTTTGGTCCTGCCGAACTGGTTCGACGCGTCGCCGGAAGCCACCAGCAGCATCTTCAACAGGGCATTCTACATCTGGCTGAACCGTCTACTGCTAAAGGGCTCCAGGGAACTTCTGACGGTCGATGCTTTGACGCCCCTGAGCGCGGATATCCTGCAAGCCTCCAAGCCAACAACGCTCCTGCAAATATGGAACAAGGGTGCGTAACAACCCCTCATTATCCTATCCCTTGTCCCGTGTACTGATGGGATGGATGGCCCACTCTCAGCCGACAAGACGGACAGCACTGCACTGTTGCGAACCTTCTTGTGGCACTACAAATGGGATCTTCTGGTCATTTCTATACCGCGGCTCATGGCTAGCGGCTTTAGCTTCGCAGAGCCGGTCCTGATCGAAAGGGTCCTCGACTTCCAAGGCGAGCCTGACAGTGTCAATAGGAAGAATGTCGCATACGGCCTGATCGCGGCTTACGCCCTAGTCCAGATTGGAAAAGCTGTTGGTTTATGCGCCCCCTCGTTCTGCAATGCTGACACTTTGAACTGATCCGTTACTGCGTAGACAACGTTTGCCCTTAGCGGCAACTACAGAAATCGAGTCTCCACCAAGTTCCGAGGAAGCTTGGTAACCCTCATTTTCAGCAAGAATCTTCGCCTTAGTGCGTCGGCCAACGCCGATGGAGAGGCCATCACGCTGATGAGCTCGGATATCGACCGGATAGACCAGAGCTTGCAAATCTTCCAGTCCATCTTGACCAGCGTCGTCGAACTTGGCCTGGGCTTGTTTCTCTTGTATAGACTTCTGGGTGTTTCGCTCGCTACGCCTGCCGCGTGGATTTTCCGTATGACCTCCCGAGTCCCCAGCGTTCCCCGGCCGCTGCCGCTGCCGCTGCTGCTGAATTGGAAGACTGGCAATGAATATGCTAACAAGCCTTGAAGTATGTCTTCTGGCAGGAGTGCCCATCGCGTCCGCCGCGGGTAACGCGCAGAGACCCTGGCTGGAAGCCATCGAGAAGCGCTTGGCCGTGACCACAAATATCCTCGGTTCTATGAAAGCAGTGAAGATGACAGGATTGACGGACGCCATGTCCTCGGCGATTGCGAATCTCAGGAGAGCGGAAATTCGTGCCTCCCGTCGCCATCGTATCCTGCACGTTTGCGACGTAGGCGTTTGTGAGTTGGTCCGGAATCTAAAGGGTGGACCGAGGTTTCCTTCCTACTGTAGTTTTGTCTAACCGTTCGACGCCAGATTACATTGCTGCCAACTTTATGCGACTGCTGGGATTCGGCACGTTCATTCTTCTGGCCAGGGCAAATAACACGGCGACTCTTACAGTCGGCGTCACCTTCTCGGCGTTGAGTTTGTTCGTGCTGCTGGAGCCTGATCTGCTCAGTTTGATCACATGCTTTGATGATATCCAGACCCTCGTCACCTCGTTCAATCGCATTCAAAAATACATTCTGAGCGGAGAACAGATGGATCCTCGAATCGCGCCACGTCTCACAGCGGACGCCGAGACTTCACAGACGGTTGCGGTTGAGAAAACGCCCAATAATTTTGGTGCCGTAACGTTGCCAAGTTTGGCTAATGAGCAGGCAGCTGATGACGAAAAGCTTCCAGAGTTTGCCTTTGTTGTCAAAGACGCAGAGGCGGGTTACTCGGCGAACAAGCCAGTGCTAGTGCTCAAAGACGTCAACTTGGAAATCAGGTGCGGCAGAACCACGATGGTTGTAGGGCCTATAGGTTCTGGGAAGTCGACTCTTCTGAAACTTCTGCTGGGGAGATGCCCTACTCAGACGGGTCTGTCCACCACTATTTTTCCAAGGCCTCATTTTGTTCGCAGTCACCATGGCTCATCTGGGGTACCATTCAGCAAAATATTCTGGGCATGAGCAGCTGGGATGAGTCCTGGTACAATGCCGTCGTGCGTGCCTGCTCGCTCTCGGCTGATTTCGAGGACTTGCCAGACGGCGACAATACCGAGACGGGGGCACGCGGCTCTCGTCTCAGCGGAGGTCAGAAGCAACGCATAGTAAGTCCATTGACATTCGCCATCGCCCAAGACTGGAGGAAGAACAGAGTCTGACATGGTCGCAATTTTGCAGTCGCTGGCCCGAGCACTGTACGTCAGGAGTCCGGTGCTTTTGCTTGACGATGTCATCACAGGACTGGATCGTAACACCGAGAAGAGCATAATGGACGCCGTCTTGGGGCCGAACGGAATGCTTACGAGGTCCAACTCAACTGTAGTCTTGACCACAAACTCACGTAAGAGAGTAGATACCCCCTTCCCCCCTTTCCCAAAATCACAACTTTATGAAACTGACCCAAGCTTGGACCCCGTTCAAAGTGAACCACCTTCGTTATGCAGACCACGTCATCGTCCTGAACAAAGACGGAACTATTTCTGAACAGGGCACACTGGAAGAAGTGTCCTCTTCCGGCGGCTACGTGCAACAACAGCTTTCTACGCAGCTCGTGAACCCCAACGCGCCGCAGCAGCTTGCAGAAGCCGAGCTCCCCGAAGAATTTCTAGCTGAAATTGGCGCTTCCGTGCCCGAAGCCATCAACGACAAGTCCCGTCAAACTGGCGATCTGAAAGTCTACGCGTACTACGCTCGAGTTGCTGGACTGTGGAGGTTCTTTCTCTACATCGTGATCAACGCAATTGCCGTGTTTGGCACAACATTTCCGTGTTCGTTGTCGACCCCCATGCCTCAGCCCTCGTCCACACCACACAGCGACTCGGTTCAGCTAATGTGATCTCTTGCATCAGCCATCTGGTTGCAATGGTGGACCAACGCCAACGCGGCTCACCCGAACGACAGAGTTGGATACTGGCTGGGATGCTACGGCGCCATCTCGGTAATCGCAATCAGTGGCAACTTGGTGTCCGACTGGCAAGTCGACTTCTAGCAGGATCCATTGACAGGCCCGCGCTAACTTTTTGGGTAGGATGCTGAATTTGGTGCTCGTGCCAACGACTGCGCTGAGATTTCACGAAATCTTGTTGAAGACGACGATGCGGTTTGTGGTACACCTTGTATGAAAATACAAGAAGTTGCTGCAAGTGCTAATCTTTTGTGTTCCAAGTGCAACCACCTCGTTTCTCACGTCTTCATCCACTGGAAGTATCACAAATCGGTAAGATTACAACCAAAAAAATTTTGCCCTTCCACTTTGATGCAGACGACACAGATGGGCTGACACCATCCATTTTTTTCTCTTTTGCTTTTGGCATCAAAGATTCAGTCAAGATCTCGACCTAATCGACATCGGTCTTCCACACGCCTTGGAGCCTGTGATTGTCGACACATTCAATATAATAGTCTCGGCTGTCCTGGTTTGCACAGGATCCGGGTACATGGCGGCCACGATTCCGTTTTGCGCTCTGTTCGTGTATGCGATCCAGTACTTCTATCTACGGACATCGCGCCAGGTGCGACTTCTGGATATTGAGGCAAAGGCGCCTTTGTACTCGCAGTTCCTCGAAACCATGGACGGCATCGCGAGCATCCGGGCGTACGGGTGGACCGACGAGTACGAGAAACGGAGCTTTGCCCTGCTCAATGCTTCGCAGAAGCCCTTCTTCCTCATGAAGAGCATCCAGAACTGGCTGGGTTTTGTCCTGGACATGATGGTGGCTGCGATCGCCATCCTGCTCGTCGCGTTCGCCACCACTATTCCCGGGGCATCGACGGGCTTTCTAGGTGTCGCTCTGTTTAGCGTCATTGATTTTAGCACATCGCTTCAGAATCTCGTGAAAGAATGGACGCAGCTGGAGACGGCCATCGGTGCTGTCAATCGTGTCCGTGCCTACGTCGAGACCACCGAGCAAGAGGACTTGCAAGAGGAGACTGATAGCCTCCCCGAGGACTGGCCCAAGGCCGGCGCCATTACCTTGACAATGTCTCGGCCAGCTATCAAGCCTCGCTGGGCCCCGTGCTGAAGCAGATCAGTTTCTCTGTTTCTCCGGGCCAGAAGCTTGCGGTCTGCGGCCGTACCGGCAGGTGAGTTGTCGGAGCACAACCTGATGGTGCTATGCACTCACTGTATGGAAAGCGTGCTCACTGCTCACTGCTGACAACGGGGCCTTCAGTGGTAAATCATCGCTCATGGCGACTCTTTTGCGGATGCTGGAGCTCAGCGACGGTAGCATCGTCATCGACGGGGTCGACATCAGCAAGGTGACGCGCCAGGAAGTGCGCAAGCGCCTCAACACGTTGCCCCAGGAGCCGCTGTTCCTCCACGGAACTGTGCGCGACAACATCGATCCGCTGCATCTTGCCGACGACGAGTCCATGATTGAGGCGCTACGAGACGTAGGCCTATGGGACTTCTTCAAGTCCCGCGGTGGACTTGACGCCTCGATGGACCAGGACCCAATGTCGCACGGCGAGAGGCAGCTCTTCTGCCTGGTGCGCGGTATCGCGAAGCCCGGCAGCATAGTCATCATGGACGAGGCCACAAGCAGGTGCGCTTCCCACCCCAATCCATTTCTCCATCTCCCCTTCCCTCGCGCGGATTCTCAAGTTTAGTTTCCTCTCTGTTCCTCCGCCACTGACTTTTTTTTTTTCCTTCCAGCGTCGACGCCGGCACCGACGAGATCATGCAGCGTGTGATTCGAGACAAGTTCTCCGGCCGCACCATAATCACCGTGGCTCACAAGCTGTCAACCATTATGGACTACGACTACGTGGCGCTTCTAGATCAGGAAGTCTCATCGAATTCGGCAGCCCGGCAGAGCTTGTCGCGGACTCGAAGTCATCCTTTCACGCGCTGTACATGAGCATGGGGGCACAAAGACATGGTGACCACTGAACACGGACCACGGACCACTGACTATTTTGGGGGGTTCATGATTTCTGCAAATCCGTTTTTATAGAAAAAGTCAATTTTTAGTTGCTACTAGAAATGCTTGACGTAATGGTTGTCATCTTCCGGGTCCGGAAAATATATTGCATTAGAGGGCCGCTCTTCCGTTTCGCTTCACACCTGTCCGTTTACCACATTTAGACCCTGTTCTGTAATGCGCAATTCTTTCACTTTATCGTTGATATACTGTACTATCAGATTATCAGCGTGCTTCCACTATCTGCGACCCCTGATTCTAGGAGACTCGAAAGTGTACTTGACGCGAGGTATAACTCATACAGGGTAGGAGACTGGATTGAGCAAGGAGGATTTCCTCCAAGCAGCAGTGCAAACTACAGTCTACCCCTGAATGAGTTTACAAATCTACAAGCCGCACTTTTCTGTCAAATCCTGTCTGCTGCGCACACGCCCTCACACACGCCGCCTTGTCCCCGTTATTTTTGTCAGACGGGGCTGAATACAGACACGCCCGCCCCCCTTCCCCGGCGCGAACTAGTGTCATTCCCGTCCTCCTATTCCTGGGAGGAAGTACAATATAACCCTGGTTTTATTGTATCTACATGCGCCGCTTATGGCAGCGCTTATTAGCTACGGCATAGTTAATAAGGCTAAGCTTGTTAAAGCAATGTGCAGGGAATAAGCGCTATCTATAGGTACCTTTTTATTTATAGAAATTATGGCTAACTTTAGGTACCTCTATCTCACGCTTATTTCCTGCTTTAGCTGCTAATTAGCGCGATGCCCCCTGAATATAGATTTTACAATAAAACCAGGGTTATATTGTACGTACATTCTCCGTCCTGTCCATAATGCTCCGTCCATGTCCGTCCATGTCCGTAGTACGTGCGGAGTACACCGCTTGTCTATTGCGAAAGCCACACATCACATGCGGCAGCTCGGATCCGAGTTCCGGACCGCAGGCGACGTAAGCAGAGAGGGGGCAACTTCAGCACGGGAAAACGCACCATGCAAAGCTACCCATGTTACGCACTGACGCTGTAAGCAATTGTCAGAGGAACACGGGAAGAAACAAAAAAAAAAGAATTATAAGCGTAATTCAAACGGTTTCGAGTGTCAAGGAGCGTCTTTCTCTGTTGAGACTCGAGACTCGAGAAGCCCCATCCCCCGAAGTCACTAATCAGCTTGCATTTCCTCAACGCGCCGCGAAAAGTTGTCATCTTCGTCAACTTCTTTCCTACCAGCCATGGACAACATCGTAAAACAGGCCGCGGGCGCCTACCGCTCCAAGCGCCTCCAGTACATGCGCATCGACAAAGACGACGAGGCCTTCAGGGACTACCTCCGCCGCGACCTCGGCGACCCGGTAAACCACGTTCTCGGCGGGACGACGATGCTCTACCCCCGCGGGGCGGGCGACGTGGAGAGCGTCATGGACCTGTACACGTCTGCCGTTCTCGGCGTGGCCATTTGCCTGCTGCCGGAATCCGGCCATGATGCGGAAGAGGAAGAGGGAGAGGGAGAGGGAGAGGGAGAGGGGAGAGTCGAGAGACAAGAGAGGGGTGGCAGGGAAGCCCGTCATAATCGGGGACATCATCGCGGGGAGGATGGGATCCCCGACATGCTCAGGCACAACCGCTGCTGTCCAATCGGCGTGACGATACGAAAGGGCTACCAGGACAAGGGGTACGGCCGGGAGGCCATCAACTGGATGCTTGACTGGGGCTTCGGACACGCCGGGTTCCACTGTATGCAGATCGACACCGTGTCCTACAACGCGAGGGCCATCCATCTGTACGAGAAGATGGGCTTCGTGCGGGAGGGGCGGCGGAGGGAGTGTGTCTGGTTCAACAGGCAGTGGTATGATGAGGTGCTCTTCTCCATGACGGAGGCTGAGTGGGAGAGGATCAGGGGCATTTCAAAGGCGCTGCCAGTCGGGGCTGGGAGCGGGCTCTGATGAATGAATGGTCAGTGTAAGCGGATTGTATACGGTAACGCTGTTCAAGTATGCCAAGTACGCCAACACGAAGACGAGGAAGGGTCATGAGAGAGATTGGGAATGAAATAAAGGATTTTATGTTGTTCATTTTATTTTTATTATTTATTTTTATTTTTATTTTTATTTTAGGTCCATCCGCTGAGAATAGTCAGTCCGTTCACCGCTGTCACCACTGTCGGTCAATGTCTCTGCGTCCAACATTGGCCATGTCTCGAAAGAAATCGGTAACCACAGCAGTCAGCCTGTCGACAATGGTGTCAATCTCGGCAGACGTGACGTTGTAAGGGGGCGCCAGCAGAACATGGTCTCCCGCGACGCCGTCCGCGGTGCCCTTGCCCGGGTAGAGGCACAAGCTATACGGTTCTCCCATGGCAAACTCCTGGAGCGAGTAGCCCACGTTCAGGTCTGGCGCGAACGGGTGTCGAGTCTCCTTGTTCTCGACGAACTCTACGGACCAGAACAGTCCGCGCCCTCGAATGTCGCCCACGGCCGGATGCCGGCCGATCCTCTCCCTCAGCCCGTCGGCGAGGCGGGTTCCCATGTCTCCCACATTGTCCAGCAGCTTCTCCTCGCGGATGATGTTCTGGACCTCCAGGGCGGCCGCGCAGGCCGACGGATGTGCCTGGAAGCTCTGTCCGTGGGGAACTTGCCCGACCCGGCCTCGAGCACTGCGTTTACCTCGTGGTCGATGAGGACACCGGACACGGGCACGTAGCCGCCGCCAAAGGACTTTCCGACGACTTGGATGTTGGGGACGACCACCTCCCCTCCCCCTCCCCCTCCTGCTGCCACGCGTGCATCGTGCCCGTTCTTCCCAGCCCGCACATGACCTCGTCCAGGATCAAGAGGGCGCCGTGCCTCTCGCAGACCTGCTTGACGGCCGCGAGGTAGCCCCTGGCGGGCGGAACCGTGCCGGTCGAGGCCCCGGTGACGGTCTCGGCAACGAAGGCGCACACGGTACCGGGGGAACTTGGCAAACTCGTCGTCCAGCTCCTCGGCCAGCCGCGCAGCGTATGCCTCTTGCGTCTCCGCCGGCCGAGCATGACGATACACGTTGCACTGGGAGACCTTGCCGACCCCGGATGATGCGAACAGCGGCTCAAAGGGCGCACGCCGGCCGAGGTGGCCCCGAGGCCCAGCGCCGCCAGCGTCGCCCCATGGTACGACGGCTGTCGAGCAATGTAGTGCACTCTCCGGGGCTGCGCGGCGGGAAGCTCCAAGAAGTACTGGCGCGCGACCTTGAGGGCGACCTCGAGCGCCTCGGACCCCGAGGACAGGGTCAGCAGCCTCGCCAGCTTGCCCCCGGCAGTGTCCACCACGGCAGCCGCCAGCTTCTCGCTCGTCGCCGTCGTGAAGAACTGGCCGTGGCAGTACGGCACTCGGTCCATCTGTTTCCTGACCGCCTCCTTGACCCGCCCGTTGCCGTGGCCGACGCATGCCACGGCCGAGCCACCGCATGCGTCGATGATCTTCTGTCCAGCCTGCGTGTACATGTAGATTCCGTCCGCGTGGGAGACGAGAGGCAGTCGTTTTCTGAGGTCGCGAGAGAGCACCGAGCTGGCGCTTCCTGCCATTTGCAGCGCTTGGCGGAAGAACATTGTGGAACAAGACACGGGGAACGCCGGCCTCGGGAGGAGGGAAGGAGGGCAGGGAGGGGGAAGAAAGAACAGCTCTCAAACTCCTGAGGACAACGGCGCCCTAAAGAAAATGGGACACGGTTTTGGCAGACAGAAAGTTGAGGGGGAAAAAAACAGTGCGCCAGCCCAAGATGGACTTGCCGATGTGATGTGATGCGATGCACGGAGGAAGTCGTCCCAAAACAATCCGAGGAGCGGGGATCCGGGGGTGCCCGGGGAAAGCGGGGAAAGGGGGGTGGCCGCCGTCGTCGATTTTGACTCCAGCCAAGTGGATGACCGTAAAACGGTCCGTTCGTTCGGCTTGGCCTCCCGGCCGGATGTAACCTTGTTCGTCAGCCTCACGTCGCGGTACTAGCAGTAGGGCTTATCTCACGTCCCTTCTACTCCGTCCCGTCCCGTGGTTGTGCGGTTGTGATGACGTAGCCTCGGTGTCTGGCAGTGACGGTTCAGACAGAACTTGGAAAGCCCATCTCAGTCACAGCCAGGAAAGCCGCTACTCAGTGCCCCCCCGCCTGGAGCAAGAACAAGAAGGTTTTGAAATGATTGACACGAGTCACGCAGGTGACAGGACAGAGGGGAAAAAAAAAGGAGCAAATCGGTCTACACGCTAAAAAAAAAACCAAAAAAAAGGCAATTGGATTGCTCATTTCCACGAATCTCATAATGAAATGCTCTGCTGCTCAATAAGTTATCAACCTCCCCATACGCAGCAGACTTGAAAGCAAGATGCAAGCCAGAACATATCAGCTCTACTCGAAAAGCGCCCTTCCGGAGTTGCTCAAGAGATTCAAGCCCGGTCTGCAGCCTGATGGCTTCGTGGCCGCGGCCCAAGTGTTTCAATGCGGATCAACAATCATCTGACGGAGGATCTCATTGACTGGTATGTATATTGTTGCCCCATGGTTCACAACTTGGAAAAAGAATAAAAGTTGCGCGGGAAGAAGGAAAAAAAAAAAAAAAAAAGCTAAGGCCTCAATTTCCGGGGAAATCTCCCAGGTCCAATGTCGGCCGATCCCATGTTCAAGCTGAGCGTTCCTCAGCCGGAAATGCTGCCGCGCAAATACCTCGACTTTCTCTTGCAGTCGATGCGGAAACCGGGCATGTCGAGAGTCACTCTGAGGGCCATAGCGGAATCAATACGGGAGCGCATGAACCCCCACCCTGCCGGGCAAAAGGAAGAGAACGTGCCTTTGCTCGACGGGAAGCCCGTGGACGGCATACAGCACAAGTATCGCGAGACGGTGCTTTTCTTTCCCTCCGAGGCAGGTCCTCTCCCCCTTCTCCGTCCTTTTCCCCTTTTCCACTAGCTATACTATTCATAAATGATGGAATAAAGAAGCAAGCGGGTGGGAAGGTGGGTAGGTGGGCTAATGTCGAGTGCGTGCACAGGGACAATACTGCCATGCCTTTTGCACATACTGCTTCAGGTGGGCGCAGTTCACCTCGGTTGGGTCCGATCAAGCCTTCAAGTCATCAGACCGGGATGTGCTCACGAGATACCTGCACCGGCACCCGGCCGTATCCGATGTCCTGCTCACGGGGGATCCGATGGTCATGTCCTCGTCCCTCCTGCGTCACTACACGGAAGGCCTGTACGGCCCGGGCTCTCCTCCGCACCTGGACACGATCCGGATAGGGACAAAGTCCCTGGCCTGGTGGCCCTACCGCTACGTGACCGATGGCGATGCCAAGGCGACGCTGGAGCTCTTCTCCGAAATCGTCAAGTCGGGCAAGCACCTCGCCATCCAGGCACACTTCAGCCATCCCAGGGAAGCAGAGCACCCGGTGGCCCAGGAGGCCATTCGACTGATCCGGATGACGGGCGCCCAGATCCGCTCACAGGCGCCTCTCATCCGGCAAGTCAACGACGACGCCGGCCTCTGGGAGCGCATGTGGAGGCTGCAGACGAGGCTCGGCATCGTCCCCTACTACATGTTTGTAGAGCGCGACACGGGCGCCCGGGATTACTTCTCCGTCCCGCTCGCGAGGGCCCTGGACGTGTTCAACGCGGCGTACAACCGCCTTCCCGGCACTGCGCGAACCGTCCGCGGGCCCTCCATGTCCGCGAGCCCAGGAAAGGCCTGCGTAGTGGGCGAGGCGACGATACGCGACGAGCGCGTCTTCGTCCTCAAGTTCTTGCAGAGCAGGAACCCGGAATGGAGCCATCGGCTGTTCTTCGCCCGGTACGACCCCGACGCCATGTGGTTCGACCATCTCAGACCGGCCTTTGGGGAGGAGGAGTTCTTCTTCCACCGGCAGTATGAGCAGCAGAGGACTTTGGGCCATCATCATCATCATCATCATCATCATCATCACCACCACCACCACCAGGGGTCGTCTGGCCAGCTCGACGATCGGGCCTGGCTGCAGCTGCAGCGGCAGACGAAGCAGGGCTCATGTTCTTTCCAAGACCAGCAGCAGCCCATGGCAGCTGCGGCAGGATCAATGTGAAACTCAAAAGGAACCTTGCCGAGATTAGACTAAACTAAGCACCCCTTGCTGATCTTTCACCTTTTTGGGGAGGCCTTGGTCGTTGAGAGGATCTGACAGCTTTTTTTTTTTTTTTTTTTTTTGGCGCCAATACATGAGATTGTGAAAGTGGATGGCGTCATAGGAGGAATGCTTGATATTTTGATACATTGGCTATTTTTACTAGATAGTAATAGACAATGACGTGGCCGAGACCAAGCTCTGTTCATCAGTTTGATGCATCTACGCTTTGCAAGTGGACAAGATAAGCAAAAGTCGTATGAGGTAGGTAGGTATTCATGGGAAAGCACAAAGAACTCAAAACTGCTTGGAGCAGGGGGCAAGCGGGCTACACAGAAGCCGCCTTCTCGGGCAATCACACACACACACACACAAAAGAAATACTTTGGAAAATGGCATGTTTTCTTCCAGAAATCTCCCGTGATCCATAATACGGTGCGCGCACTGCGTAGCATATCCAACTCGCTCTATATGGTTATACACACACTTTGGAAACCCCAGACCAGCAAGCCACAACACAAACAATTGTTGTCTATAATGCCGGTCCACCAAAACAAACCAAGACAACTTGGTCAAGCTCGAATCTGCTCTGCAAAGCGTGGCAGCGATACGACGCGGTCAAGCTCGGCAACCAGCCTGACAACCTCGTCAACCGTGTTGTAATGGACCAAGGAGCATCGCACAATGCCGGCGTCGTCCAGGCCAAGCAGGTCGTGGATGGCCATCATGGAGTAGTTGTCACCCCACACGATGCGGCAGCTGGACGAGTTGTGCAGCTCCTTGCAAAAGTCGTACGACGACACGTTCCTGATCTTGAAGCAGACGCACGACACTCTGAGCTCCGGATCCGACGACTTCTCCCCGTAGACGGTGTACGTGTCCGGGCGGGCGACGAGGTAGTCGATCAGGGGCTTGCAGAGGACGGCCTCGTAGTCGATGATGCTGCTCCACCCGACCTCGTCCAGGTAGTCGATGATGGGCACCAGGCTGTCCTCGAGCTCGTGCATGTTGGTGCCGAGGCCGAGCTTGGCGTCGAGCGTCGTCGGCTCCAGGTGGTAGTGATTCAGGCTCCTGACGTGTCGCCGATGGACGCCCCTGCGCGCGTACAGCTGCGCAAAGTGCGGGCCAAAGACCTTGTACCAGCTGAAGGTGTAGAAGTCGACGCCGAGCGCCTTGACGTCGACGGGCCGGTGCGGCGCCCACGCGACTCCGTCGACGGAGAGGAGCGCGCCGGGGATTTGGTGGACCAGGTCGGCGATCTCTCGGATCGGGTGGATGGAGCCGAAGTTGTTGTTGACGTGCCCGCAGGCCACGAGGCGCGTCTTGGGCGTCAGGAGCGGCTTCAGAGTTTCCGGGCTGAGCCTGGGGTTGGTGCCGTCGCCGTCGCCGTCGCGAGGAGGAGGAGGAGCCCACCACTTGATGGTGATGCCGAGGTTCCTCGCGAGATCGATCCACGCCGTGAGGCCCGCCTCGTGGCATAGCATCGACACGATCATCTCCGAGTCGGCGTTCATGGACGGCCGGAGCGCCTGTGCGAGAAGACGGAAGAGGGCGGTGGAGGACTGGCCGAACGCTGGAGAATACAAAACATTATTGTCAGGCCATGTTTTTTTTTTTTTTTTTCCGGCAAGATTTCTGCCCATCTCCATCTCCATCTCCATCTCAAGCCAAGAGAAATAGGAAGAAGGGCTGGCTCCTCGGAAAGGAAAAGCTGAAGCGGCAGACACAAACTTACCAATCTCGTCAGGCCCCGCGTTGATATACGACGCAATCTTGGCAAATTGGACGTCCCGCTCAGCAATGCACTTGTCGCTGAACTCATCTCCGTCATCCAGCTGAATCTGAGGCTTGCTCATGAAGTTGACGATACTGGGCAAGGCAAACTTGTCAGCGCTCCCAATCCCCTCCCAAATCGAACACACGAACAAGGACTCAAACCTACGCGTCAATCGACGATCCGAGACATACACTGCCCGCGCCATTATTCATAGAGATGGTCTCCGACTTCAGTCGGGAATCGCTCCCGCAGCGCCTCAACATCATAGCCCGTGGGGATCTGACCGGTGTAGTCGTCGGCGACGGGGAGAGACATTTTGCCGACCTTTGGCAAACGACGACCTGGTCGGGAGACGACGAGGAAAACGGCGTAGAGAGAATGCTGTCTACCGTCTTCATGATTTGATATTTGACATGTAATGCAAGTTGTCACGCTCACGGCGAGCGGCTCGTTGTTACTTGCGGGCGGCTTTAATGTATTCCGGCGGTTCCCCCAAATCAAGAGGCTCCGCGTGCTTCGTTCGTGCCATCCCGGAAAACAGACAAGATCAGCTTGGACGGACCGGCACCGAGCCGCGTATCCATTGATTCCATACTGCAACCCTCCCGGGGATCGCTGATGGGCCACCTGAATCAGCTATAGGGCGTTATGAGACGAGAGACGAGCTTAGTGATGACCGACTTGTATCAAAAGCTACTGCATCAATTCTCCGCGTGACGTGAAGGGATGTAGTACCGGTTCCCGTGCTGACTGTGCCGAGGATTACTTTCCTGCCGCAGACAGGACAGAAGTGAAGTCATGCTGATGTATACCAGGTATTAGTGCTGACTGTATCGGGGTTCCAGTATCAGATCAGACAAGGCAGCGGTGAATGAATCCAGCATTTGTTGCCGCTAACCGATCGACTCACACACTACGTAATGTGCCTGAAACCTTGACACGGAATATACAAGTCAACATCTTTGACACGCCCTCCCCCGACCAACACGCCCCCAACTTGCCCTCATGGCCTATCCCACTAGCATTTTTTTCCTGTTAAATATTCCCCGTACTAGCCCTATGTAGCTTCTATACCCTTAGCCTAGCAACTCTCCTTCATCCGCGGAATAAATAGCACTTGTAAGTAAGGCAGGTCGATGCACTGCAAAGCCACCACTGCGCCGGCCTAGAGAATCAATCGCATTCCTTTTTTTTTTTTTTTTGTTCAGCTGTCTTGTCGTTGTTTGACGCGGCCCTCACAATGGATGCGAGATGCGAATGCACTTGCTCCCTGGTCTCCAGCACGGACTGCGAGTTCACGGCATCAACGTTCATCTGCCTGGCGTGGGCCATCGTCGTCGGTAAATATAGCGGTTCGCAACGAATCACCATTGCCAGCTCGGTCATCCACCAACTTGCCGAGGGCACCGGGACCAACGGCTCGGACGAGCCTTCCCTGGGCACATTTCCTATCGATGTACACCTTGCGAGCAAAGACCTTGTACACAAGGCTTTGCGAGCCGTGCAAGAGCAAACAACCCAGGCATTTTCGTCTCAGCATGTGAGAGGAGGTATTGGCTCTCCGCCCAACACGCCTTCAGGCTTCAAAGCCTCGTGGGTGGCCAGCACACAGGGTCGTCCAGCCTTGAGCTGCACTTGCACTGTACGCCCGCCCGCGCGGAGTCGACCTTGTCGCCGAGTTCAATCGTGGCGAGATTGGCGAGCGGACGGTTGGCAAGATTCTCAGACAAGTAGACTTCGTCGTGCAGCAAGCAATCGGAGCCAGTCCCAGCCAGACAACAATCGGCGACATGGACATCCTCACCCCGAAGACAGGGAGGAGCTGTGGTCCTGGAACGCCGAGGTGCCGGCCGCCGCAAGGCACTGCATCCACGATGTTATCTGGAAACACGTGGTCGAGCGCCCAGCCGCAGTGGCCGTATGTGCTTGGGACGGAGAGCTGACGTACAGTGACCTGGACGTGCTTGCTACTCGCTTTGCTGGTCGACTGGTTGGGCGCGGACTCAAGCACGGCAGCATCGTGCCTCTCTGCTTCGAGAAGTCCATGTGGGCCACTGTTGCTGCGCTCGCCGTCCTCAAGGCTGGGGCAACCTTCGTCTTGCTTGACCCGCAGCAACCGCTGCTGCGCTTGAAGGCCATCGTCGAACAAACAGAGGCGCAGCTCGTTGTAGCCTCAGAGGCGCAAAGGGATATCAGTCGACACTTGACAAATCATACGGTCAGCATCGTCGAGGAAGTCAGCCAGATCTCATACATGGCCGCGCTCCAGTCTTTGACCCCGGTAGATCCGTCAACAGCCGCCTACCTAGTCTTCACGTCTGGGAGTACCGGTTATCCAAAGGAATCCTCATCGAGCACGCCAGCTTCTGCTCTGCCCTGCACCACCAACTTCACCACTTGGAAGTGAGGCAGGACTCACGGGTGTTTGACTTCGCGTCTTATAGCTTCGACATGTCGCTGTATAACATGCTGGCCACTCTCAGTGCCGGAGCCTGTCTTTGCGTCCCCTCCGAATCAGATCGTGTTGGGAATATGACGGGGGTAATGGCATCCATGCGTGTCACCTTTGTCAATTTGACGACCTCCGTAGCTCGACTCGTAGAGCCCGCTCAAGTGCCGACCCTCCGAACGCTGGTCCTCGTGGGAGAGGCCGTGTTCAGCGAAGACGTCAAGAAGTGGTGGGCCAGAGTACGTGTGATAAACGCGTATGGACCCGCGGAATGCACGCCGATATCGACTATCAACAGCACAGCGACTGACGCTTTCACGGCGGCGAGAATCGGGACAGGAGGGAACCGTGACATGGGTCGTGGACCCTGAAGATCATAACAGGCTTCTGCCGCCCGGCGTGGTCGGCGAACTGCTTCTCGAAGGCCCCTGCCTGGCAAGATGCTACCTCGGGAATGCCGAGAAGACATCGGAGGCGTTCATACAAGACGTACCCTGGTTGCACGCAGGAACGAGCACCCGACCCGGGCGGCGTGGCAGGCTCTACAAAACCGGCGACCTGGTGTGTTACCACGAGGACAGGAGCCTCACCTACATAGGCCGGAAAGATACGCAGGTCAAGATCCACGGCCAGAGAGTAGAGATTGGAGAAATAGAGCATCATATTCGACAGCTGCTGCCTAAGAACCTCGACCTGCAAGTCGCCGTCCATCTCGCCACTCCCCAGAATAGAAACGATGCGGCACTGGTAGTCTTTGCCAGCTTCGGTGGCCTGACGAAGCGAGAACTTATCGGCGACGACGCCCAATCCCACCGAGTTGCATCTGCATTGATCCGGGTTGCGGAGCAGTTGCGGGAAGTCCTCCCATCTCACATGGTTCCGACGTCGTACAAGCTGCTGGATCAGCTACCCCTGACGGCGACAGCAAAGATTGACAGGCGAGCTCTGAGAGCCCTGGGCAACACTATCTCAGGGAAGACCTGACAAGTCTCCACATTGAGCCGGAACGCAAGAGACTAGAGATCAGCACCAAGGCCGAAGAGCATCTAAGGACGTTGTGGTCAAAGGTTCTAGGGATCGAGCCTTCTGCCATCAGTGCAGACAAGAGCTTCTACCAACTTGGCGGCAACTCCGTCCAAGCCATCCGTCTGGTTGGAGCTGCACGAGAAGTCGGCATGACTCTAGAGGTTGCGGATGTCTACAAACACCCACGCTTGACTGACCTTGCCAAGCGGCTGAAGGCGCCGGACGGGGGTCGGGGCACGCAGCAGCAAATCGGCTCCGTGGAAACGGGGTCGTCGACCAGAGCATGGAGGCGATGCTGCAAGAATTCCGTCAACTCATTTGCCAAATCCCCGTCCGCCCATCGGGAAGAGGATATGCCGCAGCGACCGAAATCAATCCTGCTTACTGGTTCGACGGGCACTGTCGGCACGTATCTGTTGCACTCACTCCTGACCAGGCCTTCTGTGTCCCATGTGTACTGCTTGAACCGCAGGGCCGATGGGTTTGCCCATCACGAGAAAACAGCCAAGGCCGCCGGCTTCGATTTCACGGCTTATTCTCATAAAGTCACTTTCCTCCGAGGAACGCTTGACCAACCCAGATTTGGAATCAAAGACGAGCATGTGTGGGCGACGATCCAAGCCGACCTTGACGTCGTACTTCACGTGGCTTGGCCCGTGAACTACAATCTAGCGTTGTCCGAATTCCGATCATCCCTCCAGGGCCTGATCAACCTCTTCGAGTTTGCAGCCGGACATCCAGCGGGGACTGAGATCATCTACATCTCCTCGATCAGCGCCGTCGGTCACAAACTGTTCGAGGGCTCTCCGGTACCTGAAAATCTGCTCACAATTCAGGAGGATTTCTTCGACAGTGGTTACGGTAAGAGCAAATACGTCGCCGAGCATCTTTGCGAGGATGGTGCCCGCCAGCTAGGCCTGCCAATTACGTGTGTTCGGATGGGCCAGGTGGCAGGGCCAATAGAGAGACCTGGTCTCTGGAACCCTACAGAATGGTTTCCCAGTCTCATGCTCAGCTCGATGTATATGAGTTCCCTCCTGACAGTCTCGGTACCAACGCCAACTCACTTCAATGGATACCCGTTGACGTCGTCTCAGAATTCGTGGCAGAGTTGGTCGAAAAGGAGTCCAACCATGTGCCGGGTCACGCATCCATCCTCAATTTGCTCAACAGTCAGCCCGCTAGCTGGACTTCCATGCTACCGGCAGTCACTCAATCAATGCAAAACGTGCTTGGCACACCAGTCGACGTCGTCCCCGCCAGAGTGTGGTTGGGGCGTATAGAGCTGGCCTTGCAAAGAGCGATAAGCAAGAGAGACACGAGCATAGTGTCGTTGATCGACGCGCTTCCTGCAGTGAAACTTCTGGACTCGTTTCGCTCGAGTTTTTCGGAAACGAGGGCCCAGAAATGGGAAGTCAAAAGGTCCTCGCGACCGAATGCATGAGGGTTTTGCCGGCAGTGCAAAGCTCGTGGCTGAATGAATGGATAGTTGAATGGGGCAAGTATCGGCGACGTGCCAGCGAGGCGAGTCTAGTCACGTGCCACAGGCTCAATGCCGGAAGACGCTCACCAGAATTATCCAAGACCCTGCCTGAAGTTGTTCATAGACCTGAAAGTGTAACATACTAGATTGATGGCTACATCCTAGCTAATTAGACTCCAAATTTTCTCGCATGGCTGTATATTTGTTTACAATGAAGTTGGCTGGCTTCTTCATGAACCTGTGGGGCACTTCTGTCCTGGTAGTTGACACCCCGGATAATCATTAGTCCGCCGCTTGTGCTCCGTGGAACTTTTTATTTAAACCCTAACCGGTTTTTCTCCTCGTTTCTCTTCTCCTACGCAACTCTACGAAAACCTCCGCAGCTGAAATGCAAGTCATGTTTGCGCCGTGGATCGCCAATCAAGTCAGCAGGTACGATTTGACGAGTTTTCTCAACGTGTTCCCCCTTCCAATGATGATTCTATATTATTTACATATTCTTTGAAAATGGTGATACACAATCCCGAAGTTACACTGAGCACTGGGTTAAACAACGCGTTATCACAAGGATGTCTTCTACTGAAAATCGCTGACGCGTCCGTCGCAGACTCTCCACGCCACGATGCCCGAACGGGTGACCATTGGCGAACAGAGGGTACGTGCCATCAAGCTCTTTACTACTCCCTCACTTCCAAGTGATGTACATTATTGCATTTACATAAACCCGAACTATACTGTGGGATTAAGTTTCAGCCTTGCGTCTGATGGTCTTTTTACAAACCTGCCTTGATTCAACAAACTTGCTCGATTGCGACTTGCTTGCTAATGAGCCCAGTGATAGGGGAACAGAACAGCGAGATGCAAACCCCTTGCTCCTGGAAGAGAGGGATTCGTATAGAGGTACGTGGCCTGGAGTTTCGCTATTCCCTCCCTCCCAAGTGATGTAAATTATTGCAAATCATATCAACCCGAACTATACTGTGGGATTAAGTTTCAGCCTTGCGTCTGATGGTTTTTCAAAAATGCATTCTTTCGACCGACTTACTTGTTCGACGACCCGCTTGCTAACGAACGCAGTGATACGGAAAAGCAAGATCCATTAGATGTTTCGATGATTCAGACCCATGACTAGATATACAAGGAGCTCTTATCCCTGTACAGCGGAGTAAGGATGAAGCGCCCACCTATGAAGGGTTTTGCCCTCGTAGGGCTAGAGCTCGAACTTGACACATCCATCTGTCATCAGACAGATTGTTGATGCCAATCGTGCGCTTCACCCATTCTCGCCGAATGCGAAACTTCGCCAGGCCGCCAACGTTCATGAATGGATAAAGGTGTGTGCGGGTGCAAAATGGTCAGCGGAGCAGGAGAACTACGCGACCCTGCCTGGTGTATTTGGAGAAACACGCGCATTGTCGTTCAACGAATCAGACGAAACCATAAAGCATGTCGTGCAATGACGCTTGTGCAGCGAATTTTCAAAGATCGGTAGCAAGCCAGCGACATGACGTAGCATCATGGATCCCGACAATTGCTCATGCTTCGAGCCTGGCAGGCGGCCGGCAGGCCACTGCTCTATCCAGCCTCGGCACGACCAAGACTTCGACTTGGCTATGAAAAGCATCGAGGCCAAGACGCTGATTTGGTGTTGGGAAGTGCACTCTTTTCCCATCTATTAGGGACACTAGTTCGTTTTATTGCACAGTATCACCGAGATGTGAATGCTGCCGCTCTGGAATTGTTTTTGGGGATGAAGCAGCAGGACTGATGAGTGAGACGAGCTTAGAATTAGTCTTTGATCAGCACCGACTCCTGCGAGTCATGCAATTTGCAAAGCTATGCCTCGTCAACCTACAAGCTGGGTATGATGTGAGTGCGAAACACATCAAGTCAATCACAGTTGCTTGGAAGTGAATTGTTTGTACATTTCGTTCCAGTTATTCTCTTCCCCCTGAATCCGCTCTGCTTGCTGTCTAATCCTTCTTCTTGTCGCTCTGGATCTTCTTCCACTGCCTAGCCAAGTTGATCAAGGCCAGGCCCGCCGCGGCGCTGCTTCCATCCTCCACCTGCTTCGTCCAGAAGCTATCCGAGCCCGAAATGAGTACCGACTTGCGACGCTCTCTTTCCGCGTGTGACAGATTCACGCCAGCCTGCTTGTTATGCTCAATCTGCTCCAAATACTGTAGTCGCCGTGCATATCTCTCGCTGCGCTCTTTCCGAATCTGCTCAGAGCCGTATTGCTCGAAGATCCACTTCGTCAACGATTTCAGGAGCAACAGCGCGTGTTCGCTGATGAATATGGTGATGGGGAGGGTAGTCCAGCTGCCGCCCCAATACTATTTGTACCAAAGAGGTGGACTATAGCGGCCGTGGTGATGCTCCCGAGTAGAGTGAGTGTTTCGAGTGCGGTGACCCACGGTCCGATGCCGTCAGATCGGGTAGGCGCAGGTCTTTGATGCTCGATGCAGATCCTGGCAAAGTCGGAACGGAGCTCTATCCAGTTGTTGACGAGAAATCCCACGGATATCAAGGGCCAGACGGGCGAGAACAAGGCGAGATAGCCGAATTGAAGCACGATCTCGGCGATGTCGTCTTGAACGTTGTACTTGGACCGTGTCGATTGGTTGCGGACTCTCTTCAAGAAATCCACCTCCATTGGGTCATCGGATGTGAGCATGGGAAGCATGGTATCTTTAGTGTAGGCTCGGCGATAGTCGCGATACCACTCATTTAGCTTGTACTTGATCAGGGGAAGGATGTTCTCTCCGAAGAAATCCGAAAGTTGTCCTGTTACCGTGAGAGCGATGACCTCGTTGCGCAGCCGGTCTGAATCGGGCCGGAAGGGCCTCAGGGCGAGAGTGCTTATGAACTTGGGAAAGAGGCGTCCCAGAAGTTGCTTCACGTGAGGGATAATGTCATCTCCAAATGGAACGTAGACAAATGCCGTTAATAAGATTGGGAGATAATTGGTGATGATGCTGAGCACAAAGAGTTTTTGTGTCAAAGACATTTCATGATCGTCCGCTGTCCGGTGGTTTTCGTACTCGGTCAAGGCGGCAGCGATTCGTTCCAGAACAGAGGAGATTCGGGAATGGCGACGGCTAGCAGCACGGTTGGCACATGTTCCTGCATGTCGGTCAGTTTGGGCTTTTGGAATGGGGCTTTATTGAGGGTCGCTCGCATGCTTACCAAGAAGAATTGGTGAGGACCTTCATACGTCTCACAGATGAAGACCTCAACTACAAAAACCGAGCAAATCATCAGGCCCAGTGCAAGGGTAGACAGTAAAATGAAGGGAACCTGAAGTAGCCGCCGTGAGATCTGCTTCCATTTGGGAAAGTAGTGCTCGATGGGACCATTCTCATCCGCAATGATCTTTTCGTACTTGAAGCTCGGCCTATTCACTTTGACCTTGTTGACGCCTCTTGCTGTCCAGCGAATACTGAGGTTCACCTCCTTGATCTTCCAGTACTCCAGAAAGACGGTACACCACACACTCGTCAGGATGGCGTAGGCTAGAGAGTACTTTGAGTCAAAATGCCAAGCAATGAGGCCGGTGATGGCAGGGAAGATCATGAACATGAGGTATGTCTGAATAAAGGCGAAGTAAAATGCGACTTTTGAGCCATGAAGGTCGCGAATCCTGTCAAAGTCCTCGACGGTCAATATGATGCGCCTGCTCAAATGTCGCAAGACGGACTGGTTTGCGGGCTCATTATGAAGAGGAAACATGGACTTGACATGTTTCCAGTCCCCGACTTCGGGTGTGATGCCAGCACCACCGAGGTCTTTCGGCCAGAGGATCAGATGGTACAAGGCAAGCAGGTCTTCTGCTTCGAAAAGGCCCCTTACGACGGTGTCTTTGTCGCCCCGGGGTGCGACTGCCTGATGGCGTACAGCCAATCCTTGACTCTGCAACGGAGTCAGCGAGGCACCTAGGTTGCAAACAAGTCTTGTGTCGACGCAAAGTCGGGCCGTTACCTTTCCTTGTACACGGCATTGCCTAGCAACTGCTCAGATGCCTTGACGAAAACCAGGATTGTCTGTTCATAGCCTGGACGGACCTCGGTGTGCAGACCTGCTGCCTCGAGATTGTCCAGCAGGTGGTTGAACTCCCTCGTTGCCACATCATAATCTTGGTCTGGTCAGCTTGCCCCTCCTGACGTCGTGCTTGGCGTGTCGAATCATACATACCCACGCCCGCAAAGTCATATACCACGACGTACTTGTCGTTATATGACTGCTGATCTTTGGCCAGCGGCGACCAATTGTTCCCTGTCTCCGTCTGCTTCACAGGGGACGCCGCCCCGTTAGTCGGAGATGGCGAGGGCGGAGCTAGGTGATTTTCCACGGGCAAGGCCAAAGATGGGCGATGACGATGACCATCATCGGCGGCGTCGGGAGCCATCATGATTGCAAGATCAAGCCGGGTGAATAGAGGCGGTCAAATCGATCAGCCGACTCGGTCTGGTCGTTTGGGTTGGAAGGCACCAGGCCAGATCCAGCGGGTGGTCCAGCGGGTGGCTCCTGCCGAGTTGTTGGGATTTGAAGAACTCGCTAATGCCAATCGGGATGGCCAACAACAAGCAACAAGCAGCAAGCAACAAGCAACAAGCTGTGTATTGGGAAATGGGACGACACCGGCACCAAAAAGAGTCCAAGGTCGAGGATTCCGCGAGCTACGAGCTGCCAATCTAAGCTGCCAATCCCAGACCATGCACGGCTCAGTGCAACGGTCAACAGCAGCAACAAATCGGATCGACGTCACTCCATCTCCACTTTACCACTTGCTGGGCCGCTGCGCCACACCGTGCGCCACCGCGCCGCGCCGCCAGGAAGCGATGGTCTTCTTTTCAAACTTTTTCTCCAGAAACGTGTGACACGGTGTTGGTTTGACGACGTCCGGCGGGAGACATCTCCGCTGCCGGAAACTCCATCCTCCAAAGCCTCACGAAGACTCGCGTCGTTCATAAATTCCATGATTGATTGATTCGTTCTGAAGTGTTTGACATGCAGAGCGACGCTTGATGCTTCCGTATCCAAGATATCTGCCTGTGACTCGGTTTCGGAAGCCGAGCCATCCATTTTAGGCCACAATCCCAGTGCAAGTGCCATTGACTGCCGAAAGTCCCCGTGCCGTCACGGGCTTGAAGCACGAGCGCCCCGTCGACTACGGCCAAAGCACTCCCAGTGCTGCGCTCGGCAACGATGAACCTTCCGCCAACTCGGGGATCAGTGTCTTTGATCACATCTGGCCCTCGGGGTTCCATAGTGGCGATAGTCGCACTCGGCGTTTGCGTGGGGTCGCCCGTTACTGGCGATGCGCCGTCGGTGAGACCTTGATCAGAATGCTGCGCCATGTTCAGTCTTTATATGCGTTAGCCTTTCTCTTGGGACCCATTAGTGTCTGTACAGGTTTGCAAGCCTCACTAGCAAGAATGTGGTGTTTGGTGCCGCGCTGACAACGGGCATACTCACGTTACAGGAGCTTCTTTTTTTTTTGTCTACTGCAAGCCATTCTCGACAATGACTGAAAAAGCAAAAAGAATTCCGGGATTTTCTTTGTGGGATACTGACGAGTTAGAGAGATGGACTGATCCGAGTTTTGTCGCCACGACTATGTGATGAGGCAGATGAGGAGTGACGAGGCAGTCGAGGAGTGCCCTGAGAAAGCTCGGTGAAAACGGGAGAGAAACGCAAATTTAAGGCTTGCGGGAGGATCGTCCCCGGTTCATGAACTGCGTCGTTTGCAAGGTGAATTTGTATCCTGCGAAGCGAGGCTGCGATTTACCTGTGAAACGACAGAGGCCGACTGCCGAATGACGCGGGTCACCTGCCAGGTGCAACGAACGGTCCGTCAACGGTCCGTCAAAAGTCTGTCAACAAGTCATGGTCAAACAGTCACTTTATCCCCTGGTCCTTCCAGAGTAGAGACGTGTTCTTATTCCACTGCGCCAGTACTAGAGAAATCCTTCTCACAAAAGTCCTTCTTCTGTCCTCAGGTCTCAATGAAACAACCCTCCTTACCTCCTTTGAAATGCAGATCGGCCTCACGATCTAGGTCTACATCGCCTCTCTGAAGTGCCATTCGGATCCTCCATCCTGTTTTGCGACCAACTTGTCAGTTTTACCCTCGACAGCCACCTCCAGGAGCTTCTGACCTTGAAGTACAAGTAATTTGTAGCTTCCAGCCAGAGTCGGGAGAATGTGGATATATTCCCACGATTTGTGGTGCCGGGCCTTGGCAATCATCTCGAATCTCCGTCATGGCCAAGATACCCTGCCGTCACAGCGTTCGAAAATCCAAACCAGCCTTCTTTCTTCTGACAGTGCCAATGACAGGCTTTGTTCTCACTTGATTCGTGTGCCAAGACTAATTTTCCCTTTTCCACAGTCAGGGACCTGACAGTTCCATCTTCAATGATAATATATGTCCCTCCGCACTGGGGCACGGGCAACGCGTCGTCGCTCACGTCGGACATTGCCTCCCGGCACCAACAGTGCTGTCAGGCGTCATTTCGCTGATGATGGACGAAACATCGTCAGCCAACTGCTTTACGTCAATCTACCTTTGATCAGTGGCCGTTCGCGATAATGGAGGAGCTATTGTGCAGGCAAGGGGTTGTGATGACGTGCGTATACAGAAAACTTACCGTCATTGTGTGTGGTCTTCGGTGGCGGTTTCCTCCAGTCCTCTTTACGTTCAAAGGAAGTCAAAAATGGAAACCACTCAATATCTTCAGGCAAAACCGTCCAGAAGATGTCGTTTGGCGGTGGAAGCCTCAGGGCGTCTTAGCTTCTGCGGGCAACATATGTTTTAATCTCGGTGAAGGTGAGGAAAAGTATTGTCAGGACTCAGGAATTACGAGTAGTCTCGCAAGGTAGGGAAGAAAAGACTACTCGGCCCACATGATCAAGTCGGCACAAGACCTGTGAATCAGGTCGAGTCATGGAAGCAAACGAGCATGCTCCGCGTTTGCCGCATTACCATGTACATGTGTTCATCCGCCAGCTTGCACAATTGTACCTCAGCCACCGGAAGCAGGGAATGAAGACCGGGCAAAAAAATAATATCCAACGATTGCAGTGTCTGTACTCCGAAATGGTCGGTTTCATAAACACAGATAATTCGAGCAATAGTTCGGAGCAGGCATGTATCAACCGTACATGGAATCCCATCAGCCCAACCCCTATCCTAGACCGTCATTAATTTTCCGTTCCTTCCTGCCAGCCCTTTCCATCCCCATCCCATCCTACACAAACTCCTACCAGAACAGAAACACCAGAACCAGAACCAGAACCAGAACCGGGCGCCTCCTACAAGAGAGCGCCAAAAGCAGCAGCAACAAGCGCCACCATACCACCAGCACCCTGCTTCGCAGCAGCCGCCGTCACAATAGGCGCCTCCCCATTGCCGCCAACGGGCTTCCCGTCCGCCCCGCACAGGAAGTAGCACCCGTCGACGACCTGGCACCGCTGGCCGCCGGGGTACTCATGCGCCGGGTTGCACGAGTACCGGCCTGGCTGGTGCCCCGGGGACAGGACACGCGCCGCCCCCGGCGCCAGTGGGCTGCGCGGCGCCGGCCATGGCCGTGGCGTTGGACGGGCCCGCCCCGACGATGGGCATGCCCGCCGCGTCGGCCAGGAAGTAGCACCCTTCGAAGACCTGGCACCGCTGGTCGCCGGGGTACTGGTGCGCCGGGTTGCACGAGTACCGGCCCTGGCTGTCGGTCACTCCCGCGGCCGGGCAGTCGGCCGCCGTGGCGAGGCCCGCTCCGACGAGGGCGGCGGGGAAGAGGAAGGCGGCTTTCATTTTTGGTGTTTTGTTCGTAGCAAGGATGAGTTTTGAGAGGCGCGGTGGAAAGAAAGGAAATTGTTCACGTAAGAATGTCTGCCTGATCTTCGGAGAATAATAATAATAATAATAATAATAATAATAATAGTTCTTGAAAAAAAAATTAAGAAATTGGCAGCGAGTAACTCCGTCCGGACTGTTTTATATCCAACTTGACGCAGCTGGGTGCGAATTGCTCCCGCGTTCTTGAACTGCGCAAGAGATAAGAAAGATGGGAATTTGGATTCGGGCTTGTCCACGCCACGACGGACCATTTCTCTCGTCGGCCAATGCTCGTCTCCGGTCCTGACTTGACTCCCGTTCACATCGTCATGTATTCATGTGTTCATGACGCAGGGCCCCGTCCACAAGAAAAGGCTAATTTAGCACGACGCCAAGCAATCAATCGTCTCAAGTTGAATTTCATAAACTCTTTTTCTCATATGGTTTCATGAAACGAAGGGATTACTAGTGATACCCAGCTAGTGCAACAATCAACATCCAAGTAATAAAGACCGCAGTGATAGATCCCCGGTATAACACAGGATGCAACCTAATGGGCACAAGCTTCGAGGTTACGAATACAGGAGGCTACAGTTAGACCAAAGTTGGCAATGAAAATTCACGGCCGTGTTAGCGCAAGATATCGTCGTAGTTCGCGACCGCGGTTCAAACTCAAATCCGTTCGTGCTCGCAGCGTAAACAACTGACCAATGGTCCGATGCAATCAAATGTATTACACCGTGAATGAAGCAAGTTCAGCCACCACAATGAATAAATGTCACAGATAGAGAAGACGCACCAGCAGAAAGAGCAACAGTCATGAGCGCGTCGTTTGGACTGATGCAAAGTCAATTAGCCTCCTCGAGGAACCCGCCCAATCAGCAACTTTTGGATTGGGCCCCTCATCGAAAACGCCAGTGCGCCCGTTTGGCAAAGAAAAGACGAGATACATGGAGATCAGCTCCCAGGGCAGTGAGACGCAAATGCATCATGATTTCCCCAGGACAGTGAAGAGCAAATTCAAGAACTTGCATGGCAGCATGGAAGCCGACCCGACCAGAAAGATTATATACAAGTGGCACTGGCAGTGGCAGTGACAGTGGCGCGACGCGACGCGACGCAACCCACCGTGACAATCGTCATCGCCTCAGTCCTCCTCTTCCCGAGCAGCAGGAGCGACTTCGCAAGCTTGGGCAAAGAAGATTCTGGCTGGAACTTCCTGGTCGTTTGTGATGCTGTAGTAATTGCCTGCCTTCCAGTCAGTAAGAGCCAGCTTGCACCTCGGAAGAAGTCCCTCACCTCTGGGCACAAACCAGGTCCCGCCAGCAGATATCCGGAACTGAACCTCATTAATCGTCACCAGGACTTTCCCGTAATGAACAAAGAAGACCATGTGCATCTTGCGCGAGTTCTTGGGTCGCTTCTCGGCCTCGGGAGGCAGGTCCACCACGCCCGCGCCCATAAAGGGCATCGTGAGCGTCTTGGCGAAGCAAAACGTGGCGTCCGGAATCTCCTTGACCTGTATTGCATCTGCCGCGATGGCGAGTCGATCCTGCGTCACGCGCACCTCCTCATCGTCGCCGGGCGGGAAGGATTCGTGTTCTGGCTCCCACAGAACAATGTCTCCCATGACCAGGCCTTCGTCCATCTCCCAGTCTTCGAGCTCCTCCTCCTCCTCGACGGCTTCGTGGATCATCTTCTTTGCCTTTGTCCGCGTCTTGCTCCGGGAGCTCGGGCTGACGGCGGCGCGTTTGGCGAGATTCGAACGACATTCTTGACACGTGGGCCCGGCTCGTGGCCTACCGTTGCCTCTCCCCATGTGTCCATCATCCCCCGACCCGAATGTCGCCCCAACTGGTGTTGGCTTGTAGAAGTGCCATCGTTTCGAAACGATACCAGACCTCTTGATCTCGGCAAAGGCGGGCCACGCTGTATCTCCATGAATGTCTCGTCGCCTTCGCCTTCGTCCTCGCCTTCGCCATCGTCCTCATCTCTCCGTTTGGGTGGCGGGCGCTCCGATTTGCGCGGCCTTCCTCTGCCTCGCTTCACTGGCTTTGCTTCGACTTTTGGTGACACATGTACTTTCGGTCTTGGAGCGGGTCGTGCCGCGGTCGTTCCTCTTGATGCTGAGGTCCCTGGCCGCGGTGGCGGGGGCATCTCAGTACGCTGTCTCTTCTCTTCTCTCGGAGATTGGTCCTCTTCCGACTCGCCTCCTCCGGGGCGTCTCCGACGGACGCTTCTTCTTCGTCTCGAGCATCGACTGCACCGGTTGTGGCTTCCTCAGAGGTGGTAATGGCGACGACTTGACCAGCGACGGTAATGTAGCCGGCGACTGTTGCGGTAGGCCTCCTCCGGGCGAATCGTTCCCATCCCGGCGAGGCAGATCATGATCCGCTCTGCTCTCGAATTCCGCTCCAGTAAAATTATCGCTCCTCATCGCATCAAACATGTCCATGGATTCGTTCACGAGGTCCGACACCGTCGGATCTTTCTGTTCCACCAGCGTCGGATCCACTGGCAAGTCTCCCCGTCGTCTTCCGAATCTTCTTCGCCCTGCTCCTGTTCCTGTTCTTGCTCCTGTTCTTGCTCCTGTTCCTGCACTCTATGCAATGACGGCCTTGAAATGTCCCTCACATCTTGGCCGTCCACGCTCTTCGATTTCCCCGCAACCTCAGCAAAGTCCAGTTTCCGAGTGACCGTCACATCGCGGTCATCGGCCAAGCCGCTACGAGATGGCGAAGACAGGTGATCGAGATGGGGGTTCTTCTTGGCAGGTGAGTTGAGGTGAGTCTTGATAGGAGATCGGCTTTTCGGTATCGGGTACGTTATGCTGCGTCGATTTCTGAGCAATGTCTGCGGTCCGGGTCCATCGCCTGTCCCGCGTCAGTTACCCGGCCTCATCTCCATCATCCATCTGACCATTGCGTTTGCGGTCCAGCTGCAAAACTCGTCGGCACTCACTGGATGCGATTTCCATCTCGCCGCTGCCCGCACCGTCCGAGCCTTCATCCTCGCTATTCGCAGCCTTCCCTTCGTGCGGGGAGAAGATGGATTCGAGCGGTTGCATGCCATGCTCGTCTCGTTCACCTCCATCTTGTAGCACAACACCGGTTTTTCTAGGCCAGCGCCCAGCGTATCAGCGCATCTGATTTCCCCCGGTCACTTTTGCAACATCGTCTTGACCGGGATTTATTCCGCCACCGAAGTGCACATACCGACCACGAACTCCAAGCTGGTGAAATGCTTGCGGCTCAGGCCGCGGACGCTTGACGCTCCGGGCCATGGCAAACAAAGAAGAAAGGTGCAGACTACCACCCACCACTGGTCGTTTTTTTCGCTTCGACGCGCAAAACTGTCGAGGTTGTATCGCTTGGGTTTGGGTTGAATCGTCGTCCTGTCTCGGTCTCGGGTGTGTCTGGCTCGCGACCACAAATTGCGACGACGACGTCGTGCACTTTATAACTCAGTGAACGCGCTTTTGAAGCTTTTTGCCGCGCGGTGTCAGCTTTTTTGGGGAAGGTGGAGCATGGGGCATGGGGCGGACGGACGGACGCCTTTGACTGGATCCATCAATGCTTGTGTGGGGCAGCAGCCTCATGTACAAACGCGTCTCTCTTACCCTACGCGTAAAGCAGCAGCACCAACCAACCACCAGCAACCCCAGATTTCAAACATCACCAAAGCACATCACACATCACACATCACAACCATGGACGAAGCCGACGACACCCTCCCCCAGCACAACCTTCATCCCCCTCCATCCACCACTCGCCCCTCGTGACCGGCGCCTCCTTCACCCACTACGCCCCCGTCCCGCCCGCCCTCCTCGCCCCCGACTCCCCGACTCCCCCTCCCCCTGCTGCCTCGGCATCGACGAGGCCGGCCGCGGTCCCGTCCTCGGCCCCATGGTCTACGGCGCATTCTACCTCCCCCTCCCGCTCTCCGACCCCCTCCTCCGCCGAGCCCACCGCTTCGACGACTCCAAGGTCCTCACGCCCGCCGTCCGCTCCTCCCTCATGCGGAAGCTCTGCACGCCCTCGACCGACCTCCACTCCTCCTGCGGATGGGCCACGGCCTCCCTCTCGGCCCGGGACATTGGCGCCAACATGCTCCGCCCGAGCGCCTACAACCTCAACGCCCAGGCCATGGACGCAACCATCGATCTGATAAGGGGCGTCTTCGAAAGGGGCGTCAACGTCCAGGAAATCTACGTCGACACCATCGGCCAGCCGGCCGCGTACCAGGCCAAGCTGCAGCGCGTCTTCCCCGCCACAAAGATCATCGTCGCGAAAAAGGCCGACAGCTTGTATCCCTGCGTCAGCGCCGCGAGTGTCTGCGCAAAAGTCACGAGGGACGCCGCGCTGGAGGAGCTGTACAGGTACCGGGCGAGGGGACGGCGACGGCGACGGCGACGGCGACGGCGGATTGGAGTGGGGGTCGGGATATCCCTCTGACGCGAGGTGTGTGAGCTGGATGAAGAGGAATATGCATCCCGTGTTTGGGTGGGGTCCGGAGTGTAGATTCAGCTGGGGAACGGCCAAGGATATGCTGGAGGGGAGAGCGGGCGCTGTAAAGGTCGATTGGCCGGCCGAGGAGGAAGATGACACGATGAGGTTGACGGATTACTTTGGCGGCGGCGGCGGCGAGGATGAGCTGGGGGCTGGTATGGTTCTGCTGTGGGGTTGGAGGCATTCTGAAATAAATCATGTCGCAGTGTATACAGACCCAGGGTGCAGTAAGTCATCGACATTATCTCGTATCCTGCCATAAAGTCTACTTCTTCGACTACGTTGCCTTTACCCATCCAAGCGCCGCATCATACCGGAAAACCCCACGCTTTATACCCATACAATACAGGGCTCCTCAAATGTCATCAAGGCCCTCCTCCGCAGAGCCGGCCTTCTTGCCCCGACTGTCCAGTCTGTCCATGCCCATGCCCATGTCCTCACCCTCTCCCTCACTATACGCCCGAGGGTTCGCAGGCACATTCAACGCCTGTCTCGCCGTCTCCGAGTTGGCGATGAACTCCCGCAGCTGCTGTTTGGCGATATCAACGCCCTGGTTGACGGCCGCGTTGCTCATTTGCATCATGGGACCCAGCAGGTTCAAGGTATACGCGACATACGTGCCACCCGCAAGCATGATGAGGAAGACGAAGAGGAAGGGGTTTCGCAGGACTACCCGAGGGGATTTTTAGCCATCATGTCAAATCAACACCCGTGTCACCAAGAGCATGGCAAACTTGACTTACCCATAAAGATCTCGTTCCATCCCAGCGCAATCAGCAGTCCATAAAAGTACCATGGGATCTGGGCCACGCCGCCAATAGCACTTCTCTTGGCTTCCACGTAGACACCATCCGCCGTCTTTTTGAATCGGACAACAAGATCCTGGCGCTTGCTTTCGCTGAGCACAGTCATTTCTTCCTCGAGGCTCTTGCCCTCGTCTTCGTCGACGCCACCGATGGGGCCAGGTCCTCCTCGTCCCCGGCTTCCACACCAGTCGGTTGTCCTCCGACAAAGCTCACAAGATCTGGGGGCGCATACGTCGTTGATAGACGGAATCGCGACAGGAGTGGGATGAGGGTGAGGGTGGACTCTCGTGCCTTGGTGTAGATGCCCTCGATATCATCAGAAGGTCGCCATATCCGCGGAACGCCAGCCTCGTCGTATCGGAACTTATCCTCGAAATTCTCTCGCAGCTTCAGGAGGATGTTGCCCTCCATGACCTCTTCATCGATCTTCTCCCGCAGACCAACCCAACTCTTGCGACGCAGGCGCCACATGCCAACCTCGGCTTCTTCGTCGCTAGCGTCAAAGCTCTTGGCGCGGTCCGCGAAACGACTCTCGGCTTCCTTGACGATGCCGGTAAAGACACCCCACACGCGATCCCAGAGGTCCTGCTCGCTGGGCTTGTCTCCAGTCTCAGGTGCGCCCGTACCGCCGCGTCCTGATCCCAGCTTGTTGAACTCAAGGCCAATAGCCTCGCCGAGCCGGGACTTGACCCATCGCTCAACCCTCGTCGCCAGTCGTCGCATTTCCTCCTTGCGCAACTTGCCGCTAACTTCGTCGAGCTCGGCCTCGAACAATGAGTATTGGGGTTTGAAATTGGTCCACGGAAGATCCTGGATCGCCAACCCCTGAGCTTCTGTCTTGAATACGCCCAGTGTCTTCTTCTTCTCGTTGGCAACAATCTCGGCGAATTCGTAACCACCGCCAGCCTTCTGCCCGGCCTTGACTTTGCTTGTCACAGCATCACTAAATGCTGACACACCGGCCTTGTGGGCAGCTGCCAGTTGGCCCATGTACAGCGCCTTGAGTCTCGCGTCGACCTTGGCCTCCAGTTCTTGCCTCTTGCGCGCATACACACCTTTTGGTAGCGACTGGCTTGGACCTCGAACGCACCAAGAAGCTTGGCGCGGGCCGCACTGCCCACGGCGCCGAGGTCTGGCAATACAAGAATCTTGCCCAGTTTTGTTGCCTCGCCCTGTTGCTCCTCTAGAGGGGCCACAACGAGGTCGAATGCCACCAAGACTTCGCGAGAGATTTCGTCGCACCGGAACTGGGCCAGTAATTCTTGCTGCGTCGGCAGGTCGAGATCCTTGTTGTTGACAATCTGGTCCCAAATGCCCTCAGCATATACCGAAAAGCCATCGGCGGGGATCCTCCGATGATACTCTGGCAGAAACAGGCCGCCCTCGAGCTGGTGATCACCCCCTTGTTTCCCTGTGACCAGCAGTAAATCTTGTACCAAGCTCCTGCACTTCGCTGACAAACTTTTCCGCCTGAAGGATCTTGTGCGGCAAGGCCGCGAAGCCAAAGTCGAAATAGTCTTCGATCCGGGAGTTTTCCAGGCCCTGGGGCTTGGAAATGGTCGACCAGATTTTGGTGAGATCCTGTATCAGGGTTGTGCGGAGGTTGGACAGTGGTGTGGTGCCAAGATGGTCTCGAATAACGAAGAAAAGAAGCGATCGAGGTGTTGACCTGCGTGGGAGATGTGAGTAAAATCCATCGGATGTCCAGCCATTCCCGCCAAAGGAATGGAGACAAGAAGAAAGAAAAAAAACCTACTGTTTATCCTTGAGAAAGATCTGCAGGTTGACCTCGAAGACAGTCTTCAGCAAGCCCATGTTAGCCCCTTGGTACAACCCCACCTGGTGCTCCCAGATGTTGACAATCAGGACTTCACTCGTCGCCAGCGCGAACAATGCGCTCTTCCTCTCAAAGTCCTGGTCCTCGCCACGTTCGCGACCATCGGTGCCTTCAACGTCCATGACGAGAATGTTGTCGGCCATTTTCGCGCCGGCACTCTCCTCGCGCTTGTTCTTGGACATCCAGATGCCCTTTGTTGTTTGGCGTCGTTCCGTCTCGGACATGACGGAGAACTCGGTGCCAAACAGGTTGTTCAGGAGCGTAGACTTCCCAGTGGACTGGGAGCCAAAGACGGAAATGAGGTGATAGTTGAAGCCGGACTCGGCGACATGGGTGCTCTGTAGGTAGTCATTGAGATTGCCACTAAATATTGAAAGACGCGCGCGTGTGCCCCCATGTCAGCTTTGTCTGGCCCTCACAGTTTCTATAATCTGTGGAGCGGATTGGCGCCGATCCAATGCAATGCTTACTTGAATTCTTTGTCCTCGTCAATGACTTGCACGCCATGCTCGTAGCTTCCGCCGGCAGACTTGTCGCCCACGGCAGCGAAGTGGCCGTTCATGATAGCAGCTCAAGGATGGAGGGGGAAGGGGGCAACACGATGCAGAGCTCCAGGAGCCACCAACATCAGACGCTTGGCGTAAATAAGGATAAGGGGAGCGTGACCAACTTCCAGGGGAGGCAAGAAACAAAGAAATAAATGCGGCAAAGGCAAAGTGGGTATACTGTAAAAAAAAAAAAAACGCCACGAGCCCGGAAGAAGAGACGATTTTCAAATGGGCCGAGGGATGCCAGCGGGAGGGAAACCGGGAAGTTGTCTGCTTTCTGGTTCTGGTTGAGTTGTGGCCAGCAACCAGGGTCCCCACGCGGACCGCTTGATTTTTCCGCCTCCGGCGTCGAGCCGCCACTTGATTGGCCGCTTCATTAAGTCAGGTTCTGATGGGCATAGTAGCGTACGTACATAGCACTGATGGCGGGGCATGAGACATGAGTTCAAATTCATGATCGACTTCCGACCTCAACATTCATTGAACCAGACAGACCCTTCCTTCAACTACCAGCCAACCAACTCCAGCTCATCTACCAAGCACAAGCCATGTTGATCAGAGAATCCCACACCGACGTCCCAACGTCTGCCAATGGGAAATCCAGCCCAATGCGTACGCAACAGCAAACCACCCAATGAACACCACAATGCCAATCCAACAAAACTCACTCATCACTCATCACTCATCAGGCATCTTCCTCTTCCATCCCACCATCCCCGGCTACCCCACGCGTAAGCACTTCACTCCCTATTCCATTCCATACGCGACCACTCTGATATTCCGATATGCAAACGGACCACGTGTGGAAGCCCATGTAGTAGATGCTAAAAGCAAACAGTCGTTTCCCAGGTGTTTGCATCTTCAGTGAAATCTACCAAGGTTAACCCCTCCCCAAACTCCCACAATAGTAGACTCAAATCATCCTCACTCTCCTCTCACCTATCAGTCACGGGCCCCGTCGCCCGCTTCGCCCGCCAAATCGCCGGCCAAGGCTTCATCGTCGCCGCGCCATCTTCGTACCACGATTTCGTCGGTCCCGACCCGTTAAACTACGACGCCGCAGATACAGACCGGGGCAACAGGTTCAAGGTTGAAAAGGTAAAAAGTGTATCGTGTCTCCCATGCATGACCCCCCCGGACACACACGTTCGCAACCCATACCAACGAACTTGAGATGCTCAGACCCTCGAATCATACGACGCAGACTCGTTCGCAACTGTTGACCATCTCCTGTCCTTACCCACGTGTACCGGTCGGGTTGGTGCCACGGGCATGTGTCTAGGAGGACACCTCGCGGTTCGAGCAGCTGTACGTCTCAGCCCTCAGACATGTAATCATCTGAATGATATGATTTCTCACGGTCTCGACGTATTAGCTTGACCCCCGCATCACGGCCACAGTAGCCTACTTCGCAACAGACATCCACTCTCGTACGCTCGGCCCATACACCGCTGCCGATTCTTCTCCCGACCCGCCACCTTCCTCAAATCACACCCTCGACCTCTTTCACAAGCTCAAGGGCGAGGTAGCTCTCATATTTGGGATCAAGGACACGCACGTTCCCGACCAAGGACGCGACTTGATCCGCCATAAGCTCCGGGAGGCGGGCGCGGTGTTTAGTTTCCACGAGTTCGCTTGGGCACAGCATGCTTTCATACGGGACGAGTTGAGCAAGGGGCGGTACGATTCTGCCGTTACAAAGGCTTGTTTTGAAGTCTTACTGGAAGTATTCGGGAGGGTGCTGAAGACGGATCTGGGAGAGCCTGAAGGCAAACCCGCTGAACCGGAACATGTGTGCTAAGCGAGCTATGCGAGCAGAAAGGGGGAAACATGGCACACTTTGAAGCGTAGCCCACCCAATGCACCAAGCTAGCTCATAATGAAATGCGCAGGCATGAGGGAAACGATACTTCAGACAATCAACCACGCTTAGCGGGATGTAGGGGAAAAATACTGCATGGCGATAGATGCCAGCTCTTTTTGCAGTTGAGTCTGCGTAGCTAATGTAATGTAGTGGACTCCAATGACCAAAGGGTACCCAAAGCAAACCAGTTCTATAATCAAAGCTACTACTTTCTGGATGTCCTACTTGCGAGTAGTTTTTCATCCTCCTTTTTTTCACCACATGTCAATTCGTTTCATGTACATTCTGTGCGTTTTTGTAAAGCATTTTAATGTTGGCCAGTGGACGGGCCACGTGATGGTTCACGATGCGGATTACTGCCGTGCTGTGTTCTTTGGGAGGCCACCGGATGAAGTACTTCCTCGTCCTCCTCCTTTACAGTGGCCTCATGATGACCACTTCTGTTGAAGCTATAGAACCGTTGAGGCAATCCTGTTTGAGCTTCTTCGTCAAAACTCGCCTGGCGGGGGCTGGTGGTATCGGTAGTAGGGCTGATGAGCGTCTGGAGGCCCTCGCCAGCCCTCCTGCGTCCACGCTGGCTCTCCTTCTTGAGAAGTTCGTTTCGAACCGACTCAATGTCCTTGGAGCGGCGTGGGTCTTCAGATGGTGAGCGCGAGGTGAATGATCGATCGTCGCGGAAGTCCCAGTTGCCGCTTGTCTCCACAGCTAGTGACCTGGCGTTGAGATCAGCAACAGCGTGCTTTTCGGCGGCCCGAGCTTCCTCTTCAGTCTGATGAGTATTCGCGGGTACCATACGTCCAGCATCTGCGGCTTTAGAAGCGTCCTCGCGACTTTTGGCCGCCCACTGGTCCGTCACGGCAACCGCATAAGTTGGGTTCGTGGGTCCACCCAAAACCTCGACGCCACCTCCAGGACCATGAATAGGAATCTGCTTGAGAGCAAGAACCAAGGCACACATGAACTTGGAGCGGCGAGTAGCTCGAACGATACCATTGTGCCAGTTAGACTTGTGCTGAATAGAAATCTCAAGAGTGAGTTTGTCCAGATTGTTGACACTGCCAACGCCAATGGTGAACTCGGGCTTGAAGTCACGAGAATTGTCCGGGTGTTTGACAAACTTCTCCATCTCAGCACGAAGCAGTTCAATGTCCTCAAACGAAGTGTCGTACGAGACATCAACAGTGAAGGATTCCGTCATAGACTTGCTGCGTGTGACATTGTCGATCCAAAGATTATTCAGCACAATGTTTGGTACCTGCCACCTCAAGGTTAGTCCTCTGGTTGTGTCGTGAGACGATTCGGGGCTTACTGATTCATACCTGAGTAACCTGGTTCTGCGCAGTCTTGGTGAAAACAGTGTACAGCAACGAGATCCTTTCCACCATCATCTGTGAACCACTGATTTCGCATCGGTCGCCAACGTCATACGGGTGCTTGACGAAAAGAAAAATGCAAGAGCCCAGGAACTCTTGGGTAGTGACAGCAAAGACAAATGACAAAGAAAGAAGAGCTGTGCCAGCAGTCGCCACAGTGGTCAAGAAACTGCTGTGGAAGAAGAAGACTTGTGTGACTTGTTAGCAGCAACGTGCATTGACGTCGAGTTTCGGGGGACCCGTAGGGGTAGGGGAACCTACGGAAAATGAAAATGCTAATGAGGACAACCACGAAAAGCAAGACCTTGTCGAAAACGCGAAGGGCCTGTCCGATATCCTTCATGCCCTCACCAATCGCTTTGCGCTCCGTGCCCATTTCAACTGTTTTGCGGACCATTTCGTCGAGACTGATGTCGCCGTTCAAATCCGAATCTATCATGTTGAAGGCTTCTTCGGCCTCAGCTTTGTACGCAGGGCCAAGAACTTCTTCAAAGTCTTCTTTGTAAAGTGCATCTTTGCCTTCTAATACGAATGACATCCAGATACGCCTTCCCAGGGCCTCGGACGGCAACTTCTTCTCCAAGGCCTCAAGCACAATGGAATGGGCAGAGTTGGGGTTGAAGACTTGCTTTCCGGTGATTTCGTGGGCAACATGACCAACAACTGATGTAACCTTGCCTCCGAAACGTCCAACGTCACCGATAATCTTCATAGGTGTAGCGGAGCCGTTGCCACCAATGATCTTCTTCTTCTTTGATCGCAACATCATCTCAATGCTATCGTTGATGACGTGATCTTCCTCGGAGAACTCGGGACAGTACATGGGAAATAGCGTTCGGGAGGCATCGAAAAGGAGCCCGAGAAGGTGGATCTCGCGCTTGGAGGCTTTGATTCTGTTGGCAAAGGAGCGCTGATGGTAGGATACACCAATCAGTTGAACGAAGGCTTTTTCCACCAAGAGCACGGCCGAAGAGACAAACAGCGCGCCCAGTATTTTCTCAATCACATCGGTCCACTCGACTCCGAGAGAGAGCGCGCCACTGAAGAGGTTTTTGAAGGTGAGCCAGGTGGCAAGGGCCCAGAAGAAAAGCGAAAGAGTGATGTTGAGGTTCTTCAAAACAGTGGCATACTTGCGAACGCCTGTACTGACGACGCCTGAAACAAACGTGAAGACTTTGGGAAGCAGCCAAGCCACCATCTTGCCAGCCCAAAGTGTCAGCCAGGTAATTTCGATCCAGAGCAGAAGACTGAAGACTGAAGGACCGTTCTTGGGCGGTGAATTGGAATCCTTGACTCTTGCGTTGCCAATCGTGGGTGAATCCTTGTGGCCCGTCAAGGCTAAAACGATAACGGGCACTGCCAGGATAATGCCCACAGGGATGATATAGACCATGTAACGGGTAATGACGGAAAAGCCGATGATCTTGGCGTAAAATCGCCCAAGGGCATTTACGCTCACTTCATCGGAACCACCAGTGCCCTTGCGCCCCAGTTTCTCATCTTCAAACTTTCGTCGACGGCCAGCGTGTCGATGCTTCAGCTCAGAGTCGCCCTTCTCGTATCCATCTGGCGAGCCGGAGTCATAGGAGTTCGAATTGCCTTGATTAGCCTTGCGTGCGCCCGTGGTAGAAGCATTGCTTCTGACAGCCGTCAGAGGGATTCCGGTTTGGTTCATGTCCGTCTCGCACGTATTTTCCAATGGTATGAAGCCTGAGTTCCGGGAGGCAAGAGATGTACGCCTGTTTGACATTGCAGGTACACACGAAGGGATTGAACAGGCCAAAGAGTCTTGATCTCACTTATTGCAAAGCTTTCTCGATGCGAAAGCAAGCAATCGCGTCGAGTGCCACCTCAGGGGCAGATCTTGGGAAACGTGTTTCAGCGTATTGTGACACGCAAAGCGTAGATCCAACGAGCGATGCACCGTACCGATTTGCTGATTGTAAGAAGATTCGTGGTTTTCGTGATTTCGCGGCCGCAGCACAGTCTCGTCAATTGCAAATGGTGGGCGATTATGCCTGCAGCAAGCAGGATTGGCTTCAATTCGGTGCGTAGCCCAACTGAAGTCCTGCTCCAGTTACCTCGAAAGTTCTGGGTCCCACCGTGGTCGTTTTGCGGGATACGATGGACCGACCGTTGGAGGCGTTGTTGTGTATCCGCCGGTTAGGTCTTGAGAGAGAGGTGATGAAACAATCCTCAACACTTGAGGAAATTTAGGAAATAAAACATACGCATAACGAGAGTGTCGAGAGTAGGAAAGACAGTTGGATGGACATGGAGAGAATCAATAGTAGGGAAGAAGATAAACATGCATAGGATGACGCCCAGGGGGTGGAGTTGCTGCGAGGAGAAAATGCCAGGGAGTCGTTTTTTTTTTTTTTTTTTTTTTCCGGGGTCGGAGGCGCAGACACCAAACGAAGGCGTGCATATCAGTCACGGTGGAGAAGGAGGACTGAAACGAGGTCGAATGCACCTCAACTGGCCCCTGGAATTTCCTACGTCCACAACTAATTGGCCATCGTTGAAAGAAGAGATAAATTAGAGTCGCAGCCAGCTCATAGCCTTTGCCCTCATTCGTTATTGTCCAACATGCTTGTGCTGTGATGCCGCAATCTCTGCCCGTACTCCGTCGAGAATGGGACCCGAGATCTGAGATGGCAGTCCATCATTTATCCAAGCGCCGTAACAGTGGCAGTACGGAGTACGTGTACGTGTACATGTACATAGCGTTGAAGAAACAGTGGGCTCGGTGGGCTTGGTGGGCTTGGTGGAGAAGAGGTACCAGGGACCCCGACGAGGCGCTGATTGGCGATTCGCGATCATGGTTCGAATCCGTACTTTGAAAATCAACATTCTTCGTAACTGCTCCGCAGGATCATGGCAACTACCCAATCCGTAAGTAGGATTCAGGTGAAACCTCCCAAGCCACGCACCATCATCTTGCCACTGGTGAGAAAATACCCTGTCAAGATCCCACAACACGCCGAGGCACAGAAACAAGCATAACGCGCTACATAATGTACATGTACATTTACGGACAGAAACACCCGGTTATTGTGCAAGACGGCATCAGTTGGAGTTCAGCCCCTAAAATTCAATGAACTGAACTCGTCACACGTCGCTCAGCCGATTGACAAACTTACATACTTCCCAAGTCCGGCTAGATGCCCAATAAGCGCAAGCGATTCGTCGTTCAATCCCACCATCTATCATTTGCCAAGAAGTGCATCGAGCATCGAGCATCGAGCATCCATCTGGCATCATACAATATAACCCTGGTTTTATTGTAAAAATCTACATGCAGGGGGAAATCGCGTTGGAAAGCCAACGCCCCTGGCTAGATACGATTTGTCGCAATTGCCACAATCATGCTTACATACTTCAGAGTATCCTCCGGCTCCGGGAAATCATAATGCTCGTCGCAGGGTAGGTCAACCGGCAATGCGAAAGTGTAACCTTGATTACGGAGTAATAGACAACGAAACTTGTTTTGCTTGCACTATTTAGTACATGGTTGTATGACATTTATTTATTAGTAATGAATTAGCCATCGCGATTCGATCATCAATTAGCAACAACAGCAACAGCAACAGCAACAGCGACGCCATCGCCATCGTCAAAAGGCATGCAACAACACACATCAAAAACCGCAGAGTCATCAATCATAAAAATCTAAACATGCCACAAGCCCAGAGAATAAACAAGAGGGTATCATCTCCAGCGCCTGTCAACTCCAATCCTGACCTGACCAATCCCAAATGTAGCAAAATGCCCTATCCACGTGTATTTGTTTGCACCACCACCACAACACCACCGCCATGAACACAGAGGAATGAATGCTCCAGTTACCGGCTAATCGCCCGATGTACCGAATTTCCCGTCGCATTCGAGGCAGTGTAGCCCGCCATATCCTTCATCTCCACCCTCGCCTTGTCGTTCTCCAACAAGTCGCTGCCCTCGTTGTCCTCCTCCTCCTCATGCTCGGCGACGTCAAGCTGATAGAGAGGCGCAAGCGTCGCGTTCTTTCTCCGAAGAATCCAGCGCTTGCACCACCACGGCAGCGTCTGAGTCGTCTGATAGCGCACAAACACGCGAGTGGGCACGGCAAAGATGTAATCCAGTTCCTCGAGAGTTCGTTGTTTGGTCTCCGGGACGAACAGGAAGATCAACACCAGGGCGGCGATGTTTAGGCAGGCGTAGAATACAAATGCGCCCAGCACGCCTAGACGGTCGAGCATGAGAGGAAAGGTGATTCCCAGAACGGCGGCCCAGAAGAGGTTGGTGGCCACGGCGAATGCCATGCCGACCTCACGGTGAGAGAGTGGGAAGACTTCGGCCGAGTATGTGAATGGCACGGGGCCTTCGCCTGGCGAGTAGAAGGCCGCGAAAGATACACGAACAGCGCCACCATGCCGAGATGAAGACCTGCCCTGCCTGGGATCAGGGTACACAGGCCAGCGGCCAGTAGTGTCCATGCCATTTGTGGGAATGTGAACAGGAGCAGAGATCTTCGCCCAAATGTATCGATTGTCCAGACTGCTGGAAATGCAAACAAAAAGTTGATGAGCCCGAATCCCCAAGTCGCCCACAGTGCTTCCGTTGTACCAGCCCCAGCATTGCGGAACACGTCGGACGAATAGAACGCAATGATGTTGATGCCGCACATTTGCTGTGCAATCATGACGATAAAGGCCGCCAGGGTGGCACGGCGGATCCGCGGAACCTTGAACAGCTCGATGAATCGTTTCATGTAATCGCCGTGTCCGACGTGCTCATGCTCGACCTGGAGCTGAACGTGGATGTAGTACAGATCCCGCGCGGCTTGTACGCGGGTGTTTCGCAGACGAAAAAGAGAATTCATTGCATCCCGATAGCGACCCTTTTTGATATACCAACGCGGTGATTCGGGACAAAAGTAAATCAAAATGGCGAGGGGATGGCCGGAATGAATGCTGATCCAAGTTGGTACCGCCAGACATCCCCATCGAGTTTCATCAGAGCAAGATTCGCGCATGTGCCCAAGAAGATTCCGAATGCTGTCCACAGCTGCCAGCTCATGACCAAGGCTCCTCGGACGGGAGCGGGAGAATTTTCGGCGGCATAGATCGGAACTGCTCGCCCATGTTAGTCACTGTGCAACAGATGTGCAACAGATGTAATGTGAAATATGCCACATCATCAGCCCTCCATCCTGAGCGCTCAAACTCACCTGTCGAGGCTTTTGTGCCCATGCCGACGCCAAGCAGGAGTCGACAGGCGAGCAGCTGTTGCCAAGTATTGCAGAAGGCGCCGGCCAAGACGGGCCACAAGCAAAGATTGGCCGACACGAATATGGCGCCGCGACGACCAAAATAAGAGTTGATGGGATCGGTAAGCCAGCACCCGACGACGGCCGTGCCGATGTAAGGAGCAGCATTTACCAGCCCTACGATCATTTTTTACCGACTTCAGCCCCTTCGATGCCAAAGGCCTTTGGAAATTCGAGATTCGCGCCGTTGGAGCCCGTCTGGTCCCACCCCTGCACAGCAGCGCCAATTGAACAGGTGACTATGGTGAGGTAGAGTACTTTGGGGAGGCGCCATTTGTGGAGAACTTCGTCGCGAAGAGATTCGATCTCTTCCTGGTTCAGGGCCTCGGGGCCTGTGATGTCTTCGTAGCCGGTGGGATCTTGGGCGACGAGGGCGCCTTGGCGAATTAGATGACGATAGTCGTTCAAGTTTTGTCCCGACAGAACTGATCCACGTTGCTGAGAAGAAGACGACGAGGAATGCCTATCAAAGGGTTCTTGATCCTGTGAGGCGAATTTGAAGATTAGATTGAATGACTAAAACTTGGGCTCATCGACTTTATCATTGGATTGTCATGTCTTACTTGGCTTCAATATTTGAGTCAAGGTTCACTTGTTGGGGAATGGAGCTGGAATGATGAGAGAGGAGTCCTGCTTCGGTCGAGGAGGCGGTTTGGAAGTCATCGGAAAGCCTGCAAGTGCGACAACGAAGAGCCGAGATATTAGTTTAGGATCCCACGCTGATGGTGGTACGGAGTATGTATTATGCGATACAATGAGAGAACATACCGTGGTGATACCCCGTCGACTCTTTCCACGTGCTTCATCACTGGCATTGCCATTGCCGACAGCGACAGCAGCCGCCGCCGCAGCAGCAGTCGCGTGCACGACGAGCAATATCCGGGGAATTTAGCCGACAGTGGTGTTTGTGTCTCTGTCTGTGTCTCTTCTGTCTCTGTCTCTGTCTCTACTAGTGGTGGAGACGGAGACAAGAACAGTCAAGAGTCAACTAACTCAGTTGGTCGGGGTAATAGCGTAGCAGTGGGAGTGGAAGCGGGAGTGGAAGCGGGAGTGGAAGCGGGAGGGGAAGTGAGGGATGGATGGGTGGTCCCCTAATCCGTAATATAAACTCTGCTTCGCAGGAACGGCACTGGTATCTCAATATGTGATCAGATGAAGTTGGGAGAAGACTGGAGAAGACGCAGTTGGGTCGGTCGGTCCAGGTCAGCCAGCAACAACAACAAGAGCGAGCCGCAATGGCTGAGCCGCCCGCCCGCCCGCCCACCTGCCCACCGTTGGCAACACCCATACCCTCCCAGATTGTTTGTTGCACGAGAAAAAGAGGCGCAGCCGACTGGCCTCTACATAAGGCTCTAATTGCCTCTAATTTGAATCTGTGCCTTTATCATCCCTTGTATACCTGCCTGCCTGCCTGCCTGCCTTGCGCTCTGCCTTGCAACACACAGATGAGAGTGATGGTGGCGGTCCAGTGGAAGGAAGAGGATTTAGAAGAGGATTTAGAATCGCCACGCATCAAACGGCCTCAACGGGCACGAACGAACTGGAGACACCCCCTAAACATCCTCTCATAAAAACATGACCATGATTCGATGAAAGGCCCCTCAGTGCCCGTCCCACGCAGCGTTGGAGTCCTCACAAACGAGGCTGTTGCTTGTATTGTGGCATGACGACAATAGCTATCATTATCACTATTACTCCGTATACTCATCAAATGCTCCGTAACTTGAAAAGTCGGGGTTACACGGACCGCCAATGTCTGATCTGTGCGTGTGTCTTCCGGTGAGTGGTTCTGGTCATGGTGTGTTGAGGCGTCAGTTGCCCCGCCCCGCCCCACGACGACCACCGACCATGATCAACACGATTGATTCACGATTCACAGTTCACGATTCACGATTCACGATCCACGATCCACGATGCAGTAGTGAGCTGAGACGGAAGCCATACCTTGTCATATATTTCCCTATAGAATATCACATTCTTATCTTCTCTTTTAGGAAAATATACTCCGTAGGAAGATAAAACTACGACTGCATCATCGAAAATCGCTACTGCATGTTTTGCGGTAACAAAACTCAACATGGCTGAGACAAAACAGGCACATTGGCCGGGCTCTGCAACGGTCTGGTTCTACAACTGGTCAGCTTATATGCAGCGATCCCTGCATGAGCCAACGCGAAACTCGGAAAATCCAGTAGTTAAGTCAATTGCACAAAATTCTCCGAGGATACATGCAAGTATCTAAATAACTGCTTGCAGAGCTTCGGTCGTCAAGAACACTTGAGACGAACACATGAAAAGGATCCATGTCACCCCTCCCTCCATGCAGGTTCCCACGGCTTCGGAAGGGGGCAACTACTGTCGTCGCGAATTTACATGTAGAATACGGGCAAACATCCAATTCAACAGGCCCACACCCACACAACCTGAACCACCGCCGAAAATTACACGCTCGTAAAAGCCGCAAAAGTATAGCCTTTATTCCAGCACCCAGCAGCAGTAATAGAGAATGAGGAGCGAGCGCGAAAACGAAAGCGAAGACCCCTAATGCAAAGTGTGCGATTGCATGCTAGGAATCATACTGAGCACAAATTGCAGTACCTGCGTCACCTACATTTCGTCAAGTTCCGAGTAATGGTGCGTGATGACTCGTGCCCCTATTTTTCATTAGCTAGCATCAAAGTAAACGTTTCTTTCAAACGGTGTCAAAACATTCCATGGTGGTCACGAATGAGTTTGTCACAAGTAAATGGCTGTCTGCGACGTCTTCTGCATACGACCAAGTGTGCAACATGGCGAACCAGAAAGAAGCCCAGTCACAAAGCTTGTTACTATCTTGGCCAGGTCTATGATTGCAATCAACATTTGCAGAATAATGTCTGCCAACGATGGCAACAAATCGGCGACGAAACGGCAAGCATGGAAGTGCAAGCACTGACTGCATGGCTCTCATTCTTTTTTGGGATACTCATTCGAGGAACAGCCCACCGCAGTTAACCCATTCGAGTGGCCCACCGATTTTCTGACGACGGCATCGACAGCGCTTGCTCCTACCCAGCCTCGTCGCATGTCAAGTATACAATGTCATGGAGTCAGACACACAATCTTCTTGATCAGCGCGTGCAAAATGACGTGTCTCATGGAAGTCGATTGTCGAAAATTGCCTGATTCGGAAGTCAATTCGGGAATGCGTGCGTGACGTTTGTCAGGCTGTTTTATTTTTATTTTTTATTTTATTTTTATCGCCTCCTCGTCTTCTTGTTTCTGTCCGTCCTAGGGACGATGAGCTGCCGTCTGCGTTCATAGATCAATATTGTGTCCCTTGGGTTGCCTCCTCCAAATGAGCATACCTGCCCTCGACATGGAGCATTGGAGTATTGACTTCTAGAGACTCAGCAATACAATGCTGTTGTTAAATGATCAGGCGCACATGGTTAACCGTACTTCAACGTGGGCTTTAATTCGACTCTGCAGGAACATACAGTCTTCTTCGAGGGGTTTCCAGCACATCGAAACCCACTTTATTCATTTTCTTGACGTGCATCGCCAAGTCTACCAAGGTTTCCGTAACACGTTCTGATCGTGGTGGGGCAAGATCAAGATAGCTTCAGGCCGTTGTTGGTGGAGCACAAACTATTAGAAGGGCCCACTCTCGTCGACTGCCGTCAAAGGCTGTGATCCAAGTCGGCGCAGTCTTGTAAAAATCGGCGCAGTCTCGTAAAATTCGTCGTTTTTAGACCCACTGGCGCGTAATGATTAGCACTTTTCCAGACGCGTTCAGCAATTTTGCATTACACACCCTAGGTAATTACCACACCTCTAAAAGCCCTTATTTATAATATATCTTTTAAGCAGGGGCTAGTTAGATAGCTAAAAGAGGGAAGCTATAGAAAAAAGTTATGTTTCTACTACTAGTATAGTAAAAAGAGTATGCTAAAAATTTTAGCATGCTCTAGTTAATTAGCGCACTCTATTAGCGCACTTAACCTCCCTTCTCTAACGCGTGTTATTGTAAAGATAAATGTATAATTCTTTTCTTTAGAGCTATTCCTATTTAAATTAGTATAAGATAATAAGGATAATAATAACCTATACCTTGTAATTATTATATTAACCCTTTATAATACTCTTTTATATTTAAATTTACTATAAAATAATACCTATCCTCCTATAACTAGCCTTATAAGGCATAGTTTACTAATAGCCTTAATAGTATTCTATAAGACTATTCTTTACTCCCTAATTTATTCTTTAGAGAGATTCTTTATATGCTAAAGCCTATGTTTTTAACCTCTATTAATAGCTTTAAAATAATATAGGAGTTAAACCTACTAAGTACTAGTTAGTTAAGTAAATAGTAATGGTTTTCCTATGGATTATCGCGTTTAATAAGCCATAGCAAAACGCAGCTTTTTATTTTAAAATAGCATAGTTATTAGTATTAAGGATATTCCATAGGCTAATCAATCTAATAAGGCATTTATATACCACTTTTATTTGTCTTCTAGAGCTAGATTATATCTCTATACGCATTACGTTAGATAAAAGTAAACGCAGGTTCTATAGTGTAATTAGTGTAATTAATAGTACACATATACCTGTATTTATCCTAGTAGTAAAGTAGTAGTGATTCTTCTCTTAAAAGAGTAATATATCTTAGAATATGCTAGTAGCTATAAACTTTAATAATAATATCTTTATATATATATTAGCAGGCGCTAAGGGATTAATTTATAATAGTCTATTGCTTTAAATTGCTCTTACTTAGTTATTTAGTATACTAAGAAAGCGTTTTACCTTATAAATATAGGATTTTGTACGTAAGCTAGGTTGCTTATGCCCTTTGCAGGTATTTAATATTATTTGCAAGAGAATCCTAATAATAGAGAAGGGCTAAAAATAAGGTCTAAACTTTTTAATCTCTAGTATACTTGCCTTTAAGTTATAGTTAAGAGGCTCTTTAGGCTTTATAAGCAAAAGTTTAAGATAATTCGCTATAGCACTACTAAGTATAGTTTTCTAGATTAGGTAAAGATTATTTATACTATAATAGGCCTATTTAACTTTATTTAGTTAGCTAGTGTTATACTAGAAGAGCAAAACAGGCGTAACTTAGAGGCTTTAGGCAAGGAAGAACTCTAGCTTGTTAAAGAGGCTTATAAGCTAGCGAATAGCTTTAACATAAGAGGAGGTCTAGCAGTGTAGCGAAGTATTATCGTAAGGAGAGGCTTTTATCATTATTAGCAATACTAGCAAGAGAACGGCGTTAAAATCCCTAAGGATAACAGTCTTTAATAAGGGAGGAATTAATAAGAGAGGGATTAACGAGAGAGGGATTAACGAGAGAGGGATTAACGAGAGAGGGAGGAATTAACAAGAGAGGGAGGAATTAACAAGAGAGGGAGGAATTAACAAGAGAGGGGGTTAATAGGTAGGCAGCTATATTATTAGGCAGACAGCTGCAAGCTAAAACGGAGATACCTTTAAAAGCAGTGTGAATTTATATAGGTAAAATGCTAGTAATCTTCACGCCTAAGTTAATTCTACCATAACCTTGCTAAATTCCCACTTTAATAACGCAAAAGCCCTCTTCTCTACCCTCTTCTCTACCCTCTTCTTTAACCTCTTTTACCCTCTTCTTTAACCTCTTTTTACCCTCTTTAATAACGTAAGAAGCCCTCTTCCTTTACCTTCATAAGCCATGGCCAAAGTCTGCGATTACAAAAGCCACCTTATCCTCGCTTCTAAGCTTATTCTAAAGCACTGCATTCTTTAGATCTTCCTTTACCTAATTTATCGCTTTTAACATCTAAACCATGCCATAGCTTTCATAATATAACTTATAGTTATCTAATGCCTTTTTAAACTCGCTTTCTAATAGGTTACTTTGCTAGTTAACTATAGTATATACGTGGGCATACTCTTGCTTCTAAACTTAAGAAAACGCTAATTTAAGTGCTATAGAAACCGCTTCTATTATTAATTAATTTACATTCTTCTTCTAAGTTCTCTAAATTAGTGTGCCACTTAGGGCAGATCTACTAGAAGGTAATAATACCCTCTAGAACTTAATAAGCTTATAACCTAACTAATTCGTTCTAATATAAGAGAAGTAATAGATTCCATTAATTATATTAAGGCTAATAGGATTATCCCTATTAGTTAGATTAATTGTAGTAGGTCTAACCTAATAATTAGTATTATCCTCCCTTATTTTAGAAGGCTCTTATTAATTATTATCTTTATCTATTAGATCTCTAAAAGGCTAGGCTACTACTACAAAGCCTATATTATTACCTGCTTCTAAAATAATACTACTAGCTAGTAAGTCCTTATAAAAGATCTTAGCCTAAGTATTATAGGTAATATTATTAGTAACCAAGAGTGGCTAGGTTATAACCTTTTTCCTAATTACGCTATACTTCTTTTTAATTAGCTTAGCATTCGCATCGCTTATTTTAAGCATATAATCTATATTATTATATTACATGCCTAAATAACTTTTAGCCTCTAAAAACACTCGCTAGTAGTCCTATAAGCTATAATACTTCTACTTAATTAATTTTATAGTCTATTCACGCTAAGGCTAGCGATCTTAAATATTAGGGGTAATATCTTACATAGCTACTTAAGTTGCGCTATGCTTTATGCTATTTAATTTACTATTAATCTATGCTTTGTAAAGCTTCTATAGTAGGTAAAGTGTTTGCTTATTAGTCTACCTTACACTAGTACCACGCTAAGAAGATTAACTAGTAGGCTATAAAGATCTTTAATAATAAGAAGAGGGCATTATAATAGGAAGAAGTAAGTAATTTGCTAATAATCTATTATTAACTTCTATGTAGGGGAAAAGCCTTAAATAATTAAATTAAGGGGTTAGGGTAGTGAGATTTTTCACCCCTAATGGTATAAAGTAATCTCTCCACCTGTCTCCACACCTAACTTGTACCGAGTCCTGTCTCGAGTGCGCTAGCGTTACGAGACTGCGCCGACTTGGATCACACCCAAAAACAGCTTTACAACTTGTCCCGCAAACGTTCGAGGGACTATGCTCCGCAGACGACTGTTATTGTGGCTGGGCAGTTGCTCCCGATCGTTGTCAAGAAAACTTGGTAAAAATTGAATTTCGCGGCGTGTAGCATCATCTCTCGCAAGTTCCACATCCATCGAGGCATTTGCTGTCGTTCAATACAACATTCATCACGCCGTGAATGCCAGACATCAATCAGGTTGAGACGAATCTCATGGGAAGCAGACTGTGCATACAGAGTACGTGCAGGAGTACGTGCAGGCAATCCAGGCTGCAACTGCGTAGACAGCGTGAATGAATTGATTAGTCTATCCAGAACTTCTTTCTCTCGTCATGCTTCGAAGTTGGTGGTATGATGAGGAAGGAAAGAGAAGTTGAAAGAGGGGTAAAGCAGGTAGAAAGGGCGGGGCAGGTCTCCGCTACCTACTTGACAGCCAGGTTCAATGCCAGTTCCAGGTTCCAGAGACTAGAAGAATGCCCTGCAGTGGAATTTTCGGGAGCTTGCTGGATGATGTCAAGTGGCGGTCACATCATGGATCAGGCTTTTGATGGGAGGCGAAGAAGGGAGGTCAACGCTGCATGGATAGAGATGAGGGCCACAGTGTAAAAATCTCCCAGAAGGCTATGGGTAGCGATTGCCATCGATGCACGTCGTTTCTGTTTGCAATTGTGCTCAAGGTGGAGTCGACGCAGCTGCCAGCAGCTGGAGCGCATTGAGGCCTGCCTACAAAGTGCCCCAGCTGGTTCTGGTGCGGCGCTTTCGCGTGGGTGCCACTTGTTGCCAGAGCCTTCTTTGCACCCCAGCAAAGTTCTAGTGGGTTCTCTTGGAACTGAGTAGAACCGCATCGAAGCGTTCTACTTTTGGTTTTATAGTTTCTTCTCACAACCACTTCGCCTGAGAAAACTTTCTCTCTGAATCCTACATTCACACACACACCTCTGTCTCTTTCTGCTATCTCACACATCACGCACGAAACTGCGATCACATATTCAGTGATTTGGCTTCCTCCATTCAGCTTTCCGCTTGTTTCTTTAGTTCACAAACTTCACAACCGTCATCATGAGCGGTCCCGCTGTTGGTATCGACTTGGGTACCACGTACTCCTGCGTGGCCATTTATCGCGATGACCGATGCGAAATTATTCCCAATGAGCAGGGTAACCGAACTACTCCATCCTTTGTTGCCTTCAATGACACCGAGCGTCTGATTGGCGATGCTGCCAAGAATCAGGTCGCCATGAACCCTCACAACACCGTTTTCGACGCCAAACGTTTGATTGGCCGCAAGTTCGACGATGCGGAAGTCCAGGCTGATATGAAGCACTTTCCCTTCAAGGTGGTTGAAAGACAGGGCAAACCCAAGGTCAAGGTCGAGTTCAAAGGCGAAGAGAAGGAGTTCACACCTGAAGAAATATCTTCCATGATCCTCATCAAAATGCGCGAGACTGCCGAGGGCTTCTTGGGCACACCAGTCCCGAACGCCGTTGTCACTGTCCCCGCCTACTTCAACGACTCTCAGCGACAGGCTACCAAGGACGCCGGTCGTATTGCCGGACTCAACGTCCTTCGTATTATCAACGAGCCTACTGCCGCCGCCATTGCTTATGGTCTCGACAAGAAAGTCGAGGGTGAGCGCAATGTTTTGATTTTCGATCTGGGTGGCGGTACCTTCGATGTGTCCCTCCTTACAATTGAGGAGGGTATCTTTGAGGTCAAGTCCACCGCGGGTGACACTCACTTGGGTGGTGAGGACTTCGATAACCGCCTCGTTAACCACTTTGTAAACGAATTCAAACGCAAACATAAGAAAGGTAAGATTCATCATACAGCTGCGTAGCGCACACAGTTGTGACACAAATGCTAACTTAACTTTAGATTTGTCCACCAACAGCCGCGCCCTGCGTCGTCTCCGTACTGCTTGCGAGCGTGCCAAGCGTACCCTCTCTTCTGCAGCTCAGACTACGATTGAGATTGATTCTCTATTCGAGGGCATCGATTTCTACACCCCTATTACCCGGGCTCGTTTCGAAGAGCTTTGCCAGGATCTTTCCGCTCCACTATCCAGCCTGTCGACCGCGTTCTCACTGACGCCAAGATTGATAAATCTCAAGTTCATGAGATTGTTTTGGTTGGTGGTTCCACCCGAATTCCCCGAATCCAGAAACTCATCTCCGACTACTTCAACGGCAAAGAGCCCAATAAGTCTATCAACCCTGATGAGGCTGTTGCGTACGGTGCCGCTGTCCAGGCTGCTATCCTGTCTGGTGACACTTCTTCCAAGTCTACCAACGAAATCTTGTTGCTTGACGTCGCTCCTTTGTCTCTGGGTATCGAGACCGCCGGTGGAATGATGACGAAGCTCATTCCCGTAACACAACCATTCCAACCAAGAAGTCTGAGGTTTTCTCGACCTTTTCTGACAACCAACCTGGTGTGCTCATTCAGGTCTTTGAGGGCGAGCGACAGCGCACCAAGGACAACAACCTGATGGGCAAGTTTGAGCTCAGTGGTATTCCCCCGCTCCCCGTGGTGTTCCTCAGATTGAAGTCACCTTTGATCTCGATGCCAATGGTATCATGAATGTCTCTGCTGTTGAAAAGGGCACCGGTAAATCCAACAAGATTGTCATCACTAATGACAAGGGTCGTCTGTCCAAAGAAGACATCGAGCGCATGCTGTCTGAAGCCGAGAAGTACAAGGAGGAGGATGAGGCTGAGGGTCGTCGCGTTGCCGCCAAGAATGGACTTGAGTCTTATGCCTATTCTCTTCGCAACACTCTCGCCGATCCAAAAGTCGATGAGAAGATTGAGGCAGGCGACAAAGAGAAGCTCACGGCGGAGATCGATCGTGTTGTCGCTTGGCTTGATGACAGTCAGGCTGCTACTCGAGAAGAGTACGAAGAGCATCAGAAGGAGCTCGAGGCTATTGCCAATCCTATCATGATGAAATTCTACGGCTCTGGCGGTGAAGGTGCTCCTGGTGGCATGCCTGGCGCTGGTCCCGGCGGTTTCCCTGGTGCTGGTGGTTTCCCCGGCGCTGGCGGTGCTTCTGGTGGTGCTGGTGGCGATGACGGTCCCACCGTCGAGGAGGTCGACTAAGTATTTGATACCCATTTGTTCCCAGAATGGAAATGAAAAGTGAAGGAAATTACGGGTTTAGGGTCTGTCTTCGCGAGTTAGAGTTTGCGCCTGCTTCTACGATGGTCTGAAGGATGGAAAATGAAAATCGGGTGGAAATAACCCTGACTGTACTTTAATGAGTTAAATGAATTTAGTGGCATAGAACTAGAAAGCTTTTCTGAACTTTGGTGATGTGTACAGTAGATGTGCACACATAAATTAATGTTGGCTTATTACAAATAAGCCAGAGCATATTTGCGCTCAGGTGCCGCTGCAATACATTGCGAATTCAGGCGGTTGGTTCCTGGATTGAAAACCGGTAGAGTATAAAGCAGCGTGCCGGAGTATATTGCACGATGTCTTTGTATGCACAACCTCCTGAACGAGTGAATTGTAGTAGGAAAATTTAGGGTTTTGCACGGCAGGCTTGCATAAACGGTCTTGTATTTTCCTCATTGATGTCTGCAATTAAAATTCTTAAGAGTTATATCCTAATCCTTCCCGTATCTTCCTCCTCCTCCCTTCCTCTTTTGCCCTCCACCTCTCATCGCCTACATCTGCTTCTCCAACAGGCATGTTGAATGTAGAGCCTGGTGGCAACCTCTCCGTTCTGCTCTCCCAAATATCCCCACTGCTGGGCTTGCCTTCGCCATACCTCCTGTAAGCTTTGTTACGATAGTGTGTTCTCACCATATTAGCTTTGAGATCCCGGTGTAAGCTCTGGTACGCATGCAAAACCAGAAATCATCCCAGTGTTCGCTGCAGGAGCGCATGTTGCCATAGCGGTAAACCGAGTTGAATTGCCCGCCGAGACCATTACAGGACCAAGCCAGGTCAAAGGCTTGGCGGCAAGACATTTCCGTCGGAAGAAGGGATTCGGACAAGGGGTCGAGGAGAGGAGCATCTGGTGTTTCGTTATCTCGGGACGATGCCTTCAGAGAGATCCATGATGTTATTGAGGAGGGTGAGGAGGAGGGTGAGGAGGAGGAAGGCGATGTGGTAGTGTAGGTTTTAGGTTTAGTAGGCTCTTCATGATCGGGCTTGAAGAGATCGAAGAATTTTTGGATTTCGGGATCGACTGGCTCGTTGGGAGCAGACTCTTGTTCTTTCGGTGGTGGAGCTTTGGGTTGTTCTTGAGGAGGTGGTGACGAGGACGAGGACGACCAAAGCCAGCCCATTATGTACGATTATGGAGGTGCAGAGGAATATGATGCAGTTGAATGGGTCGGATACTGATGTTGATGTATTCAATGTTCAGTGTTGGAGGCTGCGTAATAAGTTTGATGATGTGATGTTGCGCCTTTACGAGGATTACCATTTCAACAGCGGGCACGGGTAAACGAAAGACCGACGATCTATGGCAGGCTGCCAAGCTTCCATGACCTCATTGGCGGTGAAGTCCGGCTGGAGCGGTGCAGCTGAAGCAGGAGCTCTACATGTAGACTCCGTTTGTTAAACCGTCAGTTAAACCGTCAGAATGTCGCTGGCGCATTGGCATTTCATCTCTACTCGAGCTAAAGACGCGAGATCCATCGCATTCAGCCCCTGTGTCGTCCCTCATCGGCCATGATCCCCACGAACCTTGGCCGCGCTGGCCAGACATCCAGGTTTGGTGACGTCCGGACTGGCACACTCAACACGACATCCACGCTCATGTGCGATTGCTAGGCGGGGAATTGACAAGTTCAGAAACTTAACCTCAATACGTTGGGAGAGTACTGTCGCTGTTCCGCCTGTCACGCCGCCTGTTGTTCCCCTGATACGTCCGCCTCTTCCTCGAACACGCACAAGGAGCAAGAAACGGGACATTTCGAAGTGAAGCCGAATGAGTCTCTCTTTTTCTTTGAAAGTATAGTCACGCCTTGTTCTAGTCCATTTATTTACATTCTTCGCTTCCACCGTAATAACCTTTTTTTTTTTTTTTTACTACTAGACATCTTTCCAAAAAGATTGAGCGCTCTACTCAGATATCCTGCCGAGACCGATGGCGACATGACCGAGTTGCTTCGTCGCTTTTACAGTTCTTCCAGCAGTATCGGTGGCAGCTTGGACCCGATTGCTCTGGTAAAGAAAGCTATCCCTGATGATATACCCTGAAAGTTACAGAAATCCTACCCAGATTGAAGGATGGGGAGCTTTCGTCAAGGTCCAATATGACGCAAGCATTTCTCCGAGTGAAATTGAATGTGGGACAACTTGGCCACACCGACATTTGTTCCATGCTGATACCATGAACTAGCAACTCTTTTAAAGAAACTGAAACAGCGGCCTTTGAAGCCATGGTTCAGTCCGTTTCGGGGAATAACGGCTCGGTTGGTAAAAGGGACCCCTTGGCTGGAGGACTTGTATCGGTTTCCGTCCAGCTTGCTCAAAGTGGAGTTCGTGCCACCAGAGCCTGGAGCTTCTGCCGAAGAGCTGTCCGAGGAGACATTGTACAGCATGTTTCGTCGATATGGTAAAATTGCAGATATCTTACCCCAGCCTTTTGATTCGAAAGTTGTTCCAAAGTATGCGCAGATAGCATTCCCGAGGTTGAGCGATGCTATCATGGCGAGGAACTGCATGCATGGATTCGTTGTTGACGAATCAATGGGGGTGGCAAGACTGGAACCCTCCTCCGTCTCTCATATGTCAAGCGAGTAAAGGCACATAGCATTTGGAACTGGCTAACCAATCACCCCCGTATCGTCATTCCGATCCTAGCGGCCCTTCTTGCTGGCGCCTCGGTCCTCATCTTTGATCCTATTCGAACATTTTTCATCAAGCTCCACGTCTCACATTCTCTCCGATTCAAGGAATCCCGCTTATACAAGTGGTTCAAGTCGCAAACAGACAATTTCTCATTCAGAAAGTCCCAGCATATGGAAGGTCTCGGCACCATCTGGAATCATCGACGAGAACTGATAGAGCAGCTCCGGAATTGGCTTGATGGTAGCTCCGATACCTTCGTTGTCATCACCGGTCCAAGAGGCTCAGGGAAGATCGAGATGGTTATGGATCAAGCTTTGGCCGGTCGCAAAAATGTCCTACTGGTCGACTGCAAACCCATCGTGGATGCTAGTGGCGAGGCAGGCACAATTAAGCGACTGGCGGGTGCTGTAGGGTTTCGTCCCGTCTTCTCATGGGCAAACAGCATAAGCAGCATGATTGATCTGGCGGTGCAAAGCACTACAGGCGTCAAGGCTGGATTCTCCGAAACACTCGATTCACAAGTCAGCAAGATATTACATACCACAACTAACGCCCTCAAGGAGATTGGGTTATCTACCCGGTCTAAGCGTGACAAAGATGCTCAGCTCTCCGAAGACGCCTATCTGGAAGCCCACCCGGAATCAAGACCTGTCATTGTCATCGACAATTTCCTCCACAAGAATGAAAAGATGACTATTGTGTACGACAAGATTGCTGATTGGGCAGCCTCGCTTGTTCAGAATAACGTTGCGCACGTCATATTCCTCACGTCAGATGGCTCTTATTCCAAGCCACTATCGAGGGCGTTGCCCGACAGAGTCTTTCGTACTATTTCACTTGGGGACCTGGATCATAAAGTGGCCAAAAATTTCGTCGCCAGCAGACTTGCCGAGGACGCTCCCGAGAATTCTGATGAGGCTGCTGAGAACGCAGTCAAGCATGCCAAACGCATGGATCTGACAGGTCTGGATGAGTGTATCGAAACGCTTGGCGGACGTTTGACAGACCTCGAGTTCTTGTCCCGTCGAATAAAGGCTGGGCAGACACCCAGACAGGCTGTTGATGAAATTGTCAGCGAGACAGCCACCGATGTAGTCAGAATCTTTCTCATGGGTAAAACTACCGACTCGGATAAGAAGTGGTCCCTGAACAAGCATGGCATCTTATCAAATCGCTTTCTGAAAGTCCCTCTCTCCGATACCATCAAGTCCTTCTGTCGCCAACCTTTGCCTCATCTACGACACCCAACGCCACTGACGGCGAGGCCGCTTTAGAGGCGCTTGCCTCCACCGAGCTCATCACTCTCAAAATGCATCAAGGGAGGCCAAAGTACATCAGCGCAGGAAAACCTCTCCACCAAGCTGCTTTCTCGGTGCTCGTGCGAGATCGTGTTCTCAAAGCAAAGATGGACATGGCTATTTTGAAAGAGTTCGTCAAGGTCGAAACCAAGACGATAGACACGGTTGAAACGGAGTTGATGGTGCTAGGGAAGCTGCCGCGACAGACGCTGGAGACTGCAGGTAGAGTGTCGTACCTACTGGAAAAGTTGGACGAGAGCCAGAGAAAGATTGATGATTTCGAGACGCAGATGGCAAGGTTGAAAAAGGTCCTTGTTGAAGAGTATTGATGTAGTTATTCAGTATGCTAGTATTGTGCTTGAACTGCGACGAGGGTTTTCTCCTCATCGTTTCCACCCTCCTCAGCAATCGAAGATGTCTCCAAATCATGACCAAATCCGTCACGTCCAGAGTAGACTTGTCCGAGTATAAATACGCACTCGACTAAAAAGTCCTGTAATGGCAGACAGACTTTGCAAAACCTTTTGTCCGTGCGTTGCAGTGATTAATCCAACAACTCTTCTTCCGAATTGTTGACTATATTGCCCCTATGTAGTTTGAAGTAAAGAAAACTCATACTATATAATACTAAACTATATTAATTATAAATATATATATAACCCTAACCCTAATACTAGCTGGGCGCATCGAGCAAGAGCTCCACCCATCCAAAGCTTGCCCTAGTTGGCGGTGATGTATTTATTCGGTAACCCGGACCCAAGCAGCTGCAGGGACTCTGTTTTCTATTTGCACATTATTTCGTTCCAAAGGCAGCCTCGTCGTGGAGCTCAACGACTTCCGATTTCCCAGCGGTCGTGAGGACCTGGAGCCTGCTGCCTTGCAGACTGCCTTGCAGGCAGGGCGGCAGTGTTTGCATGACGCCTTGTTGCACGAGGCATTTCCGGTATATAGTTCCCAGGTCGTCATCTGTGAGGGATCCGAGCCGTGAGTATACATTATCCACCATGCGGCTTCGGGAGGTCGATGGGAAGATATTTCGGTGAATAGACGGGCACGGTCTTGAACCGGGCAGATCAACAGATGTACTGCCTCGGTGTTGAAACTCGGCTGCCGCTTTGGGATTCCGTAGATTCTCGGCGAACAGATCGTGTCGAAGGAGGGGGTATTAAGCGGGCTGTGGCCTCTGGGTGCAAGTTGAAGTAAGTTCTGATTTTGCAAGTGGAGTCGGTGAGCACAAAACAGCGAATCACAAGTGCAGTGGCGGATGCGTACATAGATGCGGCTCGGCTCGACTTGATGGGTCAGGCTTGGGGTTACTGTGTAACACAACTGGTGACCCACACTTTCCAGAACGGCAATGACAGCCGGACCTTGCTTGACCCGGTGGCCCGGCCCGTCTTCTTCGCTTCACTCCGCGACAAAAAGTTGGACTTATTGCCGTCAAGACGTGCGTGTTCATCATCACAACTATCATCTCTCTCTCATGGAAGTTTGCAATGCCTCAACTCGTACTCCGTACGGGAACACTTTGAACCTCGCGGGACCAAGTTCTAACCATGACCACTCACTGCCTTGCATCGCACCGGAGACCGAATCTAAAGTACTACTACATGTAAGCGACTATGCCAGTCAGTGACTGTGCGCCAGGACGCCAACAAGACCGAGAAACCAAAAAAAAAAAAAAAAAATCGCCTGCTCTGGTGCCGAATAACGGACGTAAAAGTAAAAATCTCAAAGACCCTGTCCATACGTGCTGACAAGACAATATCTTTCTCAAAATCCTCGCCCGAGCGCAGCCATGACCTTGTCCTTGAGATCGGCTAGATCTTTGTCCCGATTCATCATTTGGACCGTCAGCTCTTCGTATTTTCTCTGCCAGTATTCTCTCGAAAATAACTGCTCCTTGTCGTGCTCGTCGTCGCGACCGACGTTGCCGCTCTCGCTCCCGCTCCTGCTCCCGCTCCCGGCCGCTAATGGCGGCGGTGGCTTCTTGTTCTTCGCCTTGGCCCACATGGTGGCCGGTACGACCTGCTCAAAGGTGAAGCCACCCTTGACTTGGCCGAATTGGTACTCCCACTCACACTTGTAGGTAAATTGGCCGTCCTGCTCACTCAGTCGCGTACACTTTGGTCTGGTCATGACGAGGGTGGTGGACCCCGCGAGGGCGGCGAGGTTGATGAGGAATGCCTGCGGAGAGATGGCTGTTTTGTACATGGTTTGAAGCATGGCGTGGACCATGGCCGTGGACTCCTGGAGATCAACAGGTTTGGTGGGGTTCCCATCAATGTCGCGCCAGTCTGCCTCGGCCATGGAGCGCGTGAAATATGCGACGAGGACATCGACATTGGTGCGATCCCTCATCTTGTCAAAGTAGAAGTCGTCTATTTCGCCATCCGCCGCGAGGCCTGTGTCCTTTGCAGCGGTAGTTGGCTCCGCGTTCTGCTCGTAGGCATCCGTCACCTCTTTTGCGAATTTTCGCCACCCGTCTTGATACTTGCTATCATCTCCGTTGAACTGATCGCCTCTCGTGGCATCGATGCCGTAGGCTTGGGCCTGGGCCTGGGCCTGGGCCTGGGCTTGTTGGTAAGGCATCAGGGCTGGTGGTGTGGCCAACCGCACTGAACCACCCGATCGTTCGGGCACTTGCAACGATATGCTTGGTCGTGCTGGTCTTGGGCCGTCGTATGATGTCTGCGTTTCTTGATGTCCGGTGGGGACGCTTGCGTGTCCAGGTGATGACCATTCGTGGCCGGATATCGTTGATGTTGGCCGGTATGAACTTGTGGCGGAAGAGGCGGCGGCGGCGGCGGCGGCGGCGGTGGTTGTCTTTGAAACTGCGTGTTTTCGGATGTTTCCTGGGCCGGCGTCCATGACTGTGGGGATACTGCCCCGAGGCGTCCACGGGTGTGCGGTTGATGGGAGGTCGTCCTCTCGATCGAGTGCCGGCGTCCTGACTAGCTGTTTTCCAAGCCGAGGACACGTTCTTTGCGCCTCGTCTATGACCAGCCATCTTTCCTTTGACAGGTGTCACGGCAGAGCGAGGCTCCAGTGCGTCATCCCAAAAGGACCCTCTCGTCGAAGGCGTTACCGCAGAGTGAGGCCAGCGGCTCACAGGCGTCTGTAGAGATTCATTGTGCGCCCATGCCGTCGGGGTCTGGGTCCTTGATGGATCCGCGGGCATGCCAGGCGAGCATCCGGATGCTCTGACGAAGGCTGGGGTGGTGGTTCTTGACGGTGGTCCTCCATCGCGGAGGGGGAAGACCGTCGTGGCCGTTGAGCTAGCGATGCGACACCATCGTCTCCTTCGGGTCTCTTGCGGCCTCTTTTGGGTCGAATGTGAGGTAATAATGCCCTCAAGGCCATATCGTCCTCGACAGCAACTCCGTCACGAACAGCGATGGCGACGGGATTGGGATCATTGGGGATCCTGGTCCAATAATCATTGGAGATGCTCATGAGGTATTCGAAGAAGGCCTTGACATGCATCGAATTCATCCATTTCTGTGGCAGCGGTCAAGGTTAGTTAGTTGCGCGGCCACGAGCTTTCAAATGTCCATCACCCGAGTCAAACATGAGTCAAGAAGTGGAAGCTCACCTTTAAACGCACACCATATTGGGCCACCTTTGAGCACTCTCGTCCTTTGTGGGATCCGGTGGCTCAACGCCGAGCGTAGTGGTCAGTTCGGTCCAAGTTTTGATTTCTCTTTGGTAAAATTTCCGGACCAGCTCGTAAATGGTAAAAGTGCTGAAAACTTTACCACCACTTTTCGGTGGCGTTCGAAAGGCTTCCCTCAAGCTTGCCGTGTCTGTATCCAACGGCAGGGCTGGGTTACAATAGAAGATGAAGCTCACATAAGCGTCCTCGATGGTCGATGAGTTGACATGTCGATCCGGCAGGGTGGGTCTCACAACGAATCCTCGGGACTGGGAAGCCGGCACAGCCACGCCATTGTCGAAGGTTTGAAGGTTCATAGCTTGCTTGAACGCCTCCTTCCTTTGCGAATATCACCTCAACTATCTCGGAGGCGATGGGGCTGGTGGCTGGTGGCTAAGCCCAAAGGGGTCGAAAGGTTCCCTTGCATATGCCTTCCTCGTCTCGTGGGTGGTCGTGGGTGGTCGTGGGTGTGCAACGTCAGAAAATGATAAATTTGCCCTCTTTACGGGACAGATTGTGGAAGGGGTGGTGGTGGTGGATGTTTCGATGTCCGAGTTGTTCTTAGGTGGGGAAGGAAGGAAGGAGGGAAGGAGGGAAGGGGGTGTTTCGCGATATTTCCGGATGCGTCAACGGCTCAGAAGCCAGTTCGATTCACCCTGGGGAACGTTTGGGACTAGGCAGGATTTGCCCTGATTTGCCCAAGGAAAGCATGCGTACAAGATTGTTTGTACACGGAACGGAGATGTCCTTTAGCGGAAAGCACACAACCGCTACCCGTCGTCGTGCATGCGTGATGAGTAAGTGTGAGAACCTTGTGGGTGGCTGAGTGAAAACTGGGCAAAAATAGGGTTCTCGGCGCCGACACTGTGTAGACGCGTGCCCGACGCACACCCTCGTACAGTGCAAGATTCACGACGTGACGCTGGCATGCACGGTATGCACGCGCGATGACCCCGCCCGAGTGGAAACTAGGAGGAGTCAGATTTGACGTGGCAGCGCAAGCAAAAGTGTGGGTGGATTGAATCACCTACTCCGTACATATAGTGAGGGCTTCGGTGTAGAGGCTTTTTTCATTTCCATGCATGTACTTGACGAATATGATGATCATGTGAGAAGGACGGAGTACTGGTGGCATTTACATTGTACGGAGGTTTTTATTGATTTTTATTGATTTTTTTGCATACCAAAAAGAATTCATCAATGGGCCGTGGCAACAACGCATCAGACAGGTATATGAATTTGAATTTTTCTATTAACCAGATTGGTAAATCGATCCGTGTGGATGCAGCCAGCGTTGAACCGTTGCTATATCCGCCCGAATACGTATCCAGTACCTGCTCAACAGATACAACTTTGCCACTACCCTCAAACCCATGTATAAATACACATGTAAATCCAGCAACAACACAGCATCTCATCCGGGTTCGACATTCAAAAGCACAGCCATCATCCGCATCTATACCAAGCATAAGTCATATTACGCCTATCAATATCTATGCTAGCCACGGGCAAAGCGCATCCCGAAACCAAGCCGGCTAGCCTCGCAATCCGTGGATAAAAACTCAACGCGAATCAACCTCGAGGAAACGAGCGAGGAACCCACCGACCGTGTCCAAGGAGAGTAACAAAGAAAAAGAAAAAACGAAAAGGGACGGGTCCGAGACAAAGAAGAAGGCAAAAGACGCCACGCTGTGTTCGTCCTTCTCTCAAAGGAAGAATGGGAAAGGGGAAAACAAAGAACGGCAGTCAACTTTAAAGATGAACAAGACAAAACAACAAAATCACTGGGCTCGACGACCTCGGCCGCGCCCGCTGCCAGTGGTGCCCTGGCGACTCATGGCTACACCGCCGAGACTGCTCTGCCTGCTCATGGGGACCGCTGACGCAGAGTGTCCTCCGACCGACTGGTTCGAACCGCCGTGTCCGGGACTCAGCTGGTCCCGCATACTGCTGGTAGGGATGCCGAGCGAGTCGCGGAAGTTTTCGGGATCCTCTCGCGCTGCGCTGGTGATGGCAACGAAGCGACCCTGTTGGTACGGGGTCGACACGGCTTCCAGGATCTTGCGCAGGCCCGTTGGAGCATCGAGATGCGCGCCAGGTTTGTGCAACTGATCGTACTGCTTGAGGAACCCCATGACGGACAGGTCCGACACGATGTCGTCCTGCGACAGGGGACGGGGAAATTCTGGTCCGCAGTCCTGGGGTACGGCTTGAGGTACTGCTGGGGCACGTGAGGGGGCATCTTGGGAGGCTCTTGAGCGTGCATGAGGTCCAGGTTGGCGGGGACTTCAAAGTTGGCAATTCCCTCGACGCCCAGAATTTTGTCATCCAGGAAGTTGGTGTTAGCTCCTCCCCGTGTGCTCCTGGTGGCATGGGACACGTTGCGCTCCATCATGGGCGCCGAAGGAACCGAGTCGACGTCGTTATCGTCCCCGTTGGGCGAGTCGCTGTCATCGGGAGACGAGGCGTTGCCGTTTGCGCGATTGCGCAGAATGTACTGGTGTGCCGCCAAAGCGGCCGTGTTGTAGTGCAAGGAGAGCTCTTTGTCGGTAAAGAGCTTGTCAATGCTGTAAATAGGCCCGTTTAGCTTCGCGGCAGCACGAGCCTTTTCCGACTGCCACAAGGGGTGGTGCTATTGGGATCCAACGCACGGCGCATTGGCACAGGCGAACCGTCCTCCTCGCCTGGGTTTCGCTTTCGCTTCTTGTCCGAGAACATTTGGAGATCCTCGGCGTCTTTGCGATGCCGCGATGCGCGCTTCCCGTGGGTACCGCCGGGGCTACCGGGATTCGTCAGACTGAAGTGGTTTGGGTTCAGAAGTAGAGCGCTTGAGTCGTTGATTTCGAGAACTTCTTTTTCTCGGTTCAGTCGATTCTTCTTCTGCGTGAGTGTGTTGATCAGGCGGTCGCGCAACGTGCCGGAGAGGGCAGTGTGCTCGCGCTTTGCTGTTTCGACCTTGTAGGCATGTGTGTTTTTGTATTCTTGAACTTTTCGATCGTATTCGTTCTATTGAACATGGCGAGAAGATACCAAAAGACGTTAGCCGACCGAATTGTTCCTCGAGGGCGTGGTCCAGTGTGTGCTACAGAAACTCACCTTGACTGTGTCAATTGGAAGTCGCGTATCTCAATGAGATCTTCGATTTCGTCAATGAAGTCGGGAAATTTGATTCCCGCCATATCCATCAAGCTCCGGGCATTCTCAGCATGTACAGGAGGCCCTGTGTCTGCCTATGTTCTTTCTGAAGCTCGGCCGCCACGTCCAAGGCCCTCGGGTCGTAAGGGTCGAACCGCTGCACGAGATTGATCTCGTACTGAATCTTTGCAGCTGATCGCGGTACGTCATGTCTTGCTCGCGCTGGAACTTGTCCGTCATGTTTGACAGACGCTCCATAAGGGCCTGCCGCTTCCGATCTCGTTTTGATTGTGCTGCCGGAGGCGGAGAGCGTCGCTCGGCTTTGCCGCCCATGGCGGGAGGAACAGCGTTGTCGCTGGCGGCCATTCTGTGGTGCTGTCTGAAGGTCGACGGCGCAGATGCTGAACTCATACAAAATATCGATAGCTCTCACAAGATGCCTACAGACGAGAGGCAAATCTCAACGGCTCGCCCGCGTAGGTCGAAGAAACGTAGGTGTCGTAGCCCTTCTTGCGTCAGCGATCGGGGAAGCGACGCCTCACAAAACAGAAGCGAGTGACAAAGACGGGCACGACCGGCCAGGCCTGCGATCGCAATTGAAGGGCGGGGTTTACAGAGAAGAGGAACAAAGACACACTCGGTCTGGCCAAAATCCAATGGGCAAGCGACCCAGCAGATTAGCACACTACCAGGTGGGCAAAGAGTTCAAGTCCAAGTTGACCAGACGCTTTTCTTCTCGCCGTTCTGCCCTGCTCTTTTGGGGGATGTAACAAAGGCGGCTGGAGGCATGACCTGGGGTGTTAGTCGCGGGACCCGCTCACCGCCTGCCGATTGTGCCAAGGCCGCCGGGTCGGGAAGATTATGATTGGCTGCATGTGCCTTTGCCAGGCTCCAAAGGGCATTGCACGGATAGAATCATGGGATATAGTGGGGTAGAATACAGTGTAGGTTACTGTGTCAAGTGACGCACGCACGGTGGAAAATGTATTCATTGCCGTCATTCTTTGTCACGGATGAGGAGCTCTGAGGAAAGATGGGAAGTGCATTCTTCGTCCATGATGGTTACCAGCTTCCTTGGAATCAAGATGTCCATTCTCCTGGTGTCATCTTGAGTACTCAAGTCAACATATAGCTCCATGCCCCAGTCAAAACAGCTAATATATAATAGATGGGCATTCTTCCTATGCCCTCATCTTCTCATCATCATCGTTGTAGTCATCACATCATCTAATCACAAGCCATTTCTTAGCTTCTGCAATTGACTGATAAGCCCGAAACCCCAGGTGATTTGCTCTCCTCGCCATCTTGTCTCTTCCCGGTACAGTAGCCGCTCTGTCCTCCTTTCCCTCCTTTCTAGCGGCCTGGTCCATCTCTCTCATCAACTCCTTGTGCCTGTCCTCCACCATCTTCGCCAAGCTCTCTATGAATTTAATGCGGCCCTTTTCCTCCGCCGTGCCCTTCCACACGGTTGTCAACTCCTTGAGCTCCTCGACCCTCGCAGCCGACTTCTCAATGCCCACCACGGGATCGTCTCTCTTGTACAAGAGGTTCGAAATCTCGTCGCGAAGGCCCTTGAGGACCTGCTGCCCCTTGTCCTCGAAGCTCTGTGTCGCGGAGCCCGGTTCGGGTGCTGACACGGACAGAAATCCTGAGCTGACGGATACTTCCGAGGGCGGGAACGCAAAGTCCATTGCTTCGCCGAATACTTTGATGACGGAGTCGAGGCGCGAGCGGACCAACGTCAGCGTTTGTAGTTGTTTGACGTATTCGGGGTCGGCTGCATTGACGCCATCGACACGATCATGGGGTGCTGAGCCAACTGCATCATCATCATCGTTGTTGTTGTTGTTGTTGTTGTTGTTGTTGTTGTTGTCTTCTTCGTCATCCACTTTGTTTGCAGCTGTTCCCCCTTGTTCCCGTCCGTTTGCAGGCCGCCAGGCACAAACTTCTCAATATCCTCCCGCAATGTCTCATTCAACGTCTCCGACAGACCCAACGTCTCACCCCTCAGTAACTCCACTTCATAGGCCAGACGGCTTCCACTCCGGAGAATCTCATCCGTCAGCTGGGTGAGCGTGTCGGACAACCGCGTCGTCTGCGCATTGAGCTGCGACAGTAGAGTTTGGGTCTGCGCAGATAGCTCCGCGAGGGGCACATCATTGGCGCTCCCAGATTGAGCCGTACCTGCCGGTTTGGCAGCGAGCGGAGGCAACTTGGCGTTCAAGAATGAAGCTGCGTCAAAGGTAGGACTGAGAAAGTCCTGAAGAAATTCGTCAGAAGTATGCGTTGACTTGGGTCGGATGGCGACCTTGGACTGTGTTCGGGCGTGTTGGCCACTTCTTATGGGTAGCGAGGCAGCAGCATTGCTGCTCGTCCGTTGCCGAATGAGGTTTTGGTCCGAGGCCATTGCGTGCTGTAATGCCCGGTGGACTCGACACCGATTGACGATGCATCCAAGTTGGCTGCCCGCGGACCTGAAGTCAATCAAGTGAAACGTGTTTTAATAAGGCTGCATGTGTGAGCGGTGGATCGATCCATCTACAGTGGGGGTGCAAAAGTCAGGATAATAATGATGTACATAATAACCATAACATGTAAAATAGTGCAAGTGGCAAGTGGCAAGTGGCTGCAAGTGCAACCAACTTTGAACTTCCTTCCAGTCGGGGGCGCCGACATTGACCCGGGCACCAGGCCCTGCGCCAAAAATCAGCGTTATCCGAGACTCATCAATGAGAAGACGTCCGTCAGTCATCAAACATCACCACTTCCCTTCTCTCATCATCCCCGCCAACCCCTACATGAAAATCAGACATGAGCGAGGCCGACGAAATGCGCGTAGACCCCGCGAGAGCCCAAGCTCTCATCTCCCAGCTCTCCTCCGTCAAAACCGCATCGACGCATTGGCAAATGGTCGAAACGTATGTCAGTCACGACTCAAGGACAAAAAAGCTGCCTCACTTACACCAAGACAAAACCCAACTCCGCTCCAAATGAAGCCTACTTTTCTCAAATGGCCCCATCCTGACTTTGAAGGCAGATCAGACTCGTCGCCGTTTCCAAACTAAAGCCTGCAAATGACATCCTCGCCCTCCACCAAGCACCGACCTCTCACGAGCACTTTGGTGAAAACTACGCCCAGGAGCTGTCGCAAAGGCACAGCTGCTGCCCAAGAGCATAAAATGGCACTTCATCGGGGGCCTACAATCTGGTGCAGTCTTCCTTCCTTCCTTCCTTCCTTCCTTCCTTCCTTCTCATTCCTGGACCAAGAAAAATCCGCGCCATAAGAACCCTCAAACCTCGTCTCCCATGTATACCGAGGAAAGGGCGTCGTGAGGTCGTGACTGACACACAACCCCACCCAGGTCACTGCAAGACCCTCGCCAAGATCCCCAACCTCTTCTGCGTATCCTCTGTAGATAGCCTCAAGAAAGCCACTCTCCTCAACTCCTCCCGCGGCAACCTCCTCGCCTCGGAACCGTCTATGCCCAAGCTCTCCGTCCACGTGCAGGTCAACACGTCAGGAGGAGGCCAAGTCGGGCTGCGCGCCGGGCGAGGACACCGTCTCGCTATGTCGCGACATTGTCAACTCGTGTCCGAACCTGCGTCTTCTGGGCCTCATGACCATCGGGGCAATCGCGCGGAGCAAGGCCACGACGGCGGAGCACGGAAACGAAGACTTTGTGGCTTTGGCCGAACAGCGGCACTTGGTCAGCAGGCAGCTGGGCTTGGACGCAGACACGCTGGAGCTGAGTATGGGCATGAGCGAGGACTTTGAGGGCGCCGTCGCAATGGGAAGCGGGGAGGTGAGAGTTGGGAGTACCATATTTGGAGAAAGGCCTGCGAAAGGTGATGCCAAGATCATGGAGTAGTCGTTGGTTATTTTTTTGTTTTGTGTAATACACCATGAACCCTCAACTTTCACTATTGGTTGTCCTTGAATGGGATGCACATAAGAAAATATGGGAGTGCTTCAGCATTTATTATAAAGACCTTGGACTTGAAAAGCGGTTTTTACACACCAGGGACGCAGCAAACCTCGATACACCAGCCAACCCACAACCACCTTCCTTCTCCACCACAGTTCCAACCCCTTGTAAAGCCATTGACAAACGAAATACTATCGACCATGCCAGTAATCTATTTGCCTAATTTCAAGGAACCAAACATGAGAGATGGAGACCTTCCAAGCACCAAATCTGCCACCAACTCCCCACGTCGTCCCCACCCCAAGTATATAACACAAAGATGCACTTTGACTTTCACATACGACCACAGCCGCCAGTAAACCTCAGGATCCCGTCCGATCTCCCACGATAAGCTGGCGAGCGCTGGATTAGTAGTTGGGTCGGTGACGACCAGCGAATACCCGGTGTTGTATGTTTTTTTAGCCGTTGTGAGAATGTGCCTTTGACTTTTGGCTGGTCTGGTAGGATGCTTAAATTCTTGGTCATCCATCCATCCAGTCAGGAAACGGGACAGAAACGCGAGTGAAAAGTCTAGTTGAGTCTGCACAAACATGTAACGAAGTACTACGACAAGGCGACATGAAAATTTGACTGAGATATCAACTTGGTATCGACGACCTCCAAGACCCCTTCTCCAGACGCACTCCCATACTGACGATGCCAATGGTAAAAGCCCACTTTGATTCTATGCAGATAGACCTCCTCCCGTGTGCTTGAAATCAATTAATCCTCCATAACGCCTCAATGCTTGCGTGCTTCCAAACCTCCTACCTGACAGTACAAATTTCATCTCACACCTTTTTAAATCGAGAGACCATGACATTCCCGAAAGAGTCAGAAATTTCGTCTCGAGTCGGCGCGCGGTAGTCCGGAGCGATCGGCTGGCCTTGGGCAAGTCTGTCCTGCATCAGTTTTAGGAGAATGTTGGGGACTGAATCGTCGGTAGCACGAATCGTGAGTCGAATCATCTATTGCTTGTTAGGCATTGCAACAGTTGGTTGTGGCCATTTGGAAGAAAGGTATTTACCTGGGTAGAATAGTTGGGCTCCAGGCGTAAGAGACATCCGAATTTTCCTCCTTCAGAAGTATGCATAACGCTGGCGCCCACCAAGTTCTTGGGATTAGGGTCAACCATGTCCAATAAGCGCCATCGGAAACCCTCAACGGTGCTCTTGACGAATGACTCGGTGAGCTCTCTCTTTCCGCCGGTAACGCCGAAAATACTTTGTGCTTCGCGAGTATCGGCTCCGATCTGCTTCCACCGCTTGAAAAAGTCCTCGGGAGACAAATCCGCGGGATCCATAAACTTGTGTGCAGCTACAGGCAACTTGAGAGTCACGGCTTGCAGAGCCCCTGCCAGGTAACTAATGCGGACCGTCGGGCTCTTCTCAAAGATCTTCTTGGATTCAAACATGACAACCTGCTGAGTCTGGCCACCAGGAGCAATGGTGCTGTCCGGAAGACCTTTGACATCCCATGATAGTTTATTCTTCTCGTTCTCGTCCAGGTCCAGAGTTGTAGTAAACGACGTCATCGCAGAAGGTGACTTGTTTGAAAAATATGTAATGAGGCACGCCATTTGTCCACGATATTCTGATCGAACGCCAATTTGAACTTGGCCATCCTCATACAAGATGCCGTCAGAACGAAGCATCAATTTCTCGAAGCCCTTTTCCCATCCTGGAGACAAGTGAGCTGCACTAGCCAGGTTAGGAGCTTTAAGCGTTGTGGCTTCTGCTGGAGATGGAGCGTTAAAGTCCAAGCCGGCAAGATCGCTGGCACCATCGGCACCTCTATTGGCCCTGGAGCCATTAGTTGCCGCCGCAGCGGAGCTCAATGTTCTTCCAAGGCCGCCAGGCTTCGCCATGCCTAACTCGCTGCCATCCACATTGGCATCCTTCCTCCAACAACCCAGGTCCGTCGGTCACTGGTGTTGGCGTGCTTTGATGTAATCGTGACAAAAGGGCAGATTCTCGCTGGGGAATGGCGGCATCTCGTCGCAAACCGTTCTCAGAAGATCGTCTGTAGGCATGTTGGCCAGAGTGAGGTACTCACATGCTCGCTGCTGCATCTCCGAATCCAGTGTGTGACTGTATACCTCGAATGTGTGAAGTAGCTGTGGTTTAATCTCAGGAATAAGTTCACAAACTTGATGAAGCAAGATAGAATCATGACTCTTGTGCTGGGAGAGCAACCCGAGAGCTTTCCTGGAGAGCCATGAACTGCTCGATTGGACTGCATCGAGGTTGGTCGGCGACCAAGTGGCCGAACTCGCCCATGATGTACGCTCCAATCTTGACTAACATCTCGTGACAGTGATCGGCCTTGATGTACTGCAACGCGGTTTGCGCCGCGTATACCTGGAGCTCCTCATTATTGGTAACAATCTGAATGACACGCTGCCAGACTTCATCGCTGACGTGATCACCAGCCATGGCAATCAAACGCAATGAGATGTCGACATACCACTGGACATCAGTGGCATACTTTTCAGTAAGAATGGCAATCTTAAGAACCATTTCCTCACGAATGGCGAAGTCTGCATTCTGGAGGAATTGCAAGAGCTCACCCACAATAATTCTCGCGTTGGTGGCGTCGCACATACTGTATAAAAGATCCAACCCTTTCCGACGAACACTGATGTCTCGATCTTTTAGTGATCCCAAGATGATGTCTTGATGTTGCTTGATGGGTATCAGAGTCTCGGTTCGGGCAGCAAGGTGCGTCATTGCTTCCAGCCCGAGATAACGAACATTCGTCTCCCTGCTCTGAATGAACCGGCCAAGACGAGAAGATATCTGCTTCATGAGTGCGTGCTCTGTGTCTAAATGAATGATCAGATTAATGGCCTCGAACAGGACAGCATTCTGTGCATTGTTTTGCTGGACATTTTCTGAGCTTCCATGGCAAGATTCAGAATCTTCTGGAGGGATTCTCGTATCATGTCTCGGACATGTGTATCGTCTGTTGATGATTGCATCATGTCAGCTCGACGAAGCGGGGTTTCGGGCCAAGTGGCAACATACCGGAGGGTGGGAAGTATTGCAGCAATCGAATAAGCTTGATTTGTAACCAAGGACAAGGAACCTTGTAGTACAGATAGTCGGTAGTGTACTCGCCACCAGTGACTATACGCTTAAGACGGGCCGCGGCTTTGGTATAGGCGCCCTTGTAGCCGTCAGGATTGTCCTGAGCCAGAGCCATGACCAAGGAAGTTACAGAGAGGGCCACTCCGAGATCGGCATCGTCCATGAGGTGGATGATGCGCTCCGCCCACAGTGGCGAGACTATTTCGGGATGTTTTCGATACAGGCGGAGCAAAGTCAAAGCTGCCTTCTTCTTCACAAAAGACTTGGAGGTTCTATATTCCGGTGGTTAGCCCATGGTTTCAACCAGGAATGCTGGGTTAATTCATACGGTGAAATCAGAAGTCTATGGACCTCCGAGCTGAGAGCCTCCCCATTTCCCGTCCTCCCACATTGGCAATGGCATGCAATGCCAAACAATTGAACAACTCGTTGTTATCCAGCAGATCCTTCCGTATGCTGTTCACGACAAGGTGCAGCAGCTCGTGCTTCTCGTGGAGGAACAGAGTCATGGCAAGATAACCAATCTGCTTCTCCGAGTATTTCTGCGCCGAGATCAAGTTGACGGCCTCGAGATGGCCAAAATCAACATCCCAGCCCAAAATGTAGATGTACAGGAGCTTGCAGACGTATTTCTTCTTGTGATAGCCACTCAAGTTGCCATCCTTGAACTTTTGTCGAATATTGGCCAGTTCCTTGTTGATTCTCTTCTCTTCCAACTCGCGAGCACGCGCATTTCTCAAGTCGGCAATAAACTGCACCAGGCCTCGCATGTTGGAATTGCTGCTACTCGAACGGCCGAGGAAGCCGCCTCCTGGCGTCGCCATGGTCAAAGTTGCCCCTCAGCCCCTGGCTGGCCCCTGGCTGGCCCCAGATCTCGGTTCGTCTATAATGTCGGTCGAGCAAACCAAGTAATAGTTCGCAGCACTCTGGCAGTATGGCTCAGCTCACGCGTCGACCGGTCCGAACGGCAGTCGCATGATTCAGCTGTTCGGCGACTGTAGAAGCAATATGTTGCTCTGTCTTGCTGACGTCGTTGAATGGGCTAACTTGGGTGATGGGAATGGTGCGAGGTCTCGACTCTCAAGAACCGAAAAAGTGGGGCGTGACACGAGTACCGGGAGGGCTGGCTTCAGGCCAAATTTCCAGCAGGAGCGTGTCTTGATCCCCAGAAACAACTTCCAGAAACTGGCCAGCCAAAATATTTGATTGCCAGCTTGCCGATGAGTATGTACATGCAGTGTGCCCATGGCCTTGCCTCGCAATCTGTTGGATCGTTTGGTCGAGATCGCGGTTCTGATGGCGATGGCATTTCCGCCAAAAGATCAGATTGTCTAGGCTGTGTCTGGTTTAGTACTGGCTTGCAAATATCAAGTCTGTGATGGAACTTGAATCTGGTACTCTAGCACAAGAGACTCTATACTTGAAATAACAAATGAAAAATCTTTATAAAACTGGAAACTAAGAACATACAAGAGATACATGATATACATACAAAAGAGATACACACTATATAGTAGAGACGCGCGATACATGTACTCGTACTCGTAGGGTATCTGACTTATACCAGAATGTGGGCCGGTCCTGGTACCTGCCTGAGGCCTCATGCCCTGCCACTCACTGTCAAAGGGAATGTAATGCAGCAACACCAAACGACACATACTGGTACGACGTCTCGAACACGCACAAAACTGCTCCAATGTCAGCATGTGCCAAATGCACCCCAGCGCTGGGCAATACTTGGCACAGGATATGCAGCGCCTCCGTCAAGGCAATAGCCGACGATGGTACGCAGTCCACTCTTCGGGCGCCCCACGCTTCCAGGTGTTCAATCGGAGAACGAAATGGTTGCAAAAGGAGCGCGCGGCTTCAAAGGCCGAACAAAGCCGGCAGGCAGACTATCTTAAGGACGAGGTCGCCATACGGGTCTCGGAGAGATTGTTGGTAAGCCAAATTTTCAATCTTCAAGCAAGCTCGCAGTTGCCCGCGCCCGGGGGAGGTTTGTCCCAGCGCTCATGATACCCGGTCCCGCAGGACATCAACAGACATTTTCCACGAGTCCTCGATCTGGGCGCCAACTCATGTAACCTGGCGAGAGCACTCGTCCGCGACAATCCCGCTCCCCATCCAGAAATCCCCGAATCCGCTCCTCTATCAACACGTATATCGGAATTGATCGCCGCAGAATCGTCCGAGTCGCTGCTGTACCGCGATGCCGACCACGAATTCAATGAGAAGATCAACATCACCCGGCAGGTCTTGCGGGACGAGGAGAGCATACCGTTCGAGCCCGAGTCGTTCGATCTCGTCATGAGCTCCCTCAGCATGCACTGGATCAACGACCTCCCGGGCGTTCTGTCCCAGATCAAGAGTGTTCTGAAGCCGGATTCTCCCTTCATTGGTGCGATGCTCGGGGCGACACCTGTTCGAGCTTCGTACCTCCCTTCAACTAGCTGAGCAGGAACGAAGAGGGGGCATCTCGCCGCACGTGTCTCCGCTTGCGGACGTTCGAGACGTGGGGGCTTGCTCCAAAAAGCAGGGTTCAAGATGTTGACGGTGGACGTGGACGACATCATTGTCGACTACCCTGATACGTTTGCCCTGATGGAAGATCTCCAGGCTATGGGGAGAGCAACGCCATTCTCGGCAGAGAAATGGGCCCGATTCGCAGAGACGTGCTCTTGGCCAATGACGCCATCTATAGAGCGTTGCATGGAAATGAGGACGGGTCGATTCCAGCAACTTTTAGAATCATATACATGATCGGGTGGAAGGAAGGGGAGAATCAGCCAAAACCACTACCTAGAGGAGCGGCGAGGTCAACCTGAAGGATATTTTGGAAAAGAAATAAAAGCAACACATGTACAATCAATCAAAGATCATGTACTCTAGCCCAATGGTTGGCACAATTCAACACCAATATCAAGGCAATTGTTCAAAACTTGACTCGTCATGTTGCGTCAAAGGAAATTTTGGAAACCCTCCCCCCAAAAAAAAAAAAAATCTATTTCCGAAAAGCATCCATTCCTCGTGTCCTATCATTCTACACCCTTCGCCAATCTGTCATGGTCCGTCCAATGCATCCCAACCCAGCAACATCAATAACCTTCTCATGCCAGCTAAGAAGCACGCTCATCGCCGCAGCAGCAGGCTCGTTCGAAGCACCCGGTCGGGAACCAACCTGGCTGAACCCCCGTCGATTGAGGCGTAACTCTTGATCCCCTTCCGCCATTTGATTGTCCCATGGACATCCCCTTGTAGCTATGCGTCGAAACCCCAGAAGTCAGTGTCACGACTTCCCTTTTTCCGAGACAAATTTTTTTTTTTTTTGAAGAGCTCGTGCATTATAGTCTTACATGTACTTCATCAGGACGTCGAGACATTCGTTGCCGCCCTGCGATTCGTAAATCTTCTTCAGGAGCGGGCTCATGTCACTGGCCTTGATCGATTGCAGGACCTCGATGATCGTTTGGAGATGTGCATCCTATCCAGACGACTTAGCGCCCTCTTTCGTCTTTTCCAGAGAGAGAAGGGGGAGGTTGCTGTGCAATCCTGGCAAGCAGCTCCGGGTATTGTACTCGCGATGCCAGGTGTGTTAGAGGACGCACCTTTGCTCCCTCGGCTCCATTGTAAACCGGCGTCTCCAGACATCCCCTGAGCGCGCCTTCGGCATCTCCTCCTTGTAGGAGTTGCCTGACCTGCCCTGCTAGTTGACGGGCTTCGGCTTCGCTGATCTCCGGCTGTGGCGGGTGCAGCGTGGAGACGTCGAAGTTGACGGACGAGTCCTCGTTGTAGGCGTCGATGTTGATGGTTCGCCATGCGTCGCTCAGCGTGGCGCTCGTGTGTTGCTGGATGATTGACATGGCTGGTGTCTTGAACGAGACGGCCTTTGCGAAAAACAAAAAAAAAAAAGTCGAGATGACGGAAGGGGGGTGTGAGGCCGAAGAACCAGACGTGTAGTTGTGGGATGCTGCGGACAAAGTTGCGTGGCTGCGCTGCGTCACACACATGTATGTGTGTATAATGCTATGGCGGGGCCTCCGGAAGGAGGGGAGCTCTGGGGATGGTGGGGAGCAAAACGGGTTCCAGCGTAGCGTTATCGAGTTACTTGATTTCGAGGGCTAGTGCACTGCAGGGAATGGGTACTTGATTAACGCGGCTGAGCTCTGCAAACAACTCGAGGAAATGTCATCCAGTCGAGATTATTATTGCGGTGCGTATAACATTAATCAAATGCATTGACTCTCCTCCCTACAAGATATGCGACTCAACATCCGTTCAATATTGAATGAACCTACCACCGTATCCAGTTCACGACAAGCAACCCCATCACGGCAGCGCTACCCTACACCCTTTTCAGCTGCTCTACTCCATCTACTCCGTACCACCTTGACAATCTCGAAACAAGCCTATTAAAAGCGTCGTGCACAGTTTCATACTAATAACGCGGGGCACCGGCACGACGCCGACGAGAAACCGTTGCCATTATAATTGACCTTTCCCAACCTGGCCTCAACAATATTAACGGGCCGTCTAGCAGCCAGCCAACAAATGAAGAGACAATCTAGTCCGTATGTATTGCGGAGTAGGCAGGTTACCACAGCAGGGGACAGGGGCTATCAATCATTTTAGCAATTTAGCAAACATGATCCCGCCAGGATGGCCCAGTTTTTGCTTGGCCGAACGTCCACAGAGAGCAATGATTGCGCCTTCCAGAAGGCCAGTTCCAGTTGCTTGATTAGGATCCCTTGCCGGCGAGATACATATGTACACTGGTGTTGTGCAAAGTCCTCACTGGGTTAATAACCAGGGAAAGGTTTTTAAAATTAATCGCAATGGGATCAGACAAGGCGGAACTCTTCCCGGCTGGCCTTCCAGCGGCGGCCCCTGATAACCAACTTCTGCCGTGCCTACACAGAGTACTATCTATCCATCCCCCATGATAGGGGGTGGAACGATGGAACACAGCAGACAGACAGACAGACAGACAGACGTCGGGCAACCCGGAACGAATACGGCGTGAAGACGGAGTGCACGGGAATGTCGCCGTTGCTACTGCATGCCCGGCTTTGTGTCGAGATGTTGCGACTCGTCCCGAATTTGTCTTGGGAGAGTGGTTCTGTGGCGCTGTCTTGACGCGCGGAGTCAACAGAAAGAGGCTGGCGACGGCGAAGCTTAATTAGGTAATGTTTACGGCATATGTATGACAATTGACATGGTAGTTTGCACAACGTGGCGCGTTGACAATTGGCCCCGCGATGGAGAAAATTACATACATATGTGGTTGTGTGTTGTTCGAATTTAGGCGCCAAACTCGTCATCTCCACCACGAGTTCTTTTTGGATCGTCCCAGTCTGCTCCGCTTCGGTCCAGCTTCTAGAAGAACTCTGGAACGCAGTAAGAGCTAGCTCAGCCTAGGGATTCCTGTAATACCGACGATATATTGTACGGTGGATGGGCACGATCGACAATGCCCTTGTTCATAGTGCAAAAGCGCCCAGGCCCTGACGTATTAATTAAATACTCGAAACAACTGGCCCAAAAATACACCTTGGCGTTGGACACACCTGTGCGCTCAAAGTCAAAATCTCTAGGATTCAGATGTCACACCAACTTGCCGACAAAACAAACCTTGGTCCTGTTGCAAAGAGTCAGCCACGTCGATTCACGCTGGTGTCAAGTATCCCAGCTATTCGGTACATAGATCAGCCTACGTGGCAGGCCTCCAGTCAGACCGGTGTGAACGGCCAGGTAAAAATGCCTCCTCCGACAAGGGATATTTAGAATACCTTTCCGCGGTGGTGTTGATCTGCCGAGGCCCACGAGTAGGATGGCAGATGTCAGATGGGCACACCAACGATCACATGTGGCTTGGCCATGGCTGAAGCAATAAACCGGCAACGACGTAACTTGTTTTAACAAAGGCAGAAAGATGTTAGTTTAGTGTTGTTTCTCATTTAGACAGTATGACTTACGTCTAGGATAATAGCCTTGCATGACTCGCAGGTTTAACAAGTCTGCCAGGGGAAAGCTGGTAGTTTCATCATGTTCAGATGCATTGGCCACTGCTAATGAAGAAAAAAATTTATAAAATTCAATATCTACTCCGTAACCCGGCTTCTTCACGATCTCTGGAGTGCTAATGGTGGTGGGCTGAAGCATCACGGTCCACGAAGTACAGACAGATACATTATAGCTGAAATTATCGTGCCGTGCAAAAGTAGTGCAAAAGTAGTGCAAAAGTAGTGCAAAAGTAGTCAATGTTGGAACGTTGGAATGTTGGAGAGCTTGCGAAAGGCGAGGCTGTGTGCATGTGCCGCGGCAACTTAGCCGAGTGCCAGAGGCCAGAGTGCCACCAGAGCGAGCCTGGGGTATTAGCTCGCTAGTAAAACAGGCTAACGCAGGAACCACGGGATTGGCCTTGCTTTCTCGCTTCAGTGTTCACAGACTCACAGATCACTTTCATTCAATCTTATTCTCTTTCCGTTCCTTGAGTACAGAGCGATACCCACGGAGTACCTGAATCGTAATTACCTGGGCGAGCAAAGATTTAATATTAGCACGTCCTACGTACTTCCTACCTACTTCCTACCTACTTCGCATGACTGGAAACCACGCCATGAGAACCCCGGTTGGTCACGGTACAGTCGGCATGTTTGCATGGACATTGGAGGGTCATGCCCACTGACTGGCTGGGCGCATCGAGATACATATAGTATGAGCTCCTGATGTGCGAATGGAAGGAAACCTCTACTCCGTACATGTATGTAGAGGATCTGCGATGTAGTGCTTGTTAGTTGTAATCCGTACTGTGCAGGTACATGGTCAATTTCGTAGCAGTGTCTCTTGATTAGCCAAGGACCCTGATGATTACTTGTCACCAACAAGTTGGCAAGTGCTCCTGGCCATTTTCTAATTTTTGCTGCTTGAACGGCAGTGGCTTGGTTTTTGTGGGCCTTGGCATGGGCGGCAATGCTGCCTGCACTCGTGTTTATTTATACCTGTGAGTCTGATGCCGCCGCATCATCAAAGAGGATGCACAGCCAATCCCGCCCCCTTTGGAGGAAAGTGCCGCAAGGAAGGAAGACACCTTCTTCACCTTCCTCTTGAGCTGGGATCGACTACGTTCAGCAAGCGCTGACCGTTGCCTCGTTCGATTTCATTTCTGAATCCATATTTATGCAACATGAAAGATGCTTCTCGACTTGGGACACGAATGCATATATCACGACATGACTCGCGGCTGTGCGGCAGACCTGTTCATTGACGTCAAATAGCAAGTCTCCATCGTCCGATATTGGCAGTCGATTTCACCATTTCCACCATTTTTCCGATGAACCCCGCAGACCCCTGCGTGAGTTAACGCAGACAACAACGTGGCCATCAGTAACTCATCAGTAACATCAGGCCTAATCCTGATCCTGGCGGCTTTTCATTTACCCAACAGATGAGAGAATCATCGCCACGTACAGTATAGTGCACACTGTGGTACTGTCCTGTTCGTGACGTTGAATCAGTATTATATTCTCATAAACCTGACCGACCCGGCAATGCAATCATGAGCTCATTGTCCGAAAACCGCACATGTTGTAGAGCCAGCCCGGATTGGATGTAGGAACAGCAAAGTCGACTTGAATCATACTCCTGGCAGGCCAAGTTCACATATATCAATAAACACAAGGCGCCTCTCTTCCTCGGATTACAAACAACAAGGAATAAGATACATGTGCCATGCATTAATGGTCTCTCGATATAGAGTGAGCCCTACTCCACAACAGTTACACGACGTTGTTGCTTTGCCGGCCTTTCTGAACAATGTTGCGATGAAAGGGTGTCATTCTAAATCAGGCTCACCACGTCCTCGATCAACTGCATCCCCGAGCTTCATGAGGGTCGTGACCAATTCAAGAACTGAAGCTGCAAGCAGGAGAGTCATGTCAGTTGGAGCTGCAGCAGGGATCCGGCTCGCTTATTGCTAACGCTGCATGCATGACTGGGTCAATGATCCAAGCTGTCGGGACGATTTGACAAGGTGGAGAGCTTCGCCCTGCCCGTCAATATTTCTGCTGACTGTTATGTATTATATGGCCAAGACTACGGACTTCTTTCGAGCCAATGAAATACCCAATCAGACAGAATTTTTAACAACAGCCCCCAAAGATGGTGGCAAGGTCTCGTAATAACGATATTCATCTCGGCCATTATCCTGAACACGAGCTGTGTTTGATTGACGTTAAGTGCATGCTTGGAATGCCCCCAAAATGTTGTCGATCCGCTTGACGGGGAACAACGGTCGTGGTTTCCGGGAGGAAAGGGGAAATATCAAAAGCACTTTGCCCAGCGGGAAGAGAGATGAGATGACACGGGAGCGGAGCAAGCCGGACCAGACAACGGCGGTTCCATGTGGTTAGCCAAAAAAAAAAAAAAAAAAAAAAAGAAAGGAGCCAAACCTTGTTGCTCAGTCACACCGTGCCTGCTTTTTTTCAACGAAAAATAAGGGAAAAAAGAAGAAGAAAAAGGAAAATCAAATCGAAGACGGCTGCCCCATAGCTCAAAGGGGCCCGGGCCAATTTGCGCGCTCAACAGACGAGCCAGACACTCTTTCAGCTGCATTGGGAGAAGTCTGCGCAACGTGTCTGTTCAGATAACAGTGCACCGGACCGGACCCCAAGCTTGTGCTCACGACGTCTTGTTGCAGAGCTTGAAGTGTATTGATGCCGAAGCGACGGAAGCTGAACGGGAAGAGACGGTTGACGAAGCTGATTCAAACAGGGCGTGCTGGATGTTGCCGAGAAGCAGCAACAAGATATCATTAGATGATGACTTTCTCGTCCACATCCGCCAGCCGCCCTGCCCGTTTGAGCTGGTTGTTGCGATGCGATGCAAACAGATCATATTATTACAGCCTCCGACACCCAAACGCAGCCTCTTGCGCTGAACCCCTGTCTCTAGATGGTCATTGCCCCGGGAGGTGGGACCCTTGTCAGGAACCCGACAAAAGAGAAGTGAGTCTTGTCCCTGTTTGGAAGGATTTCAGGCCTCATTGATTCATGGATGCCATGGACCCCTTACTATAAGTTAAACAGACAACAAAAGAAGCAACAGCGTGCGTCACAAAGAGACTAGACCTTGTCCCCAAGTCCTATTACAGGGACTCCGTAATTACGGAGTACAACAGGTTCAGTTTCTACGTATGTACGTTGATGTTATTGCCAGGGCATTGCCAGTATGACTCTCATCATGCCACATTAGCACAACAAATATCAGATATGCTCCGAGGTATTACGTCTTGACGTAGCAGGCGGATCGGCAACCAAAAAAGCTGTGCCGCCAGTTGGCAGGCAGGGCAAGCTGGTGCGCAGGGAAATGGTGCCTCATGGTGCCTGAGAATCTCGGATCGCAGCGACACTTTCCTAATACCCTACTAGCGACTAGCGAGAGCAACTGGCTTCTTGTCAATACCGGCCTGGTCACTGCCGGCCTGGTCACTGGTCTTTCACTCTGTCTGGTCGACTTGGTTTGAGAGCCCATGCCGGGTGTCTGAACCGTGGTACCGGAAGGAGCAGCGACAAGGGTGTGGTGTGGCTAGTACTTTTACATACTAGTCAAAGGTCAAGGCCCTCATTTTTTTTTTTTTTTTTTTTTTTTTTAGCTTTCGCCTTTCATTCCCCAACATCCTGGGCCGAATTTCCCATCCCTGGCTGCATGGCCTGGCCATGGTCAAGGAACAGAATTTTCTTTTTTTTTCTTCGGCTTCTTTCTCGCGGCTCGGGTCAGGCAATGAATGATTTGGCTGCGCCAGGTACAAACCCGGGGAGAGGGGTGTTTGGTTGCCGAGCATGACGAGTCTGGTCTCTTGTGTCTCTTGTGTCTCTTGTCGTCCTTTCAGTCCTTTCAGTCCTTTCAGTCCTTTCAGTCCTTTCAGTCCTTTCAAGTCCACACACACACCCCCCTTGCCTTGGCTCCCTTCCCTTCCCTGCCTGCCAATAATGAGGGATTGATTGATGATTGACTGACGGACTCTTCCTTTCTTTTCTTTCTCTTAGTTCCCTTTCCCCAGCCCATAGCTAGTCGAGTCGAGTGCGGGTTGACGACTGTGATCAGCACTTGTACAAAGCGCCCTTGCTCCCACTTCGTCTCCCGCATCTTCTTAGCCTCTCCTCCCTTGAGATACTCTCCCCCATCGTCAGCCAATTTGGCATCCGTCCCTGACCTCGCGTTCCGAGTTTCGTCTTCCCGTCTTGCTGCATTTGCTCACCTGCTTTGCTCGTCTGGTTCTGCCTCTTGGACTCAAGCGCCTGACCCATCCATCAGTGACCACTGACCACGACTACCCGTCTTTCTCTTCTCACTTAGACGATTAGGCGCCACGATTTTAATCTGCCATCGTACCATCCACTCGGGAATCACTCGGGAATCCACTATTGCGATCAGTTCCAGGTACCCGTTCCGTGCCTGAACTTAACATCTGGACGGCGCGATTCATCCGTCATTCGTATCGCCACTCGCCAACTCGCCCGGCCCCCTTTTCCGTTTCCTCGGCCTCTGCAAACGCGAATAGCGAGCATCAACACCAGAAGAAACAAACTAGCGAAACTCATTACCGAGTCAGCCTGTTGTGTGCATTCATCTTGCACAGGCCCGACTTGTTCAAACCCATCTTCTCAACCTCTGGGAAACTTTGCCCGCCTCGTTCCGCTGTTACACACTTACACAAACCCATTAAGCCGAGCCGCCTCGCACTCTGTACAGCCCTCCTCCAGCTTGTGACATCGATCTCGCCTTGTGTTGCCTCGTTCCAACGCGCCGGTGCCGATTCATCTCGCCTCGTCCGTCCAGACCTACATTCCTTCAGTAGCCGCGTCGAAATAGTCCAATATTGTTGGCAACGCTTGCACCTTGGCCGGCCACCGAGGCACTCTTTCAGACTTTCTCTCCTTGTAACATCGTCGCCTGCTGTATCGCAACCGATCAATCTTGCTCTGGTTTTATTGGACAAGTCAGTTCGGTGTCGTACCAACTACAGACAATCATTACCTGTGAGTCAACGTCGCTTGATCTGAACCCTGCCATTCGATCACTTTCGCTTGTCCCAAGAGCTTCGGCCGGTTTTTTTTTTTTTTTTTCCTCCCCATTCTTTGCCCCCATTACGCCTATCGACTATGTATCAATACGTTTGTATGATGGAGGCAAATCTTTGGAAGCAAGAACGACCCGTATAAGAACGACCTTTTATTCTCTCTCTCTTTTTTATAATTCTTGTTCCTCTCGGGCTTTCATCAGCAAATATCATCAAGACCTCGGCTAATTTGCATCGTCGTGGCCTAGTTCACACAATTTTTCACAACCAACACATTCTCTCACGATGTTACAACAATCATCAATCGTCTGCAATATGGGACGTGGTGCCTATGACACGACTGGCGTTCCTAAGCCCCCACCGAGGCCACAGCCTCGCTGAGTTCGTGTTTCCAGTGACCCTGCGGGCCATGGTTATATCAACATCACGAACATGTCTTCTCTTACACTTCGATTCCAAGGCTTTGCATAATTCATACCGCCTTGAGTATTATGCTTTTACAACTATTTAATGCTTCTTCACATCAGTCTGTTGCCAAATCGGCTCGGAGCTCATCCAGCACCTCTCTTATCAGCAGCGAGAACACCAAAAGTTGTTTTGCCTTTTTGACCTTTGATTGCATGATTTTCTCCGGCATTTCGACACTCGACGCACGCGCATGGGTCAAGTTTCTGTTTTATATCTTCTCAGACAATCAGTCTTCGGCGTTCAAAAAAAAAAATAGACAGGGGCCACAAGCTGGATATGCTTTTTCATCGGAAAATGTCTTTGCTTTTTCTTCTTCTTCCTTGGCTTGGGGTTTGCTTGTTGTCTTGTCATATCTCAAATCTCTCACGAGCTTGAGACAATGAGCTTGAGACTATGACTGATCGCGTTGGGAGGTGGGTCTCATTCTGCTGGAATGAAGATGGTACCTATCTCGTGACATGTCTTGGACCGGTATCCTATCTTCGCCATGGGCTCCGGTGAGAGACAGAAACAGCACCCTTGGCCAGATTTGTTTTCTGTTGAAAATCTGAGCGCAGATCAAGAGTCAACAATGACAACTTTGGTTGGGACAAAAAAAAAGAATGGCTGATTTGGGAGCCAAATTTTGCATATAGACTTTGCGGTTTTTTTGCTTGTCGCTTTTCACACTCTATCGTTGGGTCTGCCCCCTTTTTTTTTTTTTTTCTTTCTGCATTTCGGGACGCAACGCTTCGACGCAGTTGCCATCGAGGGAGTGACGCGCGTGCAATCATGTCGCTCACACCTCGTTACCATGTACCATTACCATGTACAAGACCAAGACCACGCTGGCGAGACTGAGGAGGCACAAGAGTCGGCCTAAGAAAACGGCTCTGGGCTGGACTCAGGATATGTGGATGGATGATACCCCCTTTTTCACACTCTGTTGTAAAGTATCTTGCAAGAAGGAAGCTACTTGAGTTTTATTTCTTGGTCAAGTCGCGCAAGCGTTCGCTTGATGTGGGACAAGTAAGATGAAGAGTGTTTTAGATTTCCTTGGGTCTGTACTCGTTACTAGAATAGATTAGCAATTGAAGAAAGGCTCACGCTGCTCTTAGGCTGCCATTGGAAAAGAATAGAAAAGACGTAACCCAGCAGTGATTGATGGTCGCTGGAGATGAAGACAAGACTGATCCTTAGTCTACGACTAGTTGCGACAATGTCTGTCCTGGATTGCACGACTGCCTCCTTTCATCCCGCCCTCTTTTCGGCCGAAACACGCTGAGCAACGTAGAGGTCGACTGGGAGCGAGGTAGGTGGCGAGGGCATCTGCATCACGGCCTCGTGGCTGTCATGATGGTCCTTGATTACAACCATTACAGTCCATTCATCCGCTCGATAATAACCGACTTCATGAGCCCCCCCAACAGACTGCTTGCAAACCACCCTGCACTCGAGATCTCTCATCGACGCCGTCGAGATTTGTCCCACCGCTATCTTGGGCCACGTTACCAAGCTAAGTTTTAGCCATCGCGGTAGAGTAACCGCTGGATGGCGGATGTCCTAGTCTCATGCCTCTTACATGAACACGGGATTTCGGCATGTACGGAATCGCAGATTCAAAGATGATCCAGCACTGGAAGTCAGGCTCACTAGCGCCGATGAACGCTACATTTGTACATAGCACTGTAGTGGTGATTGTAAAAAGACCATCTTGAATCATCACGACAGCTACTTGCTCAGGCACGGCCGCGAAACCTATTACAATCGCATCTATTGCCGATGCGAAACTCCTATTCTGTTGTCTGCTCGCCGCTCGCCGCTCGCCGCTTGCCGCGCGCTCCTCTTCTGTCCATGCCCCGAAATTGTAAAAACCGGAAAAATGCTTGAGCCTCCCATTTACCCACCATCCTTTCTTACGCCTTTTGAATGTGTTGAAAACGCCGGGCTAACTAGGAGAAGAGATGAAAAAACATAATCAAAGGGAAATCCACAAAAAGGCAAGGAAGAAAAAAACACACATCATACACGGCGCGGCTGGGTATATATTGGCTCTTGACCCCAAACAAGTGCGTCCTTTCTCTCCTCTCTCCTCACCGAGACTCTGCATTACTTTGGATTGGAGGCATCCAAGTGCACGTAGGCTTGCTGCAATGCCTTGACCTCTCGCCCGTCCCTCTCCAGTACAACTACCCAGTCCCGCAACTGGATGTTCTTTCCCTTTTCCTTGTCTTCTCGCCATGTCCCCAGGCGGTTTCGCCCTTCCGTCGTCATGGCAAGGCTGGCTGGCGAGGGCGCTCCCGGAGTACCATTGAGTCCCTTATTGCCTGGACTGGGCGTAGCTCTCGTCGGTGTGCTGGCACCATTTCCTCCCCGGCCCGCATTCAGCCAGTCATACGTCTTGCCAGTCTTCTTCTTGCCGAACAAATTACCTTTGCCACCTAGACCAGCGAACATGCTACTCGTCATGTTCTGGTTTGCGTGGCTGTTGGCCTCCGCTGCCTTCAGTGTTTGGTGTTTCTTCATTTCCTTCTTGGTCATAGGCTTGTCAGACTCGGGTGCTATGGAGCCAGGTGTTCCCGGCGCAACGCTTCCCGATCGTGATGGTGTTGATCCGACGTCTGCTATGCCGTCCTTGCGTTTTTGTCGCCGGCGAAGACGTGCTTCTTCCCACTCGCGTTCTTGTCTTGCCAGCTCTCGCATCGTGACTGTTAGAGACGAGGTTATCTTGGCCAACTTCTTGGCTGGCTTGTCAAAAGTCCCCAGGAAGCATCTTCGGCAGAGCCTGTGGAAAATGGAAACCGAGTTAGTGCTGTTGGCTTTTTTTTTTTTTTTTTCATACGTTGTATACTGTGAGGATGTAAGCTCTTACGTTTCGATGGCGCCGTTTCAGAAGCGACGGGTTCACCATCTGCCACATCGCCCAAAGGCTCTGCATTCATTGGCGCAGCAGCAGCCTTCCAATCCTCGGAAATCTCCCCATGTGACGTCCTTTGCCTGTTGACGGCAACGACGTTCGCATCCTCCACCATCTCGCGCAATCGTTGCTTGGTAGCAATAGACATGAGCGCCAACTGATCGACGAGAAACGAGTCTTGGGGATGTACGATCCGGTGGTTTGGACCATTGTTGAATCTGGACCTGGCTGCATCTTCACCGTAACCGATGGAGAGGGAACTGTTCGGGCAGGCGCATCTTCCCCATGGATTGGGCGTTGTTTTTCATATCCAGATTCAGGGATATGTGGTTCTCTCTCGCAATTTTGTCGGCACGTCGATGCAGTATGGCTACCAAGAGAAATGGATCGTTGATTTCCTGCGTCCGCTGGACGGCAAGTCGCATGGATGAATCTGCCCAGGCCTGTTCAGCTGCCTTCACGGCAAACTTCTGCTGATCTTGTTCTGAGACGCTCTCAGCAGGCTGATTTGCTGGACCAGCTCCGTAGAACGAACTCTTGGCCCCCGCGGATGATGCGCAAATCCGGTCCTTGCCTCCGAGTTGGCATCCATGGCATTCGAGTATAATTCCGACATGTATTGCTCCTCTGCCCTCAGATCGATGCCAGTTCCTGCCAGGGAATCTGTAACGTCGTATTCGTAGTCTTTTGTCGGTCGCTCGGCCGGTCGCTGGGGAGGCCCCATGATGCTGGGGGTTTGCGCAGGCGATGCCACTCCTTGTTGGACAGGGGCCATCATCGCATTCGTGTACTGCGGCATGGATATGGGCGGGGGCTGCGGAGTCATTAATGGAGGCGTGCTGGTGCCCGCACGCGCGTCAGGCAAATTCAAGCCTTGTGTATGATTGCCATTGGTATATGGAGTGTTGTATGCCGAGGACAAAGAAGTCGTAGTTTGCGGGAATGTTGGGGAGCCGGTGTTCAGCGGCGGGCTTCCAGCTGCGCCAGGACTTGCTGCATAAGGCGACGCGGCGTACGGAGAACCTGGCTGTGAAGCCGGACCATCGGTGCGAACCCTCTTGTTCGGAGGCAGCGCGAATCCTGGCTGTTGAGCGGCAGGTGAAGGGCTGTGTTGCGGCGGCGAGAAAGCCCGCGGAGGGACTTGCGACTGAGGCTGTGCCATGACGATGATGGAAGGTCGAACAGCGATCGGGATTCCAAGACTGGCAACGGAAGCAAAAAACAGCTAGATGGAAGCCTAAGTGGCGGTGGTGACGATGCTCTTAGCAGGCAGGAAAGCCTGTCACGAAGGACGTGAATTCTCCCATTCGATGCAAAGATCCCGCCTAGGCGCTCCAGTGCGGTTTATCGATGAAATGGCGAGAGATGCAAGCGTCTATCCAGAGCTGGCGCAACGTTAAGCGCTCAGTCCAAGGCGCGTGGGAGTCGTTCAGTAGGAATCTGTTTGGCAGCGCTGGCCGGAGTCGAGAGATGGGAGCTTGAGTCTGAGATTTGGGGTTGCGTAAATTTAAAGTCACGTGAGTCTCCGCGCCCGCCTCTCCCTTTTGGGCCCTGGTCGCAAGGACCGACCGAATGGGAGGTGGAGAGGGGTCGCTTTGCCGACCTTTTCCCGGCCTCAGCTTTCCATTACATTTCACAAGCTTCAACTTCACAAAGTGCTTTTGCTCGCCACCTCACTCCCCATTGTGGTCGTGTGCTGATTGGAACCATGCCATACGTTGAGCATGCAGTGTACGTGAAATGCTACTCTGGCACTTTTCTTCTCGATTGATGTAATTCAAAAGTGTACTTCTTCCCCTTCCCAGTACTGACTGAGTCGTTAAAAACCCCCGCCCATATAAAGAGTAGGTAGGTAGGTAGCTCGAGCAAACGCGCGCATCTCATCGAAGCTCTCCGGCCTTGCGACAACATGGCTTCCAAACGAAAAGCATCCGCGATGAACGCGGCAGGTACTGAAGAGCCGGTGGACCCGTCCGACGAGTTGATGTTCCTGTGCTTGGGAGGCGGTAACGAGGTCGGGCGTTCGTGTCATATCATCCAATACAAGGGCAAGACGGTCATGGTAAGGCAGATAGCTCGTCTCGTCCACTTCTGCACAAGAATGCATCATGAGTTGACTCTTCCGTTCTCTGTAGCTCGATGCTGGCAATCATCCTGCCTACGACGGTCTTGCCGCGCTCCCATTCTACGACGACTTCGATCTCAGCACCGTAGACGTCCTATTGATCAGCCAGTAAGTAGATACTGCCTGCCCTACCTGCCGCAAGATATCAGACAAAAGCAGCGAAGGAACACGGCGCGAGAGTGTTCAGCGTGATGGGCGGGGCGTATTGCATTCTTTGTTCTATGATGCTGTACTTTCCCTCTTTCTATTGAGATTGATACGCCTGTATTATGCATACGAAATGAATACAATTGCTGTCTCCTACCATCTTGCACCCTCTTCTTCGTCTTCCCGTGAACATACCATCGCCAATAGCCTTCTCATCGCCGCAAAGTCTTCCTCGTACTTGGAGGAAAGATCCCAAGCTAATGAAGCATGCCTGCAGTTTTCACGTTGACCATGCCGCGTCCCTGCCATACGTCCTTGCCAAAACCAACTTCCGCGGCCGAGTCTTCATGACGCATCCTACCAAAGCTATCTACAAGTGGCTTATCCAAGACAGCGTCCGTGTTGGAAACACATCATCCAGCTCGGCCACCCCGCCGGTATATACAGAGCAGGACCATTTGAATACTTTTCCTCAGATCGAGGCAATCGATTATCACACCACCCACACCATCTCCTCCATCCGAATCACTCCTTACCCTGCCGGCCATGTGTTAGGAGCAGCCATGTTCTTGATCGAAATCGCGGGTCTGAACATTTTCTTCACTGGCGACTACTCTCGTGAGCAGGACCGGCATTTGGTCTCAGCAGAAGTGCCCAAAGGCGTCAAAATAGACGTGCTTATCACGGAATCAACTTATGGAATTGCATCGCACGTTCCCCGACTAGAGCGCGAACAAGCTCTAATGAAGACCATTACTAGCATTCTCAACAGGGGCGGCCGTGCCTTGTTACCAGTGTTTGCGCTGGGCAGAGCCCAGGAGCTTTGCTTATTCTAGACGAATATTGGGGCAAACACCCTGAATATCAAAGATACCCCATCTACTATGCCAGTAACCTGGCCAGAAAATGCATGGTAGTCTACCAGACATATGTGGGTGCCATGAATGACAACATCAAGCGCCTCTTCAGAGAACGCATGGCCGAAGCTGAAGCTAGCGGTGACAGCGCCGGCAAAGGCGGACCCTGGGATTTCAAGTACATTCGATCCTTGAAGAATCTCGACCGCTTTGACGACGTCGGCGGCTGCGTCATGCTTGCCAGTCCAGGGATGCTCCAAAGTGGCGTGAGCAGAGAGCTCTTTGAGAGGTGGGCACCCAACGAGAAGAACGGAGTCATCATCACGGGCTACAGTGTCGAGGGCACAATGGCCAGACAAGTCATGCAGGAGCCAGATCAAATCCCAGCAGTCATGTCTCGCAGCCTGGCTGCCGGCAGAAGAGCACCTGGCGGCGAGGCAGAGCGGGCTCTCATCCCCGACGATGCAGCGTAGCGGAATATTCCTTCGCCGCCCACGTCGATGGCGTCGAGAACCGTGAATTCATCGAAGAAGTAGCCGCACCCGTGGTTGTACGTAGCAATTCCCCGGTCCCGGTCCTCATCCTCGTCCTCATCCGCAACTCTGCTTCCAAATGGCATTGCTAACCCCTTTTTCTACCAATAACAGATTCTCGTCCACGGCGAACAACACAACATGATGCGCCTCAAATCCAAGCTCCTCTCCCTCAACGCCTCCAAAACCGCCAAAGTAAAAGTCTACTCCCCTCGCAACTGTGAGGAGCTCCGCATCCCCTTCAAAGCCGACAAGATGGCCAAGGTCGTCGGCAAACTTGCCTCGATCCCGCCTCCCCAAGACCTCACCGCCGACGCCACCACCGCGCCGCTCGTCACGGGCGTTCTCGTCCAAAACGACTTCAAGCTCTCCCTCATGGCCCCGAGGATCTGCGCGAATACGCAGGCCTAAACACCACCACAATCACATGCAAGCAGCGCCTCACACTAAGCGCCGCGGGCATCGATCTCGTCAAATGGGCTCTCGAAGGAACATTCGGCACCGTCGAGGAGCTCCCGAAATGAGACGGCAGCCCAACAGCAACGGCGTCTCCAAGAACGGCACCGAGGAAGACCAAGACCGAGACGTCTCCACCGACGCCGCCGACAACGACAACGACAACGACAACGACGAGTACAACCCAGATGCAGCAGGAGAACAGCCCGAAGTAGCAGACGAGGAAGTCGCCGCCCTAGTAGCCGCCTACCTCGTCATGGGCTGCATAACAGTGCGCTACCGCACAAACGGCCAAGTCGAGCTCGAATGGGAAGCAAACATGCTCAACGACGGCATCGCCGACTCCGTCATGGCCGTGCTTTTCAGCGTGGAATCCTCCCCCGCCGCCGTCAAACGATCCTCGGCGAACCACTCGCACTCGCACTCGCATGACCTCAAGGGCGCGAATCCCCACGCCCGCCCCTCGCCGACAGACCGACTAGAACGCCTCTTCTGGTTCCTGGAGGCCCAGTTCGGCGCGGACAACGTATCCCCGTCGAAACACCCCGTCTCGCCGAACCAGACGCTCAGCAAGGGTCAGGAGACCCCAAGCAAGAGGGCCCCGGCCCAGATGACATGCAGCTTGACGGGAAAGAGGACGATGTCGAGAGCAGACGGAAGAAGGAGATGGAGCGTCTTCACAAGATTGGTATTCCCGTGCCAGGCGTATCCATCAAGGTGGACAAGATGGTTGCGACGGTGTGGCTCGAGGATCTGGAGGTCGAGTGTAATAATAAGGTGTTTGCGGATAGGGTCAGGGCCGTGGTGGAAAGGGGCGTCGAGGTCACGGCGCCGTTGTGGGGATAGGTAGATTTCAAGTTGAAGTGGATGATGGGATGGGATTCACACATCACATAGTCGTGTTGCTTGCGACGTACTGGTGTCACTTTGTAGTTGACGCACAAAAAAATCAAGAAGTGCCGTGGGATGATTTGATACAAGAGCAGGGAAAATTGATGGTTTATAGGCGCCCCCTTCCCCCGAACATGTAAAGTACGCATCACGGAACGGGACACAGGCAAGCAGGATAAATATAATCTAGGATGCAATTCAACGTTATGGTACAGACGACTACCTAAGCCTACAAAATGAATAAAATTGAACCAAAATAGGTCAATGAGTGAAAAGTCGGCACACGCATGCACGCACTACTTTTCATCCCAAAAACTCTTTCAGGTCCTCCGACTCCTCTAGCAAGGTGTTGAATGAGAATGGCGCAAATGGCCAACCAGCAAACTCGGCGAATTTCGAAAAGGATTCGACCCACGCTAATCGCAGAGAGTGTAACATGGCACTGGTGCCTTCCATACAAACCAGAATGGCGATGGCTTTGGAAAGAAGCGTTAGCAAAAGCGATTCCCGGAAAATAAAAGGTGCGCATGCAACATCAACTTACTGAGGAAAAACCACAGGTAGAAACCAACGACAATCATGATGACACCAACAACGCCACCCATGGTCAGGGTGTTGGCAATAGTCATGTCCCACAGCACAATACTGAGCTGTTGATGGGCAAGTGACAAAGCCCAGAGACGCAGATACGAGGCGGTGTGGGAAACGCAGTTGAGACAGAATTCTGAAAACGTGTTAACTTGTCCGTTTATTCCATAATTTTACGCAGGGGAGAAAAAAAAAAGGGGAAGACATACCGATGGTGTGGATGACCTGATGAATCATCACCTCTCCAAACTCAAACTCTTCGTGCTCTTCGTCAATGTTTTGTGAGATCATAGCAACACCCTCGCCATCTTCGTCAAAGCTATTGCCGTGGCCATTAACCAGTCCCTCGTTCTCACCATCACCATCCAACGCACTAACACGAGACGTCTCGCCGATACCCCGATAGCCTTTAGCTCGAGCTCGGTTGTGCTCCCAGCGCAGGTAGAATGGCTTGAGGAAGAGAAGAATAGGCACCTGAACAAAGGCCAACAGAAGGAGAAGAACCTGTACCGTGGCTTGGCCCTTGTATAGCGGTATATCCAATTTTCCAGGCTGCAGAAACATATAGATGAGCATGTTCAGGAGACCAGGGGTTGGCCGCCGATAGCAGGGTCAGGATTGTTCCAGTCGACTGTCCACTTGTAGAGAATACAAACGACTAAATATCCGAAAATAGACTGGAAGAAAATCATTCCCGGTACAAAGTTGCCCCAAATATCGATGGGCCTCTTGAAATGCTTGGCATTGATATATGCGAAGCAAAGGGAGTAAGTCATGTGAGCCCAGCCGAGGATAATACTCATCTTCATCTTGTAACTGTTGCTGAAGAGAAGAGTGTTCTCGGTGCCGTGCCATGCCCAGTCAAGACCAAATGGGTATCTATACCCACTATTGTTCAATTCAGCCACGACGGTGGTTCGCTCTGGCTCATAGTGTTCCGGTCGTGGAAAATGCCAAGCGCTTGGGAAAAGGGTCATGGACTTGGAAAAGACATCGTTGTAAATGAGACCAGTAAAGATGGAGAAGACCGCCATGACCAAAGCAATGTATCGGCCGTAGAAGATCATGGCGAAGAGCTCGAAGCTGACTTTCTTAAGGGATTTCTCCCAGTAGATCATAGCAAGCGCAGCTGATAACATGATGATTGCATGGCCGAAATCACCAAACATGACAGCGAAGAGAAAAGGAAATGTAACAAAAACTGGCATGGCAGGGTTGACTTCCTGATATGACGCAGTGCCGTAGGCGTTGACAATTGTCTGGAATCCCTCGGTAAATTTGTTGGTTTTAAGGTATGTCGGAGGAGTCTTGTTGGTTCGAATCTCGTTGATAATCGAAGGAATAGAAAGACCAGCACGATTAGTTACATCCTGGAGAGTCGACCTGATCAAGGGCATGTCGTTGGTGGGGCACCAAGCTTCGGCTATCAGCGTTCGTCGAGCACGGTCGTACGAGAACAAATTGAGGGTGCTATAAACGGCCTTTTCCTTGGCGATCAAGACCATCCACGCGGACAATGACTGGGAAATCTGATTCAACTCAGCCCCAAGAGTAGTTTGGGTGTTTTGGAGAACGTTTTGCACATCTTGAAGCCGGTTGTTGACTTCGTGAATTTGATCACGTCGAAGATCGCTGTTCTCGTCCACATTGTAGACATCCGCACCCATGGACTCGGAGATCTTGCGAATCTTGGCCAGAATCTCCTTCCCGTGTGCAAAGATGACGAAGACGTTCTTGTTGATAGACTCATTATTGGAGGGATCAATGAGTGGCTCAGGAATCTCAGACTGATTCATGTACAAATTACCACGAAGCGTGCGCCAGAGAATGCGCTCAAAGGTGGCTACACGGTCCCTAGCAATGACACCAGCCACGAAACCAATGTTCATGCCCGAGAAGGATCGTTCGACCTCGGGGCATCTCGGTGCTGCTCGATGTCGGAGAGGAGCGGTGCATCATCATTGTCGGTTGACGCGCGGATTTCCTCGACGTTGCCGTGAGCACGATCAAAAACTTCCAGCCTCTCTCAGAACCCATCGCCACTCGGTCAAATCAACTTCTCGCTTCTTCAGGGTTTCATAGCTGTCGTTAAGAGCAGAGACACGTTGCTCGAGCTTTTGACTTCGCTCGGCGAGTTCGTCGATCTCAGACGTCGAAGGGGATGCAAGTCGCTCTGTATCCAGGTCTAGTTTTCTAAGGGAGATACCAGCCTTATCCATCTGGGAATGAAAGTATCCTATGTCTAGTTAGTTTGTAGGTCGGGAGGAGAAAGCCACGTTCGGGGATGGAATATGACGTACGCAGTTGTCGCTCTACATTGTCGAGCCGTCGAATTTCCTGGGTGAAGGTCCGCTGGAATGCGCTCACATCCTCGTTCAACTATAGACACGTTAGCATAGTCAACGTACAAACTTCATCAAGCGACACGTTGATCAAGAAGGATGAAAACACGGGCTGAAGACTTACGTCCCGAAACTGGCACAGTCCAAGCTCGCCAAGTGCAGTAACGACCTCCCGACCAATTTCATTGGAGACGTACAGCTGGACCATGCTCATGTCCGCCGAGCGGAAAGGGGTGTCCTGTCTAGGAGCCATGGCGACGTGGGACAAGCACCAAGACTCGTTGGCAAGATATAGTTCAAGCTCTGTGTCGTATAAAGGGAAGCCTGGTCGTGTTATGCCACAGGAGCTGTGCCCTGGCTCGGCGGAAGAGGCGTCGTTCACGCCGGGGTCACGTGGAAATATGGACCACGTCACGACCTCACGACCTCACGACAAGGTTTGAAGGAATAAGCATTCGAGTGAGCTAATGCATGACACTGTTAACATAAGAAAAATGCAGACATTTGACACCAGAAAGAAATACTACTCAGGAACGTGCAAAAGCTTCAAAAAGTGTGATGCTCTATCGAAGATTCAGCGTCGTCCAACCAGTAAGCTCCTACATTTCTGGTGAGGAACCTCATCCAGTTACAGTTAATAAGACACGTCTACTTTGACAGGGTTGAATGTATCTTAGTACAGATTATGCCTTGCTTTGAATATTTTTCAATTATAATAATGCTAATAGACAGGAACTGCTTTTTGGTGCACGCCATTTGTGAACCTCCTACTGCCATGTTTTCTGTTGATCTCCGCCAAAATTGAAGAAAAAAAAAAAAAAAAGTGGTATCGAGTCCTGGTATGCTGCCTATTTTCTTTTCTCATCAATGGAAATACCCTCTTTCAAGCCTTTGGATATAATTACACCCAAAACTCCATGGGCAAGAAGATGGAGAAAAGAATTGGAAAGGAAAAAAAAATGGATGAGATGAGATGCTTTTGTCATGCAATGCTGAAATCACATGTCCCCTGAACAGACGGGCCAAAATCGCCACGAAAACAAAATCGCTGGTTGTTGCCAAGATCCGTCAAATTCGTCGCCCAAACATGAATGAACCGTACATTCCTCCAACTTCTGCCATCACAACGGGGACTTTCCTCATTCCCCAACTCTCGGCGCCCATTTTCCACCAGCGGGCACCATTGTCTCTGGTAGTTCCGTCTGAATTCATGCGAACGAGCCAGTAGCGGCTGCCGAATTCTTTCGCCACCCAGCCGACTCGTTGAAGATTCTTATTCACCTTGGCAGCTTTCTCATAAGCTCGTTCTTCAATCTCAATTACATGAAGTGGAGCGGAGGCTGGCGCAAGTAAAATGCTGGCGCTGCCGATGACGCTATCGATATCAGAGACATCGAGATAGCGTAGGTTGTGCGCGAGCCACTGCTGGTCTTGATAAAACAGTTTGTAAATATCGCTCATATCCAGACCACGTCCCACAGCGAGCTCTTCCAAGGAATTCGTCAGACGCATTAGCTCAGGAAGATGAGAGTCATGCATTCTGCTACCGCGGAGATTGAGTGACTTCAAGGTCTTTGGGAGGCATGGCAAAAGTTGATCGAGATCTTCTTTTCCGAGAAGAAGGTGGTGAGTGGGATCGGTAGCCAAGCTCAAGAAGACCAAAGAATCTTTAGTGGCCGGATGGGTCGTTACAAACTTGATCACCACTTCGGCAGATAGCTCCTTGCACTTGGCCAAGTTGAGGTGAGTTAATTTTGCAGTAGCGGGGATGGACTCCAAAGCTTTGTTGGTGATACGTGTTCCAGCGACGTCCAGATGAGTAAGATTGCCCAATCGAGGCAGAATTTTTCGAAAACAGCAGAAGGAAGACCGAGACACTTGTGGAAGGAGAGCTTGGAAATAGAGAGCATCTCTGGCCAAGTTTCCTGCAGAATTGTGTTGAAGGAGTTTTTGAAGACCGTCGAGGAGCAACCGCAAAAGTCAAGTGCCTGCAGTTTTGGCATGTCGAAGAACAGCTTTCGGAGCACGCGAGGGCCGAGATCAATGTCCACATACTCCTGAGCGAGGAATTCCTGCAGGTAAGGAGTAAGCTCAAGGCATTGGGCCAGCGTCTCGGTGGTGAGGTTCTGCGTCTTGGCGCGCTCACTGGCCGTGGAAAAGAGCATGGAGGGGTTGAAGTGGCTGAAGTCGAGTCGTCGTACAATGGTGGCTAGGGCGGGATATTCCGTGATGGTGTTGAGAAATTTGCGGAAGATTCGCGAGTGCGGAATGGTTATGTGTCGATACAAAGTGGTGAGAGTAGTGGCATGGATAGATCGTGAGGTGACAAGCAAAGCCATTAGATCATTGTTGCGTGTGGTCAGGCCATTTGGCGGAATTTCAACGACCAACAAATCGATGATCTCGCCTGAGCAGCTAGTCAGCTATGGTTGCATTGTGTGGTGAGGAGAGCACATGACATGTCTATACGTACCTAGAACTTCGCTCGGAAGCTTCTCCAGGGGCGAGTTGCCGATGCCATGAACACCAGTGGGCTTCTCCATGGGTAGGGGAGATACTGGAGGAGACTCCCAAGTCATGCTCAGCTTATGCAGATCCTCGCAGCTGCGACTGGCCGCCTTGCCCTTGATAGGAATCTCTTTCCATCCTTTGAAGCTGTCGGATGGGAACCAAAAGCCATGGAGCTTGCTGTGCGGCTGGGTCAATGGTGCTTGGAACGACAGTTGGGCGATTTCGAGATAGGCGACTCGTCAAAAACGTCTTCAGGAGCCTCAATGTACGAGGACACCTTGGAGCGAGTGAAAGTCTGAGCGAGGCCGTCGTCATTCTCTCGAACGGAAGAGAAGGAAGATCGCGAACCGGAATCAGATGGAGATATCGCGCGGGTCATACTGGATTTCACCAAAACAGAGGTGTCGAAGTCAAGCACCTTTCGGTGCCCGGCTCCGTTGGGTACGGCCATGTAATAGATTGAAAGGTAGGCGGGAGAGAAAACAATATTAAAAGCGCTGAGGGGCCCTTCTGCGGGATGGATGAGATTCTTCGTCACACGGAATTCAAAGTGGACGATGTCGAATTGTAGGTTGCCGTAATTTGGGTTTGGGTTTGGCTTCGGGTTCGAGGTCGAGTCGGAGATACGCAAGACGACGGCTCGTATCGGCTGACCAGGTTTGACGTCACAGATGGCAAAGTCTTGTCAGTCGTGATGCGTTGGCTCTGGTTTGCTTTGCCGTTGAGAGTCACGGAGGAGAGCTGGAATCTATATCAGGGATATATTTGTAAAGAATGGAGGAGAAAGAGGAGGAAGAAAAAAATTATGTAACAAAGGTGGTGTTCTCAAGGTGGGCACGGTGGGGTTCACGTCGTCGGTGTTTTGAGTTATAAGTTCCGGAAAGTCGCAGCTAAAGAGCTTCTGCTAATCTGCAAGCTTTTTCCAGGCCCCGTTCACGCTTCACGCCGTTCTCGCCCCAATCTATGGCCAAATGGGGACGTTGCGCCACCTGACTAACCTGCGACTTTGCTCATCTTGAAGGCATCTTAGCGTGCCATTAGCTTGAAAATGGGCGGTATTGGGTAATGAAAATCGACGACTGGATGACCTAGCAGCACCGGGTCGCCAGGAAGGGTCATGTGAGCCAGACTGTCGCGACCGTGTCATGCCATGTCATGCCAAGCCATGTCAATATGTTGTGCTCGTTATTACCTTGTTCTGTGATGCCGCTGGCTCTCGCTGGCTCTCGACTCCTCTCGATCGGTCTTTCCCATCCTTGCCCCTGCCAGAATCCCTGTCCGCCCGCCTGCCCGCGGACGTTTAGATGTGGTAATGAAAACTCCAGCCGCCAGGGTCAGGGTACCCTCCTCTTCGCAGCCGGCGTACATGAACATGTACATGTACATGTACATGTACCTCTCCACCATTTGCGCAATCTTTCTTTTCTTCTTCCAGTCCCATGCGCCACTTTCTACATATGTAAATGATCCCCCTTTTTGGTTCCTTTCTCTGGCCGTACGGAGAACTGATTCCACTTGACCATGTCTGTGCTGCCATACTCCGCACTCTGTACATACGGTGACGGTTTTAGTCTTATGTAGTCTTAGTCTGTACCGTCCTGTGCAGCGCGCGTTAGGCAAACAACGACCAGGGTTTCATGTGGTACAATCCCTTCAAGTGTGCGAAAATCTCAGGCGGAACACAGATAGAGATTGAGGCCATGAAAATAAGGGCGATATCAAAACTCCGTACATACCAAGGGATATATACATTACACACACACACACACACACACAAAAAAAAAAAACCACTCAAGACACAGAGTGCCCTGCTTGTATTTGTACATTGGGTCTGTGCCATCCTTGGGATATCAACTGGTTACCCCCGTATTACGGACGGAATGCACCGATGATTGTGTCTGGCTTCAGCCCTCATGACGGCCAGCGCAGTGCCCCGGATCCAGCAGCGACGTCGTGTAACCGGCTCGACCAGTCCGTTTGTTGATTTCAAAGCATTGTGATGTCACAGCAATTGGAAGATCCGTCATCTCCAATGCCGACAGTCGTTCCGGTACCGCAAAGCGTTTTTCCAACATCTTGTGATATCATGATAGTGATACCGCAGCGTATTGAGCCCATCGGCTTTTGTTCATGCATACGTGGCCTCTACGAAGCTGCAAGCGAGGCGTGTTGTCTCCTGTCTCCATTCTGTTTTACTAGCTACTACTAATACTCTGTATGAACGAATGGACACGGCCCCGTGGTCGTAGTGCGTTGTACTGCCCGCCGATCCCCTGCCTTGATGACAAGCTTAGAAAAATTTGCGAGGCGCGTTGGCGGTATAACAGCCGAGGGCGTCTCCTCGTCTCCGAGACAAGCAAGGTGGCAAGGTCTTTGGCCCGAAGCCAGCCCTCCCCGTTTATACATGTATGTATGTAGTGGGGTCTGGGGTAAGGAATGGGACGCAACCATGAAGATGCCCATTTTGGAATAAGTTACCAGATGCGTGCTGTATGTATGTATGTATGTACTTGACGAGAAGCTATAATCATCGTATAAGACAAATGTATGTAGGTATTGTGAAGACCTGCCTCACGTTCACGACGAGCTAGAATGACAAGATGACATCCCTGGTTGCAAAGCAGAAGCAAATGTCGCGGTTTGCATGCCCAACTTCGTCACACATCGCGTGCGGTGCACATATGTACAGTGGGGGTGGCATTACATAAGTATTTCAACGCCACAAAAGTCACGGAAAAGCCACGGTTGGTCTGGCAATAGGGAAATAAACATCTAATATTTTGTGTACCAGCCCTCTAATGCGATTACAGCCTCTACACGATGGGACATTGTACATATCTATCAGATTTTGAGAATTCTACCTTGGGGCGTTCAAATACGTACTAATTAATTAATACCTCATACTATAGGGAGTATGTACATAGAGACGACGAGCCCTTGCGCTTTCATGGTTGCACTGCTGCAAACACCGGCATTCTGGAAGCTGCAACCGCAGCGTCGTATCCCATCAAGTGAGCGAACGTACAGTGGGGTGTATGTATGTACCGACATATGTACTCCGTATGTACTCCGTACAGTATGCTACCAAACCGTCCAGGTAACTTGCAATGCAGGCCGATACCTTACTAATAAGCCTAGTTTCTCTGCCAGTTTGATAGGTGCCAGGTAGCTTATGAACGAAAAATGTTGGGTCCAGGATTACATCGCTGAGAGGTCCTCGTACACCAAAGGGATTGGCGCGCTCACTTCACGGTCAAGTTTTCCCATAATCATGTTTTCCGCGGCGACTGCACAGGACGCCATGGGTACGGAGTAGTCAGTCGGGGTATCATGGGCATGGGCAATGATGCAGGCCAATAAAAATGTGTGCGCTTGCGTGGTACGTGGTAATCTAACGTCTGTTACAACTTATCCCGGAATCTTCGTAAGCCAGCCTGACTCTATTACTCCGTACTAGGTGATCATCTAACAAAAACATGGTAAAATGAGTAGTCTTTTTAATCTCCTTTTTTAAACTAGCCTTCATACTGCAGCCTATTACTACTAATCAAAAAAAAAAAAAAAAAAAAAAAAAACAGCAGACTGTTCAAGAACCTCTGGTCCCGATAGACGTGCTTGTCCACTTCACGCGGAATGAAGTGTCGATATATACGGGCGCGTTTCCTCCAGAAGAAACCACCCAAAACTATTCGCCGTGGCCCGTTGCTATGCCGCGGGAAGTGTTGGAGGACTTTCCTATTTCTGCATGGCTTCCTTACCATTGTGGCTTGACTGTTGCACTGATCAAAAACGAAGTCATGATTATTTACATGCAGTAATACTTATATGCAGATAGATTCATGTCCGTAGTTCTTACGTGCGGCAAGGACCGGCGCGAGGAATACACGTCCCAGACGGCCGAGGCAAAATGTCAAACAGAGGCACAAATCGAGACTGACACTTTTGAGATTATGGATGGGCGAAAATGGATCGGTTTACTCTCTCAACGCAGGTACGTGATGAAACGCTGAAGAGTGTGAAGAGGATTTGATTACATATTACTAGCTGATGTTGTCGGCGGCATGCATCACAGTGGGGGCTTTTTCCCTTCTTTTTCCTTTTCTTTCTTCATATTTACCCCCGCAGACGTCCGAGGATCGCCTGTTGCATCGGACAGGACAGGATACTCGCTCGTTCTGATGGCGACTTTATTCGATAAAGAGCATCCTGAATATCGAGTCTCTTGTCTATCGAGGAGCAACATGAAGCCAGCGAGGGCATTCATATCACCACTGGCACTAAGACACGTTCCTGTAATCCGTACGAAGCCGGCGCCTCTATTTTCCCTCACCGAGGGCCAATCGCGTCAGCGGCAGAGCCCTCGGGCCAAGTATTACAGAGTAGTGCAACCAAACCAAGGCAAGTCGAGCACCCACAAGTCACAAGTGCATCCCGCGCTCGCCAACTTCTCGCCAACTTTTCCCCAAAAGCCCGACCCTCGACCCTACCGCCCTCTACGCGTGTTTTTACTCGGCAATCTTTGATGTAGCTCTACAATCAACAATGGTCTAGAGCTGTACTTTCTTGAGGACTCGCCAAACAGTCTTTTCCATCCTCCCTCGCTTCTGTTCTTTGCCTCGTGGCTGCTCGCGGCCAAAAGACATTGCGTCGTCCCTCGAGCAGCCAGCCAGCCAGTCATCGCTGTCACTGCACTGCACTGCACCGCTCGAAAACCTCGGGTTCCTTCAGCACAGCTCATTATTCGCCCCCGTCCCGAAAGTCGTACATTATATCTACCATGAAGTCAGCCAAACCCGCGGCGGTGGACGCACCATCGCATCGGAGATCACAGCCCTCACGGCAAGCACGAACGAACCCTTCACGAAGCTCTGCCAATGCTGGACGATCTGGCGATGGTAGAAATGCCGTCAATGGCCGTCCCTTGAGTAATCAGCCCGTGGATATCTTCCCTGCCATTACTCATTTCGCAGATACCATGTCCGCGCTCCTAAAGAGCTCGTACGGCACTTCACTCTGCTCAAGGAAGTAGACGCCAAGATTTTCGCCCCCGAGGAGCAACTCTTTAAACTCGTCGCGGCAATTACAGAATCGTCTGTAAATGAGCCTCGAGCCACTTACGATGCATCTAGTACGGCGCCGCCGGGTTCCGCGCCCATGAGCGCCCAGAACAGCCCCGGCGGCATGGCCCTGAATCGAGCGCCTCCATCGTCGGCCCCTTCAATCTCGAGTGCAACAGCTGCGCCTTCCAGCGTCTTCGATCCCTCCAACATCCCTCGCCGACAAATTTTTCGACGGACTGCTTTCAAGATCCAGGAAATGCTCGTCTCACTCGAAGAGAAGAATCATGTGCTTTCCACAGCCAACGAAGCTTTACAACGGCAGCTGGCGCGAGTCGAAGATGTGTGGCCGCACCTGGAGAATGAATTCAGCGACGAAGCAAAATGGGGCAGCACTACATTGGGCATATCCGGAGAACAGGGCTGGTGGAAAAGTTTCCCAGACGGAGAGAATCCGTCGTGACGGTGCCGCAGCCATCTCCGCCGCAGCCCAAGCCCTTGCTGAAGAGGCAGCCGCTAGAAGCGACGCCCGCAAGCAAGCTGTACAGGCTAAGAAGAACTTGAAGAATCAGCACCAAGACTCGGATGTCGATGATGTTGAGAAGCGGCAGAAAGAGGCGCCCAAGAAGACGGCCAAGTCACGAAAGACGGCCGCCATCGAGGCCAACAGTGTCGGCTTGGGTATCTCGGCGTCCACGACCAACGGCACTCATCCTCCTAAGAGGAGAAAAGTGGAAAAAACTGCCAATGGCGAGAAGACGACCAGTGCTGCCGCCGCCGCCGCCGCCGCCGCCGCCACTACTACTGCAGCTACAAATGCCACTGCCGTTCCCGCCGCTTCCTCCGCCAGCACCGCCAGCATTGCCAGCACAAGCACCAGCGCAAGCACCAGCAGCACTGCGAATGCTGCTGGGGCTGGACTTGATGCTGGAGCTGCGGCTGCATTCATGAGCATGGTACTCGGCAACAATGCGCCGAAGCCCAAGACAAGTAGCCCCAGAGGGACACCAGCTCCGGACGGACAAAAGAAGCGCAAAGCTCTACCAACCAGCAGCGTGCAGGCAAAGAAGAAGTAAGTTGTGTTGAAGGATCCCCGAGACCCTGGCCTTGGTCGACATTTGGTATTCGGCATGACTCGTCTCTTTTGATCGCGCAAAGTAACATTCTCGCTGCAGGAACGGCATGTCCCCCTCGACAACTTCATCTCCCGTCATGGGGCCCTTCCCCGACCCCAAAGTCCCGGCTCGAGCATCTCCTGCACCCAGCAGCGCACCACGTCCAGCATCGTCCCGCGCCCGACAGAACTCTATACAATCCAATGTAGAAAATGGCAAGGCCAGGCCGTCATCTTCAGCCGCTGCCAACAAGACCAACGGTAACGGAGCCAACACACCCGAACCGGCTTCCACAGCTTCATTGCCCAAGCCAGGACAGGACAGCAAGCCCACCAAGGAAGCAACTGCGCCTACAAAGACGGAGCTCATCAAGAAAGAAACTGAGAAGCCCGAAAGCGCATCTACCACGACTGCAACGTCGACGAGTTCCATTCACAAGAAAGATGGCAAGCCCGAAGGAGCGGACCAAAGAGCGAGTCTGTCCCAGCACCCGCCCCTCCACCAGTCACCACGAAATCCGGCCGTGCCAGTAAACCATCGACCCCTGCGCTAGCCACCTTCCAAGAAGCAGCAGCCAGTAGATCAAGGCCGTCCCGCGCAGAAGGCACCAACAGTCGCAAGAGCCACAAGAAGTCGGGCTCCGTCGCACAGCAGCCCCTCATCCAGCAAGTCCAGGCGGCGGCAGGCACAGACGCAAGCAGCAGCATGCAAGGGGACGACGAAGAAGGGGACATTGATGCCGACGAGCCAACCTACTGCTACTGCAACAGCGTAAGCTACGGCGAAATGGTGGCGTGCGACGCAGACGGCTGCGAAAGAGAATGGTTCCACCTAGCGTGTGTAGGGTTGAAAGTTGCTCCCGGCTCAAAGAGTGAGTAATACTTCTCTCCTCCCGATGAACACTTGTTCATCCTCATGTCCAACCAACCCCGTCCCCGTCCTCATCCCCTCAACCTCTTCGTCATTCATCGCTAACGCACGCCCCCTAGCAAAATGGTACTGCGAAGACTGCAAAGACCGCTTAAAAATAGGCAACAAAAAGGCTGGACGGTAGAGCCGGCTTTCCCTCGTACTGTTTTGAAAAAAATGCTCGTGTAACAATTGAATGGCTTTCGTACCTAATGACGGCGTTTTACATGGCTGGTTGCCTTGGGCTGGCTGGCTGGGCTTCGGTTTGGGAAACAAAGCCGTGTTTCTCCCTTCCTTCTTCTTCTTCTACTTCCATCCCGGAGCGGCTCGTGGGTTATTAGGGCATCGATGTAGATGAATGATATTGGTACATGATTGTTCTGGTTACTGCGTGGCCGAGTTTGGGTGGAGCATTATCGGATGCACGGCAAAGCAAAGCGTGGCTCATTTATTTTATGCATGGACTTCCACGGAGTGGCTCAGAGTGGGTTTTTACTCGTGGAACGTGGGTTGTGGCAGGTAGAAATGCGACTTATTACTCTTTACTCCGTGTGGCGGTTGATTTCATTGAGAATCACGGCATGTGAAGCGAGCACTGTCTAATAAACATGCAGCAGGACATGACCCGAGGTTGAGATTATCCGCGTTGAAAACACTGATGTACAGACGTGAAGGAATACGAGTACAAAAAGAATCAAGCAAGGATGACGCTATGATTAAACGAACTAGGAAGCTTCCCCGACTCGAGCCCAGGTAGAGGAAATGATGGAAAAAGAAAAAAGGGTATATCCGTAACAAGACGATGCGGCTCAATCCACCAACCGTCTATTCTTGGCCCCGGCCCTCAGGGGGTCGCGTCGTCCCTGTCCTTCTGCTTCTGTCTCCACTGCCACTCGAGCATGACCCATATGAAGTGCTGCAGGTCAAAGTCGGGCCAGAGGCAGTCGATGAAGAAGATTTGCGTGTCCTGATGACACTGCCAGAGCATGAAGTCGCTGAGTCGCTCCACGCCGCTTGTGCGGATGAACAGCTCCAGGGGCGGGTCCGAAGCCGTGTACATGTGGTCGTTGAGCATGGCCGCCGTGATGCTCTCTGGGCTGGGCAGGCTGGATGAGTCGTACGAGGTGCCGCGGAGACGGCGCTCCGGCGAGTCGGGGAAGTGTGGTCGAGGATGAGACGTCGGCGGCGTCGTCGTCGTCGTCTTCTTCAACATCATCCCCGGCAGACAGGGCGGGCGTGTCCTCGATGGCTTCGTCTGGGATCGTAGGGAGCGGCTCCTTGCCGTCGAGCTGCGTGGACATGATTTTTGGCGTATGCGCGAGGGCGAGAACAGGGCGTTCTTGGGGAGGCGGATCGAGGAAGTCCTCGACTGTGTGGCGGATGGCCGTTGTGATTTCGGCGCGGGATGTATAGGGAAGCATATGTTGAGGACGGTCCTGTTTGAACGTTCAACGTCAACTTTCTTGTTTGAGAAGATGGGGGGGGAGAAGGGATACGCGGAGCCGACTTCTCGTCGCCAGAAAGAGTCCGGGGCCATACTTGTTGTTATGCTTGGTTCGAGCGACAGCCTTGTCTACCACCTTCAGGACATCTTCGCGGATCATTTCCGTCTGGCCCAGAACACGCACGCAGGCTCCGTATCGGTCCAAGATGTCGCCATAGGTGGTCAGCTGCTCGAGCTTGACCTTGGCCAGCTGCATAAGCCCTTCGACCTCGTGTTTGGGTCGGTTGTAGTTCTCGACGCTGAATGCGTAGACGGTAATGACCTTGACGCCGCATTTGTAGCAGATTTCCATGATCTAAAGCAATAGAAGATCAGTATATGACAGAACCGACAAGACCCTCCCGGATTTCAAAGGTAGCAGTCTATTGCAAGAAGGATATTTTGTTGACGCACCCTGGCGAGGGCTTCAAACCCACGATGATGTCCCTCTACAGTTTCCATGCGATGACTCTTGGCATACCGCCTGTTGCCGTCCATTTCAAAAGCCACATGCTGGGGCACGGGGCCCTGGCGCAAGGCTCCGATGAGAAGCTCGCGAAGGCGATTGAGCGCCCATTCTCCCGGCGGGGACTCGAGCACCAGGCGGCGCAGCAAGGACACAATGTCCGACATGACGGGGTGTTGTGGGCGTCGTGATGTTTCCACTGTCGCGTGGGGATGCTCAATTAACGAGGGCTGTGACGACGGAGAGGGAGAGGAGAAGGGCCAGTCTATCAATAAACACAAGGAACTGGACGAGACGCAAACATGACGGGCTGTGGGGTTACAAATTAAGTGTCAGGACACGACGACGACGATGGATTTGGGTAAATCCGGCGCAGCGATGCTGACACGCTGCAGTGGCTGAGCTTGGCGATGTATTGAATGGATACGGAGCGGAGAACAGTCTAAACCCTGTTTGATTTTACACGATTATGTAGTCCGTATGTAGTTGTAGAGGGTGGAGCTGTTAGGAAGTGTTACAGGGCACTTACGCTAGTAAAAAATACTACTTTAGGGCAGATTATATCTTCTCTCTACCTATGTACTATTATGTACACTAATCTACGGGACGACTTATGATGGGCCTAATAACCCTAGTCTTGTACGGATTACTCGTGCAATATTAAACAGGGTTAGGCTGTACTTGGTTTTGGACGGCTGTGGGGCCGAATCGTTACCAAAAAGTGATTGGGGTTAATTATACAGAGTACGGAGTACTTGTATTCTCTCTTGTAAAAGTTAGTCAATGTTCACCTAGCCAGGTATAGCCAGCACCTACTGTGTAGAAACAGCCCTCCGCAAAAATTACAATAACAAGATAAAAAAATAAAACTCACACTACTCACGTCGATACTATCCGCGGCGGCAAGTAGTAGAGGACAGGTGACGGCGACCAACACACATTATCTGGCCTTTCCACAAGAAGCAGTATGTACTTCCCCGACGCCTCTATCCACAAGAGCGCAGCACCCCTCCAAATCATCTGTGAGACAGATGACACGGCCCCCGCCTGTACTTTGTCATGTCCATCCTCTGATGTGGTGTCGCCTGGGCAGATTGTGAACACCAACGGTTCCGGCTCTCCTTGCGCTTTCGCAAGGGGCGACGACATGAGAATCCTCGGCAACTAGGAAGAGCGCTTAGAAGGATCCGGAACCAAATAACAAACTTTATTGAGTCATTGAGATGATAGTTATGCTATAGCTTTGCTCTGAAAAAAATGCTTATTGGATTGAGTGACATACCGCGAGTGGGAAAATCCAAGAGGGTAACCGTAAACATTTAGTGAATAATTCATTCTTTGAATATGAAGAATACTCGTATAAAGTCAAATATTTGGATAAGAACGATTAAAGGTTCACGAAAAACAACTCCAAATTAATACAGGTATTAATTATCTCCTTGGTTAGACATGACTAGTAATAAGATGTTACTAATATTTCATGTATGCAGCTGAACTCCCTTGAGCAGCAAACTGTCTCGATAAGGACAGTCTTCAACTCGTCCCCTCTTCTTCGTTGCCAGTCTCTCAGGACAAAGATAGGATCCGGGTCGCTCTTGGCGACTTATCCCTCTTTACATGGTCATGCCCCTGGTACCCATCTGCGCCGTCCTAATCGTTTCGACCCGGACCATCACAGTACGACTAGTGTCTCTCTTCTCCATCTGAGATTCTCTCAACTCTGGTTGATGCGTGCGGCTACTTGGATGCCAGTTTGCCCCTCCATAAGGGGCAAGGCTCGGGATGATATCTCCCAGGTGATCAATATATGACCACACAGATCGAAGAGTTTGACGGAACTGTAAAGGGTTACTACTAAAGGAGTCTAACCTCGTAGTACGTATCGCACAGTTTTCGGGAATACTCAATAATCAATCATGAACAGAAGTCTAGATTCCACGCCAATTGATCCAGAATGTCCGGCGGCATCGAGGTCGATGAGCTTTGAGTTGTGGTGGGCGGGTCCGGCGTATAGTCATTCATTTTGATCAATTTGGGTTTAGACACAAAGTCTTCAATTCGCAATCGGGCCTCGTTTGCAAGCTGTGCTTGTCGTGCCTGAAGGACCCGTTGTGACACGATGAACCCATCCACTCGCGCAGCTCTGTCCCGCAGGGTTTGACTTGCACCAGACCTTTGGTGAATCGGTTCCAGGTTTTCGAGTAGCTGTGACATGGACACTAGAATTGATTGAATAGTTCTACATTCCGACTCGCTCAAGGACTCTTCAACGACAACAGAGCTTAGTATGGCACCTATACCACCCAAGAGATACAGCAGCGGGGTGCTCAGTGCCAGTGAATACGAAAGCGGAATGGACACGAATGCTTCAACCACCTCGCTGGCTACATGACAACGTGCATCAATGCTGGCCCTGCCAGCTGCGAGCAAAACCATTCGTAAGAGTTGCAAACTGCCAGTCATGTTGGCGGCCTGGAAAGCAAAGCGGTCTCTGCTTGGGTCAAAAGTCATAGGGGCGTCTCCTTGTAGCAGGTTGGCAGGTTGTGATACTTTTCGAGTACGCGCCGCCCGACTAATTCCTCGGTCGGATGTGTCGAGTCGTTGAAAATATCGCGTGACAGGGGATAGAGCGGATCGCGACGAGCCTCTCGGAGCCGCGTCAAGGCGTGCTCAAGGATGCGATAAATGTCTACAATGAAGTTCCAGCCCGAAAGCCAGAAATCGGGGGAAATTCGACACGAATGGTCGCATGGCGTAGGGACGATGACGGCTTGTCCGAGTATCGGCGGGTTCGAGATGTCTTTATCGGATACCATCTCATCGTCTATTTCGAGGGCGTAGGCAACGTTGGATTGCTTCTCTCGACATCGAATAATTCCACCCCACACCACAGCGGCGTATAAGTCAAGCATGTACATCGACCAAAACTAAGAGCACATGAAACAGTTAGTCTCCCTCTGTCAAACTTCAGGCGGAAGCAGGTGGCATACAAGCCTTCTCCTCTCTTCCCGCTCGATGTTTCCAATGTCAGGGGGCCAGCAGCCTTCGTCATGTAGTGAGTCAGTGGCTACCAACGTGTGATATATTCCCATATGGTAGTTCATGTCTCTAGGCTTGCCGTTTTGGATAGATGCAATGGCGAGAAGAGCGTGGGCCCGCATGGTATTCAGATCCGTGTTGAGATCTCGGTTTATCAGTTGGAGTTTGCAGCCGCATCAAAAGTATCGGGGGAAATAGTTCGGAAATAAGCAAGATCCCATCGAGGGTTGTTGACGGCGCCGTCGCGAACCCGGCTGCTCACCAACGAGCTCAATGCCATGGTGGCGGCAAACAACGTCCTGTCATTGTAATATTCCGCTCTTCCTATGATCGCAGTGAAGGATGGCTGATGAAAGAAGGGGAAGATGGGATATATGATCTCAAAATAGAGATCTACCAAGTCGACGACGACGGCATGGCTGGCAACATATGGGGCCTTCCAGACATTGCTCGGCCCTGGCTCCTGGACGGGGCCAGCAGCCAAGTGGTACTTGAGACGAAGGAAACAGGGGATTTGGCGAGTCGGAGTGCGTGCTCGAGCTTGAAGGAAAGGCAGAATATGTTGTGGCATCAGCCTTGCTATTTTCTGGGTTGGTAGCACGTGGTGGAACACCTCGGCGGCGAGGTTTTCGATTATAGGTGCAAGGTTGGTCAAAGTCGTGACAGTTCTTGCAGCTTCTGCCATCACCGTCACTCGGTGGTCCGCATTTTATGCTGCGCTTGTGACAGAAATCGCAGGCTTGTGTGACGCGGCGTTGCTTCACTTTAGAGCTGGCTCGGTTTTCCTGTTTCATTGACATGGTGGAAGCAAATCTGAGCTCGAAGTAGTAGTGATGAGGTAGTGATGAGGTGTTGACCATGCTGGTCTTGTGACTCCTTCATCGTCACCCGAAGCTCCTAGCGACAGGAAAAGAGTCTGCTGGTCCCGTTAGTGCATTGTAGGAGGCCGAGTCTCTGTTGCAAGTACGGAGTAATATTGAGAGCGACGGTTGTATGTATGTACTCCGTGACATGCTGTACAAGGTAGAAAGGACCCACAGGCTGGCTGTTTGTTGTCGACAATGTTCAGATCCGTCCGCCATCTGGAGTCTCTTGGAGATGTACATAATACTCGTGTGACCACCGACCACTGACCACCGACCACTGACCACTGGCGCCCACCGTCGATGCCCCAGCCAAAGACGTTGGTTGGGCCTTCCCAGTTGACAGCGGGCCGTGTGCTCCGTAACGTTGCACCGTTTCACCGTTTGCAGCTCGTGCGTGGAAAATGCCGCACACCTTGTGTGTAAATTCGCATGTACGCCTCGTCTTTCGTTGACTTGACACAGCCTGAATAATGGTTCGTGGGATCTGGGATCTGGGAGCTGGGGTGTATCTACTCCGTACCGCAGCTGCTAGAAACGTAGCCATCGGCTCCGTGTGTGGTTTGCACTTGGGCGCGTTTCCCAGTCAATTTTGGCAACAACGACCAGGTTCTTACTGAAATTCTGCGGGGGGGCGTCTACAGTATCCGTTCACTGAGAAGACAAATATTCCATGGCCATCGTTAAAGAAATGACACACTTCTGCAACCATCCCAAGACAGGGGATTTCTTGGATCCAAGCTTGGATGCAAGAACATGACTGAGGGTTTTTTTCTTCTTTGCCTCGGTTAATGTAACGTGATGAATGTGTATGTATGTAGAGGAATCTCTTCTGCTTCACCAAGTTAGGCCTAGTTACTATTTACTAATGCGCATTTGATTTGTTCCCACTGTGGCACTGTGCTCCGTACTGGGCTTATAATGACGACGACCTTGTGTGCTTGTCCAGCGCCCGTCGACGTGAATGGTCCGATAAGAGCCCCGCCAACTTGGAACGTGCCCCACGTTGACCGTCCTCGAGCAGATTCAGCGCAGGAAAGCGATGATGAGAAGTGATGGAGCTGGAACTAATAGCTAGTAAGTTAGCTCCAACTTGCAACTGCTCGAGCTGTCATGGTAATAAGCTGTCGTGCTGGTGGCGGGCGGCGGAATCTTTCCCGAAGCACTCAATCGCCTCTCGTCCTCTCGCAACGAAGGCTTTGTTCCCAAAATTTGACCCATTTTCTGTCGTCGTCTTTGAGGACATTTTCTGCCAGGCTTTTGGCCTCGTCTTGCCAAGCCCTCAACACTGTGACGTCTTTTTTTTTTTTTTTTTTTTTTTTTTTTTCACCCCCGTCCCGCTGTTCAATTGAGCTGTTTTGTGCCGCCAAGTGCCTGCCCTGGGACTGACGACCCAACATGGTTGTCTTTGACGGTCACGAATACCTCACCGAGGAGGAGAGGCGCCTCAAGGAGGATCGCGAGAGAACAAAATATTGGAAGAAATGGGGTCCCTACGTCGCTGAGCGCCAATGGGCTACTGGTGGGCTTGCATCGTTCCGTGAATGGCCTTCCTTGACACAAATTACTGACGTGCTCCCAGTACGAGAGGATTATAGCGCTGACGGAGACGCTTGGAGTCGTACGTACCTCCTGACGCTTCGAGGTATCTTCAACGCGGGAGTTCTGACGTGTGCACAGATTTCCCTCACGATCACGCCCGATCCAGAGCTTTCAGGTGGGGTGAGGACGGTATTGCTGGTGTTTCCGACACCCATGGCTTCCAGAACATCGCCTTCAGCTTTTGGAACGAAGAGGAGTATGCACTTTCCGACGCCGCCACTTTAGAGAGCTTCTGTCTGATTTCCTACCTAGCCCTTTTCTCAAAGAACGCCTTTTTGGTCTGTCCAATCCTCAAGGCAACCACGGTGAAGGTGTTAAAGAAGCACACTTCCACGTCGACAACACTCCTGTAAGCATTCCAGCATGGTGAACGTGTGCGTGCGTGTGTGCGTGCGTGCGTGTGGAGACTATAACTGACAACGAAATAGACTGTAAGAATCCTACGGGTTCAATCCTTGAATGCTTATACTAACGGGCGCAGCACTCTTACATGAAGTTCCTCTACAAATACCCTCAAAAGAAGTTTCCATACGAAGATTTGCTCAAAGAAAATGCTCGAAGGGGTAAAGAGGACAAGGAGTATCAAATTATTGACACTGGGATCTTCAACGAGAACAGATATTGGGATATATTTATCGAAACCGCCAAAGAATCGAACGATCCGGACGAGCTTTTATTTCGAGTCACGGCATGGAATCGAGGTCCTGACCCAGCGCCCTCCACATCATACCCCATGTATGGTTTCGCAACACCTGGAGCTGGGGTCGTGAAGCCGAAGACAAGAAGCCATCCATTGCGGCCGAGTCTGAGCTCTCGGTGAAATCGAACCATCATAGTCTTGGTCATCGTTATGTGCATTACTCACCGTCTCCGGGAGTTGGCTCGAGTGGTGAGGATGTTATGCCGCAACACATGTTCACAGAGAACGATACCAATTTCAAATCACTATACGACCAGGAGAACAGCCAACCGTATGTCAAAGATGCATTCCACAGATACATTGTCGATGGACAAAAATCAGCCACCAACCCGGCAATGACGGGAACTAAGTCGGCTGCTTGGTTTAATTTCAACGAAGATGGTGGCGTGAATCCTGGCGAATGTGCAGGTAAGCTTGAGTCGCTTGTTTTTTTTTGGCTTATGCGAGGCTAACGTTTGTAGTTGTCCGATTTCGCTTCAGCAAGAAGAATATGACGTATCTGGACGAAGAAGTCTTTGACGACATCGTGGAGAAACGACGGGAAGAAGCGGACGAATTCTATTATCGACTTAGCCCTCTGCCCATGACGGACGATCTGCGCAACATTCAGAGGCAAGCATTCTCCGGAATGATGTGGACAAAACAACACTATCATTTCATCTGGGATCAATGGGCCAATGGTGACCCAGCCACGCCACCACCGCCTCCCGGTCGACTGGGTGTACGCAATTCGCAATGGAAGCATATGCATTGTGACGACATTCTGTCGATGCCAGACTCCTGGGAATATCCCTTTTTCGCTGCTTGGGACAGTGCTTTTCATTGCATTCCCTTGGCCATGATTGATCCCGACTTCGCCAAGAAGCAGCTTGACTTATTCACGAGAGAGTGGTACTGTCATCCCAATGGGCAGCTTCCAGCGTATGAAAGTCACCTTTGACACGTGGAGAGTGAACCTTGAATACTAATTTTTTTCCCCTCTCTAGATACGAATGGAATTTTGGAGACGTCAACCCTCCTGTCCACGCGTGGGCGACATTTCGGACCTTCAAGATTGAGAGGAAAATGTATGGGCGCCAGGACATTGACTTTCTGGAACGAGTTTTCCAAAGCTGCTGCTCAATTTCACCTGGTGGGTGAATCGAAAAGACGCCGAGGGAAAGAACATCTTCGAAGGAGGCTTCCTCGGACTCGACAACATTGGTTTGTTCAATCGATCAGAACCGCTGCCCACGGGTGGTGTTTTAGAGCAAGCAGACAGCACTGGGTGGATGGCATTCTACTGTTTGTCGATGCTCAACATTGCGCTCGAGCTTGCAAAGCATCGCCGTATTTATGAAGACATCGCCTCCAAGTTTTTGAGCACTTCATTCTCATCAGCGACGCCATGACTTTCAGAACGGGCCACAAGGACGAAAAGTCTCTATGGAACGAGCAAGACGGCTTCTACTACGATGCCATATCCTGGGGTGGCCCTTGGATCCAACAGTTGCCTGTAAGATCCTTGGTAGGGCTCATCCCCTATACGCTACTACAACCCTGGAGCCCGAGCTGCTCAACAAACTTCCATCGTTTCGAAAACGGGTCGAGTGGTTTGTCCACAACAGAGAGGATCTGGCAGAGAGAAATATGGCAAGCATCCGGAGGAGAGGCAAAGGCAACCGCTTGCTACTGTCAATCGTCAGTAAAGACAGGCTAGAGAAGATTTTGAAGCACATGTTGGACGAGGACGAGTTCTTCAGTGACCATGGCATCCGGTCTCTATCAAAATATCATAAAGACCACCCGTTCTCCATGGAGGTCAATGGCCAGGAGTTCAAGGTTGGGTACGTTCCCGGCGACTCGGACAGTGGATTGTTCGGAGGCAACAGCAACTGGAGAGGCCCCATCTGGCTCTGCGTCAACTTCTTGCTCGTTGAATCTCTTCAGCGGTACTACCTATTCTACGGCCCAGAGTTCCAGGTTGAGTGTCCAACCGGCAGTGGTGACTACATGCATCTCGGCAAGGTTGCAGAAGAGATCCAACACCGGCTCCAACATCTCTTTGCACGGACCGACGACGGTAGACGCAGCATCAATGCCAAGGATGACCTTCTCGACTTTGATGAGCACTGGAAAGACTATCTATGGTTCCACGAGTTCTTTGACGGCGATACCGGTCGTGGCCTAGGTGCTACGCATCAGTGCGGCTGGACCGGTCTTATTGCACGAATGATTCACGACACCGGGTAAGTCCACCAATGAAGCTTAAAACCCCCAGACGATCGTAGAAGAAATTCATTGGCTAACAATTTACTTTACCCCCATAGTGTCACCTGCCGTCTCCCGCAAACACCACGAACGCCGTCTGTAGGCATGGCGCACTACTTTGACGACATCTTTCAGCGAACTCTGGACACTGGAATTCCAAGATCACCCGAGGCACGCAGGCATTTGCGTCGCTCATCCACTGCCCGATCTATCGGCGCCCGAAGCGACTTTGACGCCTCTCTGAACGGTGCGGATGATGATGACGCTCGTTCCACGACCGGCTCTGTGTTTCAAGATGACCCGGAGAAGAGCAAGGAAAAGATTGAGGCAGACTTGCATATGCATCAGTACGTGTCCGATCAGTTGAATCGGTACAAAGACGGGACTCTGAACGGGCAAAATCACGAAGATGAATTCGAAACCAAGGGTTAATTGAAAGAGAAGGGCGCTAATTGGCGAGATGGGCGTTTCCCATTTATCGGTAATACGACGCCAAGTTGATACATAGACTTATAGATGGATGATGGCTATTCTTAAATCTTGTCCTGTCGTGAACATGCTCATGTGATGTGTACGCTCTCAAGTACAAGCTGCCCCTTCAAACTTGTCAGTCATGGGCCAACGTTTCGTGAAATGTAGCACAGCATTCGCCAGTACGACTGACAATGACAGGATCCAGTTCGTTAAGTCGAGCACATGGCACCAATCACACCAATTGAGTTTCAAGAAAGCTTCTATTCCACTACACTCCTCTCATGATCCTCACAAGACCACCGGACCCAATCGACCAAAAGCTCGTTCCACGCTCCCGTTCTCCCCGATCCCTCTATACACGTATCCCCAGGCATGGTCTTTCCTACCTCGGTAGTACAGGAATCATACCAGAGATAATGGCATCAGAAAAAGGTATGCGCGATCAGAGGGTTCCCCAAGACGTCATGGTTTTGGGTTTTTATTTTATTTATTTTTTTAGTACAAAGGAAAATGCAATAAGATATAATAATGGCTAATAGTCGCGTAGTGTAAACATTGTATTTTGTTCATCTTACAAGGTATCATTGAGTAGCTTGTTCATCTTGGCGATGCGCGAAGAGACGCTAAGATCGATAGTGCGGTCGCCGACCTCGACGACGAGTCCGCCGATGATGTCGGGGTTGACGTCGTTGGTGACCTTGAGCTTCTTGCCCTGGCCTACGTACTGGGACTTGGAGATGGCGGCTTCGAGACGAGAGAGGGTCTTGTTGTCGAGGGCCTGAGGGAGGGTGTTCTGATTAGCGTTCTTTTTGTGACTCCCCCTTTCGTTTCGTGTTTTCGGATTCGGAAATTTCGAGTGGGATGCGAGGGTCCGGAATGGAATAGACTCACCTGGGCGGAAGTAATCTTGAGCTCGACCTCGCCGCGGGAAGCGCTCATGATGTCGCCAAACTTGACGCAAACGCCCTTTAGCAATCCGAGGCGGTTGTTCTCGGCGAGCGTGTCGAGGAAGTTCTTGAGCGTCTCGGCGCCGGCACCGGCATGCTTGGCCAGCTCGGCGACGACGGCCGACTTGTCCTTGGCGGTCAAGGTGGGCGCGTGGAGGATCTGGTCCAGCTTGGGGTCCTTCTCGACGAGAGCGTTGAGCGTGCTGATGGCTTTGGCGGTGGGTTCGAGGGTGGAGGACTTGGCGGCGGCAGTGTACTAGGAATTGACGCATTGTTAGCCCCATTGCGTCGTGTCATGTCGTCTGATTTTTTTTTTTTTTTTTTTGGTTTCTCGGGTCTCGCGCATGTCCAAAGGCAAATGGCAGGCAGGAAGGGGCATACCAGAGCAGAGGCGTAGGTGCCATCGAGACCGAATACGGCAATGGGGGCTGGCTCTCGGTAGGAGCGGCGGCGGCGGCGGCGGCGAAAGATCGCACAGGCGTGGCGCGCAGAGTCACGGCGCGCTGGGGAGCAGCGGCACGGACGGTGCGGAAGACTTGTCGGGAGAACATTGTGAAGATGTTGACGGGGAGGGGAGGGAAGAATGGAGTTCGAGAGTCGAGAGGGTGATTTCGGCGTTCGTGGAGCTTCGGTTTTCGTGATGAGGTTCTCTTCGGAAGTTGCTGCCTTGTTTTGTGGTGAGGCACCAACATTTGCGGTCTTGCATAACCCACTTTTGGGTCAGCCGCCCAGTCGGCTTATTCCCATGTGGTCGGTCTCGAGAAAAAAAGATACAAAAACGCCAAAGAAAAAAAAAAAAACCAGAGAGAGAGAGATAATCAAGTGCAGCCGACGAGAACTAATGGACTACTTATACTCGTTCTATCGATTCGTGCTCTTAAAGTCTATGGTTCTACAGAGGCATCGATCGCAATGATAATGTGACCCAAAGAAGCACAACACCTCAAACTCAACAATCGTATTTGTCAAGACCGTGTCCCGAATCCGTCCATTCATCCGTCCATCCATGCAAAGCAATACCGTGCCGGTGAAATTCCTAAACGCCTCAATGATCATACATGTTACACAGGCTTCCCCTGGCGCTGATTGCGGCGCTTAATCGCTCTTCAGCATGCTGTCAACAAGATCACCCAGCGGGCCCCAATAATCTCTCCCACTGGCCAAGCCATGCTCGTCAATGAAAAGCACATACTGCTTGAAACTGGTGTTCAAGTGCGGCTCCAGACCAAGCTCCCGGATCACAGGGTAGTGATGGCAGTAGATGTGAGCGTACACTCGATACATACGCTTGAAGATCTGCCGAACAAGTGCAGGAAATGATTTAGGGAAGGGAACGCCTGCGTACCATAAACATGTTAGCATGCTATTTTCCCACCGGAATACTTGAGTGCAACGTACCAATTTTGCTAGGGAGTACCGATTCGTTGTCAATGTTGGATTGCACCCAAGTCATGAGCTGTTCGATATAGGCCGGAGCCGGCATCTTGGTTGGTCGCTTGTAATTTTCGTTGTCTTGCCAAAGATACTCGAACCTGACTTCGGTCAGTCATGTCCGTTCACCAGACAAGTGCACACACAATACACGCCATTTCACCAACGTACTCATCTGTGGCCTTCATTTCGGGGCATGATTGAGGAGAGCAGAACTCGGTGATTGCTCCATACAACAAATTGATTTGGTTGTAGAAATCGACCACTGCAGCAAAGGTTATCATCAAAAGGAGAGAAGACCAATCTGTGCGGAAAAAAACCCACTGTTTACAGCCAGCCACTCGTTTTCATCCTCGCCTTCTGGCAGCTTCACCACCTTTCTCAAACTGCCACCTCCAAGTGTCACCTCGGCATACTGCCGGAGCTGGTAGCTAGTGGCACCGCCTTTGCCCACGCGAGGACGAAACTGGTTCTTAGTCCGCTGGTTACTGTTCGCGGTAAGCACGTCAGCGACCATAATCTCGGTAGCTGGTAATGTGGGAGATTCCGGGTCGTCCTCGTGAACGGAGATGATGGTATGGTCCAGTCGCGACATGGTTGTGACGGATTTGGGGCTCAGGTAACGAAAAGCAACGGAAGCCATTTTGACGATTTTGATGCAGATGAGGATGGAAGAAGGACTAACACGGTGGTCAAGAACTGAGCCATGGCGACAATGCCCTCGATTTCGCCGTCGTTGTTCAAGAAGTGTTTGCGAAGACTTGGCATTCCAGCGGTTAGCGGGGCAATGGTAATGGCAAAGACATTGGACGATCAAGACAAACCGGCTCCTCTTGTATGTCGCAACTGGGCCAAGAAACAGTGATAGCGCCGTATACGAGTGTCGAATGGCCTGGACCTTTTGAATCTCGCGGCGCCTGAATTGACGGTAACTGACAGTATTCGCAAGATAGAGATGATGATGGGTTGAGAACGAAAGCGCGGGCTCGGGCGGTGACGCAGTTGTTTACCACCAGACTTCCTGATTGGGCGTCGTTGCCAGGGGACAGCCACGCTGTTCGCTGCGCCCTGGCGGCTGTATGTATGTAGCAGCTGCACGAATGCTGCTTGGGAAGCCCCACCATCAGACTCTCTTGTTGATTTTGATTGTGCAGGGTAGCCACAGGATGCCACAGGATGCCACAACTTGCCACAACTTGCCACAACATTGCCGAACGAATAATAGAAGGAGTTTCTTGAGTCCATCCGAGGGGAATATGGCAAATGGTGATGATAGGTGACAACGAAATCGGCATGGGCATCTGCCTCCGCGCATATGATGAACCAAATCTAAACTTTAGGATTGATTCCGAATGCTCTTACATGGGCCAATGTTATATGCGAAAGCCCATACAAGTTAATTGGATCGTCTCCATGCGTGCACTGACGACCCGGAGAACATACAAAACCCTCGTCAGCTAGATAAGGTCCTTGCAAATGTTCAAGAAATCGAACAACCATTGCCGCATCGGGTCAACTCCTGCCTCTGCCTCTACCTCTGCCTCTGCTCCCTCCCCTGCCTCTGTGTTGACCACCTCGCCCTCCACCTCGCCCCCACGACCTTGGAATTCCGAATGAGACGGCCCTCGAATCTTTCGCTCCTGTCTTTCTTCTGGACTGGCGTCCCACAAGTTCCTCAGCCCCAGAAGCTCGCAGAAAGCGGCAGTTTGAAGATTGGTGTATTCATCGGGCTGCTGCTGCACAATCTCAGGAGTACCGGGGATATGCGGAGGAGCCGTAATTTCGAAATTTTCCGGAACGGCAAGTTTGTCCTTGGTGACAATATGCTCTTCGACCCAGGCACGCTCGGCTTCAATCAATGGCAAGTAGTGTGCCTCACCAAGGTCCGGAGATGTCTGTGCCGACTTGTCACCAAAGGTAAGAGTGTCGTGGAAAACACGAGTGATGGCAAGCCATTCGGGATCATATTCCAAAGAGTATCGAGGATTCTTCTTCTCTTGAGGGGAAACTGTGGACGAGTCGGAGGGATTGCAAGGTTCAATGTAACATGTCTGGAGAAAATGTCGACCTGGCAGACATTTATCCAGAGCTAGAAAACGAACTTCTTTGTTTGTAATGCCTGGTGGCACTGGCTGGCCGGGGTTCGGTTTTGGCGAGGTTGATGCTGGGGAGGTGCAAACGATGCGGGTAGCTGTGCTCGCAGTTCTTCTGGCACTTGGTTTGTGTCACTTGAATTGCTTGGTTGTGGTTCCGCCGCCGCTTCTCCTTTTCATCTGTCGATTCTGAAGTAGGCACTGGCTTCTGCTCTTCCTCGTCATCGTCCATATCTAGATCAATCTCATCGGGGTTCGCCTCTTTTCCCGGCTCGCCTTGGCTAGTACCCGTTTCTCTGTCCAATTCCTGTGGTTCGGAAGCCTGGGGTGCATCCTCGTATTTCTTGATTGCCGGGAATTTGATATGCATGTGTGCTGAGAACCAGTACGGGGGCGCAAACGATCCATGACATACTCTGCAGCAACACTGCCCAGTTGTCCTCTTTCAGAATCCGATCTGAAGGCAGGCTTCTTGCTGAACAGCCATCTTGAATCGCCATGATTTTCAATGTATCGCGGCCAATCGTGACTGACACCAATGTCTATCTGCGTCCGCACCAAAAGCAGCTTCCGCACATCCACCTCTCTGACATGATAGAAGGATTTGACATCATCACCACTGAAAGGGAGCCGCTCATGATGTGGTTTGCGGTAATCAAAGCCTTTCCAGATGCCAGACATGCCTGCTATCCTGAGCGGACCGAATCGCAAGATGTTGGCGGCACCCATGTAGTAGATATTGGGGGCGACCCATCCTCCATAGTATAGCTCCCAAAGATGCGAACTTGCTTCGTGGTTGCCACCAACGAAGATGGTGAGATAAGGCGCCTTGCGGGTACCGGCGTAGTAGTCTGGGAAGTCGCCCAGATGACGGTACTTTACAGGGCAGGACATGATACTGAGGTCTGCGGCATTGCGTACCGCCTGTGATTTTTGAGTCAGACAGCCAAGATCATCTGCAGGTTTAAGCAGCAGCAGCGTACCTGAAAATCACCTCCGATGATGAGGATATCGACACCATCCCAGCCGCGAACTCTGCAAGCTTTGCCGACGCTTTCGTATATAGCATTGAGAGTTCCGTGGCCCTAGACATGGTCAGCCATTGAGAGATATCACCTGGTAAAGGAGTGTGCTTACGCATCCTTCAACGGCAACGCGAACACCACCGGTTTCCATGGTGTTGGCATCCATTTTTGGGACCTACTAGAGGAGATGGTGGACGAGCACAGGACGCCGGCCGGACGCCAACGATGCAACGGCTGAGGTTTTGGAGGGAATGGAAGTGCTGGAGAGAACGTGTGGGCGCTGAAGTGAGACGACCCGAAAAAAATTTTGTAGGACCACGAGTGGCCTGGCGATTTTTACCCGACCAGACTCTACTCCGTGCCGTCATACCTGTAGTTTCTTCTGAAGACTTGACTCGCGACCAGACATGATCGGCTTGGGAAGCTCGAGTCACCGAGAGATGACTGTGAATTGTAACGTGGTTGCGGTCGTGGTTGCGGTCGTGGTTGCGGTCGTGGTGACTGGGGATTGGTGAGCCGCCATCGATGACTGGTCGATGAGCGCCGTGGAGTGTACAACGGAGTGCGCAATTCGGCAAGAAGCTTGGCGTGTTCCTGCAACTTCCACTTGCGCGTCATCGGAGATAATAAGGAGATGACTTGTAATAATTGTTTAGAAGAAAACCTTACTCCTCGGTCGCCGGCATATGTAAATAAACGTACAAAAAAAAATCACCGAGCGTTTAACAAGCGATCAAATAAAGAAAGAAATATATGAATGAACTGCGAGAACTCAGCCCGCCAACTGCTCCTGGTTGACAAACAGATGCAAGCCTTGCGCCCGAAGACGCATCAAGGTCCGTCACTGGCCGATGGACCTTGACATCGGGATCGAGTCATTTTCAGTTGCAAGTTGTCCAACAAGAAGACCCCGAAAAATTGATTGATCTAAAACGGTCTGTCTGCTAGCACGTCAAAGAGCATAAGACAGAACAATTTCTCCTCCGTTTCGACGCACCAATTGCCTCTAGATATCCGACATCGAAGAAGCTCATCGTCACCCGCGTTCTGTTCCCCGGAGAAAAGAAATCGTATCCCTGAACGCAAAGATGGAAAGAAAGCTCTCATATACTTATACTCCGTCCAGAACCCTCCAGATAAAGTTTTGACGAGAATGCAAACTGTATCTGGTGCGGCCAGCGGTCAAGCAGCCAACGGCTTCTGTGCATACACGATAGACCTGAAATTGTTAGCAGACCACCCACAAGATCCAGGAGACGGCAAGAAAGGTTCAAAAGAGGGGACCAGAGATGTCAAAACTCACATGTCCTTGCAAAGACAAAACTCAAGTCCCTCAGGTCCCTCATCCTTTCCCCTCACGTTACACGGAAATGCAAACCTCCCCTCCGTGACATTGACAAATCCCACGTCCTGCAACCACTCTACGTACCATCACGCTTTGGACAGATCCCGACCGACTCGCAGCCCCCTCATTCACTAAAGAGACCCATTTATGGATGGCCGTCTGCTCGAGAGGCTGGTCGACGGGGATGTAATTCTCGCTGGGATCGTAGAACTCGATCCAGCCGCCTGGAGTGGGGTGCTCGAAGGCCTGGCGTATGACGAAGGGGTCGAGTCGGAAAGGAGACTGTGTAGCGGAGGTGGATGTAGTCCAACTGAGGCTCGGGAGGCCAGGCGTCCTTTTCGATGTCGTGCCGGAGGAAGGTGACGTTGGGTGGCGGCTGGCGTCGTTGCATCGCGGAGAGGTCCGTCCCTTTGGTATCCCTGGTCTTGCAGCATGGTAGTGATGATCTGATGGCGTGCGTGTTTCGGTCTCAACTACTAATCCGTGGTGCTTTGTGAGATGTGGAAATGGCTGCCGTAATATACATCTCACTCTCCCGCAATATAACACTACTAGATATTCCAATAAAGGCCATAAGTTATCAACAGTAACAATCATGTAGACATGCCGTGTATTACCCTTGAGGGGAGAGTTGTTGCTCCAGACTGGGTGTTACAGCAGCATCGTCTGACTACACATCCCATCCGAGCAGAGTGATCGGAAGTCGGTTCAAAAGATTGTCAGATCATCTACCAGGCGGTATCACATCACACTTACGACGTAATCAATTCTCATAAAAATTCACGGAAATGTGTCCCTACAGAAAAGCGAAAACTCAATGCTCAACTAAGCCACGCAGAGTGAGAGGGATACATCAATCTTCCATCTCTTATAGACGTTCGACCCAAGGAGGAGTTGAAGAGTAGAACGCATATGCTGAAATGGGACAAACACAATGGTTTGTCAAGTGTCCAACGACTCAAGGTATGACTAGCGAAGCAAGTTGGAGTCATCAACACAGTATCAATCCGCATGCCAGAACTATTATGTGATTCATGACATGCTCATGTAAAGCAATTCTTGCCCAAGGGCCATCAACCACAAAACGCCCAAAACTCCCCACACCAGTGCGATTCCCAAACATCACTTCATGTTCATGTTTGCCCTGGATTGATAGCATTAGAATGCGTGCTCGCATGTCCATGTCAGTGTCGGATCATTAGAAAGAGCCTTACTGGTCCAAGCCCAAGTAGTCGGAAGCCGCCAAAAGCTCAAGACACAGCTCTACGGGGATTTCCATGTCGGGGACGTCGTCGCTATTTCGATAAAAGTACCAATAGTGGAAGTACTCGACCACTTTGTCGAGAACCATGCCACTACATCCAAGAGGAAGGAAAGAAAATGTCAGCTGCCGGTTCGTTCAACAGCGCAGCAGGGTGTCACAGGGGAGGCCCATGGTCGACGAGCAGAGGGCGCACAGCATCGTCAGGGTCAGTTCAAGTGTAGTTGGAATAATCAAGCAGCCCGACCAGCTCGTAGCGGCGTTCTGTCATGGGTACACGAGAGATTCTCATTGCACCACAGTCGCTTTGTCTTCATTCCTCGGGAGACCATGTGCTTGTGCGCTCGGAGGCGACCAGCCCAGGCGAGTCCGGATCCGAGCAGTGGAGCTTACCTCATTTCTTGAAATACACAGCGTGCGTCTTTAGCCTCGGCAAATTGGCCTGCGCTGTTGTAAGTTGAGTTGAACCTGGGACGTGGCTGGGATGGCAAAGCAGAGCAGAGCAAAGCAAAGCAAGATGGCGCTCACGCACTCCTCACGTCCAGCATGCCCTTGATGATGGGGCTGACCAGTGCCGCCTCGCGCAAGACAACAAACTCGAAGCCATCGCCGGAAACGAGCGTGACGTATTTGCTTGAGTCTGCAGCATCGCCATGGCGGAAGGCGAGCGGGAGGCTGATCAATCGTGCGCGCTGTCGAGTGGGAGTGTGAAAAAAACACGAAAGAGAAAAGCGGGGAGACTTGGTGGAGTTTACTCAATTCGCAGAGCTTGTGTGCACGAACCAACTGCTGTAGGCGAGCCCTAATCTGTACTCCGTATGCATGTACATGTACATCTGTCTACGCAGTAACACACATGTCTCCTGCATAGGTCAAACGGGCTGCGAACGTCCTCTCATCATAGTGATAGGCGACTAGTGAAGTCACAGGCTGAATGATGCGAAAACACAGAAGCAACGCTGCTGTTGGAAAATGGATTCCAACGTGACGGCTGGGTCGACCTCGTGTATTTACTTGATTGACCAACTATCTGATGGGTACACAGCAGAGCCATATATATTGTGTGTATATATATATATATATATATACGATCCACCGGTGCCCTCGCTTATATTCGCCAAGACGGTCTTGGTTGAGAGCTAGAAACTATGGACAGACTCAAGGACGAGCATCAAAACATGAATTCAAGGACAGGTATATCAAGAAGGAGCCCACATGTTCCTCGATATGATAAATCGATCTGGAGGATCAAACGCCTGTGTAAAGATATTAACGCGACAATATCACAGTTCGTTGTGCCCCCACCCATCAATGACCGTGGCCCACTTCAGCGCCAAGCTGTCAGCTCGCATAAGCCGGCTGGGCGCTGTCATTGGTCATCACCAATGCGTTGCCTAGCCAACCCATTTGCTTGATCTGTTTCGCCTTGAGTGCCCTGGTGTCTGGCCGCCATCCCACTTGCACTTTTGTTGCCCTGCCGAGTGAGACGAAGGAGAAGTACGAGACTCAAAGAGCCATCCTGCACACCGATTTTTCCTCCAGACCATTCTTCACAAACACCAGCACTGACCGTCTAGTTATCATCGCTACGAGTATCTTCATCCACGAACGCAGCGTGGACTCAGAATCCAAAGCGAGCATTGGCATTTCTGAGCGCCCTTGTCAACACAGACCACTAGTTCTTGCTGCCAGCTGGCGAGCAACATTTTGACGGCTGTAACTGTCCGACGTGGACTCGAGACTCCTCAGCCGGTAATTGAACTGAGTTTTGCAAACGACGACTCTTTGTTGCTTCCTCGTACAACTTTGCTACTTCGCACATACCACTCGCCATGGCTTCACAATATCGCAATTCATACTACACACCAGCCAGCCATGAGCAGTCTCGCCATCAGCAGCGCACGCGCTCAAGCGATGGCACCGTCAGCACCACAATGAGCTCGTCGTCTGGTCGAGAATCTGCTGCGACACATGTCACCGACGTGCCTTCCTTCTCCAAGAAGATTGTGGTGGTTGGAGACGGTGGCTGCGGTAAGACTTGCTTGCTGATAAGCTACAGCCAGGGCTACTTTCCAGAGGTAAGGATCTCTGCATACACGCGGCGTTGTCTGTCCGCAACTAACCATTGCCAGAAATATGTCCCGACTGTATTTGAAAACTACATCACCTACCCCACGCACAGTCCAACCGGGAAGACGGTCGAGCTGGCGTTGTGGGACACGGCCGGTCAAGAGGAATACGACCGTTTGCGGCCCCTGTCCTATCCTGAGACTGACTTGATCTTTGTTTGCTTTGCAATTGACTGTCCCAACTCCTTGGATAATGTTTTAGACAAGGTAGGATTCTGACAGGGTTGCGTTCTCTTACAACAAATGAAGGTCAATAAGGCTAATAACCCAACAGTGGTACCCCGAAGTCCTCCACTTCTGTCCCTACACTCCCCTCATCTTGGTCGGTCTCAAATCAGATCTGCGATACAAAAAGACTTGCATCGAGATGCTCAAGACGCAGGGTCTCACACCAGTCACCACGGAACAAGGACTTGCCGTCGCCGATAAGATGCATGCCCAGTACATGGAATGCAGTAGTAAAGAGATGCTGGGTGTCGACGAGATTTTTGAGCATGCGATTTTGACTGTTGTTTCCAACGACAGGAAGAACCAGGACGCAATGGCCGTCAACTTCAGCAGTGACAACAACTCGGCCATGCCTGGAATGAAGCGCCCCAAGAAGAGGAGAAGAAGATGCCAGATTCTGTAATCGGGTCTTTTGGAAACTGTTTCTTATCCTTGAGAGCCCAGCCGCGACAATGGCTGTTTTGCTGTATACAGAATTGTAATGACCATGGCATGAGATCTCTTCGCCCTACTTGAACAAAATGTTTCTTTTTACGATTGCACTTATTACGAACAACACAGACGGAGACAAACTTTCTGCCTTGGAGGGGAGAACATGGCACAATGGTGGACAGGGCAGGCATCCTTGGAGCTGATTCTTGCTGCCCTCTGAAGCAATTTTTCTTTTGGTACATAATGCGTCTAGAGAGGACGCGAGTTGTGGGAGAAGCATGATGGGGATGGTAGTGGGAGTCGTGGGAGTACACTCGATCGGGATTGGAAACGGGTAAATTTTCGATGTTATTGATTCATGGTTTTTATTGTTGTATTTTTCCCCCTCTTGGAACTTTTGCTCGTTTCATTTGTACAATGGCCTGTTGAGTCGCTTGGTTTGGGTAGGATATTACAAGGAAATATTCTCAATTATGAAGAAGCTCGTCCGCTCGTGAATGTACGCCGTCAAGCGATTGCACAAAGCACGAACCCAGTTCATGCGTATATCCGTTTTCGTTTCGATTTCGTCCGTCTCGTAGCCCGGGTATCATCAAACATCTCGCTCGTGGTCCTCAACTTCCGTTCGTTGACCTCCCTCGGCCTGCGCCTGCTGTCCATGTTTCGGCTCTTCTTCCTTGGCCATGACATTTTCGAACTGCGACCAGAGGGCTTCGACGGAGGAGAAATCATTGCCCATCTGTAGGCCGTTAGTGCGCGACCCTTGCTTTCATGCGGAAGCCATTACCTTGATGACCTCCTCTAGGGAGCGGTTCAATTTATTTATGTTGCCGAGGACGTGTTCGAAGCTCTGTCCAGTGGGCTTAGTCGTGCGCCCGGGACAAAATTCGAGTGTGGATGGGATGACTGACCATGGCGATGTCGGAGATGAGTGCTTCGCGCTGTAGTTCAAAGTATGTCTTTTCGCGGTCCGTCTCGCATGTTCGCTGGCGCTTAGCCATTGCATTGATGGGTGGACGTGGTTCGAGATGTGAAGGACGTTTGCGTTGTGACGCGGTCGGTGGGGGTGGGTTGCTGATGGTGCTCCGTACGTGACGATCTGGAAGTGGATCTCTTCTACACCGGGGGGTCCAAAGCGTCACTGTTTAGTTTGACGAGTAGATGGGTGGAAACCTGTGTTTTACACGGCCGGTGAATTCATGATTTCATCCAGGCCAGCCGGCCGTGCAGCCATTATGTACAAATATAGCCAAGTATAAAAGCCACCGACGTGATTCTTGATTTTTTTTCAGTCCGAGCATACTTCAAAAGAAACCCGAACCCGCCATGCAATAATTAACCAAGTTGACAGGGGTTTTGATCCGTCCAGCCATTATGGTTGGAGCGTTATACATTTGTCCAGTTTTGTTGACCCAACGCCGGTCCCTGAAGATGTTGTGAGATTTTTTTTTGAGACATCTCTCGTGAATAGTAGTAGTAGTAGTAGTAGTAGTAGTAGTAGTACATGTCATGGGTTTCGTCCACAGCCACATGAATTTATAGTGTATGATATAGTTTCTGAAGGGTGGAAGATGTAAGATATAGGATATGTGGTTTGGGAATAGTTTTTGTCGGGGAGATGAGGGGAGATGAGAGTATTGGTGTGAGAGTGGAATCTTATGCGTTCTTGACGACGCCGACCTTGGCGGCACGCAAGACGCGGCCGTTGAGCTTGAAGCCCTTTTGCTGCACGTGGAAGACGTGGTTGTTCTCCTTGTCGGGCTGGGGAGCCATAAAGGTGGCCTCGTGCTCGTTTGGGTTGAACTTTTCGCCTTCGGGGTTGAGACGCTCCAGGCCGTGCTTGGCGAGGGTCTGCATGAGGATGTCCTCGGTCATCTTGAGACCGTCGTAGAGATTGACGAGGTCCTGGGAGGCTTCGTCCTTGGCGGCGAGCTTCTCGGCGGGGACCATTGCGAGGGCGCGGTCGAGGTTGTCGACGCTCTCGATGAGGTCCTTTGCGAACTTCTGGATGGCGAATTCTCGGGCCGTCTTGACTTCGCGCTGGGTGCGGTCTTGGAGGTTGCGGAAATCGGCGACGGTGCGCATGCATTTGTCCTGTTAATATGCGGAGTCAGTCAATACGAAATTGCAAAATTACAGGGGGCGATAGCCCTGGAAGCTTGCAAGCTTGCGAGGACGTGTTTGACGAACCTTCCAATCCCTGGCCTCGGCGTCCTTGGCCTCGAGGTTCTTTTTGACCTCGGCGAGAGCATCAGACTCGCCAGCACCCTCTTTTGCCTCAGCTTCCTCAGCCTTCTCACCCTCGGCTGGTGTCTCCTTGGCGTCGCTGTACCACCGGGCGACGGCAGGCTGTGCTGTTCTTAATGACCAGGCAGTGGGAGCATTCTGGAACCGAGGGCGCAGCATGGGCTGGTTGGCTGCAAGACGAGGAGCAGAGCGCAAAGCTCTAGAAGACGTGGAGAAGGCCTGGCGCAGCATTGTGGAATGTGGTATGGTGGTGCTGTGAGGAGACGGATAGGTCAATGGTATGAGCCGAAGGAACTTGTCTTCATGCGTGAGGCTTGTCGGGAATCAGAAAATTCGATGCCGAATGACGGAGGCAAAGGAGGCGGACTAACTACGGACCGCTCCTCCATCCATGGAAGGTCAACTAATAACTGGTGGTGCCAGGCGAGCCGCAAGTGGCTTGGTTGGCTGGCAGCTGCGGCGACAACGCGCGCTGTTGTGGCAACCTGGCGGGCAGCAGCGGGCAGCAGCGCGGCGGCTGCCAGCACAAGTCGTGCTGGATGGTGGTGGATGGTGGTGGATATCCAGACCCTTGCTTGCATCCTGCTTGCATCTGGAGCTCCAGTCGTTTTTCGATTGCTTCATCAGCATTGAATTCCGCCATCCCTTCGCAACACGCACATCGCTTCGCTAGTCCGTTGAGCTTTCGGCACTTTCGTCTGGCAAGCAGCATCCTGTGACGGTTTCGCCCTCCACCAACTCAACTCTCAGCGCTCCACGCATTCCCACGCATTCAAGTCGCTTCCTCTCCACAGACACGCACAGTCTCCAGACATGGCGGCCGCCAACTCAAGTCGGCTCCAAGAAGCCCAGAAGCTGGCCAAGACGGACCCGCGAAAGGCCGAGGCCATATACAAAGAAATCACTTCCAAGGCTCCTGCTGCCACATCCGATGCGGCCACTCGAGAGTATGAGTCGGCGTTGACTAGTTTGGGGAGCTGTACCGAGATGAGAAGTAAGTGATGAGACTTGCCCGGGCATGTTGCTCTGGAACAGCACCCTGTACCGGATAATCCGTAGATTTTGGCCCTAACAAAACTGAAATCTAAAAAAATAAACGCACAGGAAAGCACAAGAGTTGGTAGACCTTGTACGAGAGAGTCGTTCAGTATTCTCATCCTTTGCCAAGGCGAAATCTTCGAAGCTCGGTACGTCACCGCTAAAGTTTACATGACATGATGAAAAACGAATCATAACTGACTCCATCCACTACAGTGCGACAACTCTTGGATCTCTTCAAACAGATCCCCAACAGCACCGATACAGAGGTCTACATCACAAAGGATTGTATCGAATGGGCCACGGCCGAGAGACGCGCCTTCCAGCGCCAGGATCTGGAGGTCCGCCTCGTCACCCTTCACATGACCAAGCAAGCATACTACGAAGCGCTTACCCTCATCAACAGCCTCCTGCGTGAGCTGAAGCGGCTCGACGACAAGCTGCGGCTGGTTGAAGTCCAGCTTCTCGAATCAAGAGTGTACCACGCCCTGGGCAACATACCCAAAGCCCGTGCAGCTTTGACAACGGCGCGAACCAGCGCCGCGAGTGTCTACACCCCGCCGACGCTGCAAGCCAACCTCGACATGCAGAGCGGTATGCTCCACGCCGAAGACAAGGACTTCAACACGGCCTTCTCCTACTTCATCGAGGCGCTAGACGGCTACCACAGCCTGGACGAGAGCACCAAGGCCCAGGCTGCGCTGCAGTACATGCTCCTCTGCAAGATCATGCTGAATCTCGCAGACGACGTCAACCAGCTCATGACGTCGAAGCAAGCCGTCAAGTATGCCGGCAAGAACCTCGAAGCCATGAAGGCCATTGCCAGGGCCCACTCCAACCGCTCCCTGGAGGAATACGAGCGTGCCCTCTCCGCCTACCGCTACGAACTGGGCAGTGACGCCTTCATCCGCAACCACCTCCGCCGACTGTACGACGCCATGTTGGAGCAGAACCTCATCAAGGTCATTGAGCCGTTTTCCCGCGTCGAAATCGACCACATCGCCAAGATGGTCGGTCTCGACACCCAGCAGGTGGAGAGGAAGCTATCGCAGATGATTCTCGACAAGATCATCATTGGTGTGCTGGACCAAGGAGCAGGGTGTCTGATCATTTACGACGAGACACACCGGGACGAGTCGTATGACGCCGCATTGGCAACAATTGATAAGCTGAGCGGTGTGGTGGACGTTCTGTATACAAACCAGGCGTCCATGCTGGAGTAGATTGCAAGTTTTTGTACTGAATCATGTCGTGGTAGAAATATGGCGTTTAAGAAGGCTTGTCCTTGTCCTTGTATGCGCGCTTGTATTGTGATGGCACTGTGCTGTGCATGATTGCCATATAGCACTGTAATCGGTCATCGCTTCTTCATTCTAGACAGCCCAGTCTTCACACACACATTCTTGACTTTCAAATCGGGGATTTCACATGCCACCAAATGCAGCCAGTCAGCCAGCCAGCCATACATGACGAAGATGAACATCTTCACGGAACGACGGGAGTAAAATGTATCTACATCCATGCATGGTTCCCAGTCACTACTTTTCAAATCCCACTATTCACAACAAAAGCAAAGTAGTCAAGACACCAGCATAAAGCCAGCAAGTATCACTGCTAATCAGACCAAACAAAGTGGTATCATGGAACACACAAAAAAAAAAACCGACCCAACACCGTATCCTAAACACCGCTCAAAAACGCAGATCCACTCGCAAACAACCTAGTATAAACCAAACCACATGTGTCCAACGATAAATATACCAAAATTACCCTCCTCCGAAAACCAAGAAGGGAGAAAATCCAATCATCATCATCATCATCATTCTCGTTCCGTTGCGCCGCGTAGTTCAATGGAACATGGGTCTCTGCTTCCTTTTCCTCTCCTGCTCGCCCAGTATCAGCGCAAACAACCTCTTTGCCAAGACACCTTCGTCCCACCCGCCTACTTGGGCTTTGAACGCATCCACACAGTCTAGATGCCATCGCTGCAGGGCCATGCTCTCCCGTGGCTTTTAACCAACTTGCCGAGGTACCTGTCTGCTCGCCGCGGGTATGGGACGGGGAAGGGCCGTTGCCGACGGAGCTGGAGGAGCTCGTCGAGGAGGAGCCAGTGCCTGCGGGTCCAGGTTGTTTGGGAGAGCGGCTGAAGTGCCGGTCTTGGAAGCGGGGTGCGTCTTCCATGGAGATGTCGTCGATGGAGCCGACCTCCTCGTCGTCCGGGCTTGGGTCGAGGACGGGTTGAGAGAAGGGGTCGTGACGGGCGCGGGCTTGCTCGGCGGGCGAGAGGACGCTGCTCGTGAACTCGACGACTCGGCCGGGAGTATGGGGTTTCAGGGGAGACCGGAGAGCGGACTTGGTGGGGACGCGTTCTTGGGAGGAGAGGCCGGAGGAGGGGCCGGTGGAAATCAGAAGATGCTTCGCTGGTGTTGGACGTCTGCTGGGTCCAGCGGTGGATGTCCGCGAGGGAGAGCTGCATGCGGGGAGGAGTGACGGCTGCAGAGCGGTTGGAGGACGGCTGGAAGAAGGATTGACTGGTCTGTCGGGGCCGAGGTGTGAAGTTTTGTTTTTGCGCGTCGAGAGGCACGGAGATCTGCTCGGGCGTGGCTGGGGACGAGGATCTTTCAACCACGGGCGCTGATTGCTGTTGCTGTTGCTGTGGCTGCTGCAGCGACGGTGATTCTTCTTCTTCTTCTCCTTGTTGTTCTTGTTCTCCTTCTCCTTCTCCTTCTCCTTCTCCTTCTTCTTCTTGTTGCGGTTGCGTCGGTAATGTACCAACATCCGGTTGCCTCCGGCGAACGGGCGAGAACAACGCACTCCTCCTCGCACTGCCGTCAGGGCGAAACTCCTTCTGCGGGATTTGCGGAAACATGGAGCTCGTAGGGACCACTGGGGTGCCCGTTGAGCCATGGACATGGGAGCCAGTGGTTCCTGTGAAGTAGGCCGTGACTTTGTTGGCATAAACTTCTGCGCAAGCATACCAGGAATCGCTGCAGGAGAAGAGAAGAATGAAGACAGATCGAATCGCTTGTCCTTGACAGCGGACGCGGGTGCCTGGGAAGCCTTCTTGGCTGCCTCCTCTTCCTCCTGCTGTCTTTGAGCGAGAAGCGAGTACTCGTCTGGCTCGCTGGACTGGGCAGCCTGGTCTTGAGCTAAACTCGGCTCTTCCGTCAGATGAGATAGGTCCGGCACCGACTGCGAAATCATCCGTGAAGTCGCTGGTCGATGGATGCTTTTCTTGGTCCATGGACTTGGGATCGCGCCACGACGTTGGTTACTCGGGGCGACACGTTTGCCAAATGATTGTTGTCTTGGTGGACGAGGAGTCTCACGCTGTGCCTCCAATTCCCAGATGTCTGTGTCGTCATCCCGTATCTCCTGGTCAGCGTCCGCTTCCTCTTGGGGCTTGGGGCTCACTTCTCGCGGTGGCTCGTGTACAGGCTCGTGTGCAGGCTCGTGTGCAGGCTCGTATACAGGTTTCTGGAAGGTCTCAGGGTTCTTCTCCGCGGAAGCAGGTCCTGCTCCGTGCTCAGGTAGCCCAGCTGCCTCTCGTAACGAATTGTCGCCTCGCAGATTTGGGCTGATGGGTCCCTCTCTAGCAATCCAGCTCATGGCGCCATCGCTCGGCGGCGTGACGCGCAATGAGCTGGCTGGGGACTGTCGCGAAGGCCATCTTCCCTCGTCAATAGACGGCTCTGCGCTATGCCGAGCCGAGTTTGCAGAGGTAGCAGTGTGGGCATTCGTCAACGCAAAGGGGTCGGGAGTCTCCTCTTGGGCAGGACTGTTCGGCTTTGCAGCAGCCGCAGCACTATCGCGCGGCTGCAAGGGACTCTGACTCATTCGACGACTAGTCTGGCTGTCTCGAGATCCGGCCCATGAGTCTTTGCTTCCGGGTCGCCTGAAAGGACTTCCGAGCTGTTTGTCGCGGCCCTCGGGAGATGGCGGATCCGAGGTGATACTCTGGAGGACTTGCCCTGCTCGAACAATTGCCGATAGGTGTGGCCGCACTGTTTTGCCCAGAGATGTTTCGTGTTGTAGCGACTGAGGTTCTTGCAACGGTGAGGAGACTCGATGAGGAGGAGTCGCGTCAAACGATCGTGGAGTAGAGTCAATGAGTGCTACTGGTTGTCCCAGTTCGGGGTCAGGCTGGGGCGCGGTTTGAACAGTTGGGTCATCAACATCTGCTTCTTCTGCTTCTTCTTCCGCCTCTCCTTCTTCCGCCTCCTCCTCCTCCTCCTCCTCCTCCTCCTCCTCCTCTTCTGGCAGATCGTCTTGCATTTCTTCATCCTCCAGTTCCTCATGCTCCATCTGTGCATGCTCCATTTGGTCATCATCCTCCATCAGGTCATCTTCTGCCTGCTCAACCTCAAATTCCTGTACCTCTTCATGTCGTTTTTCAACAACAGGAAGATGAGTATCTCCGATACGACCAGGATACCTTGGTGAAGATGCAAGCCTGGACGAAGGTCGGGTTGAAGGCACAGTCTGCTCGGCAGCGAGGCGAGAATTGTCGTCAAGCTGCTCGGGAGATCTAGATGACGACCTCATTCTGGACAATGACCGCGAGCTTCGATTTGATTTGTACCCGGCTTGGTCAGATGTCTGGCCATCAACTTGTGGCGGCGTGTCATCTGGCGTCGGCAGGCGAGCCTGGTCCGACGCTGCTGCTGTGCTAGCAACGGATGATGCTGCAATGGTGAGCTCTTCCTCCGCTTGGACCGCTGCCTCCATGGCTTCAGCCATCTCGTTGTCGAAGTCGTCTTCTATTTCTTGTTCTTCTTGCTCTTGTCTATCATCGTCTCCTTCTTGGACGCCTTGTTCTGCCATATCTTCTTCGACGTCCTCGACGTCCTCGGCGTCCTCCACTTCTTCAACCTCGGCCTTTTCCTGGAAAAATTTGACTACATCCCCATCTTCCCCGGAGTCTTGTTGATTATCTCCTGAGTCGACCAGGTACTCTTCAACCTGGTAGTCTTTTAGGTTCTGGTCTCCCCTTCGTCCTCTTCATCAGCTACGAAAAGGCTGGGCTCGGGCTCAGCTGCTTCTTCTGCTTGCTCTTCTGGCTTTGCTGGCTCTTCTCGATGAAGTACCTCTTCAAGCAATTGGTTGTTTTCACTTCCATCATCAAATTTTTGGTCCGCTTGTTGGTCATTTGCAGCTTGTTCATGCTGAATCATGTCGGTCTCCACGTTGTCGTCTAATCCGTCCTGCTCAAGGGTTTCCAATTCGTCCTCTTTCTCGCGAAGGATCTGTCTCTCCCTCTCCTTGAGAACCTCGGCGGCGATACGAGGAAGTTCAGGATAGCGCGCTTCCGCTTCTCCGTATATCGAGACAACCTCGACTTGCTCTTCTTGGGTTCCATCTTCTTTTGCTTCTGCCTCCTCCCCTAAAGGTTCGTCCTCACGTTGCATCGTCCCATCATCGGCCACATGTTCGTCTCGTGACTCGTCCGTCTGAACTTGATCAACCTCATCTTCCAAGTCATCATAGGTCGTGTTTACTTGCCGTCGCCGAGGCGTCGCTGCCGCCAATACAGCATCAGGAATTACAGAGAAGGAATCCTCGAAAGAATCTGGTTGCCCTTCTTCCGAATGACTTGCATTTCGAAGGTATTGATGAAACTGCGGCGACGCGGGAGAGTCGGTGGTTGGGGCTGTCTTCGCAAACGTCGCTTCTTCTGCTTGGATCGCGCTGTGTTTCAAGGCACGATGCCTGAGGGGCGATGAGTTCACACCCTTGCGTGGACTGCGAGACCATTTGGGGCTCAGGCGTGCATTAGTCGACGATGAAGATTGTGGCGCGGGTGTAGACTCTCTTCTTGAAGGTAGCAGCTGTTCTTCGGGCATTTCTGGTGGTTGGTCTTCCCTTCTTCCTCTGCCGTATCGGGCTCTGCAGGCTGCGCGTCAGTGACCAGGTCAGGCAGGTCAGGAAGATCGACTGCGTCAGCATCATCTTCGGGGTCGCCTTCACCAGCACCTTGTCTGAGAGACTCTAGTGTATTATTGATGATGAGACTAGTCTCCTCTCCAAACTCCTCATGCGCGACTGGATGGACAGAGCTGTTGAAGCCTGGGTGTAAAGACTGTATCGACTCCATGAATATCATACTGAAGTCCTCGCCGTGTGCAATGGTGTCATATGCTGACGGTTCCATCGTGGCAGGAGGGTCTGCATCACGCAGTAGCTCATCAGTGGATGACCGATCACTTTCAGCCGCTGCCAAATCACCATAGCCGTAATCATCATAGTCACCCGCTTGTGAGGTCTCAATTTCTTGTTGGTCAACCAAGTGGGTGAGAGCGCTGGGTGCGAAACGAGGTGATGGCTGAGCTATCTCATTTCTAGGCCAGGCTGGGGCTTTTGGCGTAGCCTCGTTCGATATCGATGCCATCCAGATATCTTCAGAATCGGGCTCTATTACTACTGGACCACCAGTAGCAGGAGATGGAGACGAAGGCGCAGCGGCAGCAGCTGGAGCTGACGCTGGCGCTGGAGCTGGATCGGCGGCCTCGGTGGCTTCGCCATCGGTTGATTCTGATGGAGCTCTCACAAGGTCAACCTCGTCATCGCTAGTGACGGGAGGTAGCTGTGTCGTGTCAAGACTGATATCGCCCACTTCGCCTGCAAGCTCGAGCAATTCGTCCGGCGCAAGCGCTTGCCGCCTCCGCCTCCCCTTCTAGCTGTTGATGCTCGTGGCGTGATATCTGTTCCTACTTTGGTCGAGGTCGCAGTGTTCGGGGTCTTGCGCGGGCGAAGGGTTCTTTTGGCGCAGGTGTCGTTCGCGCGCTGGATTCGGATTGCGACTCTCCGTTGTCTCGGCTCGCCATCGTCCTCGCGCGGCGAGGTGTCCTCTTGACAGGCGTGCCTGCGCGCCTTTTCGTCCCCGCGCCTGGCATGGGAGTTCCATTGGACTTTCGTTGACGACCTCGGGCCCTGGGAGCTGTCGCGTCTTCCGGCTCTTCCTCTCTTGACTCGCGAAGAGGGACGGTCGTCGTGGTTGTTCGGCGTCTCAATCGGCGCGCAGGTGTTGAGGAGGCCGGCGCAGGTGACTGGAATAACTTGCGCCTAGCGCTGCTGCCAACATTGTCATCTACATCCAACTGAGCTGTGGTGAGCAGCCTCTTGGACGAGGTTCCATCGCCGACTTGTAGCTCGACCATCTGCTTTCGGGGCGAGCCGCCGAGAGATACAAAACGCTGGGATGACTGACTGCGAGTGACACGACGAGTCGTAGACGGAGGGGATTGCGAAGCCAGGTCTGCCATCGTCGAATCGTTGAGAGGATCCGGCGATGACATGTTGTGGCGCGCAGCCGTTGTGATGGAACTGGATACCGCACTCCCAATCGCAACGGATTTTTTTTTTTTTTTTTGCTTTTTTTGTTGTCTCGTGTCTTTTGTTTGGCTCAAATGACGCACTCGGGTCCCGTTAGACGTGTACGCGTGGTGCCGTCGGTGGTCGACATGGAATGCATAGCCAGCCAAGTACGGAGTACAGAGTACAAAAGATACAATGCCGTTGCACGCGGCTCACCGTGTACACGGGTCGGTCGGTCGTGAACAAGGCAGCATGGGTTGGTTTGTCTCGCGGCATGGATGGCGGTCTTGCTAATTTTGTTTACTTGGATCCCTGTCAGGACTAGCGCCAGTCAGGGTCGGGTCTTCTGGCCTGCTCCGCAATTATGGTTCTTCCGTCAGATGCCAGTTGCCACAGCTCGCCTCCAGCCTGCAGGGCCAGGTCACATGCGTGGCAGCAGCTGGTGACTGTCACAGGCCCAAGATTTGACGGTCTGTCGGGCAAGGCGGAATCGCACGGAGGATAATAATGACTTCATTACGGCCACGGAAAGGGCAAGTGGGACTGGACTCAACTGGAGACTCTTGCCTGTCATTACTTCCCGCCCTTCGGCATCAACCACCACGCTCGTAACAGACTACCTCGGCTCACACCACCAAGGGGGCCGTTGCAAGCTCTTCGATTGACTCCCCAGATCTTGACTTAAACCTCCCCGCTGGCCCACGGGGAGTTGGTGTCGTTCCTCGCTCCACTGTAGCAATAGTCGTCTTCCTCGTCTTCGCTTTCGCTCTCGCTCTCGCTCTCGCTTTTGCATCGCATCGCATCTTCTCATTTCCCCTACGAGACACGCGCACAATGGCCGCCAAGACGCCAATCCCGCAAAACGACAACGTCGCCCACGCCCTCGCCGGCGCAGGTGGTGGTATTTTGTCCATGGTGTTGACGTACGGAACTCACGATCTACCTCTGCAATCACGCTCACGTGCGTGATTGAATGCGCGCGCAGGTCCGCTTACATGCCAAATTGCAGATATCCCTCATCACGCTGTCCACCCGTGCCCAGGTCGAGTCCAAGAAGGCCGAGAGCAAGTTCATCGACGCTGTCCAGAGGATCGTCGCCCGCGAGGGAGTCGCCGGCTTGTACTCGGGCATCAACTCGGCCCTCTTTGGCATCAGCGTCACCAACTTCGTCTACTACTACTGGTATGAGTGGACCCGGGCCTTCTTCGAAAAGGCGGCCGCGACGGCCGGCCGCGCCAACAAGAAGCTCACCACTGTCGAGTCCATGATTGCCGGTGCCATTGCCGGTTCGGCCACCGTCATCATCACCAACCCCATCTGGGTCGTCAACACTCGCGTCACCACGCGCCAGAAGCACTCCGAGGTCGATCTCGAGGCTGGCAAGCCGGCCCCGACGCCCTCCACCATGGGCACCCTCATGTCTCTTCTGCGGAAGGAGGGACCCCAGGCCCTATTCTCCGGCGTGCTGCCGGCTTTGGTCCTGGTCATCAACCCCATTCTTCAGTACACGCTTTTTGAGCAGATGAAGAATGCCGTGGAGAAGAAGAGAAAGGTGACTCCCGCCGTGGCTTTCTTCCTCGGTGCGCTTGGCAAGCTGTTTGCCACGTCGGTGACGTACCCTTACATCACCGTCAAGAGCCAGATGCATGTTGCTGGCAGCCACAGCGGCAAGAAGGAGGGCATGAGCGAGACTCTGAGCAGAGTGATTCGCGAGGAGGGCTACGCTGGTCTCTACAAGGGTATGTTCAGTCGTTTACCGAAGGGGGCCAATGTCGATTTGTTTCTTCTTCTTCTTCTTCTTCTTTCATCTTTGAAACTAACATTTATAATAGGTATCGGACCCAAAGTCTCCCAGAGCGTCTTGACTGCTGCTTTCCTGTTTGCCTTCAAGGATGCTCTGTACGAGCAGACTGTCCGTTTCCGCATGGGCCGCAGCAAATCTTAATTGTTTCACTGTCCCTGCAATTGGATCGTGACGATAAACCGGGCAACGAAGTAGTAATGCCGCTGCGCCGCGCACCTTGCGAATAGCGACGTGAGATGCTTGAAACCCTGTAAACTGTGCAGGAGGCCAAACGAGACACCCTTTCGGCATGGCTGCTATGGATGATGGCGAAACCGTGTACGTATGAAAATGCAAGCGAGATAAAAAAAAAAAGGGGGATGAAATGACGGAGAATAAGGAATAAGCCAAGTCAAGCACGGGGTGGCTGTTTTTATGGATATGATACCTTTGGCGAGAAGTAGATCTGTATACCAAAGTAACAGACAGATTTCGTCATCAATTTAGGTTTTTTTATGTTCTTTTAAATCCATCACTGTGAGCCCCCGCTGCCGCTATATACATGTAACCAACTACTCACGTAGTAACAGGCACTATGCGCGGAACTATCCACCACTCATGATACGCCTCATCCGACGTGGGAACCTCGGCCGAAACATTCAACGTGGCAGCTTCGTCCCTCCAGCCTTTCGCAACGCCTTTCGCAACGTTGACACAGCCACGCCCGTGGCAATGCACGACTTCAGCGCGGCCTTTGCCGAGCCGATCCACCGCTCGTACGAACCCACGGAGAAGGAATCCTCTGCTGAAAGCTTGCCCAGCGCTTCCAGCCCTCGTTTCGCGCTCGTCGCCGCCCGCTCAGCATACTCGAGGAGTGCAGACGTGCTCGAGTCGGGCTGCTTCGTCCCGTCACTGAAGTCCTCGAACGTCGGGAGAGCGGGCAGCCCGATGGGAGAAAAGGGCTTCATGCGCAAATCATAGCGAAGCCTGTCGTTACTGTACGGTCTCGAGGGCGCGCCGATGAGCTTGTAGCGGCCGAGGACGACGTACACGCAGCAGAGGGCGTCGGACAGTTCCCACGTGACTGCTGCGTCGAGCATGGACAGTCGCGTGTACGAGAGGGACCGCTGGAGTTGCTGCTCGGCGGGAGGGGGAGGACCTGGCTCCGGGACTGCGTGGCTCGTCGGACGACAAAGGTCTTGATGCGCTCGACGTGCTGGAGACGTGACTTGGACAGGTAGTGTAGGTACCAGTACATGCCTGCCATCTCGTCAACCTGGTAGACTTGGAGTTCGAATCCGAGCTGGACAATGGCTTCCATCTGGCGGAGCTTGTAGAGATATGTCCAGGATGACAGGGGAGGAGTACGTTTCAATGGGGCCGAGGCCGAGGGGGATCGTTGCATGACGGGCTGCTCTTCGGTGCTGATCTGTAGGATCTGATCAATGTCTTCTGCGTCGACTTGGAGGGCTTCCCAGTCGCGGATCAGGTGGCAGAGGGTGCGGCGCACGCGGCATCGGTTCTGGCAGGCTGTGCGGAAGATGTCGAGGAAAGGCTGGGCGGCCCGTTGGCGGAAGAGCTCCATTTTCTGGGACATGACGAAGCGGGGGTCCTGGGGTGCCTCGATCTCGTCGTTGTCTCGGTCGAGGAGCGGGTGTGCGGGGAGGGTGATGATGGAGAGGTCGTCGTCGAGGAGTTGCCGGATGGACATGGATCCGAGGATCTCCATGGCGTCAAAGAGGAAGGTTTGGAGGAGGGTCGGATGTACACCATTGGTTGGGGCTTCTTGGACTGGAACGACTGGACGAATGTCTGGTTTGACGAGGACAGAAGACCGTCAGCACGCAGCATGGCGGAAGTATACGCGTGTGTGTGGTTTTGGGAAGAGGGACTGGATTTACTTCGCACCTGAAGACACTGGGAGTCCGTGTACTCCAAGACGCCGATGACTTGGGAGCCGTCTTTGAAAAGGCGCGATAGATGGCCAAAGGCGGCGTCAAAGTTGAGCTGAACGATGGGTCGTGGGGCACGGTACTCGCGAGTTTGCGCTGCAGCTTCATGCTGAAGGCGTCGTCGACCGCTGATGCCAGAGAATGTGTTGAGCTCAACCTCGGGAGAATCTGCAGAGCCTTGTCCCAGGGTGCCTTGGCTTTGGACGGTTCCTTCATGTACTGAGGTGATTCCGTGGCTGTCAGGAAGACGCTCCGCAGTTCCAGACGGCTCACGAGGGCATCTGCCAAGTCATCGGGGATTGACGAACCCTTGAGGGAAAGCACAAGCTCTACCGCAGCGCTGAGCACGTCTTGCACCTCTTTGGAGGGAAAGCCTGTTAGTAAAGTGCGATTGTAGGTATTTGGGACGAAATCTTCCTCCTACAAGTCATGTAACTCATGTTAGTACTAGTACATATGAGTCTCTTCGTTGACTTTGCATGGCAGCTCACCTCGTAAAAATGCTCTGCCTTGATACGTTCGTTCACGTAACCGCACGCCTTGAGCATTCCCAAGCAGTATGCTCGCAGAACCTCGAGCATCGGTTGTTCATTGGCCTCCATATTTCTGGGACGCACAAAATAAGCTTCCCTGATGCTGCCGGGCTCGGGCATCAGGAGAGCTTCGACGTAAACACTGGTGAATATTGTCTGCGACAGGGGTATCCCAAGTGCCAGGACATCTATGGGGATCAGCCCATGCAAAGAAGACCAAAACGCATTTGTTTTTTTTTTTTTGTTTTTTTTGTTTTTTTTTCAAAAAAAAATTGTCGAGAAACCCAATGTGTGACACTTACTTCATGGCAAATAAGCTGGTCCATGATGCCTAATGCCTCCTCTGGACGCAACGGCCGTGAGACATGATACATGACGTCAAAATGCTCGCCCGGTTGAACGCACCCACTGTCCATTTTCGGGTCCATGATCTACGTTTGCAATGCAGTCAGCCGAGGTGCGATACAACTGTCGAACCCAGATACCGCGCCACCACAAGACAGACCTCGAGAGCTGCGACTGAGTCGAAGAGTGTGAAGAGGCCGTCTTTGACAAGCTCGGCTGGCTCCAAGGCTACCCAACCTGTCAGTGTGCCCGACCGAAAATGCTTGGATGAGATGTTGTCTCAGCACACAACATACTCTTTACGGCATCGTCAAACTTGTCCGTGATGTCAACGGCTACTATGCCCGCACTCCGTATGTTGGGCGGCGGCAAGGGCGGCGGCTCTCGACCGTGTCCCAATGATAACCGGGAGATTTCTGCACGGCGGAGTCAGAGAAGACCGGGCATTGATGAGAAGGATCAGATTTTTCGGGTTTTGGAAACGGACCATCGGCGGCACCGATCCCGTAGTCGGCCATTTTGTGAATCTAATTCATAACCTGTATGATGGCATGGCCAGAGTCTATCGGTGGCGGCGGCCTCAGTCTTGGTTGGGGTCGTCGTTGGTCGCTCATGCAATAATGAATGTGCATGAGACTTGAGAAGTTGATGAGAGCGGGATGGGACGGATGGGGCACCCCATTGGGTTGGGTAGTTAGTCAACTACATGTAAGTTAGTGGGCGCCAATCCATGTCATTCATTCATTCATGGGCCTCACTGACATGGCTGGTGCCGCCGGCATGCTGGCGTGACACGAAGTTGACAGAGACCAACACTTCTCAAAGCAGAGCCTCGTTTCTTTGATTCTTTTATACAGTCATCAGGGTTCTTCTAATTTGGGGTTTTACGAAACTTTCAGGTTGGGATTCGACAGCTCAGCTTCTTGCTCATTGGCACGCCCACCCCTCCCTCTCATGCCTACCGTCGTTAAGACTCAAGAGCCACATCCAGTATTTCCAAGAGCGGCGCTGAAACAATATTTCATCTTGTACGAAATGCTTCGCGAGTCGAATTGATGTAGTCTAGCAATCGATTATGATACAGCGGCACCGCGTGCCTTCTCTCGACCCCCTTCAGTCGTTCTGCCCACTTCGCCAGTCGCGGCCATCACATTGTCAATGTCCCCAGCATTGAATTGATCTAAGAGGAGGCGCTCTCGGCCATGGCGGCAGTGTTGGCGGCACCAAGTTCCTTGACCTCACCCTGTTTGCCGTTCTGTTCGCGGTATTGGGTCAGCTCCATGCGCTTCACGGCCAGATTGATTGCACCTCTGTCAATTACGTACCGACCACTTGGCAAAGCGAAGGTCCATCTCGCCCCGGCGCTCGGCAACGATTCTCTTGTCCTCCTTAAGGCTGCGGCGGACAGCGCGGGCCGCGATGGCCAGGTATCGGTTGTAGCTGTATCCAAGGTTAGCACGTCGAACTCGGGAGGGGGTTTTGTGAGCTTCGTGGTGCGTCCAAAGTCGGCGTGTCGAGAGGGTGCAGCCACGGGGAATGAATGGGTCAGTTGACGTACGTCAAACCGGCGGCTTTCCACGCAGCAGGCATTTCGGCGATATTGAGAAGCTGACGTTGGATGAGGTGTGGAATTGGAGATGGGTTGATCGGTAAGCCGAATGTTCCTTCGCCAGAATTGATCATACAATACCCACCCGAGAGGACGGACCCTGACACCTCAGGCACCAGACACTTCGTATCACGTGACTGAACAGAAACATCCGACCTGTGCGATCCACTTCATGCAAGATGACAGGTGTGACTCGTCTTGCACTTGCACATGTTGAATCAACCACAACAACCTCTCACGGAAACATCAGTAAACCCTTACAAAGCCTCCATCTGCCTCCCCCAGTCATTCCCAGCTGTAAGAGCCCGGCTCCCGACGCGAGGCATGTCGCCACTGAAACGTACCGAGGCGGGCGCGGATGCTCTGCGCGCGGGTATGGAATTCCCCGCGGAGAAGCCTCGAATTCCTCAGGGTAGGCTACCTCGCCTTGGAGTCGGATCCTGGGCGATCTGCCTGGACCGAAGCGGTAGCGGTGCGTTGGGCTGAAGCCTGTTGCGAGAGTCGCGGGGGATGAAGGCGATGAATGGTACGACGTAGTCGCCACGGGCGTATCAGTCTGGGGGCAGAACTGGACCGCCGGTGGGAGTGCGACGCAGCTATGTTTTGCTGCTGCCTACTTGGATGCTAGTTATTCTGCTGGATTTTCATGTCCATCATGTTGCTGTGATTGACTGATATCAGGTTCATGCCGCAACGAAAGTGAGAAAGTAGAGGTGGTAGTAGAGGTGGTGTAAGAACGGATCCCGGGGCCTGCACCAGCGAGCCATCAGTCGCGACGAGTTCCCGAGGCGGCAAACCCCAAAATAGCATGCACGAGATATTCGTACTGATCCCGTCAGCAATTCATCGTTTGTCTACCTGACTGGACAAACAGGCCAGCGCAGCAAGTACAGCTCGACATGGAAAAATCGTTGGGTGCAATGCGAGGAGGTGAGGTGGGTGTTTCCGAATCCCCAAGTGAGCCGGCGCCAAACACCGGAAAGTAAGTAATATTAATTCGAGAAGTCGATCAAGGGTAAAGCGTGGCAGGGCTGAGAGCAACGCAGGTTGACGGGTTCAGTAAAGTGGCAAGGCGTTTCGGAGACGATGACATTCTGGCTATTACCATGTACCAGTCCGTATCACTCGATTCAATGTTGTTACTTTCCCGGCGTACTCGGGTTTCCTTCAGGACCCAGTCCGGTGCCAGTCAGTCACTTCCATGAACCCGACTACATGCCCGCATTCTCAAAGACGAGATACATGTCCAAGGGCCAAAACGCTGGACGGAGGGTTCAACATCTATCTGAGCCTCTTCAGCATTGAGTGTCAACATATATAGGGTAAGTCGTTTACCTAGAATGAAGAGTGAATGTGAGTAGAGCACAGGGATATCACGTATATTGTAACAGTATATATAGGGAGGGCACTATGCTCCTTGAAATCAACCAAGGTCCGTAACGATGGTGACCTCCCATTTTCCCTTTTCGGGTTAATAATAGAAAGCGCAACTACATCGCCGGGTGGAAAGATCGACATATAACATGCGTGACTGGCCGATCACCTGATTGCTTTCGCGCCGCCCAGGAAAGGAGTCTGGGGGCCGGAGGGGGCGACATTTTGCCATTTATATAGACTAGACGTACTCTGGCCGCTTCTTTCAACGCCACCAAGATCGCAGTTGCAGATGAGAACTTTTTCTTTGCACTTGGTTTCATCGATGATTTCAATATCTACTTTCTTACTGTAGTCAAAGACGGTAAGTTTTCCCCAAAAGACATTTAGCCACTTCACGCCGCGCCGTCCCGATGATCGCCCTGTTCATGTAATTTCCCAGAACCCCAAACCTCACGAGGGATCGATCTCATTGTGGCTGCCGCTTTTCCGATCAGGTTACACTGGCAGGCATGTCTGTGAAACGGCGGCGATATGGAAGCGAGATTGCTCCCGTTATGGGGGCATCTTGAGCATGGATTCGTCGGGGGTTGTCGGGAGGTGGTAGGGTCATTCTTTTTCTGCGAGGGCTGTTTGTTGGGCGTGAAGGATTGTCAACAATGACGGGGAGAAGGGGGAGAGCCGGGAGAGGGGTCTTCGAAATGGCTGACCAAGAAGAAAGAAAATCATGAAAATCACTGAATGAACAAGGACACCTTTGGTGCCAATCGATAATTGCACTAACAGAGTTCAAGTTGTCACTCCAGCGATGTTGTTCATCCGCCACTCGCCAGATGCAACACGCAGTTGACGGTTTGTCGTCGCGATTGCCTCTGGCACGCCTCATGTCTTGGCATCCCACCGACGTGTAGCTTGCCAATGGCTTCATTATTTCCTCGTCCACGAGTAGCATTATCATTGTGCTGCAGGAGGAACGGTAGACTGATTCGCCAAAGCAGGAACGAAAAGCTTGTGCTTGGGGAGGGCTGACAGGAGGAATGATTCAAGTCAAAACCGGGGAGGGGGAAGGGGAAGAGACAGCGCACCCCTCTACGGAGGATTCCGTAATCATATTCTTTTTAGGGAATAGATTCGGAATAAACTTCAACTTGTTGATCCTGGCCCCTGTCTCCCTTATTTCCTAGCGAACAGCTGAATAGCTCCATTCCCTCTGTTATTAAGTAGATTTGTAAAATAATAAAATAATTCAAGGGATTGTGTTGTAATGTAGACTTGTTGTCCAAGGTCCGGTCCAGGAACCAAGACTGTATCCGGAGCATCTTCTGTGAGGACGATTGGTATTAGCTAGGCATGAACTTACAATACAAGAATCTACATGCCCCACTTGTGGCAGCGCTTATCAGCTGCGGGCCAGCTGATAAAGCTAAGCTTGTTAGAGTAATGTGCAGGGGAATGAGCGCTACCCGTAGGTACCTTTTCTTTAGTGGAAATTACAGCTGAATTTAGGTACCTATGTCTCACGCTCATTTCCCGCTTTAACTGCTGATTGGTGCGATTCCCCTGCATGTAGATTTTTACAATAAAATCAGGGTTGTATTGTATGTACATATGTAAGGGGCATCTCATAGCCAGCGCCTCGCCAGTGCCACGTGGATCTGGCGCTGGGGCGCGGTGCGCGGTGCGCCAGGGGGTGTTGGGAGGCGGGGCCTCGCATCCTTCCCTTCTTTGACGACCGTAAGGCTAGGTATATGTATGTACTAAGTAGGGCACGCGAGATTCGCGCAGGAGCTTTCATCAAATGACGAGCGGTTAGTGTTTTAGGTGAGATACTACATGTAGCTCTGCGCGTTATTTGAAATTTCCGTGCTGCAATCTCGCACACCGACTCCACCTTTTTCTGGGTCAGAAGCTGAAACCTCGAGTTCATCTCTTTACATCTACGGAGTACTCCGAACTCCAGGGATATCCCGCGTCACACCGGAAATCTGTCACTGCGGTCCCCTTCATTCGTATGTTAATTTGTCACGCTAGCTAGGTATCGCTAGCAATCCCGATTCCCTCACAAATCTGATGCATTGGCCACAACCCATGGAAGCCAAAAAAAAAAAAAATTATGAAAAATTCAACATGTTTGTACAATTGCTGTCTTTGTGGGGTATTCGTGGATTTTGCGAAATCCCCCTCCCCCTCTCTCGTTTCAGGTGGATGGCTGCCCCGCGCTGCGATTGGATGCCAACGAGGCCGCGCAGTGGTGCCCGGAAGGAAGGTGCGGGTGCCCTGTGTGCCTGCGCAAGCCCGCTGGAGCTCACTACTAAATACATACATGTACATATTAGTAAGTGCATGGCGCCGCCCGTGCTTCCGTGGGGCCCCTGAATCCTGAAGCCGGTCCAGCCAACCATTGATCTGTTCCTGAATACACCGTGTGTACTCCGTGCTCCGTGCACTGGCCAGTAACCATTCGTAGAAACAAACGTGATTCATGTCCCCCGAACCATCTTTGGCTCCGGCGACCTTTGCATTGACGTTTCTGGTTGCTCTTTACGGATTCCATGGAGCCATTCTTTTCACTCCAGCACCTATGTAGAGCACCTAGGAGCGTCTGCACTTTTCGATGGAGCTCGCTGTTTGCCATGAGATGAAAGAGGAGGTGGGAGCTCTCATGGTTATGAGCACGTTGGGCTGGCCCATGGGTCTCGGGTTCCTGGATGACCAGAACAACCACACAACCGGTCACAAGCGACAAGTGTCATATCGGCCGTCCCAGTCTGCTGACACTTTGTCCTACCGGACCTGAAATGGAGCTTTGGCTTGGTAGTACGGAAAACTCCGTATTCGACGCGATTCATTCTGCAGTACTCCGTACATACACATGTACATATGTATGTATGTACATGCCAGGCGCGCGTAGAACGACCTGACGAGGGGCCGATGGCTCCCAATACCGCCATCTGAAAGCGATCGCCAGATGTACATATGTACCTGCAACGCACCGCTGGGTTGCATTGTACGCGGTACACGGTACACGACACACGATAAACGATACACGGTACAACACGGTACACGGTACATGGTACACGGTTTAACGCTTGGTCGACTACGGAGACTACATGTACGGAGTAGCCGCCCAAGGAATCCATCCAATCCGCGCCGGTGAACCGTTTGCCTGGCCCCTGCTATTCAGTTTTAGCGGGGACGTACTCCGTACAGTATGTAGATTTCCACCGGAGCTTTCAAATTTTCTACCGAGTAAAACAGTCAATTTTATGTATTCTCGTGCTGTATATGTATACATACTCCGTAGGTGACCAACTACTCCGTATGTAACTCGCCAACTTGGATATGTGAGGCGAGACTCTCCCACGACAGAAAACAACGAATATTTTATTCGCAGCCAGGCCTGGTCGGTGTGCGGAGTAGATATAATAACTCACGATGCCTTTTTGAGGAAGCCGGATGCACAAGAGGCTGATTGGTGGAGCACGCCTTCACTACTCACATCACGGGTATCAATGCACGTCGAGACAACTTCCCAGGTGTCACTATTACAGCAACACAGCAGAGAAAGTGACGACGACTCTACGGAGTAGAGTAAATTTATTAGAGTAACGAGCATACATACATACATACCATACTTCTGCAACTGCAGGCGAATGTGGGCAAATGTGGGCAACTTGGGCAAATGCAGTCGGCACGGTGTGTGCGTGTGCGTGTGCATTGTGTGCGTGTGCGTTTGCGTGCGCGTGCGCGCAATACAAATCTGCTGGCACATGTCGGAACACGACGCGCGGAGACACCATCCAGGCTCCACCGTGCAGCTGGCGGTGGAGCTCGATGGACCTGCCCTGTAAATACTCCGTGTGCTGTACGTACATGTACACACAGACACTAGTAGATTGGGATACGCCCCTCGGCGCACGCCCACCCTTGGCGAGCCACTCAGATTGCGTTGGTGTCGTTTGCTCCCACACGCCCTCCTCGGTTTCTCATCCCACTCCACGCTCGAGTTGGAAACAAAACGGTATGTACATAGTATTATTTGCTTGCACACCTGAATTCTGTCCTTTGTTCCTATTTCTACCTCCAACACCTCTCCATTCTTTTACGTTGCCGTTTCTTCTTCTTTTCTCTGCACCTACTTTACCTTCCTGTTCTACGCACGCAACGTTCCCGTTGTCCTTCCTTTCTGAAAACCTTTTAAAAACAAAACAGATCGCTAGCTTCGATCTTGTTTCCTTGCAACAGCACTTCCTTTCGCTGCTTGCATATCAGTCCTTTCCCTTCTCGCGTCTTTGAAAGACCGCATGAACAACTCTCCTTGACGGCCGTGCCGATTATCGGGTTACGCTTGCGCTGTACAGCAATCCTTCACGACAAAGATCCCGACAAAATTCCTACATTTACTTTTGACTTTCTGTCCAGCCGATTGGTAGCCTCAAGAGACCAAACCCCTTCCCTCGGCGCAAAGAGAAACATTTTACGAGTACTTGCAACTTTTGGCACACACACACACACACACACACACACATATATATATATATACACATATATATATATCAGCAACCATGTACACCAACAAGATCGCTGCTCTGGCTGGCGCCGTTGCGGTCATCGACCACGTGGCTGCCCTCAACGTCAACCGACGAGAGCACAAACTGGAGAAGAGACAAGATGTCGTCATTTGGGAGACTGTTGTCCAGACTGTTTATGTCACTGAGGGTGCTCCCCCTCCGGTCACCAGCCCACTGCTTTCTTTGATGCCGGCAAGGTCAGCGATGTCGTTGTCGTCTCTACCCCGGCACCCAAGAACGAGCTCCCTCCTGTTCAAAAGGACCAAGCTCCAGTTCCCACCAGCTTGAAAACATCTGTCAAGCCTGCCACCCCCACTGGTACCGGCAGCACTGGAGTCTCTTCCAAGAGACCCGGCTTTTCTGGCAAGCGTGGTCTCGCCTACAACGACCCTGCGCTCGCCAACCTGGTCGGATCTTCATGCAAGGGTGCCTGCGGCTGGGCTTACAACTGGGGATCGGATCCTGGAGCTCTTGATCCTCAACGCCCCTTCATTCCCACGCTTTGGGGCAAGGGACCTCACAATGCGAACAATGACTTCTTCGATAACTGGCACCCCAGTGCTAGCAAAGCTGTTGCTAATGGCGCCAAGGCTCTTTTCTCCTTCAATGAGCCCGACAACAAAGGCCAGGCCAACATGTCCCCTGCCGAAGCTGCTAAATATCACGTCGAGCACATGAACAGATACTCCGGCAAGACCTTGATTGGCGCCCCCTCTGTCAGTAACAGCAATGTTCAGGGCGAGGGACTTCAGTGGCTCAAGAGTTGGGTCCAGGAGTGCGAGAGCCAGCGCTGCGAATACGACTTCTGCAACGTCCACTGGTACTCTCCCCCAATGCTATCGACTCTCTCTTTGACCATATTGAGCAAGCCCACAAGATTTGTGGCGGCAAGCCCGTCTGGCTGACCGAGTTTGCTCCTGTCGAAGCCAATAATGTGCAGACTGCTGAGTTCCTCAGCCAGGTAATCCCCAAGCTCGAATCTCTCGACTATCTTGACGCGTATGCCTACTTCATGGTTGGCTCCAACAACCTCCAGCTGCTCTCTTCTGCCTCTACTTTGAGCCAGATTGGCACCAAGTACGTCAGCCTGTAAAGGCTTATCAGATGCTGTGTCGACAGTCGATGCATCACTTTGATTCGTTTCTTGTACACTCGCTAGGAATGATACCCACCTTTTCTTCTCAACTTTTTGAATTCTTCTTTCTCTCATTCTGATCCCCAACTTTTTCTTTCTTTCTTTCACTCAATTGACTAGGATACATCAAATACAACCCTGGGGAGGGCTCGGGCATCAGGCAAGATGCAATGGAGGCAACCACGGCGCACCATTCTTTTACTTTCTTGTGTATATATTTGGCCAATTATGTTGACAATCATTGTTTCCGCAAATCCATAGTGGATGCACCAAGGAGGCCACCAAAAAAAAAAGACGACCAGAAGGAAAACGTTTCTTCTTCTTTTCCATTTCGGACTGTCTGTTTTCTCTGTTCTCAGTTCCTGAGTTCTTTCTCTCTCTCTCTAAGGTACATGAGGAAGAAGACGCCACACCCACGTTTTATCGCAAGGGCCGTCTCTGCTGGACAATTCTATGTGTGAGGGCGTCGAGTGATGGCCAAATTACAGACACACGATTATCTCGAGAGTGACAGAAGACAAGGAGTCAAGGGACCACGAACTAGGCATGAATTCTTATCATGAGACATGACATTTGATGCCATTTGTTTACCTCTTTTCTTTCTCATGATGTGCACGCCGTGAAAGTGTTGTTGCCAAAATGATGACTCCATGATTGGATTACCACTCAACAACTGCCAGACAAGCCTCCATGTAAGCAGGCACCAGGCAATAAGGAGATACCAATGTCCCCGAGCCAACTTCAGATGCTCGATTTATTCATGAACAAAGTAGTGGGAACCCCGGCATGCCGGCTCCATGTCTCACACCACGGGTTGAAAAATGCCGTATCCGTCATGCAGTGCGCCAAGACGGACGGTCCAGTACTGAGACACCGGGGACTTGACGGTTTATTTTTAGACCACATGTTTCACTCCCTCACAATGTATCATCAATCCGCAGACCCTCCACAATTCCTGCCATGAAACATAATTACTAGTTATTGGATCTCATCAACGACCAAGAGCCAAGAAGTGGTTGGCGAAATGGTATCCAAAGGTGCTAGCTAGGTAATACTACACAGGAATCAATGATCAGGATCAAGACTAGGTTTCTCATTTGCTTCCACACCACCTTCTGCCACAAACAAAGAGTCAAGCTCTACATGGACTCGTGGACTCGGATGCATAATGACTAGCTGTAATGCTCGTTCTCCAACCAGAATATCCGTCGTGGACGGAACTGTCAACGTCGATTCGGCCTTCTTCAGCCCTGGCATAATCGTCTTGTCTTCTCTCGCCTAGATTGAGTTGACCAGGTCCTGATTTAGATCCTGGCTTGATCTCGCTCTCGATTGTCGTCGTGACGATGACACCGCCGCGAGGTGTTTTCAAGTCGTTTGGCGTGTCGCTCTGCGTTGACGTTCCAACTGGAGGCACCAAAGGAGTGCTTGTTGGTGTTGAAGATGCTGATGAATTGCCAACGCGGGGAGTAAGGGCCCTGGCTGAGCTCTGTCCTTGGCTGTCTCTCCCATTGTAGCATTCCACTGATGAATTGACGCTTGATGTGCCAGCATTGTCCTTTGAAGTGACCCATTGGATGACAACGGCAGAGAATAAAACTTGGAATTGATATCAATCAAGTGGTGCTGGAGAGTATGTCCTGCGAGGGGATGACGATCCCTGGAGCAGCACTTACTATCACAATGACAACTCATCAGACACACCCATCCTGGTTCACCGTCAAGTGACATTAGGACGGAGAGGTTACTGTCGATTTTGTTATCGTGTCATCTCTCGTTTGGCCATGGTAGTCGTTCGGCATGTTTACATACACTAGGCTGCTTAAACAGGTACAAGCTGCGCCGCAAAAGGTCCGAAATGAGATCGTTCGAAGCCTCGTATTTGCCGGCGTGCGCGGCATATTTCTGTACGAATAGAGTTCTGCGACAATGTTAGACTTCCTGACAATCTCAAATTTCCGGGGCTGTATAGTTTCAGAACAGGGACGCACTTCGCAGAGGAATCAAGAACATGATTGTCAAATACACATTCACAACCGTATCAAACGAAATAAGAGGTATCATCGCGAAGCTCTTCATACCAATTATGCACTCTCCCTCCTTCAGCTTTGCGATGCGACTATTACTTCGGGTAAGCTTGGATCATGTTCCCAGATCAAGGAGATGCCATACAAGACAAAGTTGAGAACCACAACCGCTGAATATAAGCCGAGCATACCAGCTGAATTGAACAAATAGAGTTTCGACCGAGTTCTTTTCTTCGCAGTGCCTCGAATGATGTGCTGGGAGAATGAGCCTAGTTTCATCTAGTACCTCGGTAGAACACATGTAACACACCGCTTTCTCGACCAAGAAGAGGTATATGAACTTTTGCTACATCAGCCCAGCTGTCGCAAGCCATACTGAGACAGTGGATGAACAAGAAAAATCTCACAATCTGTGTGGGATAGATCAGCGACCTGGAATTCAATCTTTCTGTAAAGTTGCTCGGAAGTGAACAACACACCTTGGTGGTCACATAGCAGGCAAGACACAGCAAAATCGCACTGTCACAAGTCCTCATATTGTAATTCAAGCCCAGAGTATTCTGCAGCAACGCGGAAGAAAAGACGAAGAGATACGAGTCGGTGTAAATTGCGAAGACCACTAGCTCAACCAGTCAGTATCTCCCTGTTTGTCAAGCAAGCTTGCCAGGTACTTTGACGCACACCATACGACGATCGGAAGACGGGTCCAGGATCGAATGACCAGGCACCTTTGCGCTGTGAAGTCATTAGATGACACTCTACATTGGCTTGAGCAAGCGTTCAGAATGCGACTCCTTGTAGAGCAAAGGTGCGTACTCAGAAACGTAGCAAGGACGCTGGTTGACGAGAGCGACACAAGCACGGCCATTATTTTCCCCGCCACGGGAACTGGCCCCTGTTGAGACGGTGTCATGTTGAACTGAGGTTTCTTTTCGGGCCAACCAGTGGGAGATACCGATGCTAGTGCCTGATGGCGGAACCAGCGCGAAATTGTAGGAAGAATGTGCACGCACTATATGTATAGGAAGAGGCTGCCCGGCACGAGGAGGTGAAGTGAATCAAGGAGTCGTCAACGGCGCGTCCGTCAACCAGGCCCGATGCGTTCCGTCGACCAGATGTAGGACTGAGATAAATTCCACAGAGCACCTAAAACGATTTTTGTGTTCTGGTTGAGCAGGTCGCAAGTAGGGACACGTAGATGGCAACGAGTGTTTTCCTAGAGCGTTCTCCTACGGCGTCTTTGTTGTGGAAGGAGCGATACATTGACAACCACATGGCAAAAATCTGCAGCTCTTGACACATTTTCCGCGCCACCGAATGGCAGATGATCGAGCTCGCAAGGACAACCACACAATTATTGATGCCAGTATTAACTGAGAGGCTGCCCTCATAACAAAGAGAAACTTCACACGAGGTCTGATGCAAGACGAGACAGGCTCATGCAACAACTTCTAGTCAGTCGGTCGAATAGAGATAGATACCTTACTGTGTAGTACATACAGTTCCTGAAAACGCCGCGCAATGCCCCGAGCCGATCTTATCAAGCTATGAACCTCAACGCCGAGCAGTGCGATACATCCTTTCCTTGGGTTTGTTTATCATGCCATCTTTATACTTTGGTATGCCCATCATTCATTTAAACACGTCAAAACCAGCAGAGACTCTCCTATCTCGCGGCTTGAGCCCTGGTCCGGATCCTAAACTTGTCCTTCAACTTGTCCGTCAATTTGGCGGATTGCGGCCTATCAGTTGCTGTCGTTTCCTGAGCGTCCGTCTCCTGATATTGTGTATGGGCGCGCATTTGGCGAAGGGCTTCAATCCGTTCTTCAACAGGGGCTTGTCGCAGACGATTTACATCAAACAGTCGAGTCAAACGGTTGCCATGAGGCGCATGTGTGCCGTCAGTATCCTCTCCTTCAAGTACCAGCGGAGGAGCCAGACTTTCGTTCGCTTCGGAAAATTCGTCATGCGAAGTGTGACCAGGTCGAAGGTCAAGGCGACTGTTCTAGTGTAAGTGAAATGGGTTCCCAACAACGATCATGAACCCATGGGTGAAAGCTTACCAGAGAGGACATGTTCGGACACATTTATGAGCCATGGGTCCACGCAATGGGGATGAAATTGGTGATTGCATGGCAAAACCCGCACGTCCTCGCCGACTTTGAAATCTTCTGTACAGATGGAGCAACCCAAATGGGCCTCAGTCTCGGAATACTCATCAGCTGTGAAGTCAACGCCTTCAGCGTGAGAGTCTCGCTTCGATGACTTCTGGTCGTCACTGCTCGTTGTAGCTGCGGTGGCCTCCGCAGCCGCCGTTTTCGCTTCGGTAGGTCCATTTCCGAGGGCCACAGCAGCGGGATTTTGGACCGTCGCGGCATCGCGCCCATCCGTTAGGGCCGCTTCAAGTTCAAGTTCTGGATCAGGTTTTTCGGCGTCTTGATTGCCGAACTTGACAATCGGGATAGTGTCCAGCACAGCGCGCGCAAGTCCCTTGGCACGACTTTGACGTGGTCTTCCTCCGAAGCCTCCACGTGGGCCGTATCTTTCGGGGTATCGATGTGCGCGAGCGGCACCAGTGGCAATGATGATCAAGAACAAAAGAGTTATGATACCCGTGATGCTGTATAAAATGCTCATGGCCACAGCCGAGTTGTTCCCGCCGCCGTTGCCCGATCCCAAGTTTGTATCTTTGTGACCAGTACTACCAGTGATTTCACTTTTACGGAGTTCACTGTCTGCGTACCGTTGAGGTAGGTCAAGACTCTTCCTGCCTCTCCTGCATCTGCCATGGACAAGATACTCGTGTAAGGCAAAGGCGCGTCGTCGTTTATGAGGCATATGTTCTTGTCGGTGGAGTATAGGATGATGGCCGTCAATGAGGGAGAAGCCTTCATCAGCCTGGCAAGCATCTTGTCTGGAGTGATGAATCCATCAGAGGAGGAGCTGTCGCAAGACAAATAGGCGATGGTGTCATTTCCCGTAGGTCGTTATAGGTGGATGTATTTGCAGCCTTGAGCGCACCCACGATATGGAAAGACTGCCAAAGACGTTGGATTAGCTAATGAACACACTGAAAGTCCTGTTCTGTCATATCTACAGATTATGAATGTCAAGAGTTTCGTTCTCACCCCGCGAACAGTGCCCGTTCCGTTCAGTCCGATACTCGCTGTCAAGGGAATCACGGTGAATTGCACACCTATTGGCCCCCAGGCTGTGTCGTCAGATTCAATTTCAGCGAGTTTGGTGCTGCCCAAGACGGAGCATCCTGGCGAGCAGAAGTGAAGGTAGTGATGGTCTCATATTGGCCAAGGACCAGCTCAGACGCAAACGCCACAGCCAACAGGACGGACCAAAGCCTGGCAATGAGGGTAGCCATGTTTGCAATTCTTATACCTCGATTGTCGGTTATCGCGTCCTACTTGAGCGAGCACAGCTTTCCTGAGGACAGCACGGAAAGCAGGTCTTTTGAGGCGATGGGCCGATCGAGGGGTTCGCTTCGTGCTGGCGTGGACCGGTCATCTGCCTGGGGTTTTCAAATCGACAGAAGAGACATTTGACGAGGCGACGGTGGTCGCAGCCGCTACCAACACCGAGTCTTATGCCGAGTGCGCCGGGAGGAGATCGCAGATGAAGATGGGGATAGGGAAATGGGATATGCAGGAGGCAAAGGGCTGCAAAGACGTGAAGTCGAGATGGAGTCGTAGAACTCGTGGGCCAGACCACGTTGGTTGCATGCACGACGGCGGCGACGTCGGCTGCCGAAGCGGGATGGTGGAGGTAGCCAAGGACGGGCGCTGCGGGCAGAACCAATTGTAGCCAAGTGATAGGTCAAGCAAGACCTGAGACCCAGGCTACTACCAGGCCGTTCCTTCCTTCTTCAAACGAGCGCGGGGAGACACCCCCTTCACAGCAAACGGGGGCGCTTGAACGTTGAGCAAGGCATTCATGAATCATCAACCTCCGCCTGTGCTGCAACGAAGACTGCGTTTGTTCATCGCCATCCCGCCAGTGATGTCTCAGGGTCAGTTCATTCATTCACTCACTGATCACCAGCCGTTCCTCCGTGCTCGGCCCATATCCGATGCCTTGCACGCACGCACGCATTCATTAGAACGCTCTCATTCGCTGCGGCCAGCTGAATACTTCCACCCACCGCCGAGACAATAATTGCGCCATCAACGCCATCGAGTTCTGAGCTATTCGCAGTCTAAAATTCTCGGCGTCCTGGGAGCCTGGCCTGGCCATCACGAATCAGTGTCACCTGTACATTCGTGTTGAGCGCTTCCGTTTGACATGGCTTTAAATTACGTTGTCTCTAATGCGTAAAAGGTGAGTTGCGGTCCATAATCAACATCACAACCGTTCTCGAGACATTCAAATCCGAGAGGTGCGAGATGAAATTCGTGAAAGATTTCGATGACTCAGAGATGTAGTGCAGGTATCGAACAAACACAACTACATGCACAAATGCTCTCTTCGAGTCGATTCAGACTACGCGAGTGTGGTCAGCCAGCAGCTCTTATTCCACGATGCTATCGAGAGAAATTTCACCATTCATTCCGCGACATGATTTCCCTTCTCTTTGATTGTACGTAGGTTCGTCACAGTCACGTCGTGCAAATTGCCAATCACAGTACGAAAACGGTCATCTGCGGCTCCAACGGTCGGAGCCGCAGACCAAATCGTCCCCTGGATCCACGAGGGTGGATCACGAAGAACCCACAAGCCACTTCCGCTGGCCTCCTTGAGTCTTTCCAATTTCGGTGACACGATGCTCACACGTTGGTGATACATACGCCTCTGTGCCGTCACTCGGAAGGCCCCCAACGCTGTTTGAGTTGAAAATTGGCAACACCAGCTCAATACCACGATTCCATCGATTGAGACAAACCCGCCCACTTTGAGCTCATCATGTCGCTGCCGGATCTAGCTTCTCCCAGCGTCTGCAATCTACCAATTGCTTTTAAGCTTCGCAAACTTTCCTTTGCAGGAACTTTCTCTTCACAAGCCCCAACTTGCCAAACAAACCTATCAACACGGGCACCTTTTGTCCATACAATCCATGTATCGTGATTCCTGTACACGATCTAGTAGTGAGACCATTTTTACAAAATGTGTCCAAAAGTCGCGGGACCGACCCCGAAAAACACCAGTTCAAGAGCATTCCTCTCCATGATTCCTCAGTCAGGAAACTCCTTCAACATGAGGTGGCAGCATGAGTCATACAGCAGGCCCCGAGAAAATTCCAGACGAACCTAGAGGTGCACCGCAATTTACTTTTGACCGAACCGTGACTCCTTGCCGTTACAGAGTCTCCGAGGTGTAAACTCAAAATTCCTGCTCTCCCGGACCCGTAGTTTGCCGATTATTGAATAATTCTGCTTGATCCATGGCACGGCCATGCCCGCAATACAAGGATCGGAACAGGGCTTTATTTGTTTAGAAACGAGGAGGAACATGTTCCGTATTGTTCATAGCGCGTGTTTCACACTAAAGAGTTGCAAGCAGAGTTGCGACATAGCGCGACATAGCTCATCATACCGCCACTGAATAAAAACTCTCGCAAACGCCTTTTCCATGGATGCGGCTTTTCATGGACGCGGGGAGTCGTTGCTCTCGGATCCTTCCTTAGCTGGCAGGGTTGGGCGATCTGTTTAGACGTTGGTGGTTGGTTCTGAAGCATATCGGCATTTTCTTACAAGGGCGATCCATTTTACATGACTAGTTATCTCGTAGAAGCAGAGGTGGACATTGGCATGATGGTGTGTTAAAGAAAATCATTGCAAGATTATTGCAATCAATCGTGTCACGTGTAAGCTGCTGTGGTCATGTAGGCGAAACTGTTGGGCCTTTTGGTATTAGAATCAACCCTTCAGTGGTGTTTTGAGAGTAGTCCAAGAAGACTACCATTTGGCCACATCTTCGCCACAAAGAGTGGCGTGTCCACAAGGCGTTTGACCGTTCTCAGTACCATGTGACGAATGCATGTCGTTTCAATGAGTAGATTCAACAACTTTGATACCTAGATGGTGGTTTGGTTCCGTCGTCATTGTTTATATCTCCTCCATGTCCTCAAGATCGTCCATTGGAGGAAAATCGCCGACTTCCACGCGTTCTGGACGCACAAACACGCCGTGCTTCAGGGACGAGGGCTCTCCCAGTACCTGTTGCCATTGATACTGCCGTCGTTTTTGCCCACAGGCTCGTCTAGCTGGACTCCCACCCATTGTCCAAGGCCGTTTGGGATCTCCGACTTCGCCCACGTATTGAATGACTCCACGTCTGGTGTCCTCACCGCCAACGCGGCATCGCTTACCAGCTTGGATGCCACGCTGGCGCACTTCTTGCTCCGTAGCTTCCAGCCTAGCCTTCTCGTGGTTTGGCGCGTTGGGGTCGAATCGTCCAAGTTTTTGTGCCTTTTTCCACGCTAGAACTGAGTCGGACTTCTTTTCATACTCCTCCTCCGGCATCTCATACTTGTCCACGCCAGATGTGTCGGTGAAGTTGGGCCTTGCCCCAGGAGGTCGTGTATCCGCCACCTAGCGAATGGAATCAGGCCATGTCAGCAAGAGAATTTCTGGCTTCTTCCATGCGTTCTTCTCTCTGTCAGTCCAAACCCGCATGTACGCCATTTTCTTTTCACAGGTGGCTAAAATTGAAAAGCCAGCCCAACGCACCCAGCAGTATGATGTATACTAAAACGATGCACTGCAGACGACGAATATAGAGAATACACGCTAGAGCCAACGGTTTGATAAGGAGAAGCTTCGAGAATAGATGGGGAGATGGCTGGGTTGAGTTCTCAATGGCCCCCGAATAGCGTGGGCTGCTCTCCTTGTCTGGATGGCAGACCAATATTGATCTACCAAACGCCACTGGCGAAACATGATTTTGCTTGTTCTTCGACAACGTTCCGCGAAGCCCTGAATGGAAAATAATAATAACGCAAAGCAGGAGACGGGAAAAGCAGGGAGGAGAAACACAGGGCAATGAAGACTCGTTCGTGACTTGTCTGTCCAACCCACCGAGCTTCCTCCATCAACAACCATCTCGTCCCACTCGTGCTTGCGTGGCTGGCAGCTCTGGGTCCTGGAAGGGGTTGCCTCATGAGCAAATGAAATGCTGTAACCAAACTTACATGCAGCTCGGCGTACGGTGCCAGGGGAAAGCTGGACAACTGGGTGACGTCCTCATCTGCCGCTTGGACGGGGATGGCATCCGAGCCTGTGGACGTTTTGAGACTGAGTCCTTGTGCCGAAGGAGGAATGCCCGTGACAGATTCAAGCTTTGTTCTAAGAGTACTGATGGACCAGGATGGGGTGATGCGCCGCTCGGACGCCGAGTTCTCTGAAATTACCTGCAGAGGAACATCAGCCATGTTTGCAGAGGAAAAGGGTGGGTTTGCCGTTGGTTGGTGTGATTCAGCTGAAACCCGAGAAGGGAAAGCGAGAACCAAAGGTTGAGCGATATCGATTCTTTTTTCTTTTTTTCTTTGAAAGGACCCTAGAGGTTGGTGAATGCACCGGACATTTAGGAGACGAGACAAGCCGATGTGCAAATGAAAATGCTTGGCACTCAAAGACATGCAGAGGGGAACCAGACCCTGACAGATTTTCTGAAGTCCGTGTCTCGGCAAGAACAAGCGGGGTTGACCGTCTCAGATGGAGCTACTTTTTATGCTTCTAACTTCTATCGAGGTAGGCAAATTTGATGTGTGTGAATTGAATGCGACAAGCCGTGGGTGGAAACATTGCGTTGTCTGAATGGAGAAGCACGCATTGCATTGGAGAGAGTAAAAGAAAATCGGATATTTTTTTTTTGGTTCGAGATTATCAGGGAGAAATCAAACGGTCTCAAGCAACCAAGCCCATGAACAGAATGACGTCATCCATCCATAGAAGTGCATATCTGCTCCCCAAGTCCCTCACAGCTAATAGCTGCCTTGCAACTGTAATAATCATGTTACTAAGCAGCTGCTTCTGCTCACACTTGATTTGCCGACCAGAACGTTGTGAGCAAGTGTGTCCCCATACATACTTCCGTTTGCAATGCCGTGCCTCCTCATGCGATTTTTACCTGATTCAGGCGTTCGGCGTCCTATCCCAACGACATCTGATAAGGCATCAAATATCAAGGAGTGTGGACCTGGGGTAACGTAACACAAGTCACCACAAATGCTGGCTGTCCCACTGGAGCGTTCACGAAAACCACGGGCATTTGCGGAATACAGGAAATACAGGGAGCATAAACAGACAACGACGACCAGCTTCTTGGCCTTTCCGTGAAGTGCCAACTTGGGTGCGCCCGGAAATAGATCTGGGACTGACTTCAAGACCAAAATAGGCAAGTTCTCGCAATTCGAGAGACCACGCCACGAGGCTGGCTCGCCGTAATGAAGCCGTCAGCCACCCTGTAAGAGCTTTCACATTCGTTCAAAACCTGGTACATAGACAGATAATAAATAATGCAAAGAAACATTGACAATGAATGAACACGGAGAACTCCGTTAACAATAATAGAATAAATAATGTTACGTGGGCGAGCTGTCGAAATCTGGCCTGGGATCGCAAACTTTGCAAGTTGATTGCCCGATCAGCCCATCGGCCGACTCCGTAATACATACAGCAGCTGCGGGCTTCTTTCTTGGCATCCCCATATCTCATCGTGCTCTCTCTCCACCACCGAGACCAGGGAGCGATTCACCAGAAGCGAGGACCAGGGTGGGAAAAAGTTGAACAAAGCAAAGATAGAGACCACCTGCTCCGTTTTACCATGCAGACCCATGCAGACCACCTCACCTCCAACCACAAGCCTTGGTCCTGCCACTTACTTGGCATCGTACATGTATGTACATACATACATGTCCTGAAACGATGGAACCCTTGCCCATGGTTCGGTCATGATCATTTCTCTCGTTTTCAGTTGCACCGTTGGTGCCCACAAAACACCTGGTCACGCTGGCAGGCAGGCAGGGGCCATGTACATCATGACGCAGCAAAAGCATATTACCCAACGAGTATAGCTCACGCGCTTGCTTCGCTTGCTTGCTTGCTTGCTTGTTTGCTTGCTTGCTTGTTTGCTTGCTTGCTTGCTTGCAAACACGCACGGCACGCACGCCTGGGAAATATGTATGTATTATGTAGGCGAAAACTTAATGTCCTGATGGATACTCCGTAGTTAACACCTCAAGTCTACAATCGGCAGTTGCCCCGTTCAGTGCCGACCAGATCTCTGCTTTTCGTTTTGCACATTTGCCCAGGGGTGGTACGGTACCGACATGACCGACATGCGATTCCAACAACAAGTGCGATCTATATATGTATAGTATGTATGCTGACGTGTGGACGCAAGAAGAGCCCCAGAGAGCGCATGGTTCTCATCAGTAAGCTTTTTAATTACGGAGTACGTGTCCACATAATTAGCAAGCCGTGTATGTACTCCGCATACATACATGCATGTATTTATGGCATTAATGCACCTTGATTACGGAGCACAGGCAGGCGCCTGAGCAATCTGGCGCAACCACTTGACCGACAGATTTTATGCATCATACTTAATAATCCGTTCATGCGTTCATATCACACCGCACCGCTGCACAGGGCATCGATCAATTTTCATTAGTTGGTCCCCAGGTCTCGAGATGGGACGGGGTTTGTTTGTCTCCCTCGTCCCCGGAGATGGCAGGCTGGCACAATACAATGTACATATGTACGTCCAAGCCAGGGATCGCCCCACGCATCATCGACGAATGTAGATAGTTAAACGGTCCTCGCGTCCGAGATTTGCACGTCAAGGCGCTCTTTGCATCCGCAGGCACGACACCTGGTAACGGGTCTCGTTCAGCGGTTCCCGGAGTCGGGGATAATTAGTAAACTTGACTAACAAACAAGTGGGTGGCCGTTCTGATTTCGGCTAACGACCGAGCTCATTGGGCATGAGGCTATCAAAGGAGACGTACATGGACAATGTGGCGAGGAAAAGAATAGGGATCAAGGACACTATTTCCAGTAACACGAATGAGTTGTGCTTTGTAGGGGCTATTTGGCCATGTTCCATGTTCCATGTTGCTCACTGAAGAAAAGACCCAAGTCCATTGGACCTTTGCGGGCTGTTATTGCCAGCACGGCCATAGAAAATGTTGCTTTTTTTTTTTTTCATCGCTCCGTTTTGCTTTGCTTTTCTCTTCCATGCATCATCAGGGGCCAGGGCCACATTTCTCATAACGTAGGTTCCTTGTTCCTTATTTCCTCACCCTGGTTCGTGCCAGAAGCAGCCACAAGTACTCCATAGCCGAATTTTTCTTTCGTTCCCCACGTCGTTTTTGTTTGGATGTCCGAGACACTCACCGCCCCAACCTTGCCTAATAGTAAGACTTGTTATTAGAGCTGAATCTGCCCAATTGACTGCGGCCTTTTTATGATGTGTTGTCTGGCACCTGGGTGGCGCAGGAAGAAGTGCTTTATGCGTTGGTGGCTTTTCAGCGATTTTATTAAGCCGCCCAATGAAGAAGACTTGTCTCGCTGGCCAACAACATCCTTAGCCACAGAAGGTCAAACCTGGGGCGGCGGCGAGATAGCCCGGCTTGTTGAAGCTATACCGACAATTCTCTGCCACATCATTGATGATGGTGCAGCGCTATCAATTGAACCGTGTGGATAAGGCTTTCGATACTCTTGATGCTACCTTTTGGCCATAAAACTTGTTTCGAATATGCACCTAATATGCTGGCCTCCCGCTGTCCCTCCTCAATCGGTGAGAGGCTGACATGTAAGGAGTCATCTTGACGAAGTCTCGAGAGGGAGAGATGCACCATGACTATGGCCACTCCCTTCGAGCTGAGCATCCCTGATGATCGAAATCGGATTCGAGTGAAAAGGATGTGAAGGCGCAGAGTAATAGCCAACTTGGCGATTTCCAGTACGTTTTCATCGATTCTTCTCAGTTGTCCCAGTGAAGACAAACCCAAGCATCATGCAGAGTAACATGGGGATTCTAAAACACTGTCTTAGCCCACCGACCTAACCACAACAGCTCCTTCCCTTTCTTTAGACGAACTTGGCTCGAGCGTGCTTGCCTTGCCAGCAATTGCCAGCAAGGGTGTTGACACCCTGACACTTTGACACCAAATCCGCAGCTTATGTTTGCTTTCTACTACATTGATGGCAACGCCCTAGCCTGTCGTTCCCGCGCCGTGCCTCTCGACCTCGACCTCCTTTTCCGTATCCTGTTGTCACGACGTAGCAGCGGTGGTGGGCCTTCTGGCGCCTCGGATGGGGTGGGGAACGAGACGCTTACTCATCTTTACGAAACACATTTTGAAGGGATTGATTTCGGCCCAAAATAGTCTATTCATGCAAAACGGCGTCAACCCTCATATCATCAAGGAAAGAGACAGCATTTCCCGCGACACTTGCATAATTCTTTGCTCGAGGGTCGTCGGAACGAAGACCGCTGCCCACAACCCTATCTTTGGTTCTGGTACGTCAATTTGCGGCATAACTTGCTCGCCCACAGCAATTTTTCTTTATCGGGGTGGGGATTTTATCAGTGACGCTTTTCTATGTATCAGGCAAGCCAAGAGAAAGGACATCGGTAGGGTCAGGCCGCAGCGGGACCGCCCAGTGCAGGCAGCAGCGTTGGTGGCTTGGGCAACAACACAATGGTGGTGCTGATGAACGACGGCAGATCATGGTTCGCAGCCCATCAATGAACGGTTCCTGATAGCCCTGGCCCTGCCTGACGTGGGCTAGCTGAACACCAACGAAACACCCGCTTTTCCATCAGCCTGATGGTTGCCAGCCTGCCAGCTCAAGTTGACCGCCAGTTCTTCGATGCCGTGGCAAGTCGGGGATGTTTCCGGTGAGGGCGGCGCAATGCGCGTCAACAAGTCAGAGATGTCGCCTGTTCTTCGGTTCGGGCCTCACGTCCTCTAGGGTGGATGAGCCAACTCACTTTTGGTCTTAAGTGCAGGTCGTGCCACCAACAGAGGGAGATCATGACGAGTGAAATTGATGGTGAAAGGGCAGAGCCTCATCCACGAACAAAATGCATTGACAATTCTTTGACACACTACACAGTGTGGCGAAATACGATTGGATTAATGCGAAGAAGGGCGTTCCTGTGCGTCTTCTGTCAGATGTCACGCAACAAGGCTCAGGCCGTCTCGATTGCTCTTGTTGAGGATCTTCTCAAGCCGCTGCGGAGCAAAGCTATGACATACATGCGCAGATGACCCTGTTCTGCCGGCTGTGTACTCCGTATCGTACTCCGTACATGTAAACGAGATGAGCCAAGATGTCGTGCATCTGGCGTGACTGAAGATATTACATATGTAGGTCAGGGTGCCTAGAGGGGCAGCACGGCGGGTCAGCTCGTCAGAAGCGAGCATGTCACTTGTTGCCCGACGAAGAAATTTTGTCGAGTCAACAAAGAGATGGCGGCATCTTCTCAAGAGCTCCAGGAATCGCATCGCATTAAACCCGAAATCATGCAGCAACTGCTGCAGGGGGCCCTTGTAGCCCTTGGAGTACCCAGGGTGCTCATCGTTAGTAGGTGATGATGGCCAATGGTGTTTGGGAGAATCGGCATCTTGAGGAAACCCCGCCCCCCCGCCCCAGCTGGCGACAGAGGCATTTTGTCTCTGCGTCATCCACAGACAGACCTTTCTACCAGAACCTGCTCCCAGCACGACGATACTGTTTGCTGCCAGCGATTTGACCCAGCTAGCTTTGCAGTAAGTTCCTGTCAAATTCCTGGTAAAGAATCTGACAGCTGATTATGTTTTGGAGAAGGCCTCTCATCATCGAAGAAGGACAAAGGGGCGGGGGAGTTAGTCATTTTGTTAGTGAGGCCAATACGGACAACTGAAGACTCTCCTGTGCCCAGAATAGAAGACCAACAAGCAGGCCGTGAGACGGTTCCCCTGGCCCTGGGCGCATGCAGCAGAGCAGTGAGCGCTGACCCCGTGGCTCGTTCCGCACGAGCAACAACCCCTGGCTGGTGTGGTCGAGCTGCCCGTTTTTTTTTTTTTTTTTTTTTCATTCTGCTGGCATGCATGAGTGCGTGGCCAGCCATGCGTTGTCCAACACTTTAACAGGAATTATGGATATTAACTCCAGACCTCTACTCCGTACTACTACTATTACCACCACTACCACCACTACCAGTGCCAGCACCACTGCCGTCTGGGGCTCAGCACCAGCCTCAGACGCACGCTGTCAGACGCTGATAGAAGGTGGGATCGAGCGGTCTGGTATGATTACTATTGCCAAGCAAGAAGTCGCCGCAGTGGATCGTAGGGCAGGGCAGGGTCCATCCTTCTGCACCAAAGTTTGAGAAGGCAATAGTTGCGATTAGGAGGACGCGCGCCAGGAACTGCGCGGCGTCAACCGGTACTAAATGACGTATTGCCGCTTTTATATTAACAAACAAGTGGATGTCCTTACCTGACTACATACATTGTATGTACACACTTACAAGTCGACACACACTGGAGCTCTATTAATCCGTACTTGTGTGGAATTACATTGTGTGGAATTACATCGACACATCGAGTTGGGGTGCGTCTGACGACTAGAAGGGGAGGGCGGGCACACGGACGACTCCAGCTTGCACACCGCATAATCGGAAGCCACGGGTTGCAGGAGAGGTCATGTTGTCATGTTCGCCAACCAGTTGCAACAATCTTGATGACGGGTGCCCGGTGGATGAGAAGGGTTCCCTATTATCCAAGCCGTCAATGCTGCAGACCAGCAAGTATCAAGCCAGGCAGTGCATGTCTGGTGCTGTTGCAAATCGGTCGTGCGTTGAGTTCGGGGAACCCATCTTGCGGCAAACAAAACCCGATCAAAGATGTACCTGATTCCATAGCCAGGAATGATCATGCATGTCTAATGTATGTAGGTGAAGTGTGTGCGTTGCTGCGGGCGCGTCGGCATTGGGCGGCGGGGGTTCAGCAGGTCGGATTTGGGGGCAAGGAGGGTCAGGGTCAGTTCATCATCTGGCTGGTGTTTGTCTTTTTTTTTTTTTTTTTTTTTTTGGCATTCCATCCCACTATTGCATTGCATTGCCGCTGGTTTGTACTTTGTGTGATTAGGACAAGGGGGAGGTGGGAGGGAGATCAAAGCTCGGTGATTAAACGCGGGATTGTTTGGTTCATGATGCCGGACGATGATGGGAAACCACCACGATTTCAGATACACGTTGCTGATGGTTTGTTCATTGCTTCACACCACCCTTTAGTCCGCATTGACTGGACTGGGCTGGACCGAGTGACGTTGTTTGTAACAGGGGGCAAGTTGTCCGAGGCACGACCACATGTTTGGCCTTCGGGATGAGACGTTGGGAGTTCGTGATGATGATCCAACGACAGGATTCTAGTTTCAATCGCTCGGGACGGGTCTAGCGTGGTGCCGCCCGGCGCTGTTTTCTTCTTTTTTTTTTTTTTTTTCATCTACGCATGGTCTTGGCAAGGATCCTGTACGCAAGACAAGGCGAGGCGAGGCAAGACCTGCCCAGCTTTGCCTGCATGTCGCGGGAGGGTTCTGAGTGTTGGGCCTGGTGGTTGTGGTTCTTTCTAGTTTGCGCGGGCGGCTGGTCTGAACCCGAGCCGGTGCGTGCGCGGTATTACGTGTGGTGCAAACTGCTCAGATGCAAACTGCTCAGATGCAAACTGCTCAGATGCAAACTGCTCAGATGCAAACTGCTCGGATGCAAACTGCTCGGGCGCGTTCGTCGCTCTCCAGCTGGTGGTTCCTGTCCTTGGCAAATGCCCGACCGAGTATTTGGGGGTGGCACGGGCAGGTGGCAGGCGGCAGGCGGCAGTAACAGCAGCTCTCGACCCCAACGTCGCCCCCCATGGTCGTCGCACCTATCCGGGATCGACCGCAAGTCAAACGTTCAAACGTTGAATGTTGGAGCAACAACAGCGACAGCAACAACAGTACAACAGTACAACAACATCAACAACGTCAACAACGTCAACAACATCACCAACAACAACGACACCTACTTGTGCAGAGTAGTGGACTAGAAATTTATGGATCAATGGAGCGCCGCCACTGCCGGCGCTGGGGCCTGACTTTGTGCGCTCGCCCACGCCGCGCATCCACCAACGTCCCGTCTGGTCGCCGTGTGTGCGTGCACAGAGCGGCGCGCGCATGCACAAGAAGAAGGAAGTGCTTTCACACCGACTCATGGGCTCATGCTCCCGCTCATGCTCCCGCTCATGCTCACGCGCATGCTGATGATGTTCATGCTGATGTTCGTATGTTCGTACTTACTAGCATACTTATTATGCTCATGCTATTATATGCTCACGCAAAGATAGTATGGTGCGTAGCACTAATAACATTCAATTCACCCAAGTGCACTGGCACTGGCACTGGCACTGGCACTGGCACTGGGGTCTACATTACATACTATAATACATACATACATAATGATTGATTAATCTGGAAGTTAATATCGAGGCCCGTTATGAACAGGGACGGCGGTGGCAAGAAAATGAAATAGCACCGGGCTGCATCTTCCGCATTCCGTAATTCATCAATGCATGCGAATCCACACCCACTCACCCACAGCCAGATAGTCATTCTCGGGGTTTGCGTTGCGAGAGCCGGTATGTACATACTACAGATATATAATTTATGCTCATATATGCGGAGCTACAACTATTAACGTGGTGCTTAATCATCGTAGATGACAATTTTCGACCCCTATCTGCAACGTGTGATGCCTACATATGTATACCTATAATTAATACATTAACATGTACATGTGCATTGCATTACGTGCATGCGTGCGTGCCCATACACGACGGAGAAGCAGAAGGTAATCAAGGTAATACATACATGCTATTACGAGTGAGTGCATGTCGTCCGTCGCCAACAAGTCTGAGAGAGATTGTCTACCATACGAAGTTGTACTCGGTATGCACGCTGAAATTATGCAATTCAATCGCCGTGCGCCCACACCCCCAGTATCATGAGTATCATGAGTATTATGAGTACGGTACATTGCATTATGATTTCCTTTTGATCCTCACTTCTCTTTTCTCTCCCGGTGGTGTGTGTGTGTGTGTGTGTGTGTGTCTGGTGTATGTACATAATGGAAGTCCATGTTAGGCCCACCCCTTACCTTTCCCCATCGGTCGGTCGGTCTCTGGCCCGGACTGCCAGACACGCCCCCGTCTTCTCTCCAGCACATCACATCCCCATCCCCCCCAAATCGCTCCATCTCCCCATCTCCACCATCTTATCCCTACATACATATGTATTATTGCGACACCACCTCCCCTGGCTGCTTCTTGTGTTGTTGCTGATGCATAATAGTGAAGCTAGGTAGCCCTATATGTCGCTCATTCGGGTGTCAGCCACGGCGGCCACGACGTCGGAACTAACGAGATGCCCAGGTTGCCAGGGGTTTGTCAGAATCCGGAACCTGAAGAAATCTGGCTGCTGAGAGCTCCTTTGCTGCTCTGCTCTGCTCTGCTCCGCCCTTTGTCCTTCTTCGGCTTTGCGTGCTGGCTGGCTGCAGAAGAGGGGGCAAAGGGGGGCAAAGGAGGGAAGGTGCTTGTCTGGTGCTCTTTCCTTCACTTTTTAGCTGCTATTAGTAGGCTCGCTCTCTTTTCCGCCTCGGGACATCGCCAGTCCCGGGTCCCCTTGCCGGCATCAAAACAACAATCAATCTGTTGGTGAGGCGTGAAAGCTAGTTAGGGTTGGGTTGGCGTTGGTAGGTCAACTTGCCAGGTTACCCCGTACATACTCTGCACCGCGAATGATTTTGGTAAAGAGCATTCATCAATGCCTTCGTCATTGCAATATGCATCTTTGGTTGGCACTCGAAACCTAGTCGATGCCTACCTGCCTATGCCTGCCTGCCCCATCCACAGCAAGACATGTTCTCACTCACACTTGTTGTTGAGCACACACAGCACACAACACACAACACACAACACACAACACGCATAACACATATTACACATATTACACATGAACATACGGAGTACTCCGTACACATACACAGATATATGATACTAGTAGAGACAGCTAATAAACCACAACACGCACGCACGCACGCACGCACGCACGCACGAACGAACGAACGAACGCACAAACGCACAAACGCACGCACCTGCCACCGCACCCGGACACACACACACACACACACACACACTCGCAACTCACAAGCCCCAGCAATAACAGAGCAAGAGCAGAAGAGAGCAAAGACGTCAGTCAGTCAGTCAGTCAGTCAGTCAGTCCCTTCAGTCCCTCTTCCATGATCAAATCAACCACACCACACACACCCACACCCAGTCCGCCAGTGCCGGTCATCAGTCAGTCATCAGCATCCACTTCGTCAATCTTCTTTGCTTTTCCCCATTGCTTTCCTTGACCCCTGTTCCCGACCGACCCTCTTTGGGACCAATCTTGCATCTACATATGTACAAACTGAACCAGCAAGCTCCCGGCCGCAAGCCCGCCTCGTCTCTGCACGCCCCCTGTCTTGCTTGCTTGATGCCTCATCCGACCGTGACTGACTGGCTGACTGGCTGACTGGCTGGCTGGCTGGCTGGCTGGCTGGCAGACTGACTGACTGACTGATGAACTGATCTGACTGACGTCTTGCTCTGCCTGCTCGTTTCCACTTCTGGGCGGCGGCCTAGCCTACATAAAACTCGGAGGAACCTGGGACGTCAGACATCAAAGCTAGCAACGTACCTCGCCTGATGTACCTGACTTGCTGGACTTGACTTGCTCAAACTGACGGCTGCTGTTCTTTGTTCCATCTAGGCGCCTATTATTGTGGAAATCCCGGCTTGCCTTTCTGTCTCTAGTATGCTTAATCACTTACTCGACGTCGTGCCTCGCTAACCGGCGTCTCCTTTGCCTCATCTCCGCCCCATTGGTGGATGTCCGACCCCGGCAGAGCCAATCACATCCATAAATGCCATTTTATAAACACGATTCACAGGAGTCGTTGTATGCTTGAGCATTCCGAGACATCTAGTCTACTTTACCTCTCCTGGCCTGCTTCTTTTCTTCTCTCATCTCTCTCTCATTCATATCCTCCTTCTCCTTCCCGCCTTGTGCCAATTCTGGATCAGTTTTCCGCAGTGAATCAGGTCACGACTATCTTCTCGACTTGCCAGGTCTCTCTCTTTCCGTTACTTCGCAGCAAACAACTTTGACAAGAACAGAAGACACTCGTTCTGCCTGCTTTAATCCAATTCCGTGTCCGTTGAAGGCAATCCCTAATACTACTTACTACTTCGACAGCTCCGTCCTGCTGCCCAACTTCACACCAAGATAGAGAGCATCTTGGCTCCGCTGTCGCCTATACGCCAGATCTCACGGGACACAAGGGCACATCTGATGATAGCAACAACTCGCTCTCCCACAAGCACAGACGAAGTCACCTAGCTCCATTTTTTTCTTTTTCGTTGGACCAACTCTGAATCTACAACCTGGACATTTTGTTTTCATCCTTTCACGGCTGCACGCAAAGAGGCAACTCGCCTTCTGCTCTGTGTCTTGGTACACTGCATTGTTTGAGTGACTCGATTCGTCTCCCCCAAATACCCCCCAAAAAAGCCCGGGGCTTTTTCTTGTTTGTACAGGTTTCTGCTGCTTTTTTAAATCAAGCCAAACAAGAAACCATCTCAGCCCAACGGGCCACGCCGTTTGGGCTGTCAACTAGAAAACTGGCCCAACTCAAGAGCCAGCCATTGCTCTGCCTTCCGCGGGAGGCAGAGCCACCGTTTGGCGTCGTCAACTATAGCGGCGACATCGGTTACATACGCGGATCCCACGCCTCTGCAAACGGACACTGTGCCGCTACGAGAGGCAAAAACGGCCATCAACGTGGACATCACTTCTTTGTTAAAGTCTGCCGACTCAAATGAGTCCCAAGGCTATCCTCCACGGCACCCACACGAACTATTGCTGCCACACTCGACTCCGGTGATAGCTACTTATGGACGGCAATTACCCTCTCGGCATCATCATCATCAGCACCACCAACGGGACAGCCAACGGCACCTCCGCCTCGGTCTGTAGCCTCTGTACCTGGCACGGGTCACCGCCGTAGTATGCCGCCCCAAGGCACAGATCAACCAGTCAAGAAGCAGAGCAAATGGTCGCCAGAGGAGGATGCATTAATCATTGAGCTCCGAGGGAGCGGAATGAAATGGGAGGATGTCTCGAAGCGTTTACCTGGAAGGAGTGCCATCAGTTGTCGGCTTCATTATCAAAACTACCTAGAGCGACGAAGCGAATGGGACGAGGAACGCAAGAATAAGCTGGCTAGACTTTATGAGAGGTGAGTTACGTTGGCCCAAAACCGAAAGATTTGGTGATTATAGGGCGTTTTGATTTCACGTCTTGGCAGTATGCCGTTATCGTCTTTGTCTTTGTCTTGCATACAAAAATGAATGGGGCGAATGTATAAGCAGGAGGGGGAATTGACAATTTGTCTCGACAGACACATGCTAACATGGTTTCTTCCCGCAAAAGGTTCAAATCGGAAATGTGGGCCAAGGTTGCAGAAGAGCTGGCCGTGCCTTGGAGAGCAGCAGAGGCGATGCACTGGCAACTTGGAGAGGCCGATATGGCGAGAAGAGCTGAGTAGTACCGTTCTCCTGGCCGCCGTCAATCTCGAGAGTGGTCACCGAGCAGGACCGCCGCCTCGAACCAATGTACACTTCCAACCGCAAGAAACGATGTCCCGACATATCACGCCGCCATCTCCGCGAACCATGTACTCGTCTCGGAATCAATCTGGCTCCTCGATGCCTGGCCAACTGCCGCCGCGAGTCGAAAACGTTGGAGCACCACCGCCGCCGCCGCCGCCGCCGCCGCCGCCGCAAGCTGGAACTGGGCCAATGGTACACGGATCCATGCCGCAGGAACATGGAGGAGAATTCTACTACAGTGCCGGGCCTGGTCTTGCCCCGATACAGCATCAAGGACAGCCACGAAACCCAGGACCATTGCCAAGTCTTGCGGAACTCACAACGGGTGTTAGCCCATACCCGGGCCAAATTGATCGACCACGTTCCGGACACACAAGTAATCATACGGCAGTCAACAATGCGATGCCAATGCCAACCTCTCAGGGCTACCAGCAGCATCTCGATCAGACTAGAGTGAAGCGACGCGCTAGTCCGGAAATGATGCAGCGAGAGGGAAGCCATCGACGTCGTCTGGGCTAAGTTGGGACGAGAATGTCATGCTATCTCTACTGACTTTGTCGTGGTTATCAAAGACACATTTCACGCCCATGACTTCTGCCAAGATGTCACAAGGGTCTCGATTACGAATCAAAACCCCGCAAAAAAAAAAAGGGGGAAGAAAAATCAAGGAAGAAAACATGAAGAAAAAAATCATTATAGACTAAACAAGGGTTAACGGGCAACGAGAAAAGTAGAACGGAGCGAAACTGATTTTTTGGGACTTTTTTTTTCGAAATTTCGAAATTTCTCTTTTTCGAAGCGAGCGATCTTGCATTGGGGCGGTGATATTCTTATGAGACCCAATTACGAAACCTCATACATATTCACTAGCTTATTCTCATGACGATACCAAGGAGCGACAGACGACAGGTTGACTGATTCTTATACATGCATGGAGGGACAGGATGGGATAGATAATGAGGCGACTAGGAATGGAAATTTTTATTTTTGTATGTATAAAAGGGCATGGTTTGGACAAGACAAAAGAGGGCTGGGCATTCATTGATAGAGAGCCAGAGAGGCATAATTGAGCATACTCGACTGATAAATTCGACTGGTTGGGGAATGAGTGCTGCTGCTATGTTGGTTGCATCAGTGAGTTGGCCCGCCTTGTCTATCTGGGGTCTATTTGGGGTCCATTTGGGGGTCGTGTTTAGAGTTTCAAGAGGTAGATTCCGTTATTGCCTTTTTCTTGTTTGGAGATAGATACGTGATACGTGACAGACGCATGAAACATGAAACATGATCCATTGTCCGGAAACATCACACATCGCTCACTAGTTGGTAGTTTGCTTCCTTTCCATTCCCATCCTCTCCAGTCTTCTCCTCTCCCTCTCCCTCTCCCTGGTCCTTCCTCCTCAGAATCACCCACCAATTATCCCTCTCGTAGCCGCTCTCGCAAACCTCGCCCCCGGCCTCCTCGCGTCCTCCTCCAGCTCGCCCTCCCTATACAAGTGGTAGTACCGCTGGTACGTCTCGTCCGGTGCCTGGCTCCCCTCCTCCCCTCCCCTCCTCCTCCTTCTTCTTCTTCTCCCCCTCCTCCTCCTCATCACCCACGGCACCAGGGTGTCCTGGCAGGAGTTCTCGTCCCACCCCCTCCTGCTGCCGGGCTGCTCCAGGGCCCAGACGTAGACGAGGGCCCTGCTGCCGGCCCGGGAGCCAGGCAGGCGAGCAGGCGGGCGATGGCGTCCCTCCGCCGCGGACGCGTGGACAAGTGGTGCACGACGGCGATGCAGATGGCGAAGTCGGCGCAGCCGGGGCGGAAGGGCAGGGCTAGGGCGTCGGCGACGACGACGGCGTGGCCGTGGCCGTGGCCGTGGGCGGCGCGCGCGAGGCCCGCGAGGGAGGGGACCGGTCCGACGCGAGCATGTGCAGGTTGCGGTTTACGGACGCGTACTTGCCGTTGCCGCAGCCTATGTCGAGGCCGACGGAGCCGGGGGCGGGAGAGCAGGAACTGGGTTACGAGGGGCCAGGGCTTGTGGCGGGTTGCGCTGAAATGGGGGCTATTGCTTCGTATACGGCGTGGACGTGTGTGTCTTCGTAGGAGGATGCCATTTTTGGGGAGGAGGGGGGTTATTTGCCTTTGTAGGAAGTTGGGTGAGAGTTGTGATGGATGAGAATGGAGGTTGGTGGTTGGTTTTTTTTTTTTTTTTTTTAATTGCACGTTACTGGACGGAGATGAGGCACATTAACATGGCGGAAGATTTGTTTCGTTGCTATTCTCCTACATACATTGGTATTTCATCATTTCATCACGGCATGTATTGTTCCATCCTGCATTTATTTTTAACATCCATCATCTATGCTGCGTCGTGGAAGGGGGTAGTAGGATCCGTCACGAATGTCGTCAGGTAGCATCACGTGCCGCGTACATCCATTTGCATTCTGAACACGTCATGCGAGAATCGCTGCCACACTGTACACAAAACTAGTACCCGCGAAGAGAGAGAAAAAAAAAAAAAAAGTGCCGAGCCTTCACAGTGGGGGTTTCCCAGAGTTCCCAAATAGGTTTCCCGGCATCATTGTACATAAACATGTACAGTACGTTGGGAAATATCCCGAAATCCCTGTCCCTGCCTGTCCCTGTCCCCACGATACGTGAAAAACCTGCTCATTACAACGCTGAGCACCCGTCTTCTCATGTGATTCTTCCAAGTGTTGGCTTTTTCGTGTGTGGGGCTCGTTCTTCGCTCTTTTCGATTCATTTTTCTTGCATTTTCATCTTTTCATCATTTTACGTGGTTATTTCTTGGGAAAAAAATAAGGAAGTGGGTCTTGATCATGAGCTTCTTAAGCGTCGGCTTCGGCTGCTACTGGCCGGCGCTTAGCTTAGCGTCCGTTTTATCTCAGACACCAGTTTGTTCCTTCCTTCAAGTTGCGCATCAGATCATGGTTCGGGCCCACGGCTCCACGGCCATGCAACGCCGGCACCTCGAAGGACTGTGCTTGGTCAGTTTGCATCATGCCATTGGCCCGCGAGCGCACACACCCCCCCGTGACCCCCATGCAGGGAATGCGTGCCCGACGATAGACGGACGAGCGTGAAACGGCCCATTTGGCTCGGACATGCCGAAATGAGTGATGGCGTCGTTGTACATATTGGGGCGGTTCTCGAAGAAACGTGGGCCGAGTATGGTGCTTCTTCGACTTTACTATCCTGTGTTAACCGATTGGTGAGTCACGGACGATATATCATGGAGTAATCAAGTGTACACTACAACCCCGAATTATTTTACAACTCTACTTGCCCTACGTGAGGCAGCTGGCAGATTATCTAATAACAGCTACCTATAGTTACGTTCTGCCTAGGGTAGAGTATACTATTAGCGTATTATAAGGGGATACGTAGGGGTGTAAATAGTATATTCTTTTACTAGTAAATTACTTATAGTTTAAGGTACCTAGCCCTCTCTGCCCTACCCTGTTTAATGCCTATGTAATTAGCTTGTTATCCCCTGTCATGTATCTTTGTAAAATAATTCAGGGGTTGTAGTGTATTACATGTACTCCGTAAGGAGACGGAGTAGAGGACGGATGATATTCGCACACCTCGGGTTGTCCGCAAGTACCCTAGACAGAACCGGTTCGCAGTTTTGTTATATCCCTGGTTACTTTTGACATGGGCATCGAAATTTCTGCAATGCATGGAAGGTTAAAAAAAAGAAAAAACAACTACTGATTGCCAGTGTTAAGCGGGCTCTTGGCATCGTACACATCCGTAGTAATCTGCTCGGGATACTCCACGGCCCCCTGCCGCAGCGCCGCCTCCATCGTCTCCATGATGGCGATGCTCTCTTCCCACGGCAGCGTGACGCTCTGCTTCTGGCCATCGCGGAGGCATCGCGCGCACTCGTCTGCCTCCCAGAACATGCCTTGACCCCACGAGTCCCTCTTCGGATCCGTGGGGATAGGACACTCGACTACCTCGACCCCGCCGTCGCCCTCCTTCTTGATGACGTTGTATGATGTTGGGCGGAACGCGGATGGGCCACTGGATCTCGCCCTGGAACCCTGGATGCGGATGGCCGGCGCCGCCGTCGTCTTGCCGTGCGGTGACGTGCCGACGAGCAGGGACGTCGTGGCCACGCCCATGGACTTGTTGCGCGGGAAGTGGCAGATGATGCTGGTGTTCTCGTCCACGCCCGTGTGGTACTTGTTCATGGCGGCCAGCACCGTGGGCGACTCCTTGGCCGACGACGGCTGGAGGTGGTAGAGCGTCTGAAATACCCATGTGAGGGCGTAGATGCCCAGGTCGAGCAGCGCACCGCCCGCGAGGTCCTTGTTCACCATGCGGTGGGAGTCGGGGAATCCGACTTTGCCGTCGTCCTTGTCGGTGTTTTCGTTCAACGACAGGTCAGCTACCGACGCAGGGTTTAGTCGTCGTGTCAATGGACTTTCAAAGGGAGAACAAAGAAAAAAAAAAAAAAAAAAGACAGCCTACCCATCGTCCTGTACACCGTCCCAATCTCCCCGAAGCAATCAACTCGCGGACCTTGATGCTCAAAGGAAAGAACCTCGTCCAAACGGCCTCCATGAGGAAAACATTCTTCTCCTGCGCCTTAGCCACCAGCTTCCTGGCCTGCGCCGCCGTCACCGTCAAGGCCTTTTCGCAAAGAACATTCTTGCCCGCGTCCAGCGCCAGCATGGCATTCTGAAAGTGGTGGCTATGCGGCGTCGCGACATAGACAATGTCCACGCGTGCATCGGCAACCAGCTCTGCGTACGATCCATACGTGCTCGTCGAGGCAGGCCCGTCAATCTTCTTGATGAAGGCGGCGGCGCGGTCGGCCGACGTGGAGGACGAGACGGCGACGATTTCGTGGCGCACGTCGTGGACGTCCTGGGCCGCGGGGTCTGTGAGGAGGTCTTTGCAGAATGCTTGGGAACAAGAACAAAACACGTCAGTGGCTGGCGTTCTCCCTCATGAGAAGGGAAGAAGCCATGTGTTACTTACTTTCTGCGATCCCGCCTGTGGCCATGATGCCCCATTTTATGGTGTAGGGAGTGGAAGACGCCATTTTCTTTTTATTGTATCGTCGAGTTTCGCTGCCGATGGATGAGGCTGGTGTTTGGATGAGTTACTTGTTCCTTTTCTTTCTTTATTTTTTTGGTGGGGAGATGAGATGTGAAGCGGGGATGTTCTGGTCAAAGGGGCGGGCGGTGGCGATTTCATCACTTGCCTGAACTGGAACTGATAGTCTGGCTTTGGCGTTGTGGTCGACAAGATCAACAAGAACAACAAGATAGAGTTGTCTACTCCGTGTTGGGAATCTCAATCTCGGCGTGAGTTCTTGCTGGAACCCAGGTCATCATGGCCCAGATTTCCACAGCACCCCAGGCATCTCGCTTAGCCAAAGACCCGACTCTGGCTGGTCCGCCTGCGACAGAAATCCCCAAGCTGGTGGTCTTCGGTACTGTACTGCTTGGAACAAGAAATAGACGGCGGATCTAGCATACGCTGCTTTAAAGTCCGTGTTTCGCGGCGTCGATCCTGCTGCACAGCCCAAGCATTACGATGAAACGAGCCGTGGCCGCCGGTGTGAAGCGGGGTATATAGCTGGAGGCATCACCAAACGCCAATACCTATTCGTATGATGCAGCCCCCAACTCTCTCTTCATAACGAGCAACATATCATTCCTGGTAAGGTCATCATCAGGTTCAAATTAAAGTCACAGCGCCAGGCGGCCAAAACCACGTTATTATATGACCTCGACGCTCCTTTGCTTGACAAGGTCCACCAGTCCGTCCAAGTCGTCCTCAAGAACTTCATCGTCGATGGAAAGGAGCCATATCTCGATGGTCTCGCTCTGCATTCGCCAATGGATGCCCTGCGAGATACAAGCGCTTGATCGGGGACGAATGATGCCTCGGTTCGTTGCGTTGGCATCACAAGACGAAGTAGACCAAGAGGACAAAAGAGTTCGCACCCTGTTCCCCGGAGGATACACATTGTTCGACATTTTTGTTCGGTTGGCCGTGGTTGAGGTGCAGAGCCGAGCTGCATCATCTGCTTAGGCAAGTGCGAAAATTAACTCGGGGAAGGAACCCATGCACGAAACCTACGATGCACAAGGTTTTGTTATACGGACACTCAAACTATATTTCAAGACTTTCATATCTACATGGGAAACAATCTAGAAATCACACGTCCTTGGTTTTCATTTCCACCCCCGTTGGTTATTACGTTCACTATTCTTTTGTGCGCGAGCAAATTATGTTTGTCATGGAATAAAAGAGAGAATAAAAGAGAGTATTGGATCCTTTTGACCGGACGTTTTCTTGTTAGAGACCGGCTATCCTCGACAGCAGACAGCGCAGACAGCACAGGACCCCCAACAAAAAAATTGATTAAATCAAAAGACCGACCTATCTTTGGTGCCACACGGATTGGGCGGGCGATCAAGTAGTGCCCTAGACTGCACAATGAGCGACGACAACATCCGACACAGCTATGAGACACGAGACAGTATGTTCAACATTTTGTGCTCAGTATTCTAGGGTGTTTTCTACCATTTTGCTCACGACGAGATAATAGGCCTCCGGAAGTTGCTGTCCAAGATGGAGGACAACGATCCAGAAAGCTCCAACTGCCGCCCTCTTCTTCAGCCGGCTGGCCCGAGATATGGCGGCAAAGTTTCATCTAGTAGCGATGAGTCCTCTAACAAAGACAGCATCGCTTCCTCGGAACCATTTCTCAAGATGAGCACGCCTCCATCATCCATCAAGCCCACCGGGTCATCGCCATATATTCCATTCGGCGGGCCCAAACCGCCCCCAGCCCGTCCCCTCGTAGAAGTGCATACTTTGACATCATTTTATCACCCAGCGAGTCCAGAATCGAAACAAGACCATCACCTAGCAAGGTTACATTGCCTCTAGTCGCACTGTCTCCGGATGTCTCAAAGGAGACGAACCAGCAGCCGTCGTCAAAGGCAGCTGGGAAGAGAAGGAAAACGATAAGTCTCCTCGGCATCTGATGACATTTTGGGCCCATTCGCGCACGAGCTTGATCGGTCTACCAGAGAAAGGCTGCGGCTTGAAGCGGAGGCCCTTCGAGACGAGTCTGGACAAGTATGTCCTTTGCAAATGGCGCAATTATTCATGGCCAATAGTACACTGAGGGCGGCGCGCTGGACCGAGCTCGACGAGGGGGAGAGGGCGATTAAGAGGATGCGTCAGGATAACCTCGATTTGGAGGATCTGCGGGAGCGCCAGGAGATAGAAGAGGCCGAGAAGCGGGAAAAGGAGGAGAAACGGCTTGCCAACAAGCGCAAATACGGGCTGACCAGGAACAAAACACCCAAAATAACCTGAGTCCCGGCTTGAATGAGGTGAGATGATTCGACAGACGTGTCGCGGGGAGGGCGTTTCTTTGATATAATTTGACGCCAGAAGCAGATCCCCCTGACGTGAAGTGTGTCCCTTCCTGAGACTGGCAAGCAGAATGAGGTCGTTGTGTCATTCTCTTGGTGCGAGGTTGGTTTTATGTATCCTTGGCAAAGGTGTTGGCAACAATGAAAGGGAAACAAGCGGTTGCTTCCATATAAACCTGCATCATCGTTAGCGTTTTTTTTTTTCATCAGAGCAAAAAAAAAACCTGTTGATTCGTCGGCGCCATTGCGACTCACCTTGACATGGTCGGCGCCCATTTTGATCTTGCCCCATGAAACGGCTTCATCGGGCCGGGCACCGGCATCACTGCCATCAAACTCCTGGGCAGTGTTGATATAGACGGCAGACTCGGCGCCATTTCTCATCAAGCAAGCGTTGGCGATGTGGTGCTTGACGATTCCACCTCCCAGAATAATCATGCCAGCCCTCTTTGCCCTGACGGAAATGGTATTGATGTTGCGAATATCCTCGACAATGTCAATCGTGAGCCGCCGCGGCGACGACTTGAAGGTATGAAAATACAGCATGTCACCCAGGCTCCCATCCGTCAGAGCAGGGCAAAAGACAGGAATATCGTTCTTCCAAGCCCAGTAGTACACGGACTTGTCGTCATTAATCTCCCTTCCCAGCCGATGAATCACCTTGGAGGGCGTCCAGTTGATCTGGGCCCCGGCCCCCTACTCGCCTCCTGCTCCTCCAGCATCTTGTCCAGGATGGGGACGACCCAGTCCTCGAAAGCACAGTAGTTGGCGTTGGGGACGACGAGATTCCTGATTCGGTTGAGGCCCTTCTTGCGGAGGGTGGAACCGTCGGCGCTGAACGAGGACATGTACGTTGTGCCGAGGCACTTGATCAAGTCTTCTTCTACGCCGCCGGCGGTGGTGACGATGGCGGAGATGTGCTTGTGCTCGGCGAGCCAGCGGAGGGTGCCGCGGAGACCGGAGGAGATGAGGTTGGAGGTGTAGCCTAGGAAGATGGTTGTCTTGTCGTTGGTGTCGGGGTCTCTCCATTCTCGCTGGGCCATGTTAGATTTGCAGCTTCACATGTTGATTGATTTTGGGGGCGAGGCGAGGCGAGGCGATGCGACGTTCATGAATGTCCCGCCTCGGGTCGTGCTCACCATGTCGTTGATGATGCGGATTGCTTCTGCGGTAGAACTCGCCTGGAAGCCCATGTGTCGCATGCCGAGGTACAGATCCTGCGCGGTAATGGGGCCCTTGAGCTTGTTGAAGTCGAGCTCCTCGACGGGCTGGGCGTCGGAGGGCATGGCTTCGGATTTCATGAGCACGGCGTCGGTGGCTGCTGGGGGCGGCATCGTGGTGGGTTGACATGCTGATGGGTTCAAGGGGAGAATGAGAGTGAGCGTGTGGCTATTCGAGAGAAACCGAGTGAGTAATTGGTACCAACAAGTGCGGATTAAGTATCGGATTTTGCAAGGAATGGGCGGCTCCACAACTGGCTCAAGGTAGGTCGAGGTCGTGGATATTATTTTTGTGGTTTTTGCGGTTTTTGTGGTTTGCCATTGCCATCAATCAATGGAATAATGGGCCCAAAAGTGGGCAAACAATTTCTTTAGCACTTGGACCCTGTTTGGGTGGATACTTGAGTATGTACATACATGTACGTACGGAGTATTATTACGGAGTAAACAGAAGCGTGAACGAAACAAAATGCTTCCTTCCATGTGCAATGTCATCAGTCCTATTGTCAATCATATAAAGTGCAGTTTGTCGCTGCATGCCCGGTGCTTGTATGTGTATGTACTTGTGTGCACGCACGTACAAGTAAATTACGGAGTAAACGTTTTGACATCAGCGCCGCTTCCATAGGTCATGTCGAGGCATCGGCGCCTATTCACCCCATGCGACTGCCCCGTAGATGGAAACGTCAGATAGAAGTCAGTCCATGATAGCTGATAAAGCGTTGAATCTTTGAAAGAATCGTCCATTCCATCGACGACGGAAATAAGCTCCGCTGGCTCGCTGGCTCCATTGCCGAGAAGGGACTAGCGTGCGGGCGGCAGTTTGGTACAGTGGGTGAACGTATGTATGTGGGTGTATGTACATGTAATGTACATGTACGTACATATTATGGCACGCTGGCACCACCGCGGCGGCCTCGGAGTAAGTCATGCGCATTTCAAGGCCTCGACGGGGCCGGGGCCGACCCATCTTCAACCCTTCACTTCAATCCGACCTCCTCCCGAACGACCTGCCAACCTGCCAACCTGCCCGTCGCGCCATCGCCGCTGCCACGACGCCTCTCGAAATAACCACATATCCGCTCCGACGATACTCAACCGACGACGCATTCCGCCCAAGACAGCACGACGCCGCGACTGCCGTTCATCATTGTGCACGCGTGCCCTGGCGGCCTCCCTGAAGCCAACAAACATTCAAGGGCTCGACCTCGACGGCTGGCAGGCTGGCTCCGGAAACCACCAAACCCCAGACTTGCTACTTACCCCAACACCATCCCGAGCAGCATTTCAATCTTTGCACCATTACGTCTGCCAGCCGCGAATGACATCCTGATCGATCGCCCACCCATCCACCGGGCTGTTGCCCTAGTACGCGACTGATGTACGTCTTGGTCTGAATCTTATCTTTGTGTGTTCATGTCAGCCACCTCGGCTAGTTCCCTCTACTCATGTCCCCGTGAAGGCTACTTCCGCCACATTGGGGTTTGCTTCCTACCTCTGCAAGGCACATTTTTCTTTCGTCTTGAAACCAAGTCTCTCTCTCTCTCCTCTCTCTCTTTTTTTTTTTTTTTTTCCAAACTTGAGTTCGACTAACTAGACTACTCCTGCACAGGGCGTCCAGATACAGATATGATCAGGACCGCAGGTCCAGGTCGCCACGGGACAGGTCCCCAGATCGTTTTGACAGGACCTCGCAGTATGGCGAAAATGACCGTCGTCGCTCATCTGCGGAAGCCAGGTCTAATCCGTTGGGGTTTCCTTCCAGTCGCGATGGGTTTGGTGATTCGTTACGAAGAGAACCGCCCCGTGGCCCCAAGGCTCTTGTCGATGCCCCTTGTGGTCCTCGAGGCGGCTTCGGGGGCGACTTTCGTGGCCGAGGTCGTGGCCGGGGAGGTGTTGGAGGCAGACCTTGGCCTGCTAGAGACGAAAGCAGAGACTGCGGAAGGGATCGCGACATAGACTACAGAGACCGGTACCGAGATGAGCGAAGTCGAGAACGGGAACGCGAGAGAGATCGTGAACGAGATCGAGATCGAGATCGAGATCGAGACTGGAGGGATTCACGAGACTTTCGGGTTCGTCGCTCACCACCACCTGGCAGGGGTCGCACACCGCCGCGAGACTTTCGCGACAGAGATAGGGATGGTCCTCTTCCAGAAGCCGAAAGGTCGCGTCGCGAATCTCGAGATGGAGGACCGCCCTCGGCCGGGTCGTCCAACTCGGACCCGTCATTCGGCATGCCGCCGTTTGGGCGTGGAGGCAGCTTCATCCGTGGTCGCGGAAGAGGTGGCAGAGGCGACTGGCCGTCGGACCGAGGCCGTGGGCGAACGTCATACGATGATCGCGGCGACCGCTATCCCCGAAGTCGATCTCAAGAGGCGCGATGGGGGCGAGAGCGGGACGAACGTGACCGGGGCGATAGATATCTACCAGAAGCGGACATTCGGCGCGAACCTCGCGACGACCGCGACAGAATCGAACGAGACCTGATGCGTCCCAAAAAGGAGACTAGATCGTCCATTTCTCAAGAGTATTTTATTATGTCAGCTAGGGATGTATCGCCACCCCCATAGCGCCATCTGCACCTGCTTTCGGCTCGGTTCCCAGTCGCAATGCAAGTGGCCATGATGGTGGTCCACCACCACCAACATCATCGTCGGCGATACCGACACCAACTACTGCCACTGCTAACAGCACCACTGCCAAACCGCCTCCATCAGCTCCTCGCGCTCTCACAGACCGACCTGGCTCTGCCGGCAATCTGACCACCAACGAGTCTTCACTTCACACGAGTGGCTCAGCGAGGGCGGGAAGCCATGATAACCCAGCGATCCCGGTGGGACCTCGAGCGCAGCAGCAACAACAACAACAGCAACCGCCGTCCAGCAAACAACGGATCAATCCTGATATGAAGAAGGCGCCGCCTTCATCCCCGAAGATGATGAGAGCGCACATGTTTAATTCGCAACCAGGATTCGCACCACGGCGTGAGAGTCGGGAAGTGGAACAGCCATATGATGATGCAAGGAGACCTCGCAGTAGTGATGCGGACACGAATGCAAAGGGATCTGGTTTTGGCAACAGGGCACGATCGAATCATAGTGCAGAACCTGGCGAGATTACTGTCAAATCCGAATCGGGGAGAGGGTCTGTCAGCCTCAAGCCGTTAAAGCCTCTGGCGGAGCCTTCTGCCTTTACAAAAGCTACGAAGAAGATCGATGTCGCTGCAACAAATGGAACTTTGCCGGCAAAACAAGACGTTGCTTCTTCAAAAAGAATCGCAAACGTCCCACCGTTGGGGTCGTACGATTCTCTCTCCTTCGAGGATCGCGACGCTTGACAAGGATTCAGAGTCGGATGATGACGAGGACATGGCTGATTACTTTGATATGGAGATAGAAAAGACGGAAGCAGAGCTCAGCAAGTTACCGCAACCCAGCCTTCCTCTCGAAGTTGTGGCGCGATACAAGGCCCTGTCTCATGGGTCAATGGCGCGGATTTTGAGCGATTTCGAAGGCTTGGCCAAAATCCTGGGGCCCGTTCCCGACAATCTACACATCTCGGTGCCCAAGAACGAGGACATTCCTACCTCGACCCAAGATGAGGACATGGTGGAAGAGGCAATCATGGGGCCGAAGGAGTCGGACCAGTCGAAGCCTGCACAAGTTGACCCTGTTGCAAAGAGGGCGGAACAAGGAGCAGCAGTAGAAGAACAACTAGCACCCTCGATCCTACCCGAACCATTAACAAAGACTGAAGAAATGGACATGGATGTCGCTCGAGCACCGTCGCTCCCCGCCGCCACCGCTGAGCCTTCCATCCAGAAGGACGACGACACTGCTTCTCGACCGGTTTCGAGATCTGGTGCCTCGGTTTCTGGCGCTCCGCCCATGACCAAAGAGGTTGCCAAGACACCATCACAACCCCGAACCGATTCCTCCAGAAGCGGTCGAGATTGCGTCAAAGCTGCCGAGCACTCCTCGCAAGTACCAGACGAAGATGATGAGACCGAATCCGAGGATGAGTCATTTCTGGAAGTGGAGAATGTACGTCGATTCATGCAAACGCCGCCCATCGATGAACTTCCCGACTACAGCTGTGTTACCTGGACGAGAGACAAGGGCTTCCCTACTTCACTAGAGGAGACGGACGAAGTCACGAATGGGTTTGTCACGGAACACTTGGAGAAGATTCACCTGGAGGAAGCGGAACAACAAAAGCAGGGGCAAAAAGAGTACGCGGAAAGCTACATGCACTATTTGAACTTCACCTTGTCTAGTGATCCAGCGGCTGTCAAGAGCCGGGACAAGTTCTCCGTGGCCGTACCCATGATTGAAACCGCCGAGACCGTCACTCCAGAGCCGAAACCGGAAGGACGTACTTCGGGCAGAAGGTTCGCTACGGAGCGCGACCTAGAGCGAGTTCTGCAGGCGTCGATGCGAGAGGATGAGGAACGGAAAGAACGTGAAATGAGGGCTCAGAAGGAGAAGTTTCGCAGCGAGAAGGAAGCCGTCATCCCCAAATGTACTGGGACGCGGAGCAGAGGGCCAAGGCTCAATATGTCGATCGATCCGGCTACACCCCTCAAAACCGTCTGGTCGCAGCCTGGCAAGTTCTTGCCCCCGTCAACAACTTTACCCAGGAGGAGAACGAGCTGTTTGAGAAGCGCTACTCGAGAATCCCAAGCAATGGGGCAAAATTGCAGAAGTCATACCCAACCGCGACTTTGGCACGTGTATCCAGTACTACTACTTGATGAAGAAGGATCTCAACCTGAAGGAGAAGCTCAAGAAGCAGCCTAAGCGGCGGAAGAAGGGCGGAAGAGGAAAACAGAGGTCTAGTGCACTTGTCTCGGAGCTTGGGAACGGTGACGAGAACGACGAGAATCAAGAAGCGGGCGAGAACGGAGAACGACGGAGACCACGGCGAGCTGCTGCCCCTACCTGGGGTTCGAGCAACCGGCCACGGACAGCGAAAATGCCACGCCTGCTGGAACACCGGGACGACGTGGTGCTTCGGCGGCCGCTCGGGGCGAGCAAGGCGAGAAGGTGGACGGCAGGAAAGGTCGCCGACGGGCAAAGGACAAGGACAAAGATAAAGACAAGGAAAAGGACAGGGACGGAAAGGCGACCAAGGCTGGTCAGGGTCAAGCGTCGTCTGCCACCCCGGGAGGAGGTGGATCGGCAAAGGGCAGGTCTCGATCGAGCTCCCGAGTACCGAATGATGTCCCAATTCCCGGCGTTTCAGACGTCAGTCGGATTGTTCCTGCTGCGGTAGCTGCGGCGGCAGGATTCGAGCAGCAACAGCAACAACAGGCCATGGCTCCCGGCACTCACCCATCATTCCCTGTACACAGCAGCAGCAGCAGCAGCAGCAGCAGCAAACCCAACCCCAACCCCAACCCCAACCCCAACACCCTCCAGCCACAGCAAGAACCACAAGCACAAGCACAACAGGCAGCTGTCCAGGGTCTTGAAAGGGCCAAGCCAATATCGGCCTCGCCATCATCCATGGCAGACGTCATGGCGGCGCCTTCGCTACGGCCCGAACCGCCACCGCCACCTCCACCAGCAATGACAACATTCAATCTTCAGCCTCTTCAGCCTCTTCAGCCCCAAGGCGAACGAAAGGCTCCCACGCAGGCGTCGAGCTATTGGAGTGTGTCGGAATCCAACGACTTTCCCCTTTTGCTCCGATCTTTTGGTTCTGATTGGACGGCTATTGCGGCTCACATGGGCTCCAAGACGGCCGTGATGGTGAGTACTGAGTGTCTTTCTTCTTCTTCTTCTTCTTCTTCTTTTTCTTCTTTTTTTCCCCAGTTCCTTTCCTCTCTTCGTCGTGCGTCTGTGTCATTGTCTGTCTGTCTGTCTGTCTGTCTGTCTGTCTGTCTGTCGCTTTGACAGTCTTGCTCATTCTTACACACCCACCCCCTCATCTACGCCTGCATGTCTTGTAATACCAAGGGAGAGAGACAAGACATGGGAAAGGAAAAACCAAGAATAACACTAACCGGTTGGGCGCCACCCACAATAGGTTAAGAACTACTTTGTCCGTCAAAAGGACCAGGGCAAGACGGAATGGGATGCAATTGTGCAAGAATCGGATGGCAAGCGAGTGCGAGGCGAGAAGCGGCCCGATCCACCACAGCCCACAACGGGTGGTCGAGGACGGAGATATGACAACTCGTCTGCAGTCGGCTCGACGCGGCCATTGGCTGTGGCGCCAGGCATGGACGTGCACGGCGAACCGGCCCAGCCCAAGATGGAACCAGCAGCGCAGCCGGCTCAGCCAGGTCAGACAAGTCAGACAAGTCAGACAGGTCAGCCTGTTCAACCTCCTCGATCTCAAGCGTTCTCTGGCTACGGTGTGCCCATCGCCCAGGCTCCCCTCAACAGCAGCAGCAGCAGAAGCAGAAGCAGCAGCAGCAGCAGCAGCAGCAGCCGCCGCCGCCGCCTCCCCAGCCGCCTCAGCCGCAGCCTCTTGGCCAAGTTCCTGGACAGCAACCTCTGGCGATACAGCAACACGCCGTGCCTCAACAACCTGCCTCCCAGGCCATGTCACCTGGTGCTGGTGCTCGTCCTTTGCGCGCGCCCGTCCAAGTCTTTGGGTTTCCTGAGCAGCAGCAGCAGCAGCAGCAGCAGCAGCAGCAGCAGCAAAGAGAGCGGGAGGCGGTTACACAAGGTCAACAGCAACAGAAGCAGAAGCAGAAGCAGCAGCAGCAGCAACAGCGAGTACCACTGCCGCCCAAAGGTAGTGCCAGTCAAGTCCCCGAGCTTCGAGATCAAAGACCGCTGGCCGCCGCTCAGCCAATGCAACCCGGACATCCTGATGCCATGCTCCTCGAGAGACAGCAGCGAGAGAGGGACCGCGAACAACGAGACCATCGTGACCGCGAACTTGCCAGACAATCCGAACGACAGTCTATGCGAATGAACCCCGACGCCGAGCCGGCGCCTCAGCGACACTACGAACAGCCCTATGGCCATCGTCACCAGTCCAGTATCGGTCAAGGCCACAGCCACAGAGGAGGGGATCCGTTGTCCCTGTCACGGACTTTATCGCAGGAACATTCTCGGGTTGCTGGAAATTCCTCTGGTGGTGGGCAGCAATATCCACCGCCGGTGCATCATCAGCAGCAGCAGCAGCAGCAGCAGCAGCAGCAACAGCAGCCAGCGCCTCCTCACGCTGTCCGCGGCATCATGGATCATCAAGTAGTCGCACAATCTCCTCAACTGGGTCCCCTTCGCGTCCAATGTCTTCCATGTCTATGCAGCAACGGCCACCTCCCAGCCAGGCCAGCCAGGCCAGCCAGCCTCAAGACCCATACGGACATGCTCCTCCTCCTCCACCTCCAGGACCGCCAAGTTCTACGCCGGCCAATACGCCTAGTCGACCCCCGAGCCTCGCAAGACATCCAGCATCATGTCATTGTTAAACGACGATCCTCCTCCAGCGTCAAAACGCGTCGCCGAGATTTCCAGCGCCCCCTGGGCCATCAGGAACACCTCCTCCGCCTCAGGGAATGGGAAGACCACCCCAGGACCGGCTCCTTTCACAGATGCGCCGGGACCCTGAACCACAGTATCCTCCCTACGGACGAGCATCTGGCGGTGGTTCGTCCGCAATGCCTTCGCTCAAGCCATCCTATGGAGGCTCGCCCAACCCACCTCCTCACATGGGAGCACCGAGGCCGGCAATGGACTCTGTGCCCCCAGAGCGTGACCCCTACTACAGAGGTCATCCAGTAGTCTATCAAGCCGGACACCAGAGCGGCAACAACTCCCTCAAACATCGCACCGGTATCCGTCGGCCCAACAAAACCAGGGCCAGGCCAATACCCCTCAAAGCGGCTATCCTTCGGGTTCCTATGGACAATCTCAATCACAACACGCGGCATCGCCGCCGCCGCCGCCGCCGCCTCCACAATACGGAGGACACGGGTCGGCCTCGAGAAGTCGTGAAGTCCCCCGGACGAGACAATGCCTGGCCGCAACAACCACCCTCGACACCAGGCGGCTGGCCGTCTCAGCCCTCCTCCAAGCCAGCACAAGGACCTCCGCAACAATCATGGGCCCCAGGTCCTCCTCACCCGTCGTCCACACCCAAGCCTTCCACGCCCGCACCAGCCTGGTCATCGGCTCCTCCTCATCCTCCTGCTCATCCTCCTCCTCATCCTCCTCATCCTTCTCATCCGTCCTCTCACGTCAGCATGAGAGACGAGCGCGGCGCACCCGTCTACTCCAATCCTCCACAGCACCCCATGCAGAATCGCTATCCAGCACCAGGATCGCGTCACGAGCCCGTGCCCGTGCCCGTGCCCTCGCCCACGCCCGGGTATCCGCGGTACGCATCCACGCCTGGACCTCCCCTCGCGATCCAAGAGAACCACCCAGGAGCTACACGCCCGGCTATGATGCCCGAGGCCCCCAGCAGGGTATCCGGCGCCGGATCCAAGAGAAGTGCAAATGCGAGATGGCAGGGATCCTCGAGACCCCTGAGACCCCGGGACCCTCGAGATGTAAGAGACCCGCGGGATATGATGGCAAGGGCCTACATCCCAGGGATTACGAAAGGCAAGACAGATATGGGCGGTGATGATGTTGATGACGATGACGATGACGATGATGACGGTGAAGCTCTGGCATTCAGTCAATGTACTTTTAAGAGTCGAAGTGAAGGACAAGGCAAAGGAGAGGCGCAAAGTTTAAAAAAAAAAGGGGGAAACAAAGGGTAGGAGTGTATAGCGCGGCGTGCGTGCCTGTGATTTTATTTTGTATAGTTGGGGGTTATAATTCGCGTTGAAAAAAACGAATGAACCGTGCATCTTGATCCGTTGTCGATTGCCATGTGTGGTGGGTGTACTGGGCTTCAAGTGTCATACGTGTGTCCATGTTCTGATGATCTGGATTGTGATTGTGATTGTGACTGCATTCGGAAGACGACCTGTTTGTGGAGCTGGCATGCTGCCATGTTTCGCCCGATGATTTGAATCGTCAACTGGATTTGGATTGGATCGACTTTTCTTTCTTGTTTCCCTTTTTTTTTCCTCCATTCATTACATAATACTGCAATGCATCAAGACGGCCCAGACGTATTCTCATCACTACTGTTCCAGGTCCAGCATGCAAATAGATAAAGGCAAAGCCCATTTCTCGTTCAAGTATCAAACAAATACAGTATCCGTCAACCCTCATCAATCCAAACGCATCCTCAACACCCTCTCCCTCTCCATCAACGAGTCCACCTCGTCGGCCAAGGCACGCACCCGCGCCTGACTACAGTGATACATGTCGGCCACGTCGGCCAGATGCCCCTCGACGTGCCGGTATATCTCCTCTCTCGACGGCCGATCCGCCTCCTCCTCTTCCTCCGTGCGCGACGAGACGGAATCTGCTCTCCCTCTCCTCTCCCTCTCCCGGCGACGAGGACGAGGTCGTCTATCCTGGCTTGGGCCTCGCTCTTCAGATTGGCCATGCGTGTCTCTGCGTGGCGGAGTCGGCGAGGAGCTGGTAGCGCGTGCGGAGGGCGGAGTGGATCGACGAGAGAGGCACGTGGGATAGGAAGGGGGTGCCGAGGGGTGGGATAGCGCGGAGAGGATGTCGTGCTGGTGCTGTTAGCTGGGGTGGATGGGGAAGGGAAGGGAAAGGATGGGAAAGGGGAGGGGGTTTCCTACATACGTTTGTGAGCGTCATGACTTGGCCGGGGTGGTGGGTGGGGATGAGGGATGCGGTTGGGGACGGGGCATTTTTGCTGCCATTGGAGGATGTGGTTCCATTTCGTGCGTGCTTCGTCTTGAGTAACGTGCTTCTTACTTGCTTCGGGGCGAGGGCTCGTCGTACCTCGTGATTCGGAGTCGGACGACGACCATGTTGAGGCATCGTTTGTGAGGGCGGGTTGGGGTTGTGTTGGTGACGGGGCGAGAGTCGAGTCCGCGTCCATGTCTGCGTTGTCGACGGGGAGATGGACGTCTTCTTGGTTATCAAGGTTCTGCTGAGACCAACACCCGGTGGCCCAGAGGCGAAACGTACGAGGAGATTCGCCCTGGGAGTCTCCTCTCCCTCGTCGTCGGATACATCGTAGTTGTCTGGGGCATCTGGGGTGTCAGTGACGGGAGTGAGTGGGTGGGCGGGCACAAGACAAGACAAGACAAGACAAGACAAAGCAAAGCACGTTTGACGGACCGGCTCGACTCACTGGTCAAGTCTGATGCTCGTGCTAAAGCGGCATCTGCTCCCACAGTCTCGTGAGTTTTCAGTGGTGTTTTGTTCCACAGCTCGCGACATGTTGCAGCGTCATGTTCTGTCGTTGCATGGTGAATGTATTGATGCCGTGGCTGCAATCTCGTTGCCTTCTTCCCCTGCTCGCACGTCTTCATCGCCCTGTACGCGAACAATGTCGAGGCCGTGATGCGCCAGCCTCCTGCGGCACCATTCTGTCGTCCCTCTCCCGGCTCGCAGAGTCCCTCACCAGCTCCAGGTGTTGCGATCCGAGGCCGCAGGCGATTCCCTCGCGCATCTTCCTCGGGATGTTTTGGATACTTTGCACGGCTTGGGTTCCTGCGCCGCTCGGATGGCGCAGTGTTCTGTGTCAAAGGGCCGTCACACCCGGATACTCGTTCTGCATGCATGCCGTCAGATCAGTGACCTGAAAAGGATTTCTTCATACTTTCCTACGAACCTAGCACCAGATACGTCTCTTGCACGGCCGGACCGCTCTTTATATCTCGCACATATCGCTGCGGTCCATCCTTGATAATGGCATTGTCCGCCGACGGCGCAGGTATATCTACACACACAAGACCATCCATCAGTAATGACTAATGAGTCAGTGTATTCCCGAAATGCAGAAGCAGAACCTCGCAGACCCGCACCTGTCAAGTTACTCTGAAATGAATGCGACGTGAAAAACGTATCGTCCGATGCTGCTCACTCAATCAGCAACACTGTCAACAACACTGTCTAACAACACTGTCAACTTTCTCATCACGCGTCATTGGTCGACACACCTTCTTTTGTCGAAAGCTTCCTCGACACCTCTGCTCGAGCAGCGTTTAATCCCCACTCGTCTGCCGAGTCGGTCCAGCAATCTCCTCTGTTGCGACGGTTGTCTGCACTTCGGAACAGGTCTCGGACTACTGTGCGGGCGGCGCTGAGGGATTTGGAAAGCATATTTCGTGTTTCATAAGAGAGAAACAGACGGAGAAACTAGAAGAATGCTTGGGGATGGCAAGGACAAGTCCTGATATGCCTAACGGTTGGAGATTGTGGTGATTGATGATGGGGCGATAATGAATGAGTAAGTAGCTCATCACAGCGTCTTGCAAGCAAGTCCAAGTTGTTTACAAACCATGTTTACTTTTTGAAAAGTCGCTTTGGCATCCACGCGACAACCAACAGGTGTCAATGTTCATTGCCAGCTGATGAATGGCCCGTGGCACTGGCAAACGCTTCATTTCGCTTGCACTTCTTCACTCATGACAGGCATCGACAACTCGACGGGTGCGAGAGTTTGGGAATCTCTCGCACGTCCTCCCTCGAATTCTTGTCCGGGAGGCGTCAGTACCCTCGTCGAGGCATTCGTGTTACCTGCCATGCGTCAGTTCGAGATATCGCCCGAGGGAAAAGGAAAGGAGAACAAGGGGCAGCCTCTTGTCAACACGACTTTCCTCACACCATCTTGTGGTCAAACTCGAAGCATGTAGCAGGGTTGATTGAATGAGACCCATGAAATATCTCAACTGCACGCCCATTCGTCTTCATCGGGTAAAATTGCTCCAGTTTCAATACCCGCAAAAGTGAACATCGGTTCGTTATACAACAACTATCTCAGGTTCCCATGTAATACAGAAGACGCAGCCACTCCCGTTATTATGCGCCCAAGAACAAATGCAGTCGTTACATTTTCAGTGCCAGTGCGTTTCATTCGGCTCACAGCATCATCTCATGTTGCACAAATAGTCATGTTATTTCTTTCCCTTGACTTTGCCTTCCCACGTCCTTTTGGCTTGTCGTTTTCCTCGTCATCGCCCGCTGAAGCTTTGGCGGCCTTCTTGGCGGCCTTCTTCTTGGGCTGTTTGATATACTTGTCTTTCTTCAAGTCAATCTCGTCATCATCCGCTTCAACTGGTTCAACTACTTCACCATCGTCCTCCTCTTCGATGGCTTCTTCCAGGTCTGGGGCTTCCTTGGCCTGTGTCTTCGGTGCAACGACATTGCTGGCCTTCATGAACGGAACAGGATGACTCATCGAGTTGTATCTGGAGAAAACATGGTCAGTCCTTCTGCGCTTGCGTCAGGGGAGGGTTATATGCAGCGGCTCTTGACTTACGTTCTTGTGAAAGCTGCTTTGGTCTTGGTTTCAATTTGAACTTGCTCATCAGTCATCGGTCCGACACCAAGTTCTTGAATAGCATCGAAATCCTCCCTCGTGAGATAGTAGCTGTCCATGAGTTCAATTACTTCTGGTACGGCATCCGTGCCCTCCTTCTGTAGCCGATCTACAAGCTCTTTCCAGAGAATGGGCAAGTATTGTTGTCGGACCTCATTATGGTCGCCCGAAGATTTTAGGCGCATATGCGAATGGAGGTCTCGAACGAACCTGCCCAGCTTGCCTTGTTTGCTGTAATTGCCGAGCCAGGATGTAAAGCTGATCCCATCAGTTGGCCTGCAATGAAGCTCGCAGGTCGTACCGTGCTGAAAATAGCATGGGTAGGCATCAGACTCCATTGTTGCTGGGGACCATGAATCATGCGGTCGATGAGGTCACCATCACTGATGCTTTCGGCTGCTCGGTCGAATAGCTCGAGAGCCTTCAATTTTTCCTCGCGCTTGGTGTAGCCTTTGCCGTTCAACGCCATTGGTTTGGTCCTCAGGTAGTTTTCCTGAATCATGAGGAAACTGAATTCGTGGTCGTTGAAGTAAAGCTCAATCTTGTCATTCAGAGTTGCTTTACTTGCAGGCGCAAAGAGACCCCGCCAAGCATTTTTGGCAAATGTCCCACGGCTTCAAAATCACATGCTTCTCCCAGGCCTTGGTCATGGCCTTTCCTTGGTCAAAACTCATGGTCGACTGATCAAGCTTGGCAGTGGAAATCATGTTGATGATTTGTCGGATATCCTTGTTACTTCCCTCAATCAAGGCATCTACCACTGCGGGCGGAAGCTTGAGTCCCTCGCGATGGCAAATGGTCATGATTCGCGATCGAATCTGGTCGACCGTAGGTCGGCTAAACCTGATGTCGAAAGCCGCATGGTCGAACGGTTTCATCTTTGGCAGTCGTCGATCGTTGCAAATGAGGATCAAAGGGACTTCGGTCTTCTTGCAGAATTTGGCAAGCGCACCAACACCGCCACGATCACCTGCAGACATTCCGTCCACCTCGTCCATGATCAGAACCGTGTTCTTCTTCGCAACATCGACTTTTTTCCCATCGCCGGCAAAGAACCCCAAAAGTGACGTGTTGTTCATGGAATCGCTTAGACCAGCTTCCACCAGCTTCTTACTTCTCGTGTCGCTTGCATTGCTTTCCAAAACATCGTAGCCCTCCAACTTGGCGGCTAGATGAGCAGCGGTGGTTTTGCCGATGCCCGGCGGTCCAGAGATGATAATGGCTCTTTCTCCGCCTAGCCCATCAGCACCACGACGTTGAAAGTTGTATTTCTTAGCCTTGGTCCAGTTTCGAAGCCAATTTTGGATCTTCTCCACCGCTGCCTTGTTGCCACAGATATGGTTCAGTTGTGTCGGCGCATATTTACTTGTGAGGAGCTGTACGGGAGCTTGTAAGGGAGGCTGGGATGGAGCAGCAGTTCCTCGTGCTTCAGCTGCTCGTTTAGCAGCCTTGACAGCCTCGGCCTTCTTTTTCCTCTCTTCGGCTTCCATCTCTGCAATTTGTCGTTTAATTTTGTCTTCCTCGGCTTTCTTCTTCTCCTGGGCTTTCTGGGCCCCTTTCCAGATCCGCCATATGCTGGGAGCTTTCGAATGAGATCAAAGAGCCCATTTTCGTCAATCGTCTTGATGCCGTGAGACTTAATTTTTGCCAACTTGCTCGGCCCGGCATCCTCGCCAAGCACAACAAAGCTTGTCTTGCTACTGGGCTGTCCCGTCACTTTGCCGCCATATCGCTTGACCAGTGCCTGAGCCCCATCACGGCCGATCGTCTGTAGTACGCCCGTAAAGACGAATGACAGTCCTGATAAACACTCCTCTTGGCCATCGGGCAACTCAATATCTGTCATGGGTTGAGCAACTGAACTTCCACCTCCAGCAGCAGCCTTTCGCCAATCAAATTTAGCATTGGGGTCCTTAGGCGGTGGCGTTGGTGGCCGGACAGTTGCCACACTGTCAAGAATGTCTTGGATTTCCGCATCCTCGGGCTCACCAGCCTTTTTCGTCGTTCAGGGTGCTCAGGGCTTCGCTGCCGCTGGCTTCTTTCGGGGCAAATGTTCTTCTTCCTCATCCTCCGATTCGGAGACGGGAGACTTGCGTTTCTTGTTGGCAGTAGAAGCAGTCGGATCACCTGTTGCTTTGCCGACCTTCTGGCCGCGAGATACGACTGTCTTGGGTTTTGGCAAAACCTCTTCTTCCGACTCTTCCTCCGCATACTCGTCATCCTTACATTTGCTTCGCCCCTTGACGTCAGCCATGAATATGTCGTCTCCATCTTGCTCTGCATCGTCCATGAATGCATCTTCGTCGTCATTGTCATGGCGGTTTTTGTATGCAGTTATAGCCTTTTTCTTGGTGGTTGTGCCATTTTGGGGCGAGGGATCTGCTTTTACTGCTGGCTTCTTGTTCCGCGGACTGGATCTCACGGCGAGTTCCTCTTCGGCTTTCACCTTGGAGCTGGCCTTTGCGGCGTCTTCTTCTTCGGCGTCGACTGTTTTGGGTTCGTGTCTGTCCTGCTTGATGCGAAATAGGCATCTGCAGATATTACCACTCCTTGTGGTTCCGAATTTCTACACTCCATTTAGCAATGAACTCCAGAGTGCGATGGACTTCGCATGAACATACGTCTTCTTTCTCTTTGGTGCCGCTTTGGCAGCTGGTTTAGAGTCTCTGATTTCAGTCAGTGCAAGGTTCTTAGAGTGATGGTCAGCAGGAAACACATACACTACTTCTTCCTCCTCTTCGCTATCTTCAACGACTTTTCGGCTCTCTATTGTGCGTTAGAGTCTCATGAGCACTCCGGTAGTAATTGATGACTATCTCACTTGCTCGCTTCGCTTTGGGCACATCTTCACTCTTGACGAGGGCTGGTTTGGGAGCTGCACCACCCTTGGGGGCAAAGAACGACCGAATATCAGGCATTGCGCTGATGAGATGACGGGGATTAGATTGCCAATGCCCGAGAAGACTCAGCTCAAAGAGACACAATCGGACTGCTTGCGGTCATTGACGAACGCTGCCTCAAACTGCACGGTTCGATTTGTCTAGGCAGGCAGTCGGGAAGCAGCCAAGAAATTGTCGAGTGACGTGCACCCACTGGTGCAGCTCCGGCCCCCTTTACACGCGAAGTTGACGCGACGTCCGTGACTTGGCTTAAATTGCTTCCCGGCAAGCGCAGCGCCGATAATGTGGATCGTGGTGTGAAGCCTTAAATATCTGGCCGCAACTGTGTCCGGTGCGATGCCTGCTAACTGGGTGTGTGGGTCCAGCCGGTCGCGAAACTGGGGAAGATCTTGCCTTGGCCAAAGAGCATGGCATAAGAGCCTCTATTTACTACTACGGCCGAACCGCAACACAATGGCGGCTACCAACTCATCGGCCTTTCTCAGTGCCTTCCAAGGCCTGAGGCTCTGCACATCGACGTCTTTGAGACAAATTCGAGCCCCCGTACTGCGGCAGTCCAAAACCCTCGAGGCTGCTCGTCGGCTGCAGAATGTCCGAGCCTTTTCGACCACATCCCCTGTTTTCGGAACATGGCTGGAACCAAGTCTAAATCGAAAGAAGAAGATGGCCAAAGGCCGACCTCGAGTTGCCACGGGGGCTCAACCAAGGGGACTACAGTCATTTGGGAGACTATGGCATTCGCATGACCGATCACCACAGGAGAATCAGCGCCAAGCACCTGAAGATGGCCGAGGACACAATCAAGGTCCGTCTTCGCGGCGAGAAGTACCGACTGTATAAGAGGAAGTGCTGTAACGTCGGTGTGTACGTCAGCGGAAATGAGGTGAGCGAGCAATATTTTTCGCGTAGTCAAGGGGCGAGGCTCCAAGTCTTCTAACATTCTTCCAGATGCGTATGGGTAAGGGAAAAGGTTCATTCGATCACTGGGCAACGAGGATGGCCGTGAGCCAGGTGTTGTTTGAAATCAAGGGGCGCATTCACGAGCAGATTGTGCGGGATGCCTTCCGTCTAGCTGGAAACAAGCTGCCGGGTGAGCTGGACAATTTTCGAAAGCCAGAAATCTCAACTAACAGGATGCAGGTCAGTGGGAATTCGTAAAGAAGGGCGACGCCCCAGTCGTTGGAATCACGAGGCTCGACGGTGTCACATTGGAGGACCTGAAGCGACCGAGGAGACAGATTGCCCCAGCTGAACTATTGGCTGCTTCTTCGCCGACTGCTGTTACGGAAGCCGGCAGCACCTCTGATGCATCTCGTTCACCATGATGACTAGCATGATATTGCACAGATTTTTAAAACACAGGTTAAAGGCATGTAATATAGATGTGCAAGAACGGCATCAGAAGCTATGAATTGCAATGTATCATCATTTCTATTGAGGACATAGTGACGCTACAACGACGGTGACGAGTGCAAACGCGGTGATTGAGGAACCGATAGGAACTGGCATAGCCTGACCCGACACCAGGTACCAGAACATTTGTTGAGACTAGAATGTTAAGAAACATAATATTTGAACCGCATGAGAGGAACCGTATTATGCAGAACAATCAGTGTTGGAGGGACCCACTTTAGCGACGGAGCAGCGACCAGTCTGCACTATACGCGCACGACGCGTCTTCCTTTTTGAAAAGAGCACCTTTCAACCCACAGGCCGCCACTGTCCACTGTCACTCATCATCGGTCAAAATGGCTCTCATCGTCGACAAGCATAGACCGCGATCTTTGGATGCTCTATCGTATCACCCAGAGCTTTCGGATCACCTGCAGTCCTTGGTAGGAGCATGCCATTTACACGTACCAAGGTCAACCCTGTTTTCTAACCAGTTGAACGCAGGCCCAAAGCGGTGATTTTCCACATTTGCTCGTCTACGGCCCGTCCGGCGCTGGCAAAAAGACGAGAATCGTTGCTACGCTAAAGGAGCTGTACGGGCCCGGTGTGGAAAAGATCAAGATTGACTCGCGTGTCTTTCAAACGACGAGCAATCGAAAGCTCGAGTTCAACATCGTCGCCTCAGTCTACCATCTCGAAATAACGCCGTCCGATGTTGGCAACTACGACAGAGTGGTCGTTCAAGATCTTCTCAAAGAGGTGGCGCAGACGCAGCAAGTAGATCAATCTGCCAAACAGCGGTTCAAGGTGGTGGTCATCAACGAGGCGGACCAGCTCAGTAGGGATGCTCAAGCTGCGTTGCGTCGAACGATGGAAAAGTACTCACCTAATCTGCGTTTGATTCTCTTGGCAAACTCAACAGCCAACATTATTGCACCAATTCGGTCCAGAACTCTCTTGGTCCGCGTTGCGGCCCCGACTCACGAAGAGATATGTGACGTCTTGGCTTTGTCAGCCAAGAAGGAGAACTGGGAGGTCGTAAAGGGCTTGCATCAGAGGATAGCTGTGGAGAGTGGCAGAAACCTTCGAAGGGCCCTCCTCATGTATGAGGCTGTTCACGCGCAAAAGTATGCTTGATTGTTCCCTTCTTGCGGCTTTTTCGTACACGGCATTACTAACACGGCGTTGCCAGTGAAAAATAACAGAAAGTACGCCCATTCCCCGGCGGATTGGGAGGCATTGATCGGCCAGATTGCCAGGGAAATCATGGACGAACACACTCCTGCAAGGATATTGCAGGTCCGATCAAAGCTCTACGATCTACTCACACACTGTATCCCGCCCACCACGATACTCAAGACCTTGACCTTCAAATTGCTTGCACTCATCGACGACGGGCTGAAAGGCGAGGTTATTCAATGGTCTGCATTTTATGAGCATCGAATCAAGACGGGCACCAAGGTTATTTTTCATTTAGAGGCATTTGTGGCCAAGTTTATGCGCATCTTTGAGATGTATCTCATGAGCATGGAGATGTAGCGGGAAGATGGCGATGGGCGCTTTCTTTGGCGCTGAGGCGTGTGGGTGCAGCGAATTTGGCAGCATGGAATTGAGAAATCTGAGCCTGCCCGCATTACTTTACGTTGTGGTCCATTTTGAAACTGATGGAGTGCAGCAAGTTTGTTCGCTCTTCACTTTTTGCGGGAAGGAACAAGCCGAAAGACAATTGTCTGGCAACAAGTGGATTTGACGTGCACGTGTAAAGGCCTGTACCATCTTGCTCAAGAGGGGCAGCCCCAGGCACCCAAGGAAATTCCGCACCGAAGGTCTTGTGGTATTTGTCTCAGCTTCTCTCATCTTGACGAGTGCTGTCTTCACTGACCAGAAACGGATGACTGGTTTCCAAACCTACCTGAATCGACGTCACAGAGCGTCACTCATGTCTACTTTTAAGCAACCCCACGAACTGGAAATTCATGGTTTCTCTGCAGTGTAAGATTATCACCATTCACAGATGCGAGGGCGAGGAGCATGACGAGACGTGCCACAAGGCATGAATACCCGTGCTCCAGCACACAAGTCGAGGCACGCGTTGGCAAATATTGTGCTTACTGGTGAATTCATCTTATCGGATATAGGTAAATTTTCCGTCTCTTATTTTCCTCGTTCTGATAGCCGTCTACTTGCATTGCCCCCCTCCCTCTTTCATTCACCTGGGGCGTATCTGTCGTCAACAATAGACGTGTCATTGGAGGATATCCCAAGTAAACTACGGAGTATAACGGAGTATAATGTAGTAGTGTGCAGTCCAGGACTCCAGATGGTCGAAAACCCCAGCCAGCCATCACATCTGGTTCGGTGAGTGGCGCACCAGGTAATGTATGTATCCATGCGGGGTAGATGGTGACGTTCGGTCCTTACGTTAACCCTTGTTGGGGGAGTGGACGTCAGACCGGTTAAAGGTTTACGTTTACTTTTGATAATTTGAGGATCTACTCGGTAGTCTGGTCAAATCGTGCCGGGCGCCGTCTCGTGCCCTTGTTGCTGGCATTTGAACATTGCGTCGGTGCCATTTGCGCATCTCCGGGTTACTTAATATCCAAGCCCTACATGTATGGTGCGAGACGAGGGGTCCCGGAATTGTGTCCGGATGGATGCAACATTTGTAAGGAGTACTCCGTTGAGGAAGCGGAGTTGAGCAGCAACCCTCGTGGCGAGAGTCTCTTCAATTCCACCCAGATTGCCAGATGAAACTTCCTTTATCATCAAGACTGATCGACTGATCACGACTGAGTCGGGAGGACCCAGGGACAGGGCTGTCACGTAGTCGTGCAGATGAAGGTGGTGATGGTTCGAGAAGTGGACGAGCGTCTCCTGCCAATGGCCTTTGTCCTCCGCCCCCGCCCCCTTTCAATATTCCATGACCCGCCGGTTCTCACCATTATGTACATGTATGTACATGTAGGAATAGCCGTGGCAATCACGTCTTGGCGTGGGTTCTCGGGGAAGGAGCACCTCTGTTTGTCCAACTGCAAAGGCACTAGGCCCTCTGGAGCAGGGTGTCCCAGTAGGCGGCCTCACCTGCATGCAGCCTGCATGCAGCCTCGGTGCACTGCAGCCTGGGTGCAGATGATTGCGCCCTTGTCAGCAATATGTACATGTGGTGACCTGAAGGTGCAGTGGCACTCCTTCACCAAGCGCTAAAATACAGGGGTAAATCTGTACTGCTTAGTGATTGATTATCTATCGTACTTTGAGAGGCATAGAATTTGGCGGAAGATATAAGTATTCCCTAACGCCTGGTCGCGATTGTGGCACCAACGAGATACATATATGTACATGTACAACAGACAGGTCTGCCAGTCTCAGTTGCGCCGACCCCCGCAACGCACGTTCGTTCTTCTTGCCTGGTTGGAGATATGTACATGTATGTTATCGTCGGCGTACATACATGTAGTGTCGAGCCCTCTGTCCAATGTGCCCGCGTGCCCGCGTGCCCGCGTGCCACCTCCCCGAACCAGACGCCCAGACAAGACCCCTCCGAACTCGTATTTGAAGCCGCGTGCTCTCCAACTTGGGAAGCCCAGGTCATTCAATCTCGTCCGAGTCCGCGTATTCGAAGCAAATCTTGATCGCCTTGGTATCACGATAACCTCTGCTGCTCCACGATTGCCAACTTCCACACTTTACACAATGGCCGGGAACAAAACGTGCCCAAGGTCGCCGAGGCGCACAATGTCGACACTTTCCGTGCGTTGGAGTCTCTCCTCGTCTCATTCAAGTGTCCAGAGCTGACAAGATGTCTTTTTCTTTTTGCAGATCCCCGAGAAAATGCTTGCCAGTATGTCTTGTCCGTGTAGCCCTCATCCTCTTGATCGTCACTCGTCACTCGTCACTCGTCCACGTCTCAGTCCATTGGCTGGCTGCCCCGCGCGCTCGGGCCGAGGGGGAGCTGCTTCACCACAAGCATTCCCATGAAAGTCCCTTTGATGACTGTTGAAGATGACAAGAGCGAGAAACGCACCAATGCTGACTTCTTCTCATCACCAGAGCACCCTAGCAAACCCCATCTTGCCAGTAAGTCACACACCTACAACTCAGGTTGACGTTCCGGCCGCTGGGCGGGCAGTTGAAGAGCTTGGAAACGGCGCCACATCCCCATTCAAACATCCTTCCGCTCGCCCGCGCCCGCGCGATGGCTAGCTGTTTCACTCCGCCACTAACAAGCAATCAAAAAAAAAATATAGATTTCGAAGAGTATCAGAAGCTGTATCAAGAGTCCATTACTAATCCCACCAAGTTCTGGGGTGAGCGCGCTCGCGAGCTGCTCTCATGGTACCGCGACTTTGACACCGTCAACAGCGGCACCCTGGCCGACGGCGATGTCAAGTGGTTCGTCGAGGGCCAGCTCAACGCCTCCTACAACCTGGTTGATCGCCATGCCTTCAAGGATCCCAACCGCGTCGCCATCATCTACGAGGCCGATGAGCCCCAAGATGGCCGAAACGTCACCTACGGCGAGCTGCTGCGCCAGGTCTCCCAGGCAGCATGGACTTTGAAGCAGATGGGCGTTCGCAAGGGAGACACAGTCGCCATCTATTTGCCCATGATTCCCGAGGCTGTGGTCGCCATTCTCGCCTGTATCCGTATTGGTGCCGTTCACTCCATAGTCTTTGCTGGCTTCTCGGCCGACTCCTGAGAGATCGTGTCATTGACGCCCGCTCCCGCGTCGTCATCACGACAGACGAGGGCAAGCGTGGTGGCAAGATCATTGGCACCAAGAAGATTGTCGACGACGCGCTCAAGCAGTGCCCCGATGTCACCAACGTCCTCGTCTTCAAGCGCACTGGCGCCGTCGTCCCCATGCAGGAGGGACGCGACGTCTGGTGGCACGAGGAGCTCGAGAAGTGGCCCAGCTACATTGCCCCGAGGTCATGAACTCGGAGGATCCTCTCTTCTTGCTTTATACTTCTGGCTCTACCGGCAAGCCCAAAGGCGTCATGCACACCACAGCCGGCTACTTGCTGGGCGCCGCCTTGACCGGCAAGTATGTCTTTGACATCCACGATGGCGACCGCTACTTCTGCGGTGGTGACGTTGGTTGGATTACTGGCCACACCTATGTTGTATATGCTCCTCTGCTGCTCGGTGTGTCCACCGTTGTCTTTGAGGGTACGCCAGCCTACCCCAACTTCTCGCGATACTGGGAGATTATCGAGAAGCACAAGGTCACTCAGTTTTACGTGGCTCCCACTGCCCTCAGATTGCTGAAGCGCGCTGGTGATGAACATGTCAAGAGTGACATGAAGCATCTGCGAGTGCTCGGCTCCGTCGGTGAGCCCATTGCCGCCGAAGTCTGGAAGTGGTACTTTGAGATTGTGGGCAAGGAAGAGGCGCACGTTGTTGACGTAAGTAGAGAGAAACTTGTGCTCTCTTACAGTTCAGACAAAACTTACTAACATGTGCTGTAGACATACTGGCAGACTGAGACTGGTTCCAACGTCATCACCCCTCTCGCCGGCATTTCTCCCACCAAGCCTGGTAGCGCCTCTTTTCCCTTCTTTGGCATTGAGCCCGCCATCATCGATCCTGTATCTGGCGAGGAGTGCCACGGGAACGACGTCGAGGGTGTGCTTGCCTTCAAGCAGCCGTGGCCGAGCATGACCCGAACCGTGTACGGTGCTCATAAGCGATACATGGACACGTATCTCAATGTCTACAAGGGCTACTACGTATGTTTTCCACTTTATTTTCTAGCCTCATTACTACCTCCTTGGGATTTTTCTTGTCTGTCTTTTATCATGTCTTCCTCTGGACCCTGCTGACCAACTGCAGTTCACCGGTGACGGAGCTGGTCGTGACCACGAAGGCTTCTACTGGATCCGTGGTCGTGTCGACGACGTCGTCAACGTCTCTGGACACCGTCTCTCGACCGCTGAGATTGAGGCCGCCCTCATCGAGCACCACGCCATCGCTGAAGCCGCCGTTGTCGGCATTACCGATGAACTCACAGGTCAAGCCGTCAACGCCTTTGTCGCCATCAAAGACGGCAATGAGATCAGCGACGCTCTCCGCAAAGAATTCATCATGCAAGTCCGCAAGAGCATCGGTCCTTTTGCCGCCCCCAAGGCCATCCACGTGGTTCCCGATCTGCCTAAGACACGAAGCGGCAAGATTATGCGAAGAATCTTGAGAAAGATCCTCGCTGGTGAGGAGGACCAGCTCGGTGACATTTCCACTGTAAGTTCTTGCACACAAGTCTTCTGATCTTTTTAACACATAAAGTTGGGATGGGAAGCTGATTGGCGTAGTTGTCTGATCCGAGCATCGTGGAGAAAATCATCGAAGTGGTCCATCAGGAGAAGAAGGCTAAATGAATGACAAGTTGGGGGTGATGATTGATGAAGACAAGATGGAAAAAATAAAATTCCGACGGAATTCAATTGAGTTGTATCACATCATTGGATCATTGGCGGAGTAGTGAAATTTTTGGTGTTTGGAATTTGTACCACCCGGTGGATGACCTGATATGTTATGAATGTGGTACATTTCACGCTAGGAGTAATCCGTACAAGTCATTGCAACCAGTAAATACCACTTTTTCAAATCGTGACTTGTAATTCTGAAGATGCAAGTGGAGCGATTAATGGGGCAGTAGTAAGTACATGCAGAGTACAGGGTAGAAGGCCGCACAATCAAACTCGGACGAGGCTTACGCATAACCGTGATGTTGTGCTCGTCTGAACCTTCAAAATCGGGCAGTACAGAAGGACTTTGCGTTGGCTGACTGGCTGTGTTGAGGTCTCGGACGGTCGGTCAATGGTCCGGACCATGCAAGGGCGGTGTCATCGCCACGATGAGTCTGCGGGTAGAGATCGTAGAACAAACCGGTTTGTGATAAGTGATCGAGGGCAGCAGTCTACATATCCACTCACATTCACATTCACACTCACACTCACACTCACACTCACACTCACATCCACATCCACGTCTACATCTGCGTTTCAGAGTTCAGCGTCTCAGTAGTATCAGATTTGGCGGGCCAACAAAAGCCCCAAAACCACGCAGATGCGGAGTACACACAAATTAACCGTCAGCCATCAGCCCCCTGTCCGTGTCATGACGACTACGGAGTGCAACGGGCCACTTGCAACGTCGAAATCTACGATTGGGTGCTGCTGTTGAAGAGTCACTCATTTTATCGAGGCAAGCGCTTGGAGCGAATAGGAGCGACAGGGGAGGGGCGACAGGATTTGAATGAAGAGTGTTGCCACTGAGTACGTAAACGCGCAGGAACGGATTACATATTGAATGCGCAGCAGTAACTAAACCCAAAACGGGTGAGGTACCTCCGCCCGCGTTTTCACGTAGAAAGGTACCTCTTTGATTTCACATATATTTCAGAACACATACTACGCTTTCCTTTGCGTATTCCTTATGCTTATGCTTAATATTATTATTAGGTAGCTTCTTCCTCCTACTAGATCTAATAAGCGCTAGCCGCGTGGGATATAATAGAAGATTTCAGTGTTAGCGCATGCCTAAATATACGTAAAATCAAAGAGGTACCTTTTGCGAAAAAAAAAAAAAAAACGCGTGCAGGGAACCTTATCTATTTTGGGCTTAGTTGCTGCTGCGCATTCAATAATCCGTTGCTGCGCGTTTACATGTACGTACTCGTTGCCACTTGATGGGCGGCATGGCCAAGCCCTCACCTCCGGAATTGGATGGCACGAATGGCTCGTGCGTGGCCCGTCTCCACTTTAATACTCACCACTGACCAGCCAACAGCCAACAGCCAAGCCGTCCGCAGCAGCTGCGCCACTGCAACTACCACTAATTAGTAATACCAACTGCCACGCCATCCTCCTCCCCCTAACCGGAGACTTGCTCCTTGGTTGTGGTTTCGGTCGACACCACAACTCATTCATTGTCGAACAGACATCTACTCATTGTTCCTGCGCCAGCAAATCGCTCCACGGTTTTCTTTTGTGTCCTCTATATCACACCGTCTAATACCCAAGATCATTCCTTTGTATCCGCGAACTGTATCCGACTCGAGACGAAGGCGACAGACCTGAACGCCAGCCGCTGAGCCAAGTACGACGATTATCGCTTACCAGCACCACCATTCTCTCCCTGTGTGAAACATTTGACATCCGATATCAGAGCAACATCGATGAGTCGGATATAGCAGACATCTGTGCGACCGCTCCCGTATCGAGGGACGTTCCTCCCTTGTCTTCTCTCTTGACTCTCTCCAATCCCTCCGACGTGATCAAGAATGATTACATTACGGTCTGCCGCGGCCGCGGTCGCCAGCATTGCGCTGTTGGCTCAGTCCTCGTTGGCAGACTCTGTCAAGCGTAACCCCGTCAGTTATATATCGTTGGTCGAAAACCCCGTCATCCAGGCGCCGTCGCATCGAGTCAACGCCTTTTCGAAATTCGACCTTTATTCACCCTGCATAATGGCCGACAAAAAGTTAGGTTGGCGCTTGAACCAAACCATGACGTCCTCCACGAAGATTTTGCCATCACGCACCTAAACGAAGACGGTTCCGTGCGAGAAGTGAACAAGGTTCCTCGCTCCGAAGACAAAGTGTACCGTGGATCAGCCTTCATCGAGCGCTCAGAAATCAAAGGATGGGCCAAGGCCGGTTGGGCTCGTGTTTCTTTACACCAAGATGGACAACGACCTCTGTTTGACGGTGCATTTCGCATCGATGGCGACACCCACCACGTTCTCTCGCGGTCAGACTATCAATCCTTGAAGGACGATAAGGATCCCGACGTGGATTCCGCAGCTCGCCAAGATGCCATGGTGGTATGGCGCGATTCCGATGTTATCGAAGACGTCGATAACGATGGCCGAACTGAGCTGAAGCGCGACATTGCCGAGGCTTCTACCTGCAACGTCGACACTTTGGGTTTCAACAACAAATTTCAAGCTGAAGGCGACGACAGCAATCTGTCGCTCAGGTCCATGGGCTTTGGATCCTTGTTTGGCCGTCAGATCGACGATGAAGGAAGCATCGGTATCGGCCTCGACCTGATGAGCTCTATCGGCTCGACAGCCGGCTGCCCGACCACCAAGAAGGTTGCGTTGGTGGGCATTGCTACTGACTGCAATTACTTTGCAGCGTTCAACAGCACGAGTGCTGTCAAGAAGCAAATTGTCGGAATTGTCAACAAGGCATCGGAGATCTACGAAAGCACCTTCAAGATCTCGCTGGCCATTAAGAATCTTACCATTATTGATAGAGCTTGCACCGGTACCACGCCGGGCAACACGGCGTGGAACGTCAAGTGCGGTGACGATGTGACCATTACCGATCGACTCAACACCTTTTCAAAATGGCGCGGCGAGTCCAAAGACGAAAACGCCTACTGGACCTTGTTTACCACTTGTCCTACTCAGACAGCTGTCGGACTGGCTTGGCCTGGCATGGTCTGCCGGCCCGGTTCTGGCGACAACCAAGATGGCAGCGGCAACAACAAGACTGTTGCAGCCACCAATGTTGTCGTCAGGGCCGATACGGAATGGCAGATTTTCGCACACGAATCAGGTCACACGTTTGGAGCTGTTCACGACTGTGTTTCGCGGACTTGCCCAGTCAGCGCATCCTCGCAAGCTTGCTGCCCCTTGAGCCGAGATGAATGCGATGCCGGCGGCAAGTTCATCATGAATCCGTCGACGGGCAGAGGCATCACTTCCTTCTCGCCTTGCAGCATCGGCAACATTTGCTCTGGTCTCAAATCCAACATGATCAAGGGAAACTGCTTGACCGACAACAAGAACGTCCAGACAGACGTAGAGATTGGCAGCATATGCGGCAACGGCATTGTGGAATCGGGCGAAGACTGCGACTGTGGTGGCGAGTCAGGCTGCAAGGACAACAAGTGCTGCGACGCCAAGACGTGCAAGTTCACCGCCAACTCCAAGTGTGACCCGAGCAACGAAGACTGTTGTACGCCTCAATGTCAACTCGCATCAAGCGGCACCGTTTGTCGGCCCAGCACGGGAGAGTGCGATGTTGCCGAGTCCTGTCCCGGCGATAAGGCGGCCTGCCCGGACGACAAGCACAAGAACAACGGCGACTCATGCGGCAACGGCCTCCAGTGTGCTTCGGGCCAATGTACGTCAAGGGACTTGCAGTGCCAGCACTTGGCCAATAGCTTGACGGGACGCAACAACACCAAGGCCTGCGCCGACACGGAGTGCCTGCTCGCGTGCACATCGCCGGAGCTATCATCGAACCAGTGCATGACGTACAACCAATACTTTGTGGACGGAACCAACTGTGGCGCCGGCGGCCACTGTTCCAACGGCTTGTGCGAGGGCAGCTCGACGCTCAAGGAGATTGGGTCATGGATCGAGAACCACAAGACCACCTTCATCCCAATTGTCGTGATAGTCGGCTCGCTGATCCTCATCGCCATCATCAGCTGCATCTCCAGCAGCATCCGACGCTGCATGCGCAAGCGCAAGGTCCAAAAGATGCCAGAGATGAGCAGCAGCAGCAGCTGGCCTTCATCCTCCAACGGCGGCCAGCCATGGGGTGGTGGACATGCCCAACAACAACGACGACGACAACAACAACAACAACAAAGACCATGGGATCAACAACAGTCCCAATATACCGCGTCATCGGGAGCATTGTACCCCGACCCTCATCAGCAGAGTTCTCATGGTTTCCACGAGCAGCCGCCTTTTTATCCGCCGCCACCTGCAGCCAGTGGAGATGGTCGTTGGGTTAACCAACGAAGCATGAGGTATGCCTGAGGGGACAAGTTCACCTCTAGTCAACACCCTGAGTAGAGAGTCAGCATTCTTGGCGTTTTGATTGGGTTTCACTGCAGCTTGGGATTACGGCGCACTGGGACATTAGATGGCAACGCCAGTTCTTGGATTATTATAGTCGTGACAATATCGAGAGTAGTTTCTATATATGGATTTTTAAATCAGATCAGCCCTGATGTCACGAAAGCCCATGGAAATACGGTGATGACCAATTACCTACCGCTCACGTAACCCCCCTCGATGTTTCCATTGCGTCATGTCAAAGGCTCACTCATATGCCTACACGACATGCATAATTACCGAAAAAAATCACCCCGTCCCACCAACCCTCTTGCCCTTCCCAGCACTCCTCTTATCCTCAAAGCCGCACAGCATGGCTGTAAATCTGAATCTTTGTCCAGGGATGCTCTGTCCAGTCAGTCACGAAGGTACATTGCCGGGCAAATTGAACAGGAACAGGAACAAGACGTACATCGCCCGTGCTCTGGGCATACATCATCAACTGCTCAGGGCAGTCGAGCACCGAGAGCGCAAAGCCTCTTCGCTCGCGGTCCTCAAAGGGCTCGGCTTTGATCCTTTGGCACGGTCAGTTTTTTTTTTTTTGGCATGTACTGTACTTTACATTGGGCTTGGGTGTTTTTGGCATGTGCTGTGCTGTACATTGGGCTTTGGTGTTTTTGGCATGTGATGTGCTGTACATTGGTCTTGGGTGTTCGCTGAAAGGGTGGAAACTTACCCCCTTCCCAGCATGGTCCTGTCGTCGTCCTCGCCGTGCGGATTCTTCCCCGGGCCTGGCGGTCGCGCATCTCGGGCGTGAGGTCCTGTCGTGGGTGGTGCGAGGTGGACATTGGGGAGGGGATGGCTGGGGTTTTTGTATGTGGTTAAGACGGATGGATGGATGGGAAGGGAAGGGGGAAAAGTTGGGTGTAATAATGAAGCTTCACTCACCCGTGAACTGACTGACTGACTTGAACTGGTGGGTGGGCTTAGCGTCCCCGCACTCTGGCAGAGTCTGACTGGCCACTCGCAGCCGTAGCTCTGACGACATTAGGCATTGTCCAAGTCCCAGTCACCAGTCACCAGTCACCAACTTCGGACTTTGCAGTTCGCATCACTTCGCTTGCTCAGCCGCAACAGTACATGGTATCTATCCAATCATTATTTACGCCCAGGTATAATACAATTGGCTTGCCGTGCCATTGCGCCAAACAACTTGCTCAAAGTAAAGCCTGCCTCCAACGTCACATTCCACATCCATGCACACACGTACATTTCAAAATCAACAACCACAGACCAAAGGAAAAATGAACAAACCAAAAAGACCATCCTCCTCCTCCTACTCCTCCTTCTGAGTGGATGCCCGCTGCCACCACCGTTCCCATCCCTTGCGGGGAAGCCAAAGAGAATACGCGTCTACTTCGTCTTCCATGACCGGTCATGCACAGAGCTCCTAGCCCGGCAAATGCCTTTCTTTCTTTCTTTGTTTGCTACACCATGCGCCTCCCCGTTGTAGAAAACGAAAATGCAAAATAGTCATGTACAAATGAAACATGGTTCGACCATGTCGGCCATGGCCCAGAGAGCTGTGTGTGTGTGGGGACAAAAGTCTCCGAGTAAACATTAACGCGTACTTGCCATGTTTCGTTTTCGAGATACCATGGAACAGAGGGGAAAAGACAGTTCCTTCGTCCATGTGTCAGTCTTGCTTTCCGTCTACTGTGTAATGCCGTCGCCCGTCGTGGACAATATCGATATATGAATATATAAAGTACATCGCCATTTTCATATGTCGTGTGGGAAGAAATAAAGAGAAAAAAACCAAGTAAAGGGGGCCCAGAGCCTGCTGGATCGCGTCGACGCATGTTTTGATGTCAATTTGGAGGGAGCCTGGGCTATCTGCTAAAATTGATTACAGCAAGCTACAGATAAAAGGTCAGCATCGCGGCTCCTTTACCAAGAAATTGATTCGCATCATCTTTGGGAAAGAAAATGGGAAGAAGAAAAGAAAAAGGAAGAAAGAAAAACGCACTCTACTGTTGGAACCATATGCCAACTTTTGCCCGCTTACATCCCAGCACAAGCAGTGCTCGTCTTCTTCGTCCGACTCCGACGAGCCCTTGGGACTAAGCCAGCCGGGGTGCGGTGGCCGATTCCAGCTCGCCCTTGGCATGGAGTGGTTGTCGACCTTCCATATTAATACTTGCCGTGACGTGGCGCCAGCAATGAAGGCGCCGTCTGGAGTAAACGCGAGTCGTACAATCGGAGAATCCATCGTGAGGAAGCACTTCGCCTTGCTCTCTGGCTTCCGTGCGTTCCATATCAAGATGGCGCAATCTTCGCCTCCAGTCGCAATCAGTCGCTCGTCATCAAGAACCGGTTGAGTTGGCAACAAAGGCTGCCATGCCATGGTGGTGATGGCTCCTTGGTGGGCTGAGATGGATCGCTTCTGACCCGATTCATCCCAAAGCTGCGAGTCAACTTTGTCAGTATACAACCCTCTTTCTTTCTTTCTTTCTTTCTTTTTTTTTTTTTTGGGGGCGTGCCGTGGAAGCAGTGCGACGTACATCAAGAGTACCCTTGTCACTTGAAGTAGCGGCCAGTTTGGACCGCCAATCAAAGAGCACCTGGGTGAAGCTGTCGTCCTCACTGGTTTCAAACCTTCGTACTTGAACAATATCCGTCTCGCTGCAGCGGAGGTACAGCAAAAGTCGCCTCCGGTCAGCAAGAAGTCGGCATCGTTGGTCCACGAGGCATCTAACGGAGTGGCGGCAATGTCGTGACCGGGTAAGTGATGGGTGAAGGCGGTACCAGTAGCGGACGAGTAGACAGTGACGACGGAGCCACCCTTCTCGGGGAGATGGCGAGCAGGGCGGTGTTGCTCGGATTCCAGCTCAGCTTAATGACGGGCGGCTCCGATACCTCCATTGTTTGCATGTGGACACCATCCGCCGACCAGACACTCACGGCGGCCACCGACCCTGAATCGGTGGCGACGGCGATGGCAGTGCCATCGGACGTCCACGACAAAGCCGTGACAGTCGTGGTGCGTGGTGTTTCCGGGTCGAGCAACGTGTGGGCTCTGGGAGACACGTGATCGCGGCCAGGCTCAGGAGCAGTGGAGCGAGAAATGGTCCAAACGCGGGCTAGCGCATCGGTTCCAGCAGCCGCCAATACCGACGGATTGCGGGGTTCCACTCGCACTGCAGGAGCACTGGCGCATTCTCAGCGCTTGCTGGCGACGGCGATGGCGTGGCGGTTGCTTCCGACATGCTGCCATGGCCGTCGTCGTCCATCAGCCGGATGAACGTCGTGTCGGGCGAAAGCTCTTCCACCTTGTCTACCTGTGTGCCCTGTTCGGGGCCGTCGGTGCGGATAATGGGCGGCGGTCGCTGCTCGCCCTCTAGCGGCGACGGGTAGGCATGGTTGTTGCTCAAGTCCTGGAGACTGTTGCTGTCATCGAGGAGCGGGGTGCGTCGGGTGTTGATGGTCGTCATCAACATCCATGGGCGTGGGTGCAAGGGCGGAGCTTGGTGCGGGCGTGTTGGAGGTGGCAGGATTTGATGTACTGTTGTTGTTGTTGTTGTTGTTGTTGTTGTTGTTGTTGTTGTTGCTGTTGTTGCTGTTGTTGTTGCTGTTGATGATGCTGTTGGCAATGTTATTGTTGATGTTGCTCATGGACGATGAATTAATAATGGGCGTGGTTGCGGTGGTGGTGGTGACAGGAGAAGTGACAGACGTGATGGCATTTGTCGCCGGGGCCGCGGGTGCGGGTGCGAATGCGAATGCAGATAGAGACGCAGACGCAGATGCAGATGCATTTGTGTTTGATTGATTTGGGTTCGTAGGTGCATCAGCATATCCATTGCTGAGACGCGGTCGCTTTGATGGTGAGCCATTCGGCAGCTGCTGGTGCATGCGCTTTCGTGATGCTTCCACATCGCCTGCTCCCGTGCCGCCTTCTGATATTTCATCCAGCGGCTTGAGGGGTCCAAAGATGCCGACCTGCAGCGCCTCCGCCTCAGCATTAGTGGCATCGCCAGGCAGCTGCGGTCATGTTTCTCCGAGTTAGTCAAGATTTTGGTGTGGGTGAGCGGCCTGCCTCATCCATCTCCCCGGCTCTCAAACAAAGCGGCGGTGCAAGGATCGCCGGACAAGCCCGTTGCATCGCACGTCCAGATCTCCTTCAGCCTCCTTGCCGACTTCAGCAGCAACATGTGGCTGAGAAGAAAGGCGCAAGACGAGGGGAGAAGACAGATGCGAGAACAACAGTTGATACAAAAAGAAAGACGAAAAAAAAAAAAAAAAAAAAGACTGACAAGACGCACGACATACCTGCTTGAGTGCAAAATCACGTTCGAGGGCATAGTACAAGAGCCCTCTGTTGACGACCGAAATGAGTGCGCGGCCCTTGACATGAGGCGCGAAGGCAAAATCTCGGTGTGGCTCCTTGACGTGCCACTCCTTCTGGAACTTGGCGGCCGTTTCGCGATAGTCTGCAGGACATGAAAAAAATGAGTACAACTGGGCTAGCCTGACCTTGCAGTGAGAATAAATGGCGAAACAGAAAGAAAAGTGAATCCTTGGGCGCTTGCATCGTCATGGCAGATAATAGGACGCACGAGGGGAGAAAAGGTTTGGTGCCACGTACTCCCTTCCAGTAGATACCTGCGCGACGGATTAGCAAAGTGTGTCCGGCAAACCACTCAAACCACTGAACCACTGGGGAAGAAGCGCCGGGGTTGGCAGGCTCTCGACATGAAGGCGGCCAAGACCAAGGCACGTAAAAGAGTACAGCCAGGGTGCAAAGAGGGAAGAAATAGCCGGTTGGGGTGATTGCGTCTCCATGTTGAGACCAGCAGCAGCGCGTAGCAGAGCCGAGAGCGTCGAGGGCGGTGGGAGTCGGTGGGAGTTACGAACCTCCAAATCAAAAATTGACCCTATCCGAGTCGAGGAATTCCTTGACCACCATGGCTGCCAGGCCCGCGCCTCAGATGGCGGCTGGATGACGGGTGGCCTGGTGGTGATGGTGAGAGCAGTCGTCGTGAGCAGTCGTGAGCAGTCGTGAGCAGGAGGGTTGGTAGACGTGGATGAGGAAGTAGCCGTCGTAGCCGTCGTAGTCGTCGTTGAGGAGCAGTCGCCTGGCCGAGTGCGGCACAAATGACAGAGTTGACGGGGCGGCGATGAAGCAGAAAGCGAGAACCAAGGTGAGGGAGTGAGTGAGTGAAGATTCAAGAGCGAGATGAAATCCACATCCACATCCACATCCACATCCACATCCACACCAATCCACACCCTCATCTTGCAGGGCGCCCCAGGGAGCCACCAGGGCCACCAGAGCCACAGCTCGAGGGCGGAGAGGTACCGACAGATACTAATTGGCAGCGTGCGATACCTCCGCCTTTTGGAAGCTTGGAAGTCTGCTTGTCCATGTCGACGTGAGACGGGGACGGGGCCGGGTACGTACCTCCCTCCTACTCGCCGTCGACCAAACTCGACCAAACGCTTGTTGGACATCCGTCTGGACCTTGCTCTGTTCTTCCTTCCTTGTGCACCCGCACCCGCACCCACCTGCACCCACCTGCCAAATAAATTCCTTCTGAGATTGCTGCCAGCCGCCACACTGCCGACCATAACGCATCGAGCGTTTGATGCCAACCTCGCCATGTAGTCGTCCCTATGTAGATGCCCTCGGCAGTCCTGTATTGCTTGCCCTGTCGTCTCCCTTCATTCTGTCGTCTGTCGGTTCGGTCCCGTCTACGGAGCACCGAGTACCGAGTGCCGAGTACGGAGTCTCTCTTCGCGCTGGCTCTTCTCATCCAAGCCTCCCTGACGTTTTTCTTGCCCTTCCTACAGTAGTAGAGGTTCTGTCTTTTAGGGTCCACCAGACCAGACTAGGCTAGCGAGGAGCGAGTGCCAGTCACGCTTGGAGACGAATAGAACATTGAGAACATTGAGAATTGAATACTCTCTCCCCTCTAGCCTCTTCTGTCATTACCCGCTGGGGTGCGCCAAGGGTGTGTGCACTCTTTTTATGTATGTGCATGTGGGCGTGACAACATGGGTTTAATGGCCAGATGGCGGAACCGTGGGGCGTGGGGGCGTGTTCAACTGTTCCATCAGCCAGCGTTCAAATCTGCGCTCTTGACTTTCACGAACGGAGCGAGGAAAATAAGAAAAAAAAATAGGGCCACCCTAGTCCAATACTCCGTCGACGTGACCAAAGCATCATCCGTCGACTTTGGCTGTCTCGGCATCTGGCCTGGCCCTGCAGGACCCAGAGTGCTCTGCTCTGTCCCGCCCGACTGCAGCACCGCTCCTCGATCGCTAGTCATTTGACGATGGTGTCAATTCCGGCAAAGGGTAGGTTATCCCAGAACACTGTACGTGTAGTGCAGAAGTGCCTGCAGTTCCCCATCGTCGGCGTAGCACCCCTCCCATATTAAGCCTGCACGTCTGCTCTTTGCAGATCGACTGAACCCTTCTACCCTCTTCTGGCAGCGATACCTCCGCCTGCAAACCCATTGGATTCCAGCTCCGTCAACAGTGTGATTAACAGGGGTTGTTGGGACCCCCATGGATGTGCGACAATCGGCGGAAGGGTGAACGATTTTTGTGGGCTCCTCCAGATGACGGTATGCCACATGCCTCCGGTCCAAATCTTGAGACAGGCGAAACAAGCCCGTCGCCACTTTTCGGGAACGAGATGTGGTGGTTCCAGTTTTCGCATCTCCCCGACCGCCTAATCCCCGTTGCATCCATACGCGTGTGTACCTGGTAAGCTTTGAACACGTCGTAGGAAGACCACTTCCAGGATTTGAACGGGACTGGGACTGAGCCATCACGTTCGCCACCATTCACCATTCACCAGAGGTCTAGGTCGAGGGCGAGGGCTTCTGAGAAATTCGGTGGACGGTCAGGCGTCGAACTGGATCTCGAACGTGATGAACATTGGCCAAACGCGAGATAGGTTAGACGGATGCACCCCGTCTTGAACGACCAGTGGCTTGTTGGCCTTTTTGCTACAATGATCAGAGACATGGCTGCATTGTACATGGTAGGGCCTGGCTGGGGCTGGGTTGGGTCGCAGTGGTCGCAGTTCAGGGTGGGATCTAAAAGGAAAAACAGCGGGAAACCGAGAGACCCTGGGATGGCGTGGCGCCAGATGCAGCAATCAGCCAGCAACCTAATTAATGTAAGCAGGTGTCATGTTGCTTGCTTCAACGTCCGCGTACTCCGTACATTATGTACATTACGAACCGCCCTAGCTAAGATCATCGGCCGACAAAGGCTAATTTTGCCTAGCATGGCAGAGCAGGGTCAGTGTCAGAGACTCACTGTACATGTACATAATACGTGTTTAATGCTCCACCACAGAGCTCTGAGAACACAAGATCTTTTTTTTTTTTTTTTAATCTTCTGAACATTGTTGTTTTTCCTATGAAGGCGGGCAGGGCAGACAGCATATCGCTGTTCATCCGATGAGAGCATCGTCGTCATGCCCATACTCGTAAGCGCGAGCAACACAGGCTGATCAAATCTGTCAATGAACAACGTGAGTGCGAATTAAAATTTCGATTGAAGGAGGATGCCTAGCGGCTCAGGGGAGTCAGGGAGGGCTGGATTGGGGAGTGGATTGGGGAGTGGATTGGAGAGTGGATTGGAGAGTGGATTGGAGAGTGGATTGGATTGCCACTCGGCACATGCATTCATCCCGTGATCCTGCGCGTCTACCAATTATTAATTAATTGTTCCTATCTGGTAGCCATCAGTACCGAGGTTCATGAAACACATTTGCTGCATCACTCATGAGACCACAGACGGCGCCCGACTTCTTCTGCTTTTTTTTTTCACGCCTTTTCATCCCTCAAAAATACTTGATAGAGGTGCATGCACGTCCGTTTGCTGGACGAGAATCTGAAACTGATGCAGATCGAGCCAGTGCAGGGCCAACAAGCGGAATCGGCTCTGTCCTTTTCGATCCAATGACGGGACGAAGAACTTGGCTCCCTCGTGCCTGCCTGCCTGGATGACTGGGGTCTGCGCATGCCTGTTGACCTGTTGACCTCCCGATACGCTCTCCGTGCTGTCCAACAAGTGCCTACAACAGAACAGTGACTTGAGTAAGCAAACTCAGTTTCTTTGCTGCTCCTCGCCTTTAGCATTCTTTTCCCGGGTTTCGAATCCTGGAAATAGGTACGCAGCGCAGAGCGGCTCAGGTAGAAACAGTCATCGCGAGGCGCGGAATGTTTGTGTGACTGTGATGACACATCTGATGGCTGGATGGTGGGGAATCGTCACGACTCACGATGGTCTTGGCAGCTTGGGAGCATATCACCTCACCGTTGTAGGTATGCCGCTGTCAGGACGGGGCACATTGGCGCTGAATGAGCTGAAGACCGTCCAGCCTGTCATTTACCCTATCGGTTGTCACTTTCATATGGCGTTGTCCAACAGCCGCGATAATATTCCCAACAACGGGTTGTCTTATTTCGGTCTCCGCGAACCATGAAACTCCCTTTCGAGATTGCACGGGTTTCTGCGCGTCCACTCTCTTCCCACACAAAACACGGAAGAACTATTTTGGGACTGCCAACCCGTCTCTTGGTTTCACTGGCATGCATGTTGGTCATCAGTCGACCAAATATGTCTGGCATAAGACAACGAGTCGACCACCGCCGCTGTCCTAGACCGCAGGCCATCCGCTGCAATAGAGGCTGTGCGAAAAACAGACGTCAACGACGACAATTCATGCAGATATATGTCTCCACGCGATTCATCCACTGGCTCTGGGACGGGTATCCTGCCCAGGTTCCGATGAATATGAACCATCCTGGGTATTCCACCTCGCTTTCGTCCACGGCAACAAATTATAGTATCTTCCGCACGCAGAGACACCAAGCCACAGGGCCAGCTCAGTGCCGTAAATGACCAAGCCCAATGCTTCCATCTCCTCCCATTGCAAGAACTATGGGTACCAGTATTGGCAACGATTTCGAGACGGACCATCCTGGTGCCACGATCAGCTGGGTTGGGTCAATAGTCCGGAGACGAGGGGCCGCCTGCTTTTCTGATAATAGCAGCATTGAGCCCAGGTTACCAGACACAGAAATGTGAGAGTCTGGGGCTGGATTCAGAGCAACATTGAATGCCTCAACAATGTTGTACACGCCACGTGGTACGCCATCCCAAGCCCACAACATCATTATTGATGGATGAAGACCCGTTGCATCGTGACTTCGGTAGTTGACCATAATTTGGGGTATGAGCTGGCTTGGTGAGCATGTGTAATTGTAGTACGACATGAATGGACCAGCATACCTACATGCATAGCTGTCAGCTTGATGAATCGTGAGGGTGTGGACATGGACGTGGATGTGGATGTGGATGTGGATGTGGACGTGGAGGATCTGATCATGTCCTCGATGCCACTCTCACGGCTTCATCTTAATGTGATGTACATTTCAGTGATGACCAGAGTAGTTGCTTGAAAAAACCATCTCGGAATCTCATTCAACTACAAACACAATGAGCAGCGGGAGTTCATGTCATATCGCGGCCGTGAAGCCTTCTGGTTCTGCGCCACAGCTGGCAGCCTCAGGCAGGAGACGTTCCTGTTCAGCCACACCTCCCTCGACTTGGGACAGCTCTCGTGGCACGTGCTGCTGGCCTTGACACTTGTTCGCGACATGGCTAACCTCAACAAGTCTCTTCAAGAGTCAAGGTCACAGAACCTCCAACGTCGACGATTCAGGCAGTCATCAGGGCCGAGGCTTACTTCTTCATCGATCGGTACAGCTTCCGACTGTATATCCCGACCACCACCCTCGTCCCATGAAATTGTAGCAGTCGCCTCCCCCAAAGCATGCCTTCCAGAATAAACATCCCCCAGTCACCCGCGCGGTCTTAATAGGGCTGGTATTACAGTCTTTTCTGAGCGCAGCAATTCGGTATCGCCAATGGACTGAAAACTCTCACATTGTCATTCCGTTCTTGACGCTTGTGCCGCAGCTTTCGCTCGTATACCCCTGGACATTCTTGACATCAGCCTTGGTCGAAAGCAACATCTTTACACTGGCGATTACCGGGCTGACCCTGTACCATGGCGGGCGATATCTCGAGCGGGCTTGGTCGTCGGCAGACTTTGCCAAGTTTCTGGTGTTGGCAGCATTGGTCCCTAACGTGTTGACGTTTTTCGTCATGATCTTCTTCTTCACACTTACTCGGAACGAGAGCTGGACGTATGTGCTTGCGAATATTTCCCATACCAAACAACACCTGACCGCAATTTGCGCTTGGGCGGAGCATATTTGCCCAAAAGCTTACTATCTTCTAGTCTTGCAAGTATATCCGGCGGTGTTTCGATCCAAGTCGCCTTCCTCGTCGCATTCAGCCAGCTCATTCCGGCTCACACAGTCACTCTATTCCGCGGCGTCCTGTCCCTCAGAGTGCCCCGACTCCCGCTCTTGTTCATCGGCATGGTGGCAGTATTGTCACTGACGCCGCTCCTCTCTCGCGCTGCCGTCTGGCAAGCCACGTTTGGTTTCCTCACCAGTTGGACGTACCTGCGATTCTACAAGACCGTCTTCCCCGACTTGGACAGCTCGCAACCCGCGTCGCTCCGAGGCGACGCCAGCGAGACATTCGCCTTTGCCGAATTCTTCCCCGGGCCCGTGAAGCCTTTCGTCGCAGCGCTATCAGATCAGATATTCGATGTCCTCGTTGCCATGCGCCTCTGCACCCCTTCTCGCCCACGGACATGTCCTCTGCGCGCGGCGAGCGCGCTATGCAGCGAGGCACGCCTGGTTCCGCTCGCGCGGAAGCAGAGCGCAGGAGAGCCCTCGCCCTCAAGGCCCTTGACCAGAGATTGAATGCTGCTTCGGCCGGTGCGTCAAGCAAGGTACCCGCGCAGCCCAGCGGTCCGACTGTGCAGACCCAACCTCAGCCCAGTACCCATACCGCCATGGCCTCCAAGCCCGGCGACGTGCTAGGAGAAACCAAGTTAGAGCCAGATCACGACGATGGCAAAAGCTAGGGTCCTGGAGATCACTGTTCTTGTGTAGGATAACGCACGTGGCTTAGGACCCTCCATGGCGGATGTTCCCTATCAAACTCCAAATTGTCATGGGAATACCCCCATGGGAATACCCCCTTTCTTTGTACTTTCTATTGTTGATTCCTCCTCCCTAAGAACGGTGTTGGGATGCGGTACTCCAGCAGGCGCACCACGAGCATGAATTTTGTCCAACGACAGTAATGCATTGCAAGAATAGAGCGAGCTCCTTTACTATTCCATTCGTCCTTAATTTCTTCGTCATCACGACCTGTTCCTACCATGCCTCAATGCTTCCAACACACCAAGACATCCATCATACTGTCGTACTGCCGTACGTGTCGTCAGCCCATAATTCATCCATCCTTGCTCCAACCCCCTTTCCATCTCAACATTGTCAAATATATCCATCCACTCAGGATATCCTCGCTCATCACTCATCACTCATCCCTCCAGAGTCATAGTCTCCAACACCTCACCTCCTCCTCGCAATCTGCCACACTCCCAGAATCGCCAACAGACCAAACGCCACGCCAGCAGAGTATTCTGCCAGCGTGTCCGCGGTCCGCTGAACCTAGATCCGTCAGCACATTTCCCTCTCTCTCAGGGGTCGGTTTCCCACATTGCCGTCCAGCGCCGTTTGCAGTCCCTCGGTCCGTTAGCACATTCCTCTCTCTCTCAGGGTCGGTTCCCTACATCGCTGTACACCAGGATAACGACGACCCGTACGCGTCGTATGCGCCGCCCAGGCCTCTCGGCTACATTCCTCTCCCGTTCGACCTGTTCTTGCGCCCGTCGAGGGTTGGGTCCCTGGTCGTGGTGTCGGGGGTTGGATTGGTGGCATGGGGAAGAAGACGTGGTGGTTTTCCATGGTGACTTGCTATGAGCTGATTTCTTCTTGGTGAAGATTTTGTGAAGATTTTTAGATTGGGATTTTTGGCATGGTGGATGGGGATGGGGATATATAGACCTGGAGGAGTAGACTTGGGCTTTGATTGTGCGGTGGGGGTTCATGCAGTGCTGTAGCTTATTTTTATTTTTATTTTTTAATCAAAATTTTAGTGTGGATTCTTGTGTGTTTTTGCATAGACTATTGATTTGCAATTTGTTCCACGAGGAGTGCTTTTAGACTTTGAATGTTGGAAACAGGGTTTGGGCTTGATGTGGGTTGTTGATCAAGAGCGTGTTGGTATAGCGCGGGCTTTTCTTGCATGTAACGGGTTGCTTTTTGTTAGGGAGATTTGAAATGCAGGCTATTTTTGGTCCGTCAGTGATATTTATTATCTGATGTCACATCTTTCATGTGGGCCAGTTGTAGTTTTCAGTTCGCCGCGTCTTGGTATGAACTTGGCGCCCAGTACTTCACGAGATTGGAGGCAGGATTTACACAGGATACTATATGTCATCGGAAAGTTTGGCTCAGCCATGGCCCGTGAGATCAGCAATCCCGAAACTCAGCTGAACAAGGCAAATTGAAAAAAAAAAAAAAAAAAAAAAAAAAAAGGCACATCTCCACTTGTTTGTCATGAACGAAGGCAGCCCAGTGTGCTTCCTGCTTCCCAGGTAAAGTGGTCGTGCAAGCAAGCTGGAGGGGGAGTTTATAAGGCACGATTTTAAGACAAGGCGAGGTGGGCTTTGAGCCACGTACGCTCGGCCCCGAATAATAAAGCATCGGAGGAAGTTGTGGTGGATTGGGGGCGGGGGGGTCCTGGCAGATTGAACTAGAAATCGGCGCGAATTCCCGTTCCTCCATTTTAAATATCGAGGGGATGGATCGAAATAGGTCCCAGGTCCTGTTATCGCACACAGCAAACGAGACGAGACGATTGTTATTATATCGCTCTTGCTCTTGCTCCGCCAAGGCGGGCGCAGGGGCGGGGGCTTGCGAACGGCAGCGGATGACGGAAGTCAGCAAGTTTGTTCGATATTATCACTTGATAAGGGTTTCAGTGCTCACACACGTGGATTTTTCAAAAGTATACTGCTGTACGGAGTATGAGCGTGCGCTGTTTGCCAGGTTCAGGACACGGCGTTTCATCATGGCAAGTAGCCTGCCTGCTCGAGGGGCACCGATGGCTGCCCATTTCCACAACGCACAAGAAGCCAATACATGTAGGTAACGATTAATTTCAAAGATGGGCATCTTGACAAGTTGAGGCGCAGGCCCCCTCTAACAAAATAGTGTTTATGACTACGTGAATCACGTGCGGTTTTTTTTTTTGTTTTTGTCGTATTACCGAGAACGAAACTCTGTGAATACATACATAATAATAACATTATTTACCGCGAGGTGGGGGCCTTATTACATGCATCGGACTGGTTGTGTTCAAGGGAAGGGAGGAAGTGGATCCAGCACTTTCCCTTTTCCACCAGTTCTTCCAGTGCGCCTTGTCAAACTTGTGGACTTTCTTTAACGGAGCAGACGAGGAGGATCAAACTACATGTAGAAGGAAGCATGTTACTTGGTAGGGGCGGAGAGGGGGAGGAGGGGTGGCCCTGGCTGGGCTCGTGTTTGTATGTATGTACATTATGTACGTGAATACATATGTACACATGTAGATGGGAGATGGGTGCCGCGTGCCCGCGTGCTGGTGCCGGGGTCTGTCTGGTCCGTCTTTGACTCACCTGTCTATATTTTTGTCCCGTCAGCCGCCCCGGGTGCGCTACTGTACATATGTACATATACTATATATGTATGATAGATTCGCCAGCAACCGGAGCGTCACGACATGACATGCCTGCCTGCCCGCCTGCCAGTAAATGATAAAATAATGCGTCTTGCACTTTTCGACGCCGCTCCACCACTCCACACATCGGCCTTGTGTGCATCGACAACGACAAAAATACACAATACGGAGTAGAGCAATCGACAGCAGCAACGAAATTGCTCGCCTGCCCCAGCCATCCCATCGTACATCCCATCCCATCCCATCCCATCCCCTTAGCGAGACGCCCGATTTCCCACCGAGGAATCCGTACTCCGTACTTATTACTACTCCGTACCCAAAAGTGTCAAATGGCCCCGCTCACACCAAGTTGACGGCGGGCCGAGATACGGGCAGGGCATAAAAAGACGAAAAGCAAAAAAAAAAAAAAAAAAAAAACTTGGAGTGATCCGATTGAAGCAATGCAGCAGCAGCCCATCGACGGCGACGACGGCCTGCACTCACTTATGCACCATGACTGCGTTGCAAGAAACATTGTGCCCGTGCAAGTCTTTGATGGGACGCCAAACTTCGAGCGGGTCCGGGATTGGCCGCGGGAACGAATTCGTTGGCGACAAAAGCCACAAACACACACGAGGATGGAGGAAAGCAATCGAGTGGTCACCGCTCCGATGATTTCGTCGGGACTAAACCGAGAGGGAATACGTAGGCTCAACAATTTGAAAGGATAGAGTTTGACAGACGGACAACTCACTCTCACATAAACAACACGTACATGCGTAGACGCTCTGGCATCCGTATCATGTGACACGGTGCTGCGACAAGTTTCATCGCTGCGGAAGACGCACGTCAGTCAAGTCACACTTATACTAATTGTTACTTACACACTCGCCATTGGCGGCTGAATACTCCGTGATACTTCGGTAGATTGTCTTCAGTATGTAGAACTTTAGAGCAACAAGCGGGCGACAGCAGCGTACGCGACTTGCTCTATGCTGCTGCATAAAGGTTGAGTATGAAGAGCTGGTGGAAACAAATCTCGACGTTTTCTCTTCCGGTAAAAACGATGATTGCTGCACGCCCCTTTTGTAGAGCCGGTATGACCAAGATTCGATCAGCCAACAACGTGTATCGGGTGGCTCCAGTACAGCGAAAGTACCAGAACAGACGTTTCAATGTTTATCTTGGTTCAGTCTGCACTCTTGACGTCACCTGAGCATTGTGAGCAATAGCTCCGTGCCTCGTTGCTGCTCGAACAGCCCGCCCCCGCAGCAAAAAAAAAAAAAAAAAAAAAAAAAAAGCTGCTCGGTACTCATAATTCCATCTTGTGCTTGTTGGCAAAGCTTCTGATGGGTCGTGTACTCACTCTACTGCAACTGGCTGCGATCCCAAAGCCATCAACCTAGTCGACTCTGATGGTAAAGTTTCAGCCACAGCGATGGCGATTGGGGCAAGTTTCGATATCGCGCAAACGCGAGCGAAAATGTAGACGGACAGACAGACAGAAGTGGCATTCATTCTTTCGCCCATTGTTGGGCTGTGGCTGGAAAGGCAGAATCGCATCACCACCATCCACCCGCCCGCCAGCCCAGCCCGCCATTCATCTCTCCCCGTCACAGCTGGTCGACTTGGGGCCGTCAATCTCTCGTGCGTTGTGTGAGGAAAGCGTCTTGGTAAAAAAAAGGCACAAATTGTGCTGCAATCCTCCGTCGGCACGCCGTGTCGAGGGCCATAGCAGGAAAGCCCCCGACAGCCCTCAGAACCCACAAGAGCCCCACAGAGCCCTCAGAGCCCACAGAATCTCAGGGGTGTGCAAGAACGTCAATGGTGTGGGGCGCGAGGCGTGTGGTGGATGACGGGGGCGATGTGTGCGATGTGTGCGATGTGTGCGATGTGTGCGTACGATGCGTGCAAAATGCATCTGGTTCGAACTTGTTGGTGTGAGGAGCACGACGTGCGGCTTGCAGCCGCTGGTGAAGTGATACTATTCAGTTCAGTCTTCGAACGTGCATACATATGTAGGGTGCTGCTAGCCTGCCACACGGACGAGGAACCAGGTCAGAACTCGTGCTGCCCATGTTCTCCGATGTGCCAGATGCAAGTGCGTCAGTCAATACATATGTACACAAGGTACTTGGTACACCAAGACACATTGATTGGCACAGCACACAAAACGCAGTGCACGGCAACCAGGACACGACAGCTTCGCATGAGCATGAAGCACGCATCCCGGCCGGCGAGAGCCAGAACCTGCCAGTGCCAGAGCCTGAGCCTGAGCCGGAGCCAGATTGCAGCATGCAGACATTGGCATGGGATGGGCCATGGGGTGGGCATGGGTGGCCCTGCTCGCTTCGATACGCCACACCGGGGTGGATCTAGAGCGAGTGCGCCCGTTCCTCCCATTCTCATGGGTAAGGTGAGTTTGGCCGCCAGCTGTGCAGGTCCTTCCTCCACCAACAGCCTCTCCCCAATTGCCCGTTTTCCTTCCTCCTCCTTCTCCCAAGTTGTCGTCAATCCGGATACGGCTGCGCGGGATCAGGACGAATTCGAGTTCATCTCGCCATCTCCGGCCTCACCGTCTCTGACATCTAAAAATCCTTTTTCCCTTCCGTTCCCATCGCCTCGGCCTTCTTGCCATCGTTCCATTTGCCCACAGATTCTCCTTTGCGTGACTTGTGACCAAGGGACGTCGGGTTTGACCCCAGCACATGCGCTAGACCCCCATTGCTTCTCGGGTTCTGCTCCTGAATCATCTTTGGCCCTCAACTTTTCGACGCCGCCGACAATTTCCTTTGCGCAACGAGCTCTCTGGTAATCTGGCCGAGTGCGCATCGTCCGTCTTTGTCGACACAGCGCCTTGCTCTCTTTGCGTGTTTTCTCGTCATTGCTAGGCTCATTGTCGCCGCAACAGCACCAAGGTTGCGCGCATCATGGCGAACCACCATCCTTCACCAACCATGATGCAGATGCAGCAACAGCAGCAGCAGCAGCAGCAGCAGCAGCAGCAACAACAACAACAACAGCAGCAGCACCAAGCTGCGGTGGCTCCTCAGAATGTCCAGCAAAGCCACTTCGCGTCATCGCACCAGATATCGGCCATGAATGAGGCTGTCTGGTTGCAAATTGGTATGCACTCTTCGCCTTGACGTGCCGCATCACCTTGGCATCACTTTCCAGTAGCACTAACACTTTCCTAAAGGAAGTTTTTCTGAGCTCCTGCGCGTTCCAGACGAGGCGATGCATGCTTACGAGCGAGCTCTGCAAGCGAACCAAAACTCAACGGCTGCAATGAATGCTATTGGCATGCTCCTCAAGGGCCGCGAAGCTTTCGACAAAGCTCTCGAGTTCTTCCGCGCTATTGTCCAGCTCGAGCAGAACAACGGCGAAGCCTGGGGAAATCTCGGTAGGTCGCCCAGTTGCCACATCAACCCCTCCGCCGAAGCTAACCATCATGCCGCAGGCCACTGCTATCTCATGACCGAGGCTCTGCAGAAGGCCTACGACGCTTATCAACAGGCTCTGGTGAACCTGCGAGACCCCAAGGTGAGTGTCTATGCCGCGTCTGAGCCGACAAGGCGGCATTTTGCTAACCGTGTCTCGATAGGATCCCATGCTGTGGTATGGAATTGGTATCTTGTACGATCGCTACGGCAGCTACGATTATGCCGAAGAAGCATTTTCGCAAGTCATGCAGATCCAGCCCGACTTTGAGAAGGCCAATGAAATCTACTTCCGTCTGGGAATAATATACAAGCAACAGTCGAAATTTAACCAAAGCCTTGATGTAGGTCATGGGCTCTTTCTGCAAATGATGACCACATCTTACTAATCAATTGAAAAAAAAAGTGCTTCAAATACATCGTCAACTCTCCCCTGGGCCATTGACCCAAGAGGATATCTGGTTCCAGGTTGGCCACGTTCACGAACAGCAGAAAGATGTATGTCTCGACTCTCAGTTTGCTCCACGCACCCGCGCACCCACGCACGCCATGACTCACCTGCCTTTGTAGTTTGACAGCGCCAAAGCCGCGTACCAACGGGTTCTCGATCACTCCCCAACCATGCCAAGGTGTTGCAGCAGTTGGGTTGGTTGCACCATCAACAGAGCAACTCGTACGAGACGCAAGATCGTGCTATCCAATACCTGGAGAAGTCTGTTTCAGCTGGTAAGGCGCGACAAGAGGAAAGCATGACATGGACCTAGCACACGCGACTAACACTCATCCTGTAGATAATCAAGATGCCCAGAGCTGGTATCTTCTCGGCCGATGTTACATGGCCCAGCAGAAGTACCCAAAAGCGTACGAAGCATACCAGCAAGCCGTGTACCGTGATGGCAAGAATCCTACGTTCTGGTGCTCGATTGGTGTGTTGTACTACCAGATCAACCAATATCGTGATGCTCTGGATGCCTACTCTCGTGCCATCCGCCTCAACCCCTACATCTCCGAAGTGTGGTACGACCTCGGTACTCTGGTAAGTTTGTACCATTCTTTTCATTGCTTTTCTTTGCGGATGAAAAAAATAGACCAAGTCTCGCCTAACCAGACACATAGTACGAATCCTGCAATAACCAAATCGCCGACGCCCTCGATGCCTATCAAAGAGCGGCAGAGCTCGACCCTGGTAACCCTCACATCAAGGCTCGTCTCCAACTTCTCCGTTCCGGCGGCAGTAGCAGTGGCGGCCCTCAAGGCGCACCGCAACCCGCAGATGTTCATCCACAAGCCTACCAAGCCGCCGGTCCTACAGGACCTGTTGGGCCTCCATGGGGTAGTTCTGCGCATCAGCCTCCCGCAGGCGGTCCTCCGCCCGGCACTGCAGGAGCTGGCGATAACTGGGCAGGCAGACTTTCCAACGTCAACCCACCACCTCAGCCTCCCAACCCATACGACAACCGCAGCGACCATTTCCGAGGACCTCCGCCTCCCCCTCAACGCCAGCCGAGCCCTCAACAGGAGCAGCAGATGCGTCCTGGGTACTCTGAACCCCGTGGCGCTGCTCCTCAAGCCCCCTCGAGACGTGGCCCTTCACCGGCTTCTGCTAGCCACCAATACGGACAACCTCCGCCTCCATCGCAAGGTCCAACTCCGACTGACCGAAGAGTTGCCAACCCTAACTGGGAGGCGCACCCCGTCGGCATCAGCTCCTCCCTCCAACAACCCAAATGGTAGCAGTGGCCCTTCGAATGGCGCAGCGCATTTCCGGCCGACCAGCAGTCCCGGGGCGAGGTCAGACCCCACGACAACCGCATGCCTTCTCCAAAATCCGCTTATCCTCAACACCAGCCTCCCTCGGGCTACGGCCACCACCAAGAGGGCCCTCCCCACCTCTTCCTGGTGCCTCTGACAACGGACCTGTTCCCCGCCTGTGGGCCCTTCTGACCCAGCTGCTCAGCGTCCTGATAGCCGTCCTCCATCTATCGGCCCAAAGCGTATGCGCGAGTGGGAGGAAGAGTCGGCCGCCAAGAAGCAAGCCAATGAAGAGAATCGTGCTCTTCTAGACGACAGGAGGCACCGCCGGCCTTCGACACCTCCCGTGACGCGTATCGTCGCAATTCTGGCGAACCCCGTCGCGCGGATGAACAGCGACGTTCCGACGAGCCCAAGAAGGAGGAGCCTCGTCCTCAGAATGACAATTACCATCCTTCCGAGGCCGCTCATCATCCCCAGAGTCATTCTGTGGGCGGCCCGAACCAGCTCCCTCCCATGCAGTCCGCTAACGCTCCGTCAAGCGAGAAGGCGCAGACTGGCCCGACGCCCAAGGAAGAACGACCCGCTTCTGAACAAGCTTCCGTAGCTGCAGCAGCCCCGGCAGCCCCAGAGCCTGAGCGTGCTGCTAGGCAAATGGATGTCGATGAGGATTATGACGACAGTCCCGAGGATGAAAAGAAGCCCGCGGCTGTTGCCAATGGATCATTTCCGACATCAGGATCAGGCGACATGAAGATGACTTCGCCTGCGAGCGTTGGAGTGAATGGTTCATCCAGCGCCGCTGCTAAAACCGAGTGAGGACTCGCCTGAGCGATGGCGTTTGCGGTCAAGAGAATTCATGAGCTCCTGAAAGTTATGCAGAAAAACTGTTGATGTCTTGTGCTTCATCTCTTCTTTGGCTTTCTTCTCTATTTTACATGTATATCACCGGGATTTATGGTCCGACAATCTCATTTGTCGTGGGGACGGAAGCTCAGAATGCTTGGGGTTTGAACTGCAACGGCGCGTGCAATGGGTCATGTGTGTCTTATGTGATTTTTCATTTTCATTTTCAATTTGGTTTTTTCGTTTTTTTTTTTTGGCTACAAAAGTCACTAGCAATCGATATCCCCACTGTGAGCAGCTTCCTCAGTACAACAAATAAGTAGTGTTTGTATTCAGAAGATAAATTTGACGGCTGAGCCCCCAATCATGCTTGAAACCTCCAGAAACAAGACATTGAATGTCCGGTTGTTCCAGCAACAAAGTCACGTGAGCAATCGGACGAAGTCTTGGGACAAAATAGGTTGCCAAGATCTCGGCTGATACCGTGAAGAAACAGACAGCCCTGGGTGGAGAGCACCCGAAGAAAGAAAAACCCAGACAGCCCTAACGGGACTAGTGCGTCTGACGCACAGACTAGGCCGCTCTCGACGAGGTGGGAGAACAAGGCCCACAAAGACTGGCCTCGCTTAAAATTTCGCCCACAACTTTGTGTGTCAAAACCCTACCAGAGCAAGGGTGAGAAAGTGTTGGTTTGCGGCCTACTTGACTTTTCAGTTCAGCACGCAGGCGTCGTCAACTTCTCTATTAACCTCAACTCACCCACTCCGCCAAAATGAGTGTAAGCAAACTGCGACCGATCCTTGAAACAATGACGACAACATGTTTTATCGTTATTGATCACGCTGATGGAACGACTGAATGCTAATTGGGATTTCTGGTTGAACAGCACCGCAAGTTCGAGGCTCCCCGTCACGGCTCCTGGCTTTCTTGCCCAGGAAGCGCGCCGCCCGCCACCGTGGCAAGGTCAAGTCGTAAGTTCTTATGTGTCCTCTATTGTACTTGCTGTTGTTGGCTTACAGGGCTATCTGTATCTTGTACAAACTGTTGTCTGGGAGGGGGAAGCACAAGTTGACTAAACCACTTTCTCTCTCTCTTTCTCTACAAAATCTAGTTTTCCCAAGGATGACCCCAAGAAGCCCGTCCACCTGACGGCCGCGATGGGCTACAAGGCCGGTATGACCACGATCGTTCGTGACCTCGAGCGACCTGGCGCCAAGGCCAACAAGAAAGAAGTCGTGGAGGCCGTCACGGTCGTCGATACACCACCTGTACGAACAACCCAGCCCGCTTGGCTTCACGCCTTCCGCGCGGCCTGTGTCTCTGCGATCAAGTTGACGGCACAGGTGCAGACGCCGGAAGAAGGTTGCTTATGGCTAACATCCAATTTTTTTTTTTAGATGATTGTTGTTGGTCTCGTAGGTTACATCGAGACTCCCCGTGGTCTCCGATCCCTCACCACCGTGTGGGCCGAGCACTTGTCCGACGAGATCAAGCGCCGCTTCTACAAGAACTGGTACAAGAGCAAGAAGAAGGCCTTTACCAAGTACGCCAAGCAGCACTCCGAGAACAAGGGCGCCAGCATCACCCGCGAGCTCGAGCGCATCAAGAAGTACTGCACCGTCGTGCGTGTCCTCGCCCACACCCAGATCCGCAAGACCCCCTCAAGCAGAAGAAGGCGCACTTGATGGAGATCCAGGTCAACGGCGGCTCCATCGCCGACAAGGTCTCCTTCGGACAGGACCTGTTCGAGAAGCCCGTCTCCATCGACTCCATCTTCGAGCAGGACGAGATGATTGACGTCATTGCCGTCACCAAGGGTCACGGATACAACGGTGTGACTGCTCGCTGGGGCACCAAGAAACTTCCTCGTAAGACGCACAAGGGTCTACGAAAGGTCGCTTGTATCGGTGCCTGGCATCCTTCCCACGTCCAGTGGACTGTTGCCCGTGCCGGTCAGATGGGTTACCACCATCGTACCTCGGTCAACCACAAGGTTTACCGCATTGGCAAGGCTGATGCTGACGACAGCGCTTCCACCGAGATTGATATTACCAAGAAGAAGATTACTCCGTACGTTCCCCCTGCGCTATCCACGAACTCCCTACCCCCCACCTTCGTTCTGTTTTTTTTTTTTTTTTTAAAGCAACCATTAACATTCCACTTTTTAGTATGGGTGGCTTCGTCCGCTACGGTGAGGTCAACAACGACTTCGTCATGCTCAAGGGTTCCATTCCTGGTGTCAAGAAGCGTGTCATGACTCTCCGCAAATCCATGTTCACCCACACTTCCCGCCGTGCCCTCGAGAAGATCAACCTCAAATGGATCGATACCTCGTCAGAGTTCGGTCACGGTGCTTTCCAAACACCTGCCGAGAAGAAGCAGTACCAGGGTACCCTCAAGAAGGATGTGGCTTCCGAGTAAAATACAAGAAAGCCTTTTTTTCGAATCTTTTCTTGCTGTGTATGTCTTGGTCTCCAAATTTTTATTGCATCCGGTGTCCCGAGGGTTGGTTTTTGAAAAACAAAGCCTTGCTTGCTGTTCAGTGGCTGGCTTAGTCGGCCTCGTAATGGGATGAAATTCCATGAAGAAAAGCCTAGCTTTAGATGGACGTATGAAGAATCGAATCGAGATTCCCAATGACGAAAAGACGAAATTACTTCTACACTGCTTCCTGTGCTTGATATTCTTCCTCGGGTTCATATCGAAAATGTGGGGCCACTATGTGACTACTACACAATGTGGCGAACAATACACCCCTAAAATAATCACGATGACAACTCTTGTACATGTTGTTGATAACCCTGCTGCCCTTGCGTGCCGGCCTGTCATCAATCACAGCCCGCCGCCACCCCATGTCCAAGCACTATAAGGATCATTGGGAACCAAATTGAACAACACTGCAAGTATCTTCAATTTAGAGACTAATCTCGCTTCTTGTAGTCGGAGAAGTATGTTTGCTCTTCTGGTGCCAGGAGATGTTGACTTACTTTGTCCAAACGTGCCAATAGCTTCATCCAGTTGCGAGTCGACCTGGTTACTTTGCTCAAAATAGAAGTCACCCGTAGCAGGTGCTCTAAAATCGGACGAGGGTGGAAAATAGTAATGATTGACCATATTCGTTGTGGATGCTGCCATCAAATCGATGTCTTCAATATCCTCTTTACCATGGCGCAGCATGGCTGTACTTGACTGATCAGCAGGGGTTGACGCTGAGCGCTCGGACGAGATGGGGAAATGTGTCTGGAGCCTTCTTGGTAAATCATGGACCGAGTTGAATCGATGTGCTTCTTTATTGCTTGTTTCGTTTTCGTATGACCTGAGAAGTTGAGATGAGGCTGATCTTTGTGGCAATGTCTGCTCTTCATAGGAAGAAGGGAGTATATTACGCCGAGACTCCTTCATGGCCGTCTCTTCCTGTTGTAATTCCTGCTGCAGCCCGTTGTCGACTTCTTTCTGTAGACTTTGCTTCAACAGCCCTGTTAACAGTTGCTCGGTGTGAGCCGCAATGGGGCTGACATGTTTCATGGCCCGGCTTGCACGAATGATGCGCAACGTGCCAGTCTTGGCCTCATGTGCAATAGTACTCAATGGCCAGGTGGTTGGTGGAATGCAGAGAATGACACCGGCAGTGAAGAAGTTCATCAACACAAATGACATGCCGAAATGACTCTCCAGTTTAGAGACGGGCACGCGAGACATGTGAAGAGCGGCGTTGACAGAGAGACGTAGTGATTCGGCCACCGCTTCGAGCGTCTGACGCGGCACCTCTTGCCGCGAACTAGCTGGTACTCGATACTCTAACAGAGGACGGTGGACAAATATCATTGCGCTTGCGTATGTTATACGAAGACCGAGGATTTGGAGCGACAAGTGTTGTCGATCTCTCTGCTCTCGAGCAGACATATTCTCAATCATGGATAACTCGTGCAAGGCCGCGTCTTGGGCATCTGGGTCGCAATCGAACACTGGAGGTAAGTTTTCACGCCAAGTATCCAACATGGACCGTACGTCTTGCACAGTCTGCACGAGGGACTTGAGATCGTCTGGCGAGATGGGACTTTGCAATCGCAGCACGCGAAACCGGTTGAGTGCCTGGCGGATGATTTCGTAGAGACGATACTTGAGAACGTGAAATGTCTGTAAAGTTACAACTTGAGACGGGAGCCTGTCGAGTTAGGATCTAGAAGACGGTGCTTGGACAATACAGGCCCGAACCGCAAGTCATCCAGATCCTCCAGTGGGTGCACGTGGGCGAAAGCGGCGTCAAGCGATGCCGGTCGTCCATAGATCATGGCGGCAAAGGTGTCCGATATAGTAATGTGGTTCCAATTTCGTCTACGGACTTGAGCCATGATTGGGTGGTGGTCTTGTCCGCCTTCATGGTCGTTATCGGTGTCACAATGCAGAGAGAGGGCGTAAGCAGTACGAACTGCCAAGCCAAGAATGCTCCATGCAAGAGTCGGAGAGGCATGGAACATGTAGTGTGCACCAAGCAAGCTGCAAACTTGAACCGTTTCGATGCAACAGTCATCGAGCAGATCCAAAAGATGAAATCGGACCTCTGCAATCAAGGAAGCGAGAAGCGAGTCCGCCTGCAGCCCTGCTTGGGCGAGCACTGCCTGACCTGGCCATGATGGATCGCGAGCGGCGCCTTGCAACCCAGCCGCAGATGCCATTAGCAGCGCGAGGACAGCCCCAGCTCGTCTTGTTCCCACGATTTTCTCGAGAGAATATGTTGAGCCGTGCGCCTGAACTGTGGTTCATGAAAATGATGATGAACCAATGCATCCTGTCGAAATAAGCATCAACAAGTGCGTCCAGAACTGCAGGTGGAGGACAATCCATTGTCACCAGTGACCATGGCCGGCTAGAATTGACGCCAATCGAAAAGCGCTTTGATCTGCCGGCTTGACCGGGAATGCTTGTGATGTCGCTCGAGTGGGAGGCTGCCGAGTCGCCAAAGATGCGAGCAGCAAATCCTACAGCAGAGCTGTTTGCACCAAAGTGTTGTCGATCTGTCGCACTGCCATGTGAAACTTGAGATGTGGCCGGTGAACAAAAGGTGTCCAGGGGCGAACGAGACTGAGCGGTTGGACTTGGTTGCTTTGGGACATGCCGTTGATGCTGAGCTATAGCAGCTTCAACGACAGATGCAGACACAGAACTGGCTTGTCTTTTCGACGCCCGCTTCCTGGTAGCTTTCTTCCCGCTCAAATTATTACTGGGCTCGCGAGGCTCGCATGGCATGCCCGAACGTCGGCAGAGAGTACATGGTCGCACAGCATCGCACTGCCATTGGTAAGCACGATGCAACTGGCACACCCAGGGATCAAGAAAAAGTCTTTCAGTCCTCGTCCGTCAATGGTGGTGAGGCGGAGCCTACCTTTAACTTTTGTTTTCTGCACCTCACACACGCAGTGACCACCCGACTTGGCTGTTGCACTTGCGCTTGCGCTTGTTGGGCAGTGGCCTCGGTCGGAGGCATGGTGAGCAGGGAGAATGGCAAAATGGAGCGAGCAGAAAGATGGAGAGTCTCCCCGTTGAAGGCGTTTAGATGGGCATAGAAGTAAGTACATGCATCGAGATTGGAGGCAGCACGAGGACTGGAGAATTTCGAGAGCTGGAATGGAGAGTTGGATTTCGAAGGCCAAGTGAAAATGGTGGTGAGAATCAAGACTGCCACCGGAGGTTGGGGAGGCGAGGGCCTGTCGTTTATTCGAGACGGGAAGGAGCAGGACTACCTACACTTTTATTGATAAGGGGCTCTAATAATCCCCAGAACCATAAATCTTTTTGCGGGGTTGACGAAAGCTGGGAAGCTGCCATGTGCTGCGTGCCTGCCTAATTAATCGTTGGTGGCATTCGGGAGTCGGTGGATTTCCGAAGACCGAACGCCCGCTGACCTTTGTATGTTTTGTGTTTTTGTGTACAATGAATGGCATCGATGAAGACGCCTGTATCATTCAAATAGATACACAATGCCACATTGATCATGGTGCATAAGCACGAGAGATATGCTGCGACCCAGCCGAGGCAGAGATTGAAAGCAAGGCACCGAAAAAGTCGTTGCCGGGTGGTTGCAGATGGGGGCATGAAATCCACATCCACACACACAGCCTTGATGCAGCTTGATGCCGCTTGACATCAGCTTGAGATGCCGCTTTGATGCCGCTTGATGCCGCTTGATGCCGCTTGATGCCGCTTGATGCCGCTTGGCTTGCTGATGGGCTGACATCACCCCACTTTTGTCATGGCCGCCGTCATGGCCGCCGTCACGGCCATCGTCAAAGACTTGGCGCCAGGTTGAAAAAAACTCAAACAACCAACGTCGAATTAATAAATCTGGGCTCTGCACTAACAAGATTCATGTTCAAAGTTTCACCGCTCACTGGCATACATCGTGTTCGAAACTCCTCGCCCCTCGCCGACGCCGCATTCAAAACACGCCATCGAATCCCATTGGCGATCCATTTTCCAACTTCCCATCCGACCCCTCACCTCTCGCACCACCCACGACGAGCTCATCCGTGCCGCAGGTTCGCCAGCGACCAGGAACCCCGAATTAGAATGGCCAGTGACGAGGACTACATGTCGTTTCTGGACAAGGCCAACCAAGACCTGAGCGACGGCCAGGCACTTGCGAAGAAGCAGGACGCGCAGAGCAACGCTGTCTTTAAAACTACGGACGCAGGGACGCAAGTTCCCAAAGTGATCAAGGAGGCATGCGAGGATGCGGTCTATGTCACGGACGCGGATGAGCCCTTCAAGGAGGTCTCTTTGAAATGGGATGGGAGCGGACTACCGGACGAAAGTACGAGATTGACGTCGAATCCCCACCATTCTCTCCAACTCCGGCAGTATTGTTGTGCTATTCTAACGATTGTTTCCTTGTCTACAGCCGAATTTGCCAAGCTCATCGAGCACTGGGACGCCGAGTCCGCCGACATCAGCATCATGGACCCCGTGGAGTGGGACTCACAAGGCCAGTACACACAGGTCATTGAGGCTGTGAGAGAGGCCACCAAGGGCAATGACGTGAGGGTATACCGTGTTGTGAGAGACGAGACCAGATGCGAATATTGGGTTGTGTCAAGGGAGCAAGGCCGTATAGTTGGTGTCAAGGCTCTTGGCGTGGAAAGCTGAGCTTCTGTTTTACCCATACTACACAGCATGAATACTGCATACCTGAGATTCTTTGAGGGGACAACGAGTCACACGACGACATCGTAGGGCCATGTTTGGGCCCATGGCTACAGACGAAGCGTTTGCACCATACTATATGTGCATATCAGGATTCATTCTAGTCATCTGCCGTGCGGACCTCTGCTTGTGATATAGGCAGTGAAACATCAACTTGGTACCTTGGGAGTACCACAAAGGTCTAACACCATTATCACTGTCGGATCTGCTCGCCAGCGACAAAGTCCGACACAAAATTGAATTATTATGGGCCGGCTACTTTGTATGTACCCAAGCGTGCATATTTATGGATTAAGGCGTTTTTTTCTTTTCACCGCTATTTCTGTCACATGCCCTCGCGACCGACTTCTCTCTTGCAAATGGCTTTTAAAATATCCCCATAATTTATATCCTGATTAATATCATGCCCCGAGCCTTGCAGTCACAGGCGTCCGCAGTGGATTAGACTTGCTTGTCTAACCCCATGAAATTAGCAAAATTAGCTGAATTCTTAGGCAGGTGCTACGCGACCCTAGCTAGCGTGGTACATGGAAATTCGGAAGAATAGAGGGGATAAACTACCATGTCTTTTTTGTAAATTTCTATGCAAATTAGCTAGCAAAAATGGCTAGCGTGTCTTACATGCAGACTTTTTGCACGCTAACAACGTGGATCACACTGCAAGGTCGTGCCTTTGTAATATCTTTCTAATACGGGACCCACCTGCATGCACATGTTCCGGTACCAGACCCTCCTGCCCCTCCACCGATAAGGCGATAACCGATTTATTTTCTGTTTCTGTGGTCTGGCCTCCGACAGCGGTCACCACCATCCTGTCCCCAAAACTATGTAAATACCGCATCGTGACTTACCGCACCCTCGCAACGCTTCGTCAAACGCCCCGAGCACGAAGCAGAAGCTACACGATGGCGGGCTCGGTAAGTTCATGCTCTTGTCCTTGTCCATGGCAATTGGCATGAGAGAACGGCATGGGAGAACAAGCCAGACTGACGCAGCCCGCCGCTCGCAACCCGCAACCCGCAACAACAACAGCAGGCCATCGTTCCCACGCTCGATACCGTACGGTCCGTCATTGCCAAACCCCACGCCGGCCCTGGCAAGAAACCAACCCTCGTCCCCGTCTACCGACAAATATCCTCCGATCTCATCACCCCGTCCGCCGCCTATCTCAAGGTCTCGGCCTCCTCCTCATCCGAGTACTCATTCCTCTTCGAGTCAGCCGCCACAGAACAAGTCGGCCGGTACAGCTTCGTCGGCGCCGGCCCGCGCAAGATCCTTGCCACGGGACCCGGGTACGGCCCCGAGACAGATCCCCTTCCTGCGCTGGAAAAGGAGTTGGCGGAACATGTTGTCGCGCACGTGCCTGGCTTGCAGTTGCCGCCGTTGACGGGAGGCGCCATCGGCTACGTGGGCTATGACTGCGTGCGGTATTTTGAGCCCAAGACGGCGCGGCCGATGAAGGACGTGCTGCAGATTCCCGAGTCGTTGTTCATGCTATTTGACACCATTGTAGCGTTCGACAGGTTCTACGGCATCATCAAAGTCATCAGCTACGTGGCCGTGCCGCCGGATGACGGCACCACCAGTCTGGAAGAGGCCTACGAAAAGGCCAAGACCACGATCGATCAGCTCGTCGACGTCCTCAACTCGACCGACATTGAACTGCCCCAGCAAGGGCCCATCCAGCTCGGTCAAGAAGCCACGTCCAACATTGGACAAAGGGGCTACGAGGCCCACGTCACAAAATTGAAGGAACACATCGTCAAGGGCGACATCTTCCAATGCGTCCCGTCGCAACGATTCGCCCGACCGACCAACCTCCACCCTTTCAACATCTACAGACACCTCCGGACGGTCAATCCCTCACCATACCTCTTCTATGTCAATTGCAAGGATTTCCAGATCGTCGGTGCCTCGCCCGAACTGCTCGTCAAATCCGAAGCCGGCCGCATCATCACCCACCCCATTGCCGGCACCGTCAAGCGAGGCAAAACACCCGAGGAAGACCAGCGCCTTGCCGACGAACTGAGTAGTTCTCTCAAAGACCGCGCTGAGCACGTCATGCTCGTCGACCTCGCCCGCAACGACGTCAATCGCGTCGGCGACCCTTTACCGTCCGCGTCGATCGCCTCATGGTGGTCGAGAAGTTCAGTCACGTCCAGCACCTGGTCTCGCAAGTTTCCGGCGTCCTAAGACCCGACAAGACCCGCTTCGACGCCTTTCGATCCATCTTCCCCGCCGGCACCGTCTCTGGCGCACCGAAAGTGCGCGCCATGGAACTCATCGCTGAGCTGGAGCAGGAGAAGAGAGGCGTATACGCCGGTGCAGTGGGGTATTTCGGTTACGGAAGCCAAGATGAAAAAGGGCAGGCCATTGAAGGCGCCATGGACACCTGCATTGCCTTGCGAACAATGATGGTCAAGGACGGGGTGGCTTATCTGCAGGCAGGTTCGTACACGAAATATCTCTCACCACTCCGTCCTGTTCAAGAATTCATGTCCCGGACACTTTGCTAACGTTTACATTCCCTTTTTCCATTTTTTCCCACAGGAGGAGGCATTGTATTCGATTCAGACGAGTACGACGAGTGGATGGAGACGATGAACAAACTTGGTGCCAATATGTCGTGCATTCAATCAGCAGAGGAGATTTATCATCAGCAGCAACAGGTTGGGAAATCGAAATAGACCTTTTCGCTTTTCAGCTATACATGGCCGAGAATATAAGAGTGTCTTTTTGGAAGTTAAGAAAAGGACGCGAAACCCTGACGAGACCAAGAACAAGAGAAATCTCTTGGGTCGTGCACACATACGTTTGTAGTTGTGGGAATGAGCTGGAAGTAAATCAGTAAGTCATGTCATCGCGGAGCGAGCATTGCAACCAGTTGGTAAGTCGTGCCATTGTAGTCCGTATTAATAGCCATCCGGCTGACACCAAAGTACCGGTCCTGGCAACGCCAAAAGAATCAAAGATGTGCCCTGACACCCTCCATGCAATCCCGTCATAGAATCATATCAATATGCTGTCTGATAGTCAAGTGAAAAAAAAACAAGGTCAGAGATGAAGAATTACAACCAAGTCGCTGTCCATGCTAGAAAAATATATTTTTAAAAAACAAAACGCCACTCCATTTTCATTCCGTCCTTGAAAAATGCCCCAAAAAAATCCCTATGCGCACGTTGGTGCTGTCCGTGGAGGATCCGGATCGTCGCTCCTTTCAGCTAAATCCGGGATAGGCGTATCTCTCTTGCGCTGCTCGCCATGTCCCCCTTGGGAGCAGTGGGAGTCTTGGCCCCGGTCTCTGTAATATCTGAAGGCACAGAGAGGCATCGTCTCTGATGGTCGTCAGAGGATACGACGCTGCATGAGTCGTCCACCTCTGATAAGTCGGTGAATGAGCTTGAACCCATTATGCTGGGCGTGAACAGGTCTTCGCAATCCACTGCACTGGGCATCGTGGTCTCAATGGATAGAGCATGCTGCTGTGGTGTCTTTGCTTTGTCGGCCGCCTGGACGCGGATGGCAGCAATCGCGCCGCCCATATCCTCATCGTCCTCTTCCTGTCCGATTGTCCAGACCCATTGTCGTTTCTTCTCCGTTCGTTTCCGCTTGCGATTGGCGGATGCACTTGTATTCAGTGAGATGGGTGACGCATCTCCCAGTCCCGCCATTCTACGTCTCATGTCTTCAAAGGGGCCTGGTGTTTGGCCACCATCCTGTATTTCGCTGGCTGTAAATTCCAACAAAGCCATGTCCAAGGTTGCTTCGGGCTCAGTGACGGAGAGTGCATTAGCAGGGGACAGTGGTGAGCCGTCTTCGGCTAGGAGGTCGATGTGGGATCTTGTGTATTTGAATGTTGTGATTTCTTCCTCCAGGGGCTATCGTACTCAACCTTCTTGGCCGCCTTTTCTTGAAGGCGAAGAGACTGACGTGTTGGTGAGGGAGGGGGAATGGCCGTTCTGGGAGGCAAAGGAGAATTGCGGAGAATGCTGTGAAGACTTCGAGGGTGAGTATAGGGCATATGTCCGAAGAGTCGCGAAGATGGAAAAGCGGCCCTATGACGACGCGATGTACGGTCATCTAATGGCGAATTGATTGGCCGACAACTTCGAGGGTATGATGTCTCCGCCGATGAGAATGTGAACACTTTAGACGTACTCTCAACGGCCCCTGCAGATAATGGGGGCGTGGCAGTCATTGTGCTTGGATACACAAAATCCATTTGCTGTGGTGTGATGGGTTGGGCTGTCAAAGGCGTCTCTGGGTAGTTTGGTTCGAAGGGCGTCACAACTCCAGGCCTCAAGTCGGCTTTCTCAACGGGTGATTGTAGACTGAATTTTTGCAGAGTATTGATGGCAGTGACTGGTTCGGATTGCGAAGCTGAAGAGCGTTCGATGGCGGTGACATAAATATTGGACATGGTGTTGAAAGTTGTTGGATCACTCGGATTGACAGGCTGGCCCCTCAAGCCCTTTGACGGGGACTGCATGCCGTCTTTATTTGCAGAGAAAGTCGCGGTCTCTTGGACATGTTTGGCATCTGTGACGAAGCCATGACCAGCGACAAGGAGCGGAAGAGAGAGAGAGAGAGAGATGGTGTGCGGACAAGACTGTATACTCGGTCCTCGAGTGACGAGGAAGAGCACGCTATGTTGCTTTGCGGATGTCTATGAATCAGCGACCAACGTGGTAACGCAAACTCCCGTCCGGGGGTACAGACAAGATGAAATCGTAAAGGACGAAATAATCAAGCAGGAAATGAAAGCCAATCCGAGAACCAACAGACGCAAAAGCCCGGGCCGTGCGTGGCATGGATATATTTTATACAAAGCTGCCATGGAGCTGGTCGTCAATAATCCCGGGCTGGAACTCCACGTCCAACCAAGCGCTTGGGAGACGTGCTTGGCTTGGGCCACGACACTCCGCATACTTAGACGCGAGCATCAGCGGACTAAAACAGAAGGATGCTGATGTGGTTGGTCATGGACTCATGATGCTGGGTGAGGCAGTGTGCAAGCGCCCAACCCCTGCCGAGGCGTGGATTTGACATGGTGGCTCGCCAATCACGCGGGAGGGCATGTCGCTTGTTTTCACACAAGGCGTCTATTTCATGCAACACGTCTCCCGATATCACCTTGTTGCAGGCGGGTAAGTAGACACGAGCTCATCGCTTTCCAATGGCAGTAGCGGCGTACGGAGTAGCACTACATGTAGTGTCATGAAGCGAAGACATCCCAGCAAGTTGGACCGGCGGGCTGCTTGACGAGGATCATCAGCTTGCGAATCCCTCGTCAGACCATTCATCATCACTGTGGCGCTTGTTTGGGACGATCGCCAGTTGGCTTCCACATGGCGTTCAATAGCCGCGCTCTGAACTGCTGAATTCGGACAGTTATTCGTTGCAGAGACCAGCACGATCGATCAGGTCATTAACAGGTGTAAAGCACCGCTGGTCCCTGGACTGCCTCAAGATTGACCGACTTTTTGTTTGTCAGGACTCGCCGTCGCCGAAGGAATCACACTTGTTGGTAACACGTCGAGGCTTGTTGTCTTGAGTGGCCCAAGAAGCAGCTGCTAGTGGCATGGTGCTGCCCATGCTCCATGAGTTTGTGAAAAAAAGTTTGTGAGGGAATTTGCAGCGATCATGGCCGAGCAGTAATGCGGCATATTACATATTACGGAAAGAAGCTAGCTTCTCCACCAACGTCATTTGTCAGCCAGCCGTACAGGAAGGAAGGAGGAGTCCGGGACCCAAGCTTTTCACTGATTCAAGCTCACATTCACGCCACCCCTGTCCATATGGATGGACCCTTGATGAATTGTCACGACCACATTCATGAGATGAATGCTGGTCTTAATGGATAATCAAGCGAAACCCGCGCCGAAACAGAAACATGAATCTGTTATCCTGCAGTTTGTGTGTCTCTAACCTCGTGGCCGCACTCCATATCGGATGTCTCTGATGAGTCCTGACTGATTGATATTCGTCCAGGACTATGACTGCTTCTATGCGCAAGTTTTCGAAAATAAAGACCCTACTCTCAAGTCTAAGCCGCTCGGCGTAAGACAAAAGAATATCCTCGCGACATGTAATTACAATGCCCGCAAGCTTGGCGTAAAGAAGCTCATGCTCGTTTCAGAGGCACGCAAATTATGCAAGGATCTAGTGCTTGTCGACGGCGAAGACTTGACCCCGTTTCGCGACATGAGTAAAGTTCTCTTCGACTTTCTTCGCTCATACTCGTGGAATAACAAAGTTGAACGACTAGGTTTCGATGAAGTATTCATGGGTAAGATGTCGTGGTCTCTAACTATCAAGGCTTGCATGCATTACTCTAATACGGAGTCCAGATGTGACAGACATCATTGACTACAACATCGAGTGCTTGAGTATTAGTTGTCTGTCGCAATCGTTCTTTTTCCTTTCCAAAACAAATCCAGAAGCGGGGTTTCAGTGTGATCTGACGGATTTCGCGGGTCGGGTTGAAGGCACCATCCCAGACGAGGCGCCTCTAGACAACAAGCTTTACTTGAGATTGCTGCTGGGGTCGCATCTCGCAAATCATCTGCGCTCAAAGATGGAGAAGGAGCTTGGATACACATCTACCTGTGGCATATCAACCAATAAGCTGTTGAGTAAGCTCGCTGGCGCAAGAAACAAGCCCCGAAACCAGACCACGCTTTTAGCGTTCAGTGATGACGATGTTAACGCGTTTGTGGATGCACACAAGACAAGACAGGTACCTGGAATCGGTTCCAAGACTGCCATGCAATTGGAGTCTCATGTCCTTGGTGAGCAAGTCGAACTGGAGTCCCAGTTCACTTCAGTCTTGTTCGTGAAAGAAGTCCGCCTGCATCCCTCAATGTCACCCGGGTTCTTGGAGAAACTTCTAGCAGGGCCAGGGGTTGAAAAGGAGTTGGTGCGAGGGTATGGGGCCTCCTGCATGGCATCGATTCAACAGAAGTCAAAACTTCAAGCAATGTCCCCTCCCAGATAAGCATAGAAGACACATTCAAGGGACTCGAAACTGTATCTCAGATCACAGAAGAGTTACATAAACTGTCGTGTTCGCTGATACGGCGGATGAGAATCGACCTTCTTTCAGTCGATCAACACGCGGATATCCCGGGAGCACAAAGATGGATTGCTCGGCCAAAAACTTTGCGGCTGGCCATCAGATCCTGGCCAATCCGTCAGGGCACTACGTCGTCCCAAAGTTTAGGCCGCGTATCTCGATCCGGACCGTTGCCAAGCTTTGTATTCGACATTCAGAGTGACATAGATAAGTTGGCACAAAAGTTGGTTGCAGAATCGCTGTTGCCTCTTCTTCGGCGACTACAAGAAGATGGGGAGGCAGATGGAATCTGCAGCTGATGAATATTTGTGTAGCAAACATGAGGGCCGGCGCAGCTGACGATCGAGACGGCGCTGGGCGGGACATCTCTGCCATGTTCAAGAATCAGGACGAGGTGCTAAGGCCCTTCAGGATTTGTCCTATCCCAGAAAGCGGTAAAGATGACCCTATGGACAGTACTTCTACCGATGGGTCAGAAAAGAATATGGATTGGGATGATGATGCCGACCGTCCTGCCTGCCCAAGGTGTGGTCATTCGCTCCCCCTCTTTGCCATGTCAGCTCATATGCGGTATCATGAAATGGAAGAATAGTGTGCATGATCACCATTGCGGCACTATAGTTGATTCTATTCATTTTCGAGTATCATGGGAGTGGTTTTCGTCCACCGGCTTGCAAGTTCTCGGGTAGTACGAGGCCGTTCGAGTCACACCCCCTCCCCTTTTTTGCGAGGTCGGGATGCAAGTTTTCTTCCACATCCGCCGCGATGATCCAGTTGGTTATCAAAAGCACCATGAATCAGAAGTCTTGTACGGCCGAGAGGTGGCTGCACCAATTGCAATGCGCCATTGGTCCTGAGTTGCAACACGCACATACAAACGTCAGCAAACACTCACGAATGCAACAGACTCCTGTTGTTGTAATCAAACGAATTGCCGAGACAACAGAAGAGCTCAAAGACGTCTGTGTGACAACGAAAAATAGGACATTTACCGCGTCTTGAAAAACAGCCGGATGCGGGTATCTCCCAGCATCCTCTTTTCCAGTCACGCCTATGAATCGGCGCGTGTCGAAGCACAGTGCCATGCCGAGGACATCTCGTTTTCTCCAGATTCTTCCGGGGTGCACTGTTGGACCTAGCGCAGGAATGTACTTGGTCAGGGCCACCGACTTGCGGACAGTGTGGCACGATCTATTGACTGACCTTCTTGTCTGTTTTGATGTTCTGATGTTCTAGTGATCTGGCGTTGTGGTGGTCTACTGCTTGAACGACATTTAAATGGGTGTGTGCTTTGTGCCCCTTGGGAATAAGAAATGACTGGCACACGCGGACGGCTAGGAGCATCCCGGCGCATTATGAGAACTTTCAGAGCCGTCTGGTGGGCAAGGAACAGAGCGCTGTTCTGCATTCTACCCTTTCGCCTTTCACTGATAATTACTCGAATCGTCATGTCGTCACTTTCCCTGTTAGTCGTTGAAAGCAAGGAATTGTATGCGGCTCACTGGGCCAACTCCCGAGCAGTTGAGCAGTTGAGCAGTTGAGCAGTTGAGCAGTCGAGTGGTCGAGTGGCACCGCCCCTGGTGCCTGTCTCCTTGTCTCCTTGTCTGCCTGCCTGTCTGTCCATGTGCTTGACACCTGTACTTGTCGGTTTGCCAGCTGGCAGCTGCCATGGTGGCATTGGCAATCGGAGCCGGTGGTTCTTTCTTGATGTGGAGTCTGAATGTGAGCCGACACTGAACAAAGGTAGGAGCCCAGGTTTCGACAAGCGAATCTTTTTTACGTTTTCTTCGCCTGCAGCTTCGGTATGTCTTGTTTACTGCCTTCTCGTCCAAGTCAAATGTCACTTAGTTGGTCTTTCTCCCCATGCCAAGTCAGACTTCTTCCGGGACAGAGTCAATAAGCAGGTCTGATGACTTGAGGCTTGGTGCTTGCGACATTGACAGACTATTCGCTTCATGAGACTCCATCGTTTCGACAAACACGGCTTCCAAATCGACGACCACTCCATCCTATATACAGCATGGGCAGAGGATCTAGGGAAACGGGCACCAAACAGCCCGCCGGCCTGTTGACTTGACGGGCATAATATCTCTTGCTGAAAAGAACGATTTCGTCACACTTGTGAATGCCATCACGGAAAATATGCACAGAGACGTGAGTAACATGTTTGATTCGCCGCCCGTTCGTCCGATTCGTGGACAAGCAGAGCAACATCATTGGCTCTCTCTGCCCCTTCTTCACCGGAGGGAAAGTAACAAAGAGAATGAATCGACCCTGAATACGTTTCGCGGGAATGGCCAATGGTCATCTTCCACAACGTACGAAAAGACGCATCAGATCATCGAAAGAGAAGAAAATGAAGCCATGACTCCACAGCTAAGAGAGCTGAAGAAAGAAGCTCTTGCGTATTTCAGGAAGTGGCAGGGCAATGTGCTTCAGCGCCTCCGGGAAATTAATGTCAACGATTCAATGCCGTGTGTTTCTGGGTCTCGGGCGCGAGGCCGCGGTGCTCGTGGAGGGCATCGTGCTGGGAGAAGTGGCCGAGGCGGCCGAGGCGGCCGAGGAGGTGCCGTTGCCTCGACTCTTGCCACAGGTGAGATTCCTTCTGCCTTTGTTTCGTTGATGCATGCCCAAGTGCCGGGGACTCAATTCCTTAGGGTTTATTATTGAACTGACTCAAGGCGAAAAAAAAAAAAAACCAGGACCTCCTCGAGCGCCGACAAATCATGTTGACACTGAACTGGCTGCGCGATATCCACCTATTCCAAATTCATTATGGACTCTGCAGTTGGAAAGACGAAAGCTCTTCCTGCATATCGCCCTATTGGTCCTCGTATCGCTGCAAGAATACAATGCGAACTCACGAACACTGCTAGTTTGCATTGCGTCATCGCTAAACCTTTCTTACAAGGTTTACCAAATGGATGAAAACCGTTTGGCTCAGGGGTTGGCCAAAGCAGCGCTCGAAGTGCCACCAGAAGAAGACGGAACAACCAAGCAGGAAGACGTGAAATCATCAAGGAAATGGAAGCTTGGCCTCGGTAGTGGCTCCGGATCATCCGCTTCCATCAGTCTTGCTGCGCCACTCAGAAATGTTGGCATCGGAACATCTCAAGGCGGCCTCGGATTGACTACTACGGCAGCTGCAGGATTGTTAGGTATTATGGCTGAGAACGGCTTCTTAATGGGGTCCCTGTTCGGCATGAATCCAACGAGGCCACTGGGCAAGATTATAGAGACGTTTTTGAGAGAGGTTCAAGATTTTGCTTTTATCCGGCTCTGCAACAGCATTCATTATGAGTATACTGATCCCAGAGAGTCGCCGGTGGAAGATCGTAGGCTTCGTGTCGTTGTAGCTATTAGCGGATGTCTCCTAGATCCAGACGATATCATCAAGCCGTGGCATTCGCTCAATAGCCAAGCAGAGGTATATGCAATTCGTTGGGAAACAGCCGCACTGATGAATCTCGGAAGCGCGCTGGAAACAGTCATCAAAAGCACAGCCTGGGGAGCGCTAGGCGAGACATTGAAGCTAGAACAAGTAAGTGGAAGCATTGTCCCGTACACACATGGTAGCGTCTAGCTAATAACGGCAAATACCTGCAGTCTTCCAAAGCCTCATTGACTCAACATGGCCGGAACCACTTCTGAGAATAAGCAAAATTATTGATAACCCTTGGAGTGTAGGCATGGTACGCGCAGAAAAAGCTGGTGCTGTTCTTGCCGACTCGCTTATAAGACAAAGATTCCAAGGGACCGCCCGGTGTCGCTGATAGGATTTAGCCTCGCAGCTCGAGCCATTTATGCTTGCCTCATGGTTCTAGCAGAGCGTCGACAGTTTGGGGTGGTAGATTCGGTCATTATGCTCGGAACCCCAGCTCCGTCTGAGAGCCGCGTGTGGTTGACGCTGAAGAGCGTCGTGACTGGTCGACTAGTGAACGTCTATTCTGAAAGTGACTACATATTGGGCTTTCTTTATCGGACATCCAACATACAATTTGGCATCGCTGGTTTACAAGAGATTCAAGGTGCGGATGGGGTGGAGAACCATTGCATCAAGACATTGCCTAGAGGGCATTTGAGCTACCCGTCCATGATGGGGAACATCTTGAGGATATTGGCTGGGAAGATCTTGATATCAAAGCTGTCCGATCACAAACTGTGCTGCCGTTGTCCCGGAGCGGCAAAAGAGGGCGTAGATGTGCGGAAGCGCAACAGCCATGGGACCTCGCTTGGTGTTTGGAGTGAATCAGGATGTTGCTTTCTAGTATATATATATATGTGTATACATACATGCGTATTTCTGTGGAGACGAAGGGGGATGTATATTACTAGTTATGGAGATGGCTACATGCTTTAACAAGTTTGTTGTATAACATTGAGGATTAGCGCAGAACGTTGACTGGCTTTGTTGAGAACAAATGTTTATTCATAGCCAAGTATATTCGGACGGCACAGATGGCCGTTCACTCATGTCTTGCTCGCATGAGGACAATCAATTCATGTACAGAAACAGGATGGCGATGCGATTGACAAAGAGTAGCGATTCGGCTCGCATACTTATGTGTATGTTTATTAATATGCACGTACATGCCATTCAACGGACTGGTCTAGATGAACTGGTCTAGATCCCAGTAGACTGCCGAGCCTGCCTGGCCAAGCCGGGCATGACATGACATGACATGACGTGAAATGACAACAAAGCCACATTGCATCAATTCACATGTAGAGTCCACTGTATTCCATCATCCATGAGACTCCCTGATAGTCCACATTGTTTTACTTGTTGACCGACCGACCGATTGCATCCATTTAGAAGACAGAAACAAGAGAAACAAGTACCCCCTCCTCCAATGTCTGATGAGCCCAAATTTTTACTCGATTATTCCTATCAATTCCCATAGAGTACAAATTCTCTTTGTGTTTGTTCAAAAGCCCGATATAATACAGTTCTCTGTCAAGGATCTACGACAGCCGCATCATGGGTTGATACATACGAGATAGGTATCCTCCTCATGAAGGGGGAGTGGTCCCCAGCATACTGGGAACCTGTTTCCTCATAAAGGCCCTCGTGCCGCGCTGTTCCATCCTAGGAACACCCTGGATGGCACGTGGCTCGCGCATAAGCGCCCCATCCAGGCGAGAGGGGATGCGTGTGATGACGGTGCGGTACTCGCCGGGAAAGTTGCCCTTTGGTAAGGGGACCGAGGCGGTGCGCCAGATGTGGTCGGATGTGTCGGTGAGGTAGTTGAGTTTGTTGGAGGAGATTGCGAGAGGGGGCGCCATGAAGGAAGAGGCGCCGTGGCTTTGGCGGATCGTGGAGAGGCGGGAAAGGCCGGAACTGAGGCCAGGGCGGCCACGGGCTTTCTTGGCCATGAGGACTTCGTCAAAGAGGCGGATGGATGGGTCGCTGGCGGGAATTGTTTCTCGGTCATGAATAAATTCGTTAAAGGCTAGGCGGTGTTAGATATGGTGGAGATAGAGAGAGAGAGAGAGAGAGAGAGAGATGACTAGGGAGCTTGTAGGAGGGAACAATAACAACAAAGACAATGGGAGCTTACCTTGGGTATCACGCATCATGGTGGCGTATTCCTGTTGGTCGTATGGAAGGCTCTTGATGAAGCCCTCCATGTCAAAAGCGTACAGTTGTCCATTGCTTTTCTGCTGCTTGTTCGGCCGGCCGAGATGCTTGCGATAGGTGTAGAGGAGACTGGCGAGACAGCGGACAAAAGCGGCCCGTACTCTGTCGGCGTGGAAGGCCTCGGGGCAAACAATGGATACTTGTCCCAGGCATCGACCGTGGGCTACCGTCTTACACGAGGTGCATTCATAGAAACCATCGCCCTCGGACCTGTCATCGCAGATGGTGCAAACGGACAGGGTGTCCTTGGCGTCGAGACTGAAACAATGTCCTTCTACCCATACCGTGGTTTCCGTGTTGTGAACCGGCTGGATCTGCATGTTGGGCATGATTGTGGACGCAGCGAGGGTGGATTGAGCGTATGTGGAAGGCGCGTAGCCCCGCCAAGGGATGATTGAGACACGACCGAGAAGCCTGAAATGGATGAGTTCTGCTGATGTCCGTTCAGGAACGGCATGCTCGATTTGTGCACTGTCTGGAGCTTATCCAGTCAAACGACGAGCTTCGTCGGCCCTTGTCCTCGCCAAAGTGTCCCGATCGCTTCTCTCGCAACGTCGCTGTGAGGGCGAAGCCCGAGTCGCTTCGGGAAAGTGGCGTTGTGGGCATGGGAGGGTAAGTGACGGATGCGGGAGACACCGACGACTGTGGGCTGGTTTTGGACGATGATTTGCTCGTTCCAGGACGATCTGATTTGCCGCTGTCTATTGAAGAAACCGTGAATGCGTTGAAAACTGGCGGGTGAGTCTGTTCGGGCGGGCTCCGATCTGCAAAGCTAGATGAGTTTTGTGATGCCCATTTACCCAGCGTAGCGTTCGAAGCAACGGGCGTGAAGACCGACCCATTCTCGGACGAAAAAGAGTCATAGGGGAAGGACTCGATTGCGTAGGGCGGAGGTCCAGTCGCAACGCCATATCGCAACGTATGGGGTGCGGCGACCTGGAGCAGGGACATCAATTTTCGCCGATGCTGTCTCGGTAGCCGATGAGGCTGTGACGTGGCGTCGATGGTATCCTTGTCCAAGTCAACCAGGACGTAATCGTCATCCGGTAGGTCGATCCGCTCATATCGGCGCTCAACGCCGACAATGTAGGGACAGGGAGCCTCGAGGGCGGAGATGAGTCTTGCGGGAAGAATGGGGATGAATATGCTCGCCCATTTCAAAGGATAAAGAAGGTTTGCGAGAGCGTGGCAGGCCAAGTGTAGCATGCTCGTGTGAGAGGAAAGGAAGATGATGCGGGACTCGGACATGGCATATTCGAAGAGCGCAACGACGTTCTCGAGTGACAGACACCGGAACAAGGCGTACAAATCGATCGTTCTGGAACCAGGAAGCTCATTCGCACCCTCTTTGCGCGCATAAAGACGCAACTCCCGAACGCCAAGCTCAACCTGGGTTTTGGACCCCAGCGGACTGAAGGCCTCGGTGCAGAGATTGACCACGTAACGCTCCAGTGGCTGCCATCGACCAACCTTGGGTGAACTAGGAGGGATTCGGAGAACGGCTCCATCCGTCATGGGGACAATGATTGACCTGAGCCATTCTTTCCAGAAGCCCATACAAGCCGCGTCCCTGCCCAAAACACCGTATGCTCGTGGAATCCATAATCCGCTTTCGCCAGCTGTTAAGCCCTCTATCTTGGACGCTGCGCCATGCCGCAATGGCCGTAGCATATCAGTCATCAGAGCAATCTTCTCCTCTACTGTGCTGATCTCGTCCTCGAGTCGATCTCGGGCACATGAACCTGACGGTATGGTGGGAAGCCTGGACAAAAGCTGCGAAAGGTGCGATCTTTCGCCGGCTAACCGGACTCCCAAGCTGGCCGCCAACTCTCTCTCCTCGTTCGACATGTGGTTCTGTCGCCATTGTTCGCATCTCATTTCCACCTCTTCGGCCCGCTGTGCCGTCAGGGCTGTCCAGATAATGATGGTAATGCCATACAGCTTGGCATTGTCTTCTCCTGTCATGGTGAAGCCGTGCCATGTCGATCGCGGTCGGTCGTCCGACGATACAATTTGTATGTCATTTGGGAAGGCAAACATGGGCACATAATCGGGAAATTTTCCTCGCTTGGCCAGTTCGTCTGTTGCATCCTTTGGGGGTATCGATCTAGGAGAACCGGCTCAAATCGTCTCTTCAAGGGATGCATGTCTGGGTCGGTGTTCAGAGGTTCTGGTGGAGGTATCACGGAATTATAGTTGCTCAGCCGCTTGGTGGTGCGAACAGAAGCTGCCATGCCCGAATTAGTGTCTGGAGGACGATGGGTTGCTGAACTTGAGGTGTCGGCTCGTGAAAGACGTGGTGACAAACCTGCTCTGCTTGACGCGCCTTGCCTAGATATCGCTGGACCCTTGCGCACGCTGTTCATTTCTCTAAAACTGATTTTGCGCCGGATGCTTCCTCTGAGGCTCTTTAAAGGGCTCATCCTACCGGTCGGTACACCTTCATCGGCACGAATTCTCTCCGCTCGGGGATTCACCATTGGTGGTCGGGATTGAAGCTTGGCTCCAGCGGTGAAGGATAGATCTTCGAGAAAGTTCTCCCGCTCAGCGGCGAATTTTAGAAGCGCTTTGTCAAAGTCGAAATCGGGCATGCCCATCAAGCCAAAGCCTTGCCCCGGAATCGGTCCTTCAGGAGCGGGCGGGCCTGCAGAAGCACCGTTGGTAGCACTACCATTGGCACTCGTGGGCTTGACGGCTTTGATCGTAGCACTACTCCTATTACTCCGAGTGTTGCCGTCAAGCTCATCAAGAGTACTGTTTATAGAGAATCGGCCATCTAATGAGATTTTGGACAGGCGGTTCGCTGAATTCTGGCGGGAATGACGAGCGGCTGTCGGTTTGTAGCCGTTGAAAGTACCATCGTCGGGCTCTCCGTCTTCAGCAATGGTTGACTCCACGGGTAGATTGCTCGTCGTGGGCAGCGGATCATCGTAGGAAATCGACTCTACACCGGCAATCCAGAAGTAGTCCGCCAGGGGAGTCGAGGAGCTCTCCATGACATGCCAATTCTGCTCGCAATGGAGCACTGGTGTCACGGCTGGCACGGTTGGCGAGAGGATTTCAAAGCTTCTTTTTTTTTTTTTTTTTTTTTTTTGTTGTCTTTCCTCCTGACAATGAGATTGTGCTGCTTTCGGGGCGGACGTCGGTCCCGCCAGATGGTCTGAAGTCCCCTCTCGACTTTCGACTCCCGACTTGGGGATCGAGTCGTTGTTCTGTCAAGCTTGGTAGCCGTTCACACAAATATGTTGTAGAAACCTTTGGTTAATGATTTTCCCTCTTCTGCGTGCGGAGTATCAAGCCAGCAATACTTCTGGAACATGAGTTAATAATAGAGAGGCGCCTGGTCTGGTCTTTGTCCCAATAAAGGTGGCAGCCCATGTCGCGCGGCAAGTGGTAACAAAGTGGTAACAAGTGGTATGTATGTACGGAGTAAGGATTGGGGCGGTTTCCAGGTTCGCTAAGCACGCACGTACCAGCTGCAGGTCAAAATCTCTGCTGCAATATCCCTAGTCAGTCAGGCCCTATGTTCCCTGAATTTCAATGTTGCGGCAATCCGCTCGATTGGGGAGACGGGTCCGAAGGTTGGCGGTAGCAAGGCCAGCTGCGAGGACCTTGGGTACCGGTGGTGGTATGGAAAATGAATTCAAGGTCGGAACGGAAAGTCAGGTAATGATGGGACGAGAGCGTGTTTCGTCTCGGCGGAGGGGACCCTCTTGCGATCGTCGGGGCCGAGCTGGCTGGCTGCTTGGCTGGCTGCTTGGCTGGCTTCGTTGCTGGCGGCGAATGGGCCGCACGCAGCGTGCAAGTTGTCTGTCTGTCTGTCTTGTTTGTCTGGTTGGTGTCCACAAATGGGGTGGAGGCGGATGGTGGAGGTGGGTGGATGGATGGTGGATGGTGGATGGTGGATGTCACAGATTGGATGGGCAGGCAGGCACACTTTTTACCCGTTTTGGGGTGGATGGAGTAGCCGACGACTCCGTGCCTCCTGGAGTCCTGGGGCAAGGGTGAATTTGAGAACAAACCAACGCTCGCTCGCTCGCTCGCTCACTCGTACGTAGTGCAGCGCAGCGCAGTGCAGTGCAGTCTCGTGAAGCACTTCTTCGTAACAGAGCGCTTCGCTTCGTTCGTACAAAAATGGGAGCAACACACGCAACACACGCAACACAACGTCACCTAACGCAGCCAGGATCCCAACAAAGCAAGTGAATGAAAACGTCATATCTACTCCGTACGTCAACAACACATGAACGAGATGGAAGTCGGGCAAGGAAATGCAAGAGAGGCTCATCAGGTACCTGTACGGAGTACTGTACCAAAGTCTGGTCATAAGGCTAATATTGAGGAATACTGCAGACTAAAATATCCGTCCATCATGTCGGCTAGGCAGGCCATCCAACAAACAAGGCTACGAAAAGGGGATCAAGTGCAGATCCAACCATGATGTGGATTGATTCGGTTCCGAACTTGACTTTTGCGTATTCAAAAATCCGTTGCTGCGTGATTATATGTATTACTCCGTACATACGTATTGTACTCAAAAATAACCACGCAAGTGAGACGCTCCTGCTCCTTCTACGGAGTATTCTGCCTGAAGTTGGCAGAGCAGAGCGCATTCGACATCAGCCGTCTTCTCGAGCTTCCCGGTGCGCTAACGACATGGCTCACGATCCATCACATCCATCACATCCGCAACTCGGACCACGGACCACGACGTTTGGTGCAAACGCCGCTATGCATCTGCAAGCCATACTCAACCCCTGGAGCCAGCGCGATGGTGCGCTTTGCCCAAATGCCCTCTTTCATCCCCTCTCCATTTCCATATTATCAGCAGGGTTGGCTTCCTGGTGGCGTCGCCCAGCTGGGGGCGGGGAAGGGGGAAGGGGGAAGGGGGCTACAAGTTTGTTGTTGTTTTTTGAACGAAAGTCTTGGTCGCGAGACGGAAACCCAGATCCGGCATGTGTCTGTACACGCAAACAATTGCTGCCAAACTTTGTGCAGCCTGCAAAGGACGTCATCAACAAGTCTCATGGTATCGAGATCCACATGCTGGGGATCTTTTGTGCGCGTCTCACGCTGAGCAGCCGCCAGGCAGGGCGTCGCCAGCTTGGCGCGATGCCCACGACTTTGCTCGCCTCTTCTTTCACTTCTTTCATACAACTCATTTTCACAGTCTCAGAACGCCGGCCCTGTTGCAGACAGAATGGTCCACGACTTCCGTACGTTACTTGTCTGGTATTATTGATACTCCGTGCTCCGTACTCGGTAGAATGTTCCTCATAATCAACAAATTAGACGGGCTGGCCAGAAACGGCAATCAAGACCACTGCGTCACTTTCTTGTTTCGTCCTCACGACATGGTCGCATAATACGACAAACAACAAGTGACCAGAAGCTCGTGCACCTCAACGTTGTGTGCCACAAGCACAACGCCACGTTGACGAAGGCTTTTACTCGTGCCGAGCAGCATTTCTTGGCGAATCCGTAATACACCAGAGTTGACCTTTTTGGATGCCAGGTGCTTGCCAAGGAAGGTGCAAGGGGCATCCACATGCTGTACTCCAGAAGGCCCCGTGCTATTGGACACTCTTGCGGCGGCGAGTGGGCTGGAGCGTGCTGGCGGGTTGGCGGGTTACCCGCTGCTTGCACATCGATCAGGGGCATGCCTGCATGCATGTGCAAAGAAGGACAAAGAAGAAAAAGAAAAAGAAAAAAACCATCAACGGGGTTTTCGATAGTGGTGTATGTAATCCGTGCTCCGTAATCCGTAATAATTGCTTGCTTGTGCCAGACTTGGCGGCAAGAGACAGCACTCGCAGCCTTTGCGGCCTTTCCCTGCAGGAACTCGTTGGTTTCCTGCATCGTTCGTGACACTGTCGTTTCCCTCATATTACATGACTGCACGAAGCGCGGAGTTTTAGGCTGCACAATGCGTGATGCAGCAGAGGACCGAAGATACGACGGCAAGGGCAAGCAAGTGTTACGTCAGGGGGTGCGGGAACGCCGGCATCATCCGAAGGAAGAGGAAGCGTGTGTCTGAGGCTCTGAGGCTGGCGGGTACTCCGTAGAGTACAATTGTAGCAGATGTTGAAGCGCCGCTATTATATATTATCGTCTGGGTTCCGTCTCCCATAATTACTTGTTCTGAGGACCGAGGACTGCGTACATGATGTGAAACAAAGGCCCGACTTGCGTATCAAAGCACGTATGTACATACGGAGTACAGCAACGCCATTTAATCCAAGACAGCCACCCAGAAAACACCTCACGCCCGAACCACAAAGTCCCGTAAAAGACCACGAAGAAAAAAACAGAGAAAAAAAAAAAAAAAAAAAGTCATGCAATACTCGTCCCCAACTGACCCGTCGACAGAAACCCCTATTCCCCATGCCGCCCCTCCACCCGATCCCCAAAACGCCAAACGTAATCTTTCCATCTGAAGCAGAAGCAGATGCAGATGCAGATGCAGATGCAGCAGCCCCCTCCGTCTCGCGCACCACGAAGCAAACCTGCTCTACCTCCCCGGATGCAGAACCGGCTTCTGGCCCCCTCCCACCTCCCAGTTACAGTCCTGATACGCCAGCCCGTCAAGCACCTCCATGACCACCCTGTCCAACTGCATCACGTCCTCGCTGCAATTCTCCAGCTGTGCTTCCAGAACCCATCTTCTGCCGCCCTCGCCTTCGCCTTCTTCCGTGCCCTTGAGCGCCCCCACTTTTGTGCGGACGATCAAGCTCGCCTTACAGATGAACTGGTACAGTTTTCGAAACGTCCTCGTCCGACCACTCGTGTCCGTGGCCTCGTAGTAGCTCACCGTCACGGCGAGCACGTGGTTGCCTTCCTCTTTTAGATCAAAGTTGACGAGGCGCTGGAGCGTGGCTCCTGGCGCGAGGTCTGTGCCCTCTTTGCTGCCAAGGTCGAGCTTGTGCGCGGCTCCCGGGCCGGGCGTCTTCATTTCGGCGTCGATGCGTACATCGCGGATGGACTTGGACTTGGTAGAGTCGGGCGCGAGGTCGTTGTTGGCGCAGAGCGTGCACGAGAAGGTCTCGCCGACGTAGGCGGAGCCGAAGGAGACGGGGAGGTTGAGGATGGGACTGAGGAGGAAGGGATCTGGGTTGGATGCGTGCGGGGTTTGGTACGAGAGGCTGGCGGGGAGGGGGCCTGTTGAGAGAGGGCTGGTGGTCGGGTATTGGGGTACGAGGGATGGTCGAGATAATCTTGCTAGGTTAGTTACCTCGTGGAATGAGGGGGAAGGGAGGAGGGCTTTGTTGAATACCGGAGGACTTTGACAGACACGGAATGTGGCTCTTTGATAGGGTCGTGCGATGGGTACCGTTGGTGACTCATTCTCGAGACCGGTTAATCGTGCACGGGAGGTTGTTTGTAAACGGGTAGACAGACGCTGGCGTTGCTAGACAGTGTCTCTAGTCAAGTTCGTGGTGTTGTTGGAGGCGGCACGTTGGAAGTGGAACGGGAGCTTCTTATCGATAAGCACGGAGACGTCATGTCACGATGTTTTGGAAATTTATTACATATATCATACTGATAACTACGTTCTGTGGCAAGAGGCTTCTTGGGGCGGTGAGCCTAAAGGCATTAGGCCGATATAGTAGGCTTGTTCCCGTTTTTTTCCCGCGCTGTTCACGATGCATTGCTGCATTCAATCTCCTCCGAGGTCCAGCTTCTACTGAAAAGGAGTCAACAATTAAGCGTTCGTTTAATCAGAACCCACCCACAAATTGGTTCAAACTTGGAACTTGGCAATGCGCGCTCCCAGGAGAGGGAGGGCGGAGTGTGGCTACAATCTTGGCCTAAGCAAACTTAATCAGTAATTGGTAAAGGAAAGCATTCCTCCTACGAAATCTTGTCTACCGTTTCCACATCAGCAGTGCTATCCATCTGTACCATGTTATCCTTACGTCCATTGCCGATGCTAGAGCCCTGGTGGAGGGGGAACCTATGATCGAAATTGTTAACCTGGTATTACAGCGAGCGAACGGTTTGGAGTTGGACATACAGCGCTATAATTACCACCTGGAGGTGATCCTGAGGGCGGCGGAGGTGGCGGTGCAGCGCTGGGTGGTGGAGGAGGGCTGCTTCACTTGGGGGCGGAGGAGGCGACGCAGATGCCGGTGCTGCTGCAGCTTGTCCCTGAGCCTGTGCATAGTACTGCTGGTACATGGCGACGTAGCTGGGAGGTAGTTAGCATGGCTGGCTTGTCATATGATAGACCGTTTGGTTCGAGACAACATACTTGGCGTATCCGCCGTACGCGGCATAAGGATCACTTCCTCCATAGTACTGGGCATATGCGGCTTGGTAGTCAGCAAGGTTCTGTCCAGTACTGTCTGTGCCCTGAGCAGGACTGTTGGTGGCGGCATTTTGCTCAGAACCATGACCACCATATGAAGAGTGGTTGCCTCGGTCGTGGTGTCTGTCATGGCCTCCGCGATAACGATCGCCGCCATGATGACCGCCTCGGTCGTTGTATCGAGGTGGCCGAGCCTTGAACTCCTCGTACTGCTCTTTCACGTTGGCAATCAAATCCTCGCACAGTTCTTTGGCCTTTTCGACATTGGTAGCATCGGGTCCCCTGACGAGCATTAGCATTGAGCATCATGAATAGCCAGCCTGCTTTGTCTATCAGTCACTCACGCGACGTGAAGGTACATATCCTCGTCGCTTTCGCGGTTGGTTGCACCCTCAAGATATCCGGATCCGCGACCTTTGATCTGGACGCGGCAACCGGTTTCTTGCTGAATGTGTTTGACATAAGACCCGCCATGGCCAACAATTTGGGCACGAAGGTTAAATCCTTGGATGGGTTCCAAATCAATCGAAATTCTCTCCTCGGGCCATTTCCGCTGGATCGAGTGTTAGTATGACAAACGGTCTGGGAGCCATGCGTGCAAATGTATGGGCACTCATGCAAGTCTTACTCGTCCTCCGTGCTCACGGTCACGCTCTCCACGCTCTCCACGCTCTCCGCGCTCTCCGCGCTCCTTTCGGGTTCTGGCTGCTCCTGGTCTCTACGTCGGAAGCGTCGTTCGTCGACCAATTGGGGCAACTCCTGATCAATAAGCTCATTGATTTTGGCGACGGCTGCTTCCAGGCCTTCTTTCGAGGTGGCGGTAATGTGGAGATAAAGAGGGGGTTCTTACGGGAAATTAGCACATCCCATCAGACAAAGAAAGAATGAAGCAAACTCACAGCAGCAGTGGCCATGGCCTTGTTAGGCAAGTAACTGCCGCGCGTAGTTATATCTTGTGAAGAGTCAATCTATGTCCCATAATAAAAAGTTCAGTTGGGGGTGAGAGGTCAATGCGTACCAGCTCCGGTTTCGTCGTTAATCTAAATGTCAAGTGAGTGTCAGTAGGAGCAGAGAAGCGGGGATTTTGCAGGCGAGCGAGCTATCGTGCCGTGTGTAAGCATGATATCTCGTATGCCAAAATTGGGGTCCCAGCCAAGAAGAGGGACGCCAACAATCGGTAAATCTGGAGAATCAGTGGAATGCAATTGTGTATTTACCATCTTTTGTGTAGAACTTTTAGTGAGCAAGTAGCGGTTTCTCAAGTCATTGACCTCGATGTCTTGCATGTAGTCACCGTCCGCGACGTACATTTCCTTGCCGATGGAGTGTGCCTTTGCTTCTCCAGATTGCCCTCCAGGAGAGTTGCTGCTCTGGACCGCCGGTACGTCGACGTGCTGAATGCCCTTTCGAGCTTGCATGGCAGCATTGATCCGGGCGGCGGCGGCGGCTGGCTTACGTTAGTATCTAGACTGACTTCGCGCCGGTCCCCAAGACATAAATTTAGTAGCCTTTAGGGGTCCAAGCGACAATGATTTGACGACGTACCAGCTGCTGCTGCGGCATCTACAGGAGACTTTTTGGCTTCTGCTCCATCTTCGCCCAGAGGACTACGATCCCTGCCCTCAGATCGACGGGTTGAGGGTGACCGCGAGCGACGGTCGAACCTGGAAGCTCGCTTTGGCTCGGGTTCGGTTTGGTCGAAGCGGGATCGCTTCGTGGTTCGCCGTTCTGAGTCATCCATTATGTCCAGCCCAGTCTTCAAAGAATAAAAGTATGTTCTGCAATGCGCTCGTCGGGCTTGCGAGGGCAAATATATCGACGCGGAAAGTCTGCTGAGGGTCGTGCGGCTTCTCGAGGACAAAAATAATGAATATTGATTGATTTTGGGCTGATACGACGTCACCGTGATGGAGGCAAGCAATGCGCAAGCCTGTTGGACAAATGCGTGTGGTCCTCAACTATCACGGTGGGCAGAGGCAGTCATGTTGGCAAGAGCAGAAAATTGCGAGGTACGTCCACACCACAAGTGGTCCGCTGACATGGTTCTCCAGTTCAAAAGCCTGGTTGTCTTCTGATTCGCTGCATAAACATTACCTAAGGCCGCGCCTCACAAAGCGCTCAAGGCCGGAAGCTCTGTCATACCAACAAAACAATGTCAATGCAATACAGCTTGCACCGAGACACGAGTTGAAATTCATCATGTTATGAAGTCAGCTTACTGTTGGATTAGCTTCACGCGTTTCGGCCCTTTCTCTCGCTTAATAATTCAAGCCCCAAGTTCGTTGCGATAGGTTGGCAATCAGACGCATCAAACTTGTTCTTGCACGTGATACAGCAAAAGGGCTGGCACGTGATGCAGTGGGAAAAGGAGCCCCTAATCAATAGATACAAAATGAAGATATTATTGAACCTAAATCATTCTGTTGGAACAAGCATGATATCAATCGCGGCACGCAGCCGCAATTGCGGCCGGCAAAGGTCGGCCCGCGCTTTGCGCGCGGTTCACGTGACCCACACCCCACCTTTCTCTTCATTTGAAAATACCCACTCTTTTGCATTCTCTTTTCCTCCCTTATTAGAATGGAGCTTAGAATAGATAACGAATCCGACTATTCTTCGCCGCAATCAATTGATCTTCTTCGCGTTGGGAGAACTCTTTGCTTGACAGGCCGAGGGTATCGTCGGTCTGCATTCCCACACACGCGAATTCCGGGTTCTCCGACGTAGTCACAAGCAGGCATGGATCATAGTTATCATCTGGAGCTTCTCTTTATGGTGCTGGTGATGTATCACAAGCATTGTAGAGAGAAGCACCAGATGATAACTTCAAGCTATAATCCATGCCTGCTTATGACTACGTACGTTAGAGAACCCGGAATTCGTGTGTATAGGAATGCAGACTAATAATACCCTTAGCCTGTTAAGCAAAGAGTTCTCCTAACGTAAAGAAGATGAATTAGCGAAGACGGATGCCAGCGAAGACGGCCTCTGCAAACTGTACGTGGTTCTCGCACGAACCTGCTCGTCTTATCAAGCAGAGTCAATGTAGAGACGTATCTGAAAACGGTCTACACAGCGAGAACGAAGTACCGCAGTCCCGAAACACGACAAAGAACAGACACTCCCCTCCCCCTTGAACTTCGGGGCTTCACAGACTCACTAGGCTCGTCTCAAGGCCTGAGTACGAAGGGAGCTCCTGAGACTCAGTCAAGAGAGAATAGGCAACCAAATACCATGAGCAAGCTACGCGCAAGACGGCGGCGTGACTGTCGACGATGGCAAAACCCCGGATCCTCGCGGCTCCACGACCAGCAATGACCGAGCCCAAACAACGACAGCAGAACAACCACTGCAGAACAGAATGGGACTCGTCCCCCATCATCAACCCGAAAAGGTTTGCGATGTCCCTCGAGGGCTTGATATTGAACAGAAGGGCATCGGTGCGCGCGCCCAGCACACAGAACAGACAGGCAGGAAGGTAACTGCTGCAACAGGATCGGAGAAGGAGCCGTACGGAGCACCTACCCTTCTAGGACTGCTCGTAGAAGCTGCAACACATCTTGAATTTAAAACGGATAGCCGTCGCTGGCAAATGCATGAATAGTCTTCCCAATTTTCAGCGATTTATGACAATTTCCACGCCGATAGAGTCGACTACCCTTAGAGATCGAAACTTGCAAAGCAGCATGGTTATAAAGTCGAGACGTGAAAAAGACATCATGCCGCCTAGGCAGTGACTTAATGTATAACTAAGCTATTGACCAACGTATACGGTGTCCAAGGGTCTTGTTCAATACGTTCTCCGGGCGCGTCCATCCACAGATGCAGGTTACTCCTCTCTGCACCTGTTCCCTTTGCAACCGACATTCACGAACCATCGTGTAGGGAGTTCTGCTGATTATATACGAAAACGAACTGACTGATGTGGCTAAAGTGGTAAAGTGGATTGAGAGAGCTTGCGATCTGCCGCTGGAAAGGGACAGAACTCGTTGGGACTTTATACCTCAGTATGGTTACAGTCTATCAGACCTGGAGTCAAGCTCGGGTCTCATAAGCTACTAATTAGTTTTGTCCATGCACGCGTGTGAAAAGATGATCATGGAACGGGTAGAGGAAAGATATCGATAGATCACAACGGTGAAGCATTGGCCTCAAATCAGCGAGATGCTACATGCCTTAAGGTGCATGCTTTAAAGTACTCGCTACGGAGTAGTCCATCAACCTCATCCGCTCACTCACAGAGGCAAGACTCATTTCTAAAAGTGTTGGGCGGTAATAATCAATGGGTTGATTACATACCTTACCGCTGCTATGAGTCAACTTTCACATTCTGCATCAACGGCCCGGCCCGGGCTGTGGGACGATCGCAACGCTGAGAATATCAAGTGTGGGCCGACTGAGATTATTGCGGCACACTCGGCGGTACACCACCCCAGTTGGGGTACTCGGGCGAGAATACCGAAGCTTAGCCGATATTTTCCAGGCAAATTCGTGAGCCGTGTTTTTTTTTTTCTGACTACCCGAGAGTTCTATTCGTAGAACCCAGCAACACCTTTTCATGCTAATCACGGCTAGGCTGTATCATGATTCCACCATTGCTACCTTCTTTGGGAGGTAACGCAGACTTCAAAAAAAAAAAAAAAAAAAAAAAGGGAGTTTGTTGTACCCCTCTCTCGCCAGCCCGGCCTTCTTTTCAAATGCCCGCCTCAGACTTCGACGTGGGTGCAACTCTAGGAACCAACAATGCCCTTGTGCTTAATTGGGCAACTACAGACATCAACAGGGAGACTTCACTTAGTCCTGTTGACTGGGAGGCTCTTCTACGATTATGCCAAGGATACCAGACAGCGGCGTGAGAAGAGCAAGTTTCCATGTACTTGTCAGCTCTCTACCGAACACAACAA